>CM070708.1:6224563-6861406 GCA_036346265.1 Melocanna baccifera
GACGAGGATTTGTGGTACATGGTCCGCTCAACTTCTAAAAACGCCAGCGACAGTAGCGATCGCTTTTTTACTGTACAATTAATTTTTTCTGTTTTTCTGTTTTGGTTTTTTTGTGTTTTATTTTTTCTCGTATTCATTTACATTGTACGTGATGCGTTAGCATATTTTTTCTATTTTTAATTTTTTTTAAAAATTTAATTATGTCAAATAATCAAACTCAGCTACAGAAAAAAAATCGGCTAGCTACAGTAAAAAAATCATAAACCATCGCTATTCTGAATGCTACCTTAATCTCTGACAAACAATGTACTTCTGAACTGGGCAAATGGAATACATATTTGATAAGTACCAAGTTCTGCAACAATGATAAGTACCAAGTTCTGCAACAATGATACAGTAGCCGGATAGCACATGAATCAGAACGAGCAATTGTTACGAGGCCTCTTCTTTTTAACTTCTAAAAATTATTTTTTTATAGTAACTAATTTTTTTATAGTAATTATCTTTCAAATTAACTTTTAAACGGAATATCTTTTTAAGATGGTCTACAAATTGATTGTAATAGACACTGAAACGACTTCATTTATATCAACCAAAATTATTTATGAATCTCTCACAAACAGTTAAAAACTATAAATCAAAATAAAAAAGAATAGACCTATATTCTCATATGTCATTCAGTTGGAGGTGTATTCAATGCATCCCATCCTTCGGTGTTCCTGTGCATCGCTCTTCAAAATACGTTGCAAATGATTATGTAAATACCAAAACAAAAATAGTTAGAAGGTTCATGATATAATCAAGTACACTACAAAAAACTGAAAACGTGAATTCCTTCAGAGGAAAAAAACAAATTGCAGTAAATGGTGTCTTTAATTTTTTCTTTTTTCCTTGTTATTTTCTTATTTCTTTTTTTAGCAGAATTTGTCTTTTTATCCATGTGTAAGACTTAAAATTTTGTGGCATGATAAATTGATGGTGTATCTTTTTTGGAATTTTTTTGTGACCATTTGCTTGAAGACTGCACAAGAGCAGCCAAGGATACATCATCATCGTTCAACATCATTGGCCGTGGTAGACTGCGTCTTGAGCAACTATACCGAAAAGGCGAAAAATACATGATTAAGGTCCTGTTCGTATTGATTTGTAATTTTAGATTCTACTTAGAAAAGTTAAAAGGTAGTACAAATATTCAGTTTCTTGAAGTGGTTTCTCCACCCCTCTCATTACCGTTTCGCTTCGGGATTGCTTGAGAGACTATGATTCCAACGGTGATGAGGGCTTGCTCTCCCATGGCTTGTGGCGTGCGCACGGCTGCGGAGAACGATGAAGGTCGAATGAGGCAAACATGGCTTGGCTTGCCGGAGAGGAAAGGGAGGGGTGGAAGAGCATTCATGGGCCAAGGGGAACTAACTGGACAACTCAATGTAGGCGGAAGAGGGCCAGAGTGGGTTGTCCACGGTGGGTGCATGATACAAAATGTTAGAATTTTATATGCATTTTCTATAATTTTACTATTAATTTTAGTGAGTAAAAGTAATTTAAATAATTATGATTAATTAAAAAGTAAGTAAATACAGAAAAGCACAAAAAACAATAACAATAGTGCTAAACAACCTTCTGATGTGAAAAACAACTGAAAATTTGAATTTTTGATGCCTTTTTATGCTAGAATATGTATGTTTAGCGAATTCTGCAATTTTGGAGGGCTTCTATACTAATTTTCAATTCTAATTTTTTTACGTATTTTTTTTGATTTTTTGAGGACCCTTTTACAATAATCCAAGCACCCCTCCCCTGCGTCCCTAGCCGATTGGACAGTTTGAACTTCCCTCGGCCGATCGGACGGTCCAAACTTCTCTCAGCCGATCAGACTGGTCTGAACCTCCTATAGCTGATCATATGGTCCATGGCCGATCGAATGGTTCAGATATCTCATGACCGTTCGAATTGGTCTGATCTTCCCATAGCTGATCGGATAGGCCAGATTTCTCATAACCATCCGGGCTAGTCTGATTTTCCCATGGTCGATCGGATAGTCCATGATCGATCGGACTATTTAGATTTCTCATGACTGTTCGGACTAGTCCGATCTTCCTATGGCCGATCGGATGGTCTAGATTTTCCCATGACTGATTCAAATAGGGAGGGGTAGGGTTTTCCGTACCCCTATTTACTTCATGGCGGCGCATGCGAGAGAAGGCCGGCGGCCGTGGTGCGGCGGGTAGATGGCTCATGCACGCAGAGGCCAGCCATGCAACGGTGATATTTTTATTTTATTTGGGTTCCTTATATTTTCTAGAATTGTTAAGAGTTTTTGGAATTTATTTGGATTTTTCTACTATTTTCTAGGCCTTTATTTTGGAATGAAATTTAAAAATTAAAAACTCCCACACTCACCCTTGGCCGATGCGTGGACGGCGCAAATTAGCTCACGTCACTGCCCAAGCCCATCCCAGCCGCCTGCCCTTCTCCTCTCTCTCTTCTTCCCTCCCTCTCTCTTCGTGAGGTGGGCCTGCTCCCGCCCATCTTCTTCCTCCCCGCGACCCCCTCCTTCTCCCTCTCCGCGCGTCACCACCATAGCAATTTGGCCGGCTCCGCCCTTCCTGGCCCATCCTTACCCCAACACCGACCACCTCCCTCTCTCCCTTATCCTCTCCCGAGCCCACGTGCGCCCGGTCTTCTTGCGCCCATCCCTACCCCTATCTGTTTGCAACAGCCACCGCCGCCTCCTAATCTTCAATGAGAAATTTGGCCACCGTTGGGCCCCTCCACCACTATAAATTCCCCCTCGAGCACCCCCTCACTCCGCACTACATCCCCTCACTCTCTATTCCCCTCTCAAAGCGTCGAGTTGCCCCGCACCATCCTCCTTCCACTTTGCCAGCGAGTAATTGCTGGAGCCCTAGTCTTCCCCAAGATCTGCTGCCACCACCTTCGGCTTCACAGCTGCAAGACGAACCCTGGCCACTCCTTCATCGAGCCTGAGCTCCACCGAAAGCCCCTCTTCGCTGGAGCCCCAATCTGTGCAGCCACCTTCCTTATCATCGACAATCCTCTAGCCACCCTCATTAAAGTTCGTGTGCACCATCGCATTCCTCTCGCTCCCTTTTCAATTTGCGCTATTCGCTAACTACCACCGTCCACTCCACCACCGCCGTTAGCATGCCGAGCCCATGTGGCCACCATGTGGCACTACATGCTCACCACACGGGCGCCACGCCGCATCCTACCTGCCACACCAGCAAGCACGCCACATGGCTACCTAGTGGCATGCCATCTAATTGTACAGGTACATGTGGACGCCATGTGTCAGTCACGTGGCACGCCATGTCAATACCAACCTGCCTCTGGGCCACGTCAGCACCATGTGTCAGCCAGGTGGTAGCCACGTCAGCCGAAAGTGCCATGTCAACAGCCACGTGTAGGGCTGACGTCAGCATGACTACATAAATTAGATTTTTAGATTTTTCTTTAGAATTTTAATTCAGCCAAAAACTAAATTCAATGCTGACATCTTAATTCCTAAATTTCCTTTAGAAAAATAATTTCTCAAAAATAAAAAATTCCTTGCTGACATCATAAATATATTTTTATTCTTTAGAAAAATAATTCTAAAAATTCTTTTTATTCAATTTGTTTAGGATTTAAACTTCCAGAACCTCGCTCTCCTTCATCCTAACTCCGATTGAGCCCGTTAAAATTTCTAAAATCATGAACTATCTAAATCTATAATGTTTTCAAATTTTGAAGTTCATTTAAATTTTATTTGAATTTGGTGGGTTATTTTCACGTGTAGACAACGACGATTCTGAGGGACTGTACTTCGACGATACTCACCAGACAGCAGAGCAAGGAAACTTACACATCCTTGACCATGTTGACTGTAGTTTACAAACAAAATTATGTTGTTTTTAAATTACATTGCTTGGTTAATTTTTATTTACAGTATTTCAATTCCTGTTTTACTTTAGTTAATACCCATTTGTGACACCTTTGGCCTTGCGAATTCCTGTACTATTTCACTGTAGAATATAACTCTAGTTAGTATACTAGTATGGCTAGAGAACTTTTGTAGCAAATGTTTAGACCTGCATAGATATAACTTTAGGTCTAGGATACCTTGTTCATGTAAAATGATAAAATTTTAATATATGTTCTTAAGTTCAGTGAGTTAAGAAAGTCTATAAAATTTAAAACTTGGCTTAGACTCAGGCAAATGGTTATGTAGTAGGTGCTTGCTAGCATACGTTGTTGCTCAATGGCTCAACTTGGATGCTAGGAACGAGGGATTGTGGGAAGTATCTAGGTCAATTAAGGACTGGTCTGTGAGCTACTACTACAAAGTCCTATCATACTACCACAAGGTTGGTATAGGACAGCCCTGGCCGATTAATTAGTAGGTCCCAACTTGAATCTAGCTGGAGGTTGAATGTAAGCATGGCGTAGGCTATGAGAAATCTCATATAGAACAAGAGGGGCTCCAATCTTTTGGATTCCTTATTGGGGTGAAACCTTAGTGTAGGCGTGGCTAGGTTGACAGCTTAGCTTTATAAAGGCCTTGTTATGATTACTCAGTCACACACCTATGGAAGCGTGTAGTGGCTGATAACATAAGATAATCATATCTTGTGGGTAAAGTTATGTAACTTTAGAGTGTATAAACTATCATAGATAGCTGTGCCCACTATCATGGGGATGTTGAGTAACATTTTTCGTGGATTAGATTTTATTTTTCACAAAATGGTTTTAGAAGAAAATATGAAATATTTTTAGAGAAAGATGGTCCGAGTGGGATATCTATGGTGAGGTTAGTGCTAGGTTGGTGCCTGCATTAAAGGTACTATTTATTTAAATTATAGTATTTACTTATAGTATTAAATTTAGTAATTTCAATCTATGTACTGTATTTCTTAAAGTGATGTTTTATGCTCAAATAACCCTATAGCCTTGCTTTGTTGCCTTTATCATTATATTATATTTTCCTGTGTGACTTGTGGAGTACAAGTTTATGCTCACCTTTGCTATCATATCTCAAAGAAGGACTACTTCGACTACAGTGAGGACCAGGATGAGCAGGCTGCGTCTTACAATCGTCTGCCTATGGGAAGGCTCTTGGGCTTCGCTTTTTATCAATTTGTTTCTTCTGTTATTTTCCTTTATTATTTTGCTAATGAGCATGAATGATGTAAACTCTGTCAATAAGGTCGTACTCTTCTATGTAATAAAGTTTGTCATTGTACTTGGTATGTATCTCTATAACCATTGTGTGCACTAGCTGATCCTGGACTAGTGCGATTTACACAGAGGATCTGGAGACATCGCTTTGGGGTCTGACAAATAACCCCAATACGAATGGTCTTTGAAGGCTCCACTGGATCTAGTGAAACTTCTTTGACTTGCTCGTTTGGCTTCGACGCGGGTTTAGGTTTCGAGTGCTTAATCAAACGCTGTGCTGACAATCTAGAGAGGCTTGCAGTCACTTGTAAGTGCCATTTTTTTGTCATAGCGGACTGTGATCACTTCTTTGGGACCTGGCATCTTAAGACATTGATATGCATAGTAAGCAATAATAAAAAAATGTGCCAAAGTTGGTCATCCGAGTATGACATTATACATCGTGTCAAAGTCGACCACATCAAAGAAAACTTCCTTTGTTCTGATGTTGCTTGGAGAACCAAAATGTAACAGGCAGAAAAACTTGGCCAATTGGCTTGGCTGAAGATCCTAGTATGATCCCATGGAATGATTATCGTATAGGCTTTATTCTGATTTGAGAAACTTGCATCTAATTCAAAGCACTTACAAACAAGATAACAGCCACCATCAATCAACACTTGATCCACTCAACAATTGTTGATGGTGGGCCCAATCACGATAAAAAATTGACCTGGTCGAGTCAAAGGGATCGGATAGTCATTTTTCTCAAAAGAGATGGTGACTTCTGACCACTTCGAAAAATTATTAATAAGAGGAGAGTCAATGGAGTTTACCTCTTGTTCAATAGCCTTGCACTATCTTTTTGACTTGTATGCTAGAGATCCTCCATAGATGTGCTCGATGGTATATTTAAGATCTTGGAATGCATCTCCTCATCATCTTCTGATTGCTTCTGACCACTCATTTGTCCTGACTCTTCGAGAGTAAGGAATCGTCCTTTGTTAGAGTAGTAGTCCTCAAGTTTTTGTTAGAAAACTCAACAATGATGAAGGTCATGTTCTTCCTTTTTATGGAGAGAGCACCACCTAGGCTTGTTATCCTTTTGTATAGGTGCTTTGCCCTTGCTCGATCGAAGTACTACTTGGGATTCCGTGGCTCCTTACCGCCCATAGCCAAAACCTCCTTTGAACTTCCTTATTGAGGTCTCTGACCTTTGGCCTTGTTCTTGGGTTTCTTGGCTTTTCCCTCCTTTTGCTGATGTCGCCTTCCTCTTTGGAGCTTCGATTGACCTAATCAATGGTCTTACTCCATTTGACTACTTAAGCAGCAGTAGCGTAACGATCAGCCATCTTGAAGAACAAGGCTATGGTGGTTAGAGGATTTAAGGTGATATCCTCTATGAACCTCCTATTACGAACCCCCACTTGAATGCCCTAATGACAGAAGCATCAGAAACCTTCGAAATAGAATTATGAACCTGACTAAAGCGTACGATAAATTACCATAAGGTCTCATTGTTGTTTTGCCTCATCCGATGCAGATTGTCCTCCTTCCCAGGGTAGTTGTATGTGCCTTGGAAGTTGGCTAACAGAAGATCGTGAGGTGTTGCCACGAATAGATCAACTTTAGTGGCTGATTTAATAACCACAATTGAGCAGATCCCTCGAGCACAGTTGAAAGTTAATTTGCCATGACATGCTCTCCTCCTACTACTGCTTGAACCACGATTGTGTAAATATGAAGGAATTCAATGTTATTCTGGGACCCTTCAAACTTCTCCATGTTCATGGTCGAAATCGTGGGGGCCAACACACTGCTCGAAGTTTAGGTGTGAATGCCCGACATCTAGTAATGAGATCATGATGCCTCCTTTGTGGGAAAGGATGGTTGGCATCTCTAGGCGATTGTACTCAACAGTGCCCGGTAGTCGATGGATCCGACCAGTAATAGGCCTCGTCCATATGAGGATAATACTCCTTGTATTCTATCTACTGCTGCAGATTTCTTGCTCAAAGTGATGATCGATCACCTCCTTGATAAACTCGCTGATTTGTGGACATTTGAGGAACTCTCCTTCGACCGGAGTTGTGGTTAGGAGAACGATGTGACCTGTCATTATGTCAATTTCCACGAGGTGAGTTATGCAAACGACTAGACAAAGTTGTACCTGTTTGACTTCCAAAGTTGTGTCGATGAGGCTGCTCAAGTCTAGCCATAACGCTTTAGAGTCTTCATGAGATCCCTTCAGTGAAATGGTCATAGTCTGGTGCTCATGCAAGCTCTTGAGTTGGGTTCTCGAGCAAGTCTGTAATATCCCAAAAGTCTATCGATTAACAATTGTTTGTTCGTAGAGAGGGGCCTTAAAGGAAAGAGTGAAATAATGAGTTTTTGGGGGGTTTCCTGAATTTTTCCGGGCAATCTGGCCTGGGCCTTGGCCCAGGGGAAATCCGGCCTAGAGAGGGGGAGGCGCCCACTCCCCTCCAACCCTAGCCACCCCTCCTCCCCCTCCCTGCCTTGTGCCGCCCCTCCCTGCCCCTTGCGCGCCCCCTCCAGCAGCCCTTTCCCCTCCCCCATTGAAGCGCAAGGCAATTGGATCCGGAGGAAAGGGAAGAGGAAGGAAAAAAAGGGGAAAAAGGAGAAGAGAAGGAATTCGTAGGTTATTCATCGCAGTCTACAGCGATTAGTCAAAGGTAATCCCCGTTGTTCCCCAATTGGAGGCATCTTTTTGCTAGTTGTTTCAATGTCGGTATTCTGGACTACTAGAGTAGATTTCTTTGGACGGTTGTTTTGGGGTAGTTTTGGGGGGATTCAGATCTGGACTTCTCCTAGAGAGTTGTATAGGACGTCGTTATCTTTCCATGAAGTTCTAGAACGTGTCGATCGGACCTTTGTAGCAGAAGTTATGATTTTTCTTGTAAGACTATTCTGCAGATCGGGAGATTTCCGTCAGATTATGGTAGATTGGATTGGGCGATTAGAACACGGGTGAATAAGAGGATCTCCCTGTTATGAAAGTTGTAGATAATTGTCTTAGCTTTCCAGGAAGGTCAAGAAATTATGATTCGGACACTCGGGCTGGAAGTTATGGTATTTTTAGTGCTCTGTCCAGAGAACCCGATGTGAAACTGATGTTTTAGAAAATTGGATGGTGCGGGAAGAAGATGGCCGAATCAGGGAGGCTCATCAACTAGGTTTAGTCAGATAATTTAATTATGTTTCCAGAAAGTGAAAGAACACCACATTCGGACCCCTGTACCAATAGATATGAATTTTTGAAGTTGACTATCCACAGAGGTAAGCGGGACCTATAGGATTTGGGAATTGGAACCAAGTTAGACGAATTTACTAGTTCGTGATTGTTTTTATTTGGGCAAAGATCCGCTACTGTTATCTTAGCAAAAATTATAATTATTATTCAGGTGGAGGACGGATCCCAGAGGCGGCACCTTCTGCACGTCTGCCGTTTTCTCACGGTTAAGGTAAGTATAATGATGGTTCAAATTTGACAGTGTGGAACGTCGATGTTTGATCCATAATATGAATATATATATATATATATATATATATATATATATATATATATATTTATATATATATATATGTGTGTGTGTGTGTGTGTCGTGGTTGTGGTAAGAATGTATTGGTGTTGTTTATGAGTGATTGCAATTTACAATGTTCATGAATAATTCTGGTGCATGGATAACGTGAATGCAAAATTTATTTTATTGAGATATTCACGCATATGCATCATGTTGATCTATTGAAGTCTTAGTCACGAGATGACTAAGTGCCGAGGTCTCCGTCATGTTGATGATATAACGGGCTAAAGGTTCCCAAACTTGTGGAGTATGGGCAATTGGTCCCTGTACCAGGTGGTACATGCATGGGTGTGCATCGACGGATGCACACTTTGCATTACCGGTAAAATGCAAAAGAGAAAGCGATAAAGAGATTTTTGATCATCTTGCATAGTATGGCTTGTTTATATGGTTGATGGATGGATTTGTGAAGTGATGTTTATAAATGTACTTGTTACCATCTATTATATTTGCTGAGTCGTTGGACTCACTCTTACTGTTGTTGTGTTTTTTTTAGGTACCGTTATGAGATCGACATGCTCAGCGAAAGGGAAGGACTAAACTAGTTTCACTTGCACGTTTCGCTTACAATGGAAATAAAGGAAGAGAATTAAATATAGGACGCAAGGACTATTTAAGTATCATTTGATTAATATCCCTTGGATTTTATTTGTAATAAGAGTTTAGAAACTTCATGATAATCATGCTCTTCCTCTAGGTATTACATGCATGAATGGTTATTACTCTTAAATCTAATTGCTTAGCGTTGAATTTGTTACTTGTGGACTTCTATTATAATTGTTACCGATTGTGAAATCTCTGTTTTGGATAGATAAACAAAGTAGACTCTGCCAAAATTTTGTATAACGTAATTAGTTAGCATTGTTTCTCTTCTAGTTTGGTAGCATTCCGGGTCTTTGCTCAACTGGGGTGTTACAGTTGGTATCAGAGCGGGCTGTAGGTCCGTGGTTAACGAAATATTAAATTTGACACACTAAGCAATGTAGGTGAGAATGGGGTTTGCATTGCATCTACGTTTCTGTCGATTATCATAATTGATTGTGTACTTAATGTTTGACTCCACAATTGATTGTGTTATGGAGATGGCAAGGGGTAGAGGCTGTGGTCGTGGTCGTGGTCGGCAAGGTGCCGGTCGAGGCCAGCCGCGCCCGCTCAAGTCCGTAACTCAGAGTCGGGAGGCCGATTCGTGGGACGAGAGGAAGAGGTTGCTTCAGCGGTTCAGGGGAACCAGACTCCACCAGTTGCACCTATTGCTGCACCTATGGTGGTACCTACGACAGTACCAGCGATGGGTGCTATGGGTCTGCACCAGTGGAATGCGTTGAGGTTGGACACCATGGATGGATTGGGCACGCCAGTGGATGCAGCAAACTGGCTGCGGCACATAGAGAGGCATTTGGGAGTGTTGGGTTTGACTTCAGAGCAGAGGGTTCAGTATGTGGCCTTTCAGCTGAAGGGGCAAGTGAATATCTGGTGGGAAGGAGTCCTGTCAGCCAGAACCGCTGCCCAAGGACCGGCGACTTGGAAAGAATTTATGGAGCAATTCAGGAGGTGGTTTTACCCTGCTTCATTTGTGGAAAGAATGGAAGTGTCATTGAACAGTTACAGGCAGGGCAAGATGTTAGTGGCAGAGTACGAAGTGGGTTTCAATAACTTAATCTGCTTTGTTCCATTTGTGGCAACCAATGAGGTGGAGAAAGCCAAGAGGTTTCGAAGAGGGCTTAGGCAGGAGTTTCGCCAGGTGTTGGGGGCCTTGGAGCTCCGTGATTTTGGCTCCTTGGTGGAGTAAGCTAGGGGCATGGAGCTAGAGATGCAGCTTGAAGAAGGACTGCAAGGTACAGGAGGTACTGGGGCTTCTGAGAGTTCAGAGGGCAGTCAGAAGAAGAGTTTTGGAGGAGGTAGTGGGTCATCGCTGAAGCCAGTTTCCAAGAGGTTCAAAGGCCCACAAAAGTCATTCAAGTCCAAGTTCACCAAGTCCCAGGCATAATCTACCTTTCAATCCTCAGCAAATGCTCCTATGAAGCGTCCGGCCCCAGGACAGGGAATGAAATGCTTCAAGTGTGGAGACGGTCATCGTGCTTCAGAGTGTTCTTGGGTTGGAGCTTGTCGCCATTGTGGTCAGGAGAGCCACAAGGCATTGGTTTGTAAGCGGAACCCCGCCAGCATCATTAAATGGGAACCAGTTCAAGCATCATCTTCAGCGCCAGCGGTTTCTTCTCGTGGGTCGGTGCAGCCGCTCCTACTCAGCCTTGGATGCTGCCTCAGCCTCACTACCCTTCTCCTGGAGGGATGCCACCAGGGTACTTTTGGTCACCTTCCCCCGTGGCATTGTTTTCAGCTGTGGCGCCTTCAGCCCCTCCTGCAGCGGCGGCACCGCCATACCCAGGTGTTGGGGCACCAGCCGCCCCAGCCTCAGTCTCCTATGCCATGCCGACTACTGAGTTGGTGGGTCGTCCCGATGTGGTGATAGGTACGCTTTTGGTGGATTCAGTGGAGGCTTGTTTTGTTTGGCTCTGGAGCTACTTTTTTCTTTGCATCTTTAGAGTTTGCTAGCCGGGCAAATTTGGGTATGCAGCAAATAGCTCAGTCTGTTCTAGTTAATTCGTTTGGGGGAATTCTTTCCAGTTCCATAGTCTACCCGGATTGTGTGCTCACTATAGATGGGGAGAACTTTATTGCTAATTTGATGGTTATGAGGATGGAGCCGTTTGATGTTATTTTGGGAATGGATTGGTTGCATAGTTACCATGCTGTTATATCATGTTTTTGGAAGACAATAACTCTGCAAGTGTCGTCGGGCCAAGAAATAGTTTTCCAGGGTAGTGCCCCCTCTTTTTCACCTAGTGTGCTAGCTAGTTTGTATCCTGGTAGTAGGGTAGCAAAGAGTGGATTTCTATTGTCTCTAGTGGAAAAGTCGAATTCCTCTTTGGTTGCAGAAAGTATTCCAGTGGTTCGGGTATTCTTGGATGTATTCCCAACAGAGTTGCCAGGGATGCCTCCACCGCGTCCAGTGGAGTTCAGGATTGATTTAGTGCTAGGTGCACGACTGATTTCTATGACCCCGTACCACTTGGCTCGTCCTTTTCAGGAAGAACTAAAGAAGCAGTTGGATGATCTAAGAGCGAAAGACCTCATTCGGCCCAGTGTGTCCCCGTGGGGAGCTCCTATGCTATTTACTAGGAAGAAGGATTTGGCGCATGTGTATTGATTACCATGCTCTCAACCAGCTGACCATCAAGAACAAGTATCCTTTACCCCACATTGAAGATCTGTTTGATCAATTGAGAGGGGCTAAGATATTTTCAAAGATTGATCTCCAGTCAGGGTACAATCAAATTCCTGTCCGAGAGGAGGATATTGAAAAGACGACATTCTCCACAAGGTATGGGCATTTTGAATTTGAAGTTATGTCTTTTGGACTAACGAACGCCCCTGCTGTTTTCATGGAGATAATGAACAAGATGTTGCATGAGTATCTGGATGATTTTGTAGTAGTCTTTATTGATGACATTCTGATTTACTCAAAGACTGAAGCAGATCATGGACGTCATCTGAGGCTTGTATTGGAAACATTAAGGAAGTATAAGTTCTTTGCTAAGTTAAAAAAAATGTGAGTTCTGGGTGTCTCAAGTGGGATTCTTGGGGCATATCATCAGTGATAAGGGGATATCAGTTGATCCAAGTAAAGTTTCCATAGTGGTAGAGTGGGAAAGGCCGACTAATGTCAAAGAGGTGAGAAGCTTCCTTAGGATGGCATGTTACTATCGATGATTTGTACAAGATTTCTCCATCATTGCCAAGCCTTTATCAAGGCTCGCGCAGAAGGATGTGAGGTTTCAGTGGAATGATGATTGTGAGCGTAGTTTTAGGAAAGGCTGGTGACCGCTTCTATTCTCACTGTTCTGGAACCAAGGAAACATTTCACGGTTTTCTCCGATGCTTCACGAGTTGGACCGGGATGTGTTCTCATGCAGGATGGTAAGGTTATAGCTTATGCATCGAGGCAACTGAAGAAGCATGAGCAGAATTATCCAACCCATGATCTAGAGCTGGCCGCCGTTGTTTTTGCGTTGAAACTTTGGAGGCACTACCTTTATGGTGAGTCTTGTGATGTGTTCACCGATCATAAGAGTCTTAAGTATATTTTCACTCAGAAGGAACTGAATTTGAGGCAGCGCAGGTGGCTGGAGCTGATCAAAGATTATGACCTCACAATTCAGTACCATCCATACAAGGCAATGTGGTGGCCGATGCTCTTAGTCGCAAGGTGACGCCTGTTACTCTGGATTGCCTTATTGCTGATTTCGACCGTATGGGGATATCTTATTGCTATGCGGGCACGGCACGGGCGGAGGCACAGTTGATCTTAGGGTCAGCCATTCCAGAGCGTGTGCGGGAAGCACAACAGCGTGACCAGTTACTACAGAGGGTCAGGAAGTATATAGAGATGGGCAAAGAATGGGATTTCAGTTTGGATGAGTCAGGTGCATTGCGTTTTAAGGGACGCCTCTGTGTGCCACAGAAAGCGGGCGTTAAAAGTGATATATTGAGAGAAGCACACCGCACCCCATATACTGTTCATCCAGGAGAGACAAAGATGTACAGTGATTTGAAACAGAATTTCTGATGGAAACGGATGAAAGTGGATATAGCTAATTATGTGGCCTCTTGTGGTGTTTGTCAGCAAGTAAAAGCAGAACATAAAAGACCAGCAGGGTTGTTGCAGCCACTAGAGGTCCCTCAATGGACTTGGGATGATATTTCTATGGATTTTGTGGTTGCGTTGCTTCGGTCACCGCGAGGCAAGGATGCGGTTTGGGTGATAGTGGATTGATTCAGCAAGTCAGCGCACTTCATTCTCGTCCACACAACCAGCTCAGCAAGCAATTTGGCACCTATTTATGTGCGAGAGATTGTGAGACTTCATGGTGTTCCAAAGACCATAATTTCTGATAGAGACGCCAAGTTTGTCTTCAAGTTCTAGGAGAGTTTGCAGAGTGCATTGGGCCCCCAGCTCCGCCTGAGTACGGCATTTCATCCACAAACAGATGGACAGTCGGAGCGCACCATTCAGACCCTAGAGGGTAAGTTGAGGTCCTGTGTGTTGTCCTGAAAGGGTAGTTGGGAAGACCAGCTGCCTTTGGCGGAGTTCGCTTATAATAACAGTTACCATTCAAGTATCAAAGCTGCACCATTTGAAGTGTTGTACGGCCGTAAATGTAGGTCGCCCCTTTGCTGGGAAGCGGTGGGTGAGAAGGCAGTCTTAGGTCCGGATTAGGTCTAGAAGACAGTTGAGCGAGTGACCTTGGTGAGGCAGAATCTGTTTGCCGCCCAGAGCAGGCATAAAAGCTATGCTGATGTGAGAAGAAGGGATCTGGAATTTGAAGTGGGAGATCAAGTGCTTTTGAGAGTATCTCCCACCAAGGGTATGGTGAGGTTCGGTACCAAAGGGAAGCTTAGCCCGAGGTACGTCGGGCCTTTCACGATCCTAGCTCAGATTGGGAGTTTGGCGTAGCGCTTGGACCTTCCAGAGTCTATACGTGGCGTGAATAACGTGTTTCACGTGTCTATGTTGAGGAAGTATCTGCAAGATCCAGAGTTTCATATTACACTGGAACCATTAATACTTGAGCAAGATCTGTCCTTTGAGTCCAAGCCAGTACGAATTCTGGAAAGATCAAAAAAGCCATTAAGGAATAAAACTCTAAAGTATGTCAAGGTGCTCTGGTCGCAGCAGACCGAAAGGGAGGCCACTTGGGAATTGGAGACTCACATGCGTGAGCAATATCCAGAATTATTCACAACAGG
Source organism: Melocanna baccifera (assembly GCA_036346265.1). Classification (NCBI taxonomy): domain Eukaryota; kingdom Viridiplantae; phylum Streptophyta; class Magnoliopsida; order Poales; family Poaceae; genus Melocanna; species Melocanna baccifera. The sequence goes on from CM070708.1 coordinate 6,239,131, forward strand.
TGCGTGTTGTATGCGTGTTGTATGATTAAGTTTAGTTGTGATTAATCCTTGGCGTAGGCATGGAAAGAATTCGGGGTCGAATTCTGTTAAAGGGGGGTAGAGTGTAATATCCTAAAAGTCTATCGATTAACAATTGTTTGTTTGTGGAGAGGGCCTTAAAGGAAAGAGTGAAATAATGAGTTTTTGGAGGGTTTTCTGAATTTTTCCAGGCAACCTGGGCCTGGGCCTTGGCCCAGGGGAAATCCGGCCGAGAGAGGGGGAGGCACCCACTCCCCTCCAACCCTAGCCGCCCCTCCTGCCCCTCCCTGCCTTGTGCCGCCCCTCCCTGCCCCTTGCGTGCCCCCTCCAGCAGCCCTTCCCCTCCCCCATTGAAGCGCAAGGCAATTGGATCCGGAGGAAAGGGAAGAGGAAGGAAAAAAAAGGGGAAAAAGGATAAGAGGAGGAATTCGTAGGGCGTTCATCGCAATCTACAACGATTTGTCAAAGGTAATCCCTGTTGTTCCTCAATTGGAGGCATCTTTTTGCTAGTTGTTTCAATGTTGGTAATCTGGACTACTAGGGCAGATTTATTTGGACAGCTGTTTTGGGGTAGTTTCGGGGGGATTCAGATCTAGACTTCTCCTAGAGAGTTGTAGAGGATGTCGTTATCTTTCTATGAAGTGCTAGAACACGTCGATCGGACCTTTGTAGCATAAGTTATGATTTTTCTTGTAAGACTATTCTGCAGATCGGGAGATTTTCGTCAGATTTTGGTAGATTGGATTGAGCGATTAGAACACGGGCGAATCAGAGGATCTCCCTGCTATCAAAGTTGTAGATAATTATCTTAGCTTTCCAGGAAGGTCAAGAAATTATGATTCGGACACTCGGGCTGGAAGTTATGGCATTTTTAGTGCTCTGTCCAGAGAACCCGACGTGAAACTGATGTTTTAGAAAATTGGATGGTGCGGGAAGAAGATGGCCGAATCAGGGAGGCTTACCAACTAGGTTTAGTCAGATAATTTAATTATGTTTCCAGAAAGTGAAAGAACACCCCATTCGGACCTCTGTACCAATAGATATGAATTTTTTAAGTTGACTGTCCACAGAGGTAAGTGGGACCTATAGGATTTTGGGAATTGGAACCAAGTTAGACGAATTTACTAGTTTGTGATTGTTTTTATTTGGGCAAAGGTCCGCTACTGTTATCTTGGCAAAAATTATAATTATTATTCAGGTGGAGGACGGATCCCAGAGGCGGCACATTCTGCACGTCCGGCGTTTTCTCACGGTTAAGGCAAGTATAATGATGGTTTAAATTTGACAGAGTGGAACGTCAATGTTTGATCCATAATATGAATATATATATATGTGTTGTGGTTGTGGTAAGAATGTATTGGTGCTGTTTAGGGGTGATTGCAATTTACAATGTTCATGAATAATTTTGGTGCATGGATAATATGAATGCAAAATTTATTTTATTGAGACATTCACGCATATGCATCATGTTGATCTATTGAAGTCTTAGTCACGAGATGACTAAGCGCTGAGGTCCCCGTCATGTTGATGACATAACAGGCAAAATGTGCCCATACTTGTGGAGTATGGGCAATTGGTCCCTGTACCAGGTGGTACATGCATGGGTGTGCATCGACGGATGCACATTTTGCATTACCGGTAAAATACAAAAGAGAAAGAGATAAAGAGATTTTTGATCATCTTGCATAGCATGGTTTGTTTATATGGTTGATGGATGAATTTGTAAAGTGATGTTTATAAATGTACTTGTTACCATCTATTATATTTGCTGAGTCGTTGGACTCACTCTTGCTGTTGTTATGTTTTTTTAGGTACCGTTATGAGATTGACATGCTCGGCGAAAGGGAAGGTCTAAACTAATTTCACTTGCACGTTTCACTTACAATGGAAATAAAGGAAGAGAATTAAATATAGGACGCAAGGACTATTTAAGTATCATTTAATTAATATCCCTTGGATTTTATTTGTAATAAGAGTTTAGAAACTTCATGATAATCATGCTCTTCCTCTAGGTATTACATCCATGAATGGTTATTACTCTTAAATCTAATTGCTTAGCATTGAATTTGTTACTTGTGGACTGTCTATTATAATTGTTACCGATTGTGAAATCTCTGTTTTGGATAGATAAACAAAGTAGACTCTGCCAAAATTTTGTATAACGTAATTAGTTAGCATTGTTTCTCTTCTAGTTTGGTAGCATTCTGGGTCTTTACTCAACTGGGGTGTTACAGTTGGTATCAGAGCGGGCTGTAGGTCCGTGGTTAACAAAATATTAAATTTGACACTGTAAGCACTGTAGGTGGGAATCGGATTTGCATTGCATCTATGTTTCTGTCGATTATCATAATTGATTGTGTACTTAATGTTTGACTCCGCAATTGATTGTGTTATAGAGATGGCAAGGGGTAGAGGCTGTGGTCGTGATCGTGGTCGGCAAGGTGCCGGTCGAGGCCAGGCTGTGCCCCCTCACCAAGTCCGTAACTCAGAGCCGGGAGGCCGTTTCGTGGGATCAGAGGAAGAGGTTGCTTCAGTGGTTCAGGGGAACCAGACTCCACCAGCTGCACCTATTGCTGCACCCGTGGTGGTACCTGCGACAGTACCAGCGATGGGTGCTATGAGTCTGCACCAGTGGAATGCGTTGAGGTTGGACACCTTTGATGAATTAGGCACGCCAGTGGATGCAGCAAACTGGCTACGGCACATAGAGAGGCATTTGGGAGTGTTGGGTTTGACTTCAGAGCAGAGGGTTCAGTATGTGGTCTTTCAGCTGAAGGGGCAAGCGAATATCTGGTGGGAAGGAGTCCTGTCAGCCAGAGTCGCTGCCCAAGAAAGAATTTATGGAGCAATTTAGGAGGAGGTTTTACCCTGCTTCATTTGTGGAAAGAATGGAAGTGTCATTGAACAGTTACAGGCATGGCAAGATGTCAGTGTCAGAGTACGAAGTGGGTTTCAATAACTTAATCCGCTTTGTTCCATTTGTGGCTACCAATGAGGTGGAGAAAGCCAAGAGGTTTCGAAGAGCGCTCAGGCAGGAGTTTCGCCAAGTGTTGGGGGCCTTGGAGCTCCATGATTTTGGCACCTTGGTGGAGCAAGCTAGGGGCATGGAGCTAGAGATGCAGCTTGAAGAAGGACTGCAAGGTACAGGAGGTACTGTTGCTTCTGAGAGTTCGGAGGGCAGTCAGAAGAAGAATTTTGGAGGAGGTAGCAGGTCATCGCTGAAGCCAGTCTTCTCCTTTGAATGGTCTTGGGATCCTCAATATCGGAGGCTGGGTGAGGCCACCTTAAAGGAGAGTGATTATTTTGAGGATTTCTCTCACGCTCATCAGAGTACTCACTTGGCTCCTCATTGGTGGCCCCCTGGCCATCACCATGAAGGGTCGTAGTGTATGAGCTGTGGGGAGTGTCGCCAGCCCTTCCTCCAGGAGAGCGATCAGAATCTGCGGGGAGGGCAAAGCTCTCTTGTCTATAATCTGTACTTCCATAGGAGGCCCCCTTGCTTGAAGAGTCCTCCAATGAAAGCGCATCATGACCTAGAGTAAACCCCACCCGGAAGCAGAATTCTGGGTTATAATTATCTCCCGTTGTAGCTAAACCCTGCGAGAGTATGGGCGAACTCACTAGGAGCCCACCCATGCTCTTTGCGGGAAAACCAGAGAGTTACGACCACTAGATAATGATGGAGTCCCAGAATGTGGGATTCCAGGACTTGTTGAGCCTGATTGGACTGCTGCTGGGGGACTCAAACACTTAGGGGTAGGCCCCTTGTCATGTTGCGAGTCTTGTTCGTAGTCGGATTGACCCTTGCCCTTAGAGAAAACTCATTCCTCCATTGGTTGTAATGTTGTGGCGGATAAGATCCCTCCTTAGCCTTTCCCGCAGTGCAATCTCTGAGATCTCAAGGGGAGATAGCCTCACCGTCGGAAGAAAGCATCGTTTACTCATAGTTGTAGTAGGCATCTATGTCAAGATCTGCATTGTCAGCATGGTCAAACCAATTCTCCTCATTCCACCCTCCAACCATGAGGACATCAGAAGGAAGAGAACTTGCCGACAAGAAATTACCAGAGTTTTGGAAGAAGCTCCCCATAGATGGCGCCAACTATTGGTGTTTTAATAGCGATCTTACTTATGATTTATTGGATTCGAGGGAAACTCTTGAAGACTTGGCTATGATCACACAGAGAAAAGGCACAAGGATTTTTATATAAGATCAAGCCTTCTCTTGGGAGAATAACAACTCTACTCCTATGTGACTATTGCTCAATGAATTGATTGCAACTGGAAAAGTAATGCAAAATGCCTTGCGCTACTTCCGTTCTATCATGCTCTGACTCTATGTCTCGATCTCTCCCTTCTTCTCCCTGACATCAATTTTTATATAGCTTGTGAAGTAGCGGTAGTTGTTCTAAGCGAAGAGATGCCTTAACGCTTTGGGTGATAACCGTCTGACAGAAGTTATTATCAGAGATACATAGTACTTCTCTTGTCATATGGTGGTTACTGTCGGAGAGAGATTATGCATAGTTATCCCAGAGAATAAGCTTTATTCTAACCGTCTTGTCAGATAGACCCACAATGTGTTTGGTCGTCGTGGACAAGTTGGAGATAGGCTAGTCGTAGGAGGGTCTACGACCATGGGGTGGTCGCAGGATAACATATGACTATATCATACTTGTAGGAGAACTTACGATTATGAAGTGATCGTAGAAAGACTTACAACAATAAGGTGGTTGTAGAAGGACTTACGACTATGAGGTGGTGGTAGAAGAAGTTACAACTATGAGGTGGTGGTAGAAGAAGTTACAACTATGAGGTGGTCGTAGAAGTGCTTACGACTAAGAAGTGGTCGTAGAAGGATTTACGATTATAAGGTGGTCATAGAAGAACTTATGACTATGAGATGGTCGTAGAAGAACTTATAACCAAGAAATGATCATAAAAGAGCTTACAACTAAGGAGTGATCGTAGAAAAGCTTACAATTACCTTGTGAAATCTCTCCTTTATAAATAAGGGGTATACTCAAGGAGTATTATGATGTAATCAATATCATTTACAGATAAATAATAATTTGAGGATTGTTATATCCTCATTAGGAATTAAGAAGGGGAGAATAAGAATGAGGGAGAATGGACTAAAATTGTGAAAATGAGCTTTGTGAGGTTAACATAGAGCAAAATGAGTTTTTATGTGAGAAAAATGTATTTTGGGTCATAAATGATATTTTGCATTGCATTTGTTCCTTTTGCTCTTTTGGTGTTGTGTCTTGCTGTGTCAATGGTCAAGATAATAATTGTTTTTTTATTTGGATCATGAGCATGATTCTACTATTTGAGATGCTTTAGGAGTGGATTGGGGCTTTTGATATAAACTTGCTATTTCTGTGCCTTAACACCATTCCACATCTTGCCACTGTGGTCATGTTCTTTTCTTTCTCTTGAAAATAGACCATTAGTGGCTCTTGAAACTTTTTTTGCTTTAATAGTCTAAAATTCAAACTCAAATTCTTGTCTTTGGGGGTATTTATCAAATTACTCATCAAGTGGGAGATTGTAAGACCATGTGGTGGTAGCCCTATGTTGTTGATGAGTATTTGACCTTACTTTTGCATTGTTGTTTTTTGGTTGGGTTCAATTTTGTGTTTTGGAATCTCTGGTTTTTGTTGTTAGGGTGGTGACAGTCTAACAAGCTTTGGGCTAGTGGTCAAACCGGCTGATGGTGTAATTGTCTTGTGGCCTCACCAGCCCTTGGCTGGCAGTCTGACCAGTGGGTATTAGGGTGGTCTGACTAGCTTGTGACTGTGGTTAGACCAGCCCTTATTGAGGTGTGCTGAGCTATTGGTTTTGGTGATGTTAGTCATGATAGGAGTCCGTGCAAGTATTAGTCATGAGGTTTCTATGCAAATGTGTCATCGTGTGTTCGTGCATATGTTTTGCTAATTCATAGTCATGTGCATGTCATTTGTGCCCAGATGATTTCTTATTCTTAGGTGTGTAGGTGCTTTGATGATGGATTGCGGCTAGCGACAAGACTGAGGCTTGGTGGCAATTAAGTGTTATGTAAGTCTAGGAAGAGAATCATCTCAAGCCGAGAGCATGGGAGAAAGATAAGGATCGTGAAGAGATAGACTTCAAATATTATTCCACAACATAACCACAGACATAGATCTTTCATAATAAAGGAATCAATAATTGACATTAAGATGAATCAATAATAAATTTAACCCAAGAAAACTTAACATGTAGCATCAATATAAAACCATTAAGTGCTAAAGAGAATCATTGTTCATCTAAGAGTTGCATGGATAGTATAATTTATTTCTACTAAAGAATGATTGGTCACTAAGTGAAAGAAAGAACTATAATTGTGCAATGACAATATTGTGCTACTTCCCGCCCATACACGTCGTTATCAACGTTCACCTAAAAACAACAACAAAGTAAGGGTGAGTTCACGACTCAGCAAGTACATAACAGAATAATAAACAACTTGAACATTGTATCAAGTATTCATGTTAATTCACAAGTATCTCAATATTCACATGTTCATTCTCATTAAGTTCCATACACATATCTCATTATCTCATTTCTCTTTTTATGAATGCAATGCATATGTCTCTATTTCTCTTGCTTATACCGGTATAACAGAGTGTTCACCTATCCATAAACCACTCTTGTTTTGTCTTTTTTCATGCAGGGTCTCAACTCCACTCTCGTGAAGTGCCTACTGTACTAGGCCTTTCTCCACTCATGTGGAGTGCCTACCAAAGTAGGTCTTTCGCTATCGACTCCCTTGGGTCATCTACATAAAGTAGGCTAGAGAGGGCCATGCAGATGACCTCTTTGCAACATAGATGCTCAACATATAATGCAATTCTTATTTTACTTGCCAACATTAACCATTCAACATTATCATCATTTAACCATAATCATCATCTTCATTTAAATCATAATCATCATCATCATTTATCCATAGTCATGTGAGCATAATAAGAAGCAAATATTAAATATATGGATCATCATGGAAAGTATTTATTTAACATAACAACAAGAGCAAACCATTCGTATATCATTATACCACACACTTGTCTTCTCTAGTTGCAAGTAATGGGTTGATTCGAAGATGACACCAAACCGGATGCTACCCCTCCTACAGTAAACATCCAATCTCAACAATAAGCCATAGAAGTAAAAGAACAACAATTAAACACCCTTTCTAATTCCACAATACTCCTACTTTACCGACAGTCATCCCTGTTGTTCTAGTACTAAAAATAGCGTAACTTTCAACTCCTAAGGCCTAGCATGAAAAATCACACCAGTTATGGAATCTACACAAAATTCCCTACAAGTTCTTAGTTGGCCACAATTCCAGATTAAATCATTTAAACCCTCATTTTTAACCCTAAAGACAATTCTATTGTCTTAGTAGGCAACAGGCTTAATAATTTCATATCTATTAAATTACACATATAAATACAATAAACAATGGCAATTCTGGAATCTATGGAAAGTTCTCTACCTTCATTTAGTTATGCCCAAAATTTAGTTCTATCATTTACCAAGTCAATTTAATAGTTTTCTATGACTCTGTCTAGTAGCAACTGATTTTTGGATAGCAGTCTTCCCAGAGCCATAACGTCTAATCTACCCAACCAAAATTAATGTTTTTAGACTCTATAGAATATTTAGATAAGTATCTATGCTTTTCATGTTATGCGCAGGTTATGAAAATAGGACGAAAAAGCTCCAAAACTAAGCCTTAATCTCTGGACAACAACCTCAGTTAACTACGACATCAACAATTTAATCCCAAAACTGATACTCTACTCTAACCTGGCACCCACATGATCCCAAAATGCATCTACTTGGCCAAAATAGTGGGTAACACAATCTGGGGTTTTTACCTTCAACTCGAAAGCCTTGCAAAGCCTTGAGAATTGATGATGCCCAATGATCTCTTCTCGAGTTGACCCCTAGAACATCGTCCAAAACTTCTGCGTCTCATCCTCCATGTGCCTTGGTGATCCCTACGCAATGTGACACAGTTAGAACTCAAAAACCACATGAATCAACGGCATCGGCTTGGCAGCACCAGGCAACAAATGGCATAGCTAGGAGGAGGCGGCATGCTAGGAAACAAGCAACTAGGAGGCGGTGTGCCAGGAAGAGCAGGCAGCTAGGGGGCAGTGCGCCAGGGAGCAGGAGGCGGCTAGGGTTGGGTTTGAGTCTAACTCCCCCCATGTTCCCTTTTAACATGGCACAACCTAAGTCAGTTGTGAACTCCACTCGTACAAATCGTTCTAAGAAAATGACTCATCTCTTTTTCAAAACATCTTGTTTTCATGTATCCTCTTTTCTCAAGAGGGTTATTTTCATAATATTATAGCAGGTGTATATGATCTTAACGGCAAGACGTTAGTTATCTCGGACTATGGTGTAATGTGGTATTCCATAGGACTTGAGCATTTCAAGTGATGACACCTCAGTGTATGCATATGATCTTGATGATGAGGTAGTGGGCATTGCATATTCATGAAGACCGGTGGGTGGCAATTTAAAAAATTGTCCAATGCTAGGTGGAGTGGCAGTTTATAAAACCGCCACGCTGGCCTAAGTGGTTTAGGTCATATCTTTGTAGATGAAGTATCTTATTGGGCTTGTGGAGCCTTGTGAAGCCGTGCTTTGAAAAGGGTGCAAATGTGTGGGTGTTAAATTTGTCTGTGTGTGGGTTAGTAGAGTTCCCATATGTATGTGGTAGTTTCTACTATATAAACCCTTGTGTTGAGAGAGAGACTTAGGTCAATTAAGTCTAGGATTAGAGTTTCCTTGTATTGGAGGTTTATGTGTGTATTTTAGGCCTAGAGCTCTATCATTCTGAGGGATTGATTGTAAAATATTGCTCTCCAAATAAAATGAATAACCAAAGTTTACCTAAGTGAGTTATGCTATGATTCCACCCTTATACTCTTGATTTACTTGGCTTTCTTATTTGGATTTCTCTCTTCTTAATCTTTTCTAGTGTCAAGGACATGTAAGATGTGGTGATGTTTATTGAAGATCAGATCACATTGTCTATACACTTTCTAGGGAAAGTTTTTGAGTTTGCCTAGTTTTTCTTCGAGAGGGAGATGATTTCGGGGGTTTTGCTCTTATGAGTGTTTTGGCTTGAATTCGTGCTGTAATCTTGCTTACTATAACATGTGAGAACCTATCTAAGATTATCTAAATCATCTAGGATTCATGAGCAAGAGTAGATCAAGATTTTCCTTTTTGCCTGAGTCTGATGCAAGGTCAAAACTTTAGCAACGATTCTCTCGATTATTAATTGGAATAGATTCATGACATCTTAAATAAGGTGCACACAAAGTTTCAATTCATTTGCATCAGTGGATCAAAAGTTATATAGATTCTTAGTTTTGAAATCATGTTGATTTTCTGTTCTAAGCTTGAGGTTTGCCCGCTCCTGTGTAGAGGTTTGACCATTCCTGTGTAGAGGTTAGACCAGTGAGAGTTGCAATTCTAGAGTTTTGCCTTCTTTGGCTCATGACTTTGGTGTACTTGAGTATTTGTGTTTTCGCTGTATGTCGTTGATGATATTTTAAGAAAATTTTTGAGAGGGTTATTTATCTTCCTCTGATTTGCTGTATCTGATCCTCCAGTGGCACGTCGATGTCTTCGACGTTTATGGCCGGTCAGCTCCTAGCTTGTAATACCAACTTGCCTTGCAACCGATCGGATCGAAGATCATGCTAGTAAATACAACAAGATATTTCGAGCTTGAGCGCAAATATGGTGCCCCTGTACTAGGCTTATTCCTGTTTACAAAAAAGTGCATTGTGCAAACCGTTTTAAAAGTTTGTAAAAACTTTACAGATGCATTGCATGTAGCGTTACGTAATCTTTGTCACAACTAGCCTAGTGCTATTGCAGTCCACTTCTACTGCTTAGGTTCCTTTAGAGCATCACTGACTTTCAATAACAACCTCATGCGACAACAGCGACCAGTTTCTAGCCATCTTTTCAATTTTGGGTCTCATAGGCCTACCTCGACCTTAGAACCCACACTGTTTGGATAGGGTATGGGTCAAACTACAACACCCATTCAAATTTGGGTTTTGGGGAGGATAATACCCACTCACGCGTTATTTACCCATACCCACTCTGCTCCCTCTATTCTCTCACTCCCTTCTCTCTAAACACACACACACACTCTCTCTCTCATACTGGTGGAACTGCCCACTCCCCATTTTCTCTACACTTTCTTTCACTGGACTGCACCACTAGATCCCATCGTCGCACGCTGCCGCCAGCCACCTCACACCGTCGGCGTTGCCATCCAGCCACCACACGTCGTCATCGCTGCCACTGTTGGGAAACGGTTATGCTACATTAGCGTAAATTAAAATTTTCTACCGTGTAAACCAGAAAGCCATACGAGTAAGAGATCATAGATCATTATCACTAGACGCGCAGTGCAGTGAAAATAGAGTTGAAGCAGCCGATTTAACGAATAGTGCGTCGATGTAGTGGAAGTAGTCGATTGTCCTCCGGCCAATTGTCTCCTCATCGCGATCATCCCGATCAGCACGGTAGTCATAGCAGCGCCTCTACCGATGTTCACATGTCTAGGGATGGAACACCATGTGTCGGTATGCTAGCACTAGCGCGCACGGCAAAGATATGAGAGGTGACTATTAGGGTTTCAATAGGTGTGTTTCGGGATACCTATCTCAGCCCCCGCACCTCTCCTTATATACCCTTCAATCAGTTCTTTATCCAATACAAGTAGAGATCGTATGCCACTCAGAGATTATCATCCAAACCCTTATCGTTTCAACCCATTAAATGTGTGACCCTGTAGGTTCATGTATATTTGACCATAAGCCAAAAACTACTTCCGGTCCATAAGTCGGTAGCGGTCTCTAGCAAGATATAACAATTCTCAAATATACATAAAGATCATATTAGATGAACCTATATAGTGCTTTTGTACTGATCCCTTTGCTTCATGATACCAGATCGAACTCAAGGCGAGAAGTGTATCATCTTATGATAGCTCGATCTTTTACTCGAACCTGTAGTAGATTACTTAGCTGTGATTGACTTCTCAATCACATTTGGCATAGCAATTCACTTCCTTAATCCAACCATATCGAGGAGCCCAGAGATATCTCTCCTATTATATAGGAGGAGCAAATTCCATCTTAATCGCTCATATTCCTCCACATATTTCATAGTATATCCGAAAGCTATCTTTATAACTACCCAGTCACTGAGTAGTGTTTGGTAACCCGTCACCATGAGTCCTCACCACCAACCACCGTCATCGCCAACTAGTTGTGTTCTTCTCCTCATCTCTCTTTTTTATCCATGGGTTATCCAAACCCGTAGGTATGGATACATTAGATCCAATAGATATGGGTAATTATGGGTACCGCCCATGCCCTCCTAGCGGCATCTATACTTAGATCATAGGTGGTTGGTTAGGTCGACGATGGGAGGCAATTGATAGTGCGGTGGAGGTGGCCGGTGTGGCAACTGTCAAGCAGTAACGACAATGCGCAGGTAGGGGCATGCATGCATGTGGAAGATGGCGTACAATCAAGCGTAGATATCTATGGTGAAAATTATAGTAATCATGACATGTCACTTTCTTGTACAAAGATGTTTGTCTAAACCTTGCTAATATTATCTTCCCATGGTAACTTCGTAGGGGCATATGTAATCCTAGACGATGTTTGGTTGTTTGACGGATGAGATCACATTCAGTAGGACCGTAAAAAAATCTCGAGGAGGCGTGCGAGCTGTTCGAACTCAGCTCGCTCTAGGGTCGGATCAAACTCTAAATTAGTTAAGCTTGAGCTTTATTTCAAACTCGCGAGTTTCAACGAGCCGAGCTCAAATAACTCGTTAGGGTTCGATTTAAACTTAAATATTGATGTATATTAACTCTTAAGTTTATTTAAGTCGAGCTTGAGTTTTTTCTATCGTTAAAAATTAGTGGATGTTGAATTATTTTGACTATTATTGAGTTTATTTGAGTCAAATTTAAGATCAAGTTTTTTTATTGCTAAAAATTAATGTATATTAAACTATTTTGATTATTATCAAGTTTATTTAAACTAAACTTAAATCTATTTAAATTTTAACTGGACCGAAGTCAATACTAGGGCGCTCGTTTTAGCGATGGTTTCTGGTTTTTGGCTGAAATTTCACTGTAACTGGCTTTTTTTACTGTAGCTGATTTCACTTTTTAGGTATAATTAATTTTTAAAAATGTAAAAATAGAAAAAAAACATGTTAACCTATTAGGGACAATACAAAGGAATACGAAAAAAAAGAAAATACAAAAAAATCTAAAACATTTTTAAAAAATTTAGAAAAAAATAAAATATTAAATAGTAAAAAAAATAGAAACTAAAAGTAGAAGTTGAAAAAAAACCGAAACCAACACCATCAGAGCTCGGCAGTTTACATTCTAGCACCCACTTGCGGGCGATGCTTCACGGCAGCAGCTAAGCCGTTTCCCCCAATGGCAGGCCACCAGCTCCACGGCCTCCGCCCTCTTCCGCCTCCCCGCCCCCATCGCCCCATCTCCGCGCCACCGACTCCCTGCCGCGCGCGCCCTCCCCTCACCTCCCTCCGTACTCCAGCACCACCACCTCTCCCCAAGAAACGCGTCTCCGGCGCCACCGAAGCTAACCGCGAGGCGGCGGCGGCGGTGTTGGAGGAGGAGGAGGAGAATGAAGCAAGGGAGGGGACGCAGGAGGAGCGAGAAGAGGAGGAATACGTGGAGAGCGTTGGCGTCAGGGACTCCGCCGGCCTCCCGGCCCATCTCCGGTCGGCCCGCGTGGGGCTGGGCGACCCGTTGTTCTTCCTCCTGACCTTCGTCGCCGTCACGGTGAGGCATTGATACCTTTGTCATCAAGTGTCGGATTCCATTCAATTAATCCTTTGTTGCCTTGTAATTTTTTGTTGCGCAGACGTCCGTTGCGTTCACCAGCATGGTGGCGGTGGCGATTCCTACGATGCTCGTAAGTCTTACTTCACAATGCAGTTAGTCTTGCTTCTTAGAAGCTTATTTTATCATGTTATTAAACTGTCCATTCCTTACCAAATTGGGCTCTTGGGTAATGGATTCATGTCTATTTTACTATGTTGGATCCGTCTACTGTTTGTTAGTAACTGGCGGCAGTATATATTGAGATTGACATGTCAACTTGAGAGTGAGTGAACCTTAAGCCTTAGAATGATAAATTCAAAACCTGAAATGCCACTAGGCCCTGACCGAAACTTGGTTGGGAATTGATCTCTGATTAAAGCCTAGATAAACTACAAGTAGTGTTTTGAGGTATTTTCCCAAAATTTTCAGTGATTGCTGAAGCAATTGATTGATCTGTGAGGCTTGTTAAACTGCTAGTGTCACCATTGTATCTTCTTTTCGGAGCTACTAACATTGGTTATGAAGATCACTGTTTGTAGGGGGTTGTCTATTCCTCAATTGACTGAAATTTTGCTAAATTTTAGTCACTTTTCTTAACCGATGGATAAAGATCTAACCACTGTCATCACTCCCCTCACTTCCTTCATATAACCCACCCCTCACCTCTAGGACAAATAATTATTCTAAACTTGACCAAAAATAAATTTAAGTTTGGTGAATCCCTACAAAAATACAAAGACAAAAAATTTTCTAATCTACACCAAAAAAAAGTAAACCTAGGTGAACCCTACAAATACAAAAACAAATAGAACTAAAAATTGCAATAAAGCTATACTAAAATTGTATATTTCTTACCACTGCAATTTTAGGCTTAGTATTGTGCAATTTTACGTGACCGAGGGATAAGAAAATTTCAAGCGATTGAGAATTAGCAACACCAATGTTTATATAATGACTTCTTTCATTAGCTTGGACAAATGTCTATACTTTGTGTCACTCTATGTATACGTGCACTAGTTTATATGGTAACTAACGGTCATGACAGTAGAAAAAAGAAAAGTAAAAAATGTTGGAAGTTGAGGAGTTGATTGTTGAAGACTGGAATAAGTGGAAGTTTTATGACAATTGAGAAAAGGAGGGAGCAAGTGCAGTGAAATCCCCACTCAACTGATGCAGTTGGTTTTGCCCTTTTGTAATAATTGTTTATTCTAAAGGTACAAAAGCGATATCTCATTACCATGAAGTATAAATTGATCTGATGGAATTCTTTCTCGTTTATTCAACAGGCTATGAGGAGAGCCGCAAATTCATTTACTATGCTGGCTGATGCAGCTCTCGAGGAGTTACCAAGCACGATGGCAGCTGTAAGACTCTCTGGCATGGAAATCAGTGATCTCACCCTTGAAATTAGTGACTTGAGGTGAGAGCATAAAAAAACCCGGATTAATCACTTAAAATAGCTGGATGTCTGAGTTTCATATGGCAGTTCATCTACCCATTTACATGTGCTCTGACCAGGGATAGAAATCCCGAAACTGGTGCAAAACCCAGCTGGCGGGCAGTAACGGTTACCGGCCGATTATGGAAAACCCAGAAAAAAACCGGTTGAAATTCACAATTCAAAATTTGAATTTGGGCGGTTTGAAAACGGTTACCGGAAAAAGGGGAAAAACTGCTTAAAAATTGGAAAAACTGCTAAAAACCGGGTAAAATTAGAGAAAACCTAGCACAAAATATTGGGACTAGTATATTTATGTATATTTAGTTCATACAATAGATAATCTGGCACAAAAAAGACCTAAACTAACATAGGAAGTGTATTTATAACCACCGGGATTTCAACCAGTTTTTCCCTCCTGGTACCCACTAGGATTTCCACTAACCGGTGGTAACCGCTGGTTTTTTTTATCCCTAGCTGTAACGCAATCTTTGTAAATTGCTGTAGATTTATTATTTCATACATTCATAAATGCCAATGGACCTGCACTCCATTTCACATCTTTGCCTGTCACTCTTTTTTAAGTCTGCATACTGAATATGACATTGATGTGCAACTGCCTCTTACTTTGGTAGAATTATTTACACATTCCACATAAGCATGCGAAGAACTGTGGATAACTTTTCAGTATTAAATCATTATCTCATCATCATGTAACTGATGTTGAAACATCCATTTGAAGCCAAGAGATAGCAGATGGCGTGAACAAGTCAGCCAGAATTGTTCAAGCAGTGGAAGATGGCATCGGACAAATGCGGAATATAGCTCAACAGCAGACAACATGTAGGTTATCGAAACGTGCCCTACGTCAAACTGGTATTTTATCCTTATCACATTTGTTGATGTGTGATACATATGCGCAGCAATGATAGAAGAGCGAGCAAACTTGCAGACTATCCCCACTGCAGGGCCAGCTAAAAAATCAAATGAATCTTCTAGCCGACAGGGGCGACGACAGAAAGGACCAATCAATTGATAGAGCGGAATTTTAACACTGTTCAGAAGATGTCTGGTTTTTTTTTTTTTTTTTTTTGCTTCCTCTTAAGTATTTAGTTGGAGCACTCGTTGGTATCCATTTTGTTAGTCCTTGTAAATAAAAAATATGAGCAACGCAATGCATATTTTTTTCAGATACAAGTTCATTTCACGTACTACCGGATAAGTTTGTGCTCTGCCTCACTTTGCCCATGAACTTCGTTATAACCTAGCTTCAGCTAATGCACTATGGACTTGCTACAATGACACCAGAATTTTGTTAATATTGCTACGTTCTACTTTCCCATAAGTGATTAGATTGAATGTTCCCTTGTTGCTATTACTATGAAGCAAGAAACACTTGTAAAATGTGAGCCTTATCCTCCTTGTGGTGACAGATCAATGGATTCTGAAGTAAAATGTGAGCCTTATCCTCCTTGTGGTGAGCCTTATCTCGACCGAAACGACCACCATACTGAAGTTTCTTTCATAGGCCTTTCGTTTCGAATATAGGAATTCTGCAGGAATTCTTTAGTTGATTTATGCTCTGTAAAATTCCTGTAAATTTCGGCATTCCAAAGACTGCCATAATTAGTGTACCAACAACTCTTAACCGCTCATCCTATCCCCATTTTGACTGCTCAATTTTGTTAGTTTCCTGCCATGTAAGAGCAAATACAGTTTTCATACTTTTGAATTTTGATAGTTTCGAACTTGTTCATAAACACCAAACCGAAATTGTGCGAAACAAGGTTGTTGACCAATGCCAACGCTTATCCCCTTTTCCTTATGATGAATTGTGAAAACTTAGACTCGCCCTGCTAATCATACAACATTATTGCTCAACTTCTCTCTTAAGCTTCCTTTTCAACACAATACAGGTTAGATCAGATAACTCTGTAGAAGTTTTAGTATTTTAACACTGAATAGACTTTTAGCACTACTGTACTAGATATGCTCCCGCCAACTAGGTTGCGCTTTGGAAAGTCGCTGGTTCATTCTTTTTGCTGTATCATGCAGAAATCGATTTCTTCTGATTTCCTACTAAGCAAAATATTACAAGAGGCCGGTCACCTCAGGTCATCTTGCTTTGGATTTACCTGTGAACATGTACGAGGAACTCTTAAGGGGTGATCGGAATAGCGATGGCTTTTGGTTTTTGCTGAAAAAATATTGTAGCTGGCTGAAAAAACACTGTAGCTGAGTTGGTTTATTGAGTATAATTAAATGTAGAAAAATATAAAAAAACCGAAAAACAAAACGAAAAAAAGTGTAACTACATTTTTAAAAAAAAACAAAAAATACAAAAAATACATATTTTACTGTAACAGCTACCGTACTGCTACAATGAAAAAAAAAGTTGAACGCCCAACGCAGAAGCTACACTGATCGGGGCCTTAATAAGTAGGAAAGGCCACCGGGTGCCTTCGTCCTCAACCAATAGTGAACGGAAGAAATCTCCTGCAGATGCAGAACATGAGCATTAAGAATAATAGTAAGATATTAGGTAACAGAAGGAAAATCAATTCAGAAGGCTAACCAGATGGGTCACCCTTTTCGCATAGTCTCAATCTGCAAAACAATTTCAAAATGTAAAGCGATGGAGTCAAGTAGTGAATGCTATAAGCATAGTTGAGAAATGGCAGACAGTACCTCAAGTAAGAGCTATTGAGGAACTCTCGCTGGCGACCAGTCCGAGCGATTCCTCTGCTTAGAACAAAAACAAATCAATCACAGAAACACAGAATAATAGATTGAACACAGAGAGAGGTAGAGAGAACTCCTGGTCTTTCTTTATTGCTTCAATACAATGGAGTACAAAATCAGCCATATGGCTTTCTATTTATAGGGGAGGGTGAGGTACCCAATATGGATAAGAACTCGTTTAAACGGAAAGAATCCGTTTAAACGGAAACCCTTATCCCTGGTTTCCTAATACTCCTCCTTGGGCACTCATCCGACATACTCATACCTCGTTAAAACTCCATAAAAACCCAGTGGGAAAAATTTGGAGAAAGAGTACATGATGCATGTTATGCTGCGATTGCACGAATTACCTCATTAAAAACCTTAACCGAGAAACTTTAGGAAAACTCGTCAAGGGAAAAAGAGTACAATTCACCCAACTTCATTCAGTCTTCAGAACGTTTATTCTTTAGGTACTTGATCTTCAGGATCAAGATTCACTAACGGGCTTGAGAGAATTCTCCCCCTGAATTCTGCACTTCTCTCAGTCTCATCATACCAATCTCTCGTACGCATCTTTCAAAGCTAGATGCGGGGAGGGATTTTGTGAATAAATCTGCTAGATTTTCACAAGACTTAGTATGCAGTACTTTAATCTCGTCCATTTTTTGCAATTCATGAGTATAGAAGAACTTGGGGTTGATATGTTTTGTGAGATGACTCTTCACATAGCCCGTTTGTACTTGTGCAACGCAAGCGGCATTATCTTCATAGATAATTGTGGGGGTTTGCACAATGTTCATCCCACATGACTGTTGGATGTGGTGAACCATTCGGCGTAGCCAAGCACATTCACGTGCGGCTTCATACAGCGCTATTATTTCTGAGTGGTTCGTCGAGGTAGCTACAAGGCTTTGCTTAGACGATTTCCAGGAAATTGCAGTTCCACCACACAGGAATACATAGCCTGTTTGTGACTTTGCGGTATGCGGGTCGACAGTACCAAAGATCGCATAGCCAATCAAGTTCAGATCTTGATTTTTTCTGTAAAACAATCCAAGGTCCTTGCTTCCTTGGAGATATCGGAAGATGTCCTTTATGCCCTGCCAATGCCTTTTGGTGGGCCCTGCACTATACCTTGCTAACAGGTTCACGACAAAGGAAATATCCGGTCTAGTGCAGTTTGCTAAGTACATGAGTGCTCCAACCGCACTCAAGTATGGGAATTCCGGTCCCGTGACTTCCTCCCCTCTTCCCTAGGTCGGAAAGGATCTTTTCTTGTCAGTAAAGATCTCCCGATCATCGGTACTTTGATGGGAATGCTTTCTCAAAGCTGAATCTTTCTAGCACCTTCAGGTGTAGGTCGACCGATGTACTAAGACTCCTCCAGGACATGCTCAAGCTGCAGCCTAAGCGTAACTTGGTCTTACCCAAGTCCTTTATTTCAAACTCGACTCCAAGTAGGAGCTTGCTTCTTTTATATCATCCTTTGTCCCGATGATATTCGGATCATCTACATACACCGAGATTATACGTAATCCATTCAGGATCGCCGTATAAATACACAAGGACAGTCTTCATTGTTCGTAGCCTTTCTTGCAGAGAAAGTCGCTTAAGCGATTATACCACATTCGCAGATTGCTTCATCCATACAGGACTTTCTAAGCTTCACACTGCATGATTTCTATTTTCTCTGTCTTGGTTCGGGAGAGGAATTCCTTCAGGGACTTTCATATAAATCTCCGAATCCAAGTTACCATAAAGATATGCAGTCACAACATCCATCAATTTCATTTGTAAATTCAAGTTCACTGCCATTGAGATCAAATATCTAAAGGTAATTCCACTCATGACTGGGGAGTAGATTTCTTCATAATCAACTCCAGAACGTTGAGTGAAACCTTGTGCTACCAGCCTTTCTTTATATCTCACTACTTCGTTTCTTTCGTTTCTCTTTCGAACAAATACCCACTTGTGCCCTACGGGGTGTACATGGGAAGGAGTGCGGCATACGGGCCGAAACACTTCTCTTTTGTTCAGAGATAGCAATTCGATTGCTATTGCCTTCTTCCAATCTTCCCAATCTGATCTTTTCTTACTATTAGCGAGCGATGCAGGCTCGGGATCAAGATCAATGATTGTGGCAATTTTCTTTACGAAGTAGATATCGACATTGGCTGTTCTCCTGTTCAGGGACTCTCCCGTGTGCACATAATTTATAGCTATTTCTTCATGAGTTGCTTCTTCTGGAGCTTCATCTTGCGCATCGCTTCTTTCAATTACGGTGGCAAGCCCCTTTAGTTGTTCGGCTCCGATGTGTGCGCACACATCCATGCCGATGGGGATATTCAGATCCGGTATGTCCTTTTCAACAGGTGTCATACTTGTGCCAGGTCTCAACTGGCTCCCCTTCTCATTCTGGGGGACTTCGGTGATCGGCTGTGATAAGTCCTTCTTATCCTTTTTCACCAGGCGTCCCCGGTTACTTAGGATTCGAGGAGCCGGAGTTCTCGTCCTCTTTTTTTCGAGGCCTCTGGACGAGATTGGGGATACCTTCTGCTTTCTTTGGTATTTCAACCCTCTCGGTGCCAAGGCGTGCAGGCACATGCGACTTAGTCACGCTCTTCAAATCACTAAAGTGATCAGGCAGTTGATTCGCTAATGCTTGCAAATCAATTATCTTCTGGACTTCTCTTGTCTTCTGGACTTTTATTGTCTTCTGGACTTTTCTATTTGCTTTACTAGTGCGTGGGTCATGTGCAGGAATTCCCGTGGCTTCCACGTAATTTTTCGACATTCTTCATCAAGGGGTTGATTTCCTCCCCTAATGTCGGGAAATTATCCTCATCAAAATGCAGTCAGCGAAGCGAGCAGTATGCAAATCTCCCGACATGGGTTCCAAATACCTGATTATGAATGCAGTCTCACAACCAACATATATCCCAGTATGACGGAGAGGGCCCTTTTTAGTTCGCTACGGAGGTGGTATAGGTTCTTAAACCTTGCATCTAAACCTCCTAAGATGAGAATTTTTCGGTAGTGACCCTTGCACTAGTTGCATAGGTGAATGGATGTTGTAAGCCAAAGGTCTAAAGTTGATGAGATTCGCTGCATGTAGGACTGCGTATCCCCAACATGTAGCTGACAAATTACAATTCTGCAAGAGGGGTCGGGCAATAAATTTAATTCTCTTGATTAAAACCTCTGCCAAACCATTCTGGGTATGGACATACGGTACCGAATGCTCAACTGCAATCCCTATCGCCATGCAATAATCATTAAATGCTTTTGAAGTAAATTCTCCGGCATTGTCCATTCTGATGGACTTGATGCGATGATCAGGGAACACATTTCTGATGCGAATGATCTGCGAGATCAATTTGGCGAAAGCATGGTTTCTTGTGGATTATAAACCCACATATGACCACTTTGAGGAAGCATCAATGAGCACCATGAAATACCTAAATGGCCCTGAGATGGGCTGAATAGGACCGCAAATGTCTCTCTGAATGCGTTCCAGAAATGCAGAGACTTCATCCTTCACTTTCAGAGTGGAGGGTCTAGTAATTAATTTTCCGGTGGCACATGCAGGGCACACAAAATCTTCATGATTCGGGAAATTCTTCACATTAATATTATGCCCGTGAGAATTGTTAATTATATTTCTCATCATCCTAAGACCTGGGTGGCCTAATCTGTCATGCCAGAGACAGAATAGTTCAGAGCTTCTGAATACTATCTTTAGAACAGTGTACGCTGCAGGCGACTTAATGTTGGTATAATATAGCCACACGTGTTCATGCTATTATAAACTGAATAAATGAATGAATTATTTCAGAATCATCCAACCATTACGAGAAGACAAAAATAAAGTACCATCCATGCAAGATCTAACTTGTCCATTTAATGCAAAATAAATAACAATTAACATCTCATGCATTCTGTGCATCAGACGGAATCAACTAGAAAGTCATTGACTTCTTCGGCTATGTTTTCAGGTGTGATGTTCTCTTCGAGAGAAATCATGGAGGTGGCTGCCTCTAAGTCGTAAGGAGGTGCTGCTGCCGGGATGGACTCAACCTCCATCATTTCAGGCAGTGGCTCATGATGCTCCCCCTCAATAGCTGCAAAGTGAGCTTCAGGCTGCCCTTTGCTATTGTTCTTCTGGGCTTGGTGGGCATCAATGACATGTTGCGGTACTTTACAAATCCGCGACAAATGCCCCTACTTGCCACACTTGTAGCAACCTTGGTTCTACTGGCCATAGGTTTTGCCACTCTCCTTAGCTCTTTTGTCATTTGGAGCATCTGACTTGCCTTTCTAGGCAACGGTCTTACCCTTCTTTCCCATTCTTTTCATCAAGGGCTTTCGCACCTTGTAGCTTCCAGCGTTGGCTTCATGGCTAGTGGAGCTGCCTGGTGGCTGAGAGACGTAATTCTTGCGGAGAAGTTCGTCCTAAGCCTCCGCAACCTGCATCATATCAATCAATTCGGCGTACTCCTTGTAGCCGTCTTGACGATAGTTGCGGGCGGACTATACAGCATTGGGGTGAAAGGTGGACAGGGTCTTCTCAATCTTCTGCTCATCTGTGATCTGCTTGCCACAGAGTTGAAGATTGGTACAAATTCTGTGCAAGACATAATTGTACTCCCCAACCGTCTTGAAATCGGCGAACCTCAGTCCGATCCACTCCTGCTCTGCTTGAGGAAGAATGGTGTACTTTAGCCTCTCAAACCGCTTCTTGAGTGCGGTCCAGAGTGCTAGCGCGCTTTTCTCCGCCATATACTCATTCTTGAGAGTAATGCAGAGGTGGTGCCTAAGGAAATGAAGTGCCTGATCATTTTCCTCAGGTGTAGGTTTGGCGTCATGCCGTCCGCCAATCCCAATGTTGCACGGAGCTTCCTGGCTCTAAGTACTATGTCGACATCAGATGCCCACGTCAGATAGTTCTTACCATGCTGGGCAAGCTCCTCGAACTCCCGGTTCGTGATGCCAGTCATCTACATGTGATGAATGGAACATATAAGTTTTCTTCAGGTAAACATGCATGGAATTATTTACTGCAGGTAAATAAATGGTACAATAGGTTCTCATAATGTCTCATAAATTTCTATGCATTTTCCATAATTTACTGCTAATTTTCAGTGATTAAAAGTAATTAAATAATTACAATTAATCAAAACAGTAAATAAATGCAGAAAATATATAAAACAATAATGGCAAAAATTAATAATCTTCAAATGCTGAAAATAATGCAAAAATCGGATTCATGGGGCCCTTTTATGCTAGAATACAAAATTTTAGCAAATTCTGCATTTGCTGGGGGTCTATACGTAAAATTTTCAATTCAGAGAAATTTTACGTAATTTCTAGAATTTTTGAGGGCTTACTGCAAATTTTCCCGGGCTACCCATCACCCGCCGGCCCCTGCCCCCCCTTTTTTTTCTTTGCCCGGCCTACTTTTCGGCCTGTTACCGGCCCATGCGGCCCATTCGGCCCGTTCACACTGCGGGCGGCGGCGGCATGCGGCGCCGCGGAGGCGGGCGACGCCATGCGGGCGACGAGCGGCGGCGTCAAGGTTCGCGCGCGCGCGCGCGTGCGGCGCGGAAGGAGCAAACGGCGCGTGGGGTGGCGCAGCCGAGGCTTGCGGCGCCCGTCGTGCGTGACATGCGAGATGTGGCGGCGCGCGCGCGCGCGGCGGCACAGGTGAGGCGCCGGCGGCGGCACCGGTGGAGGCGGGGCCAGCGCAGCGCGCGCGCGCGCGCTGGCGCGGCGCGCGGCGGCCGGCGGCCGGGGCCAGTCGCGGAGACCGGCGCAGCCGCGGCGCGCGGCAGCGCAGCGCGAGGAGGTCGGCGGTGCGGAAGATGCGCCGTGCGGGGCACGCAACGGAGGGGCTAAGGTGTCATCGGCGTCGCGCGCATGCAGGCGCGGGTGGAGGGAGTCGTGACGTCGGCGTCGGCGGCCGCGCATGCAGGCTCAAGCGGAGGAGCCGAGGCGCCGATGGCGATGCGTGGCGTCGGGCGCGGAAGCCGAGGGGCCAGCTGTGGCGGGCGCAGGCGGAGAAGCCGGGGCGTCGGCGGCGCGCCGCGGCGCGGCGCGCGGCGCGAGGTCGGGCGATGGTGTGCCATGCGAAGCGCGCGCCGGCCGAGGCGGCGGCGGTGGCACCGTGGGCGGAGTGGCGCGCTGCGGCGGGCGCGGCGGCCGGGCCGGCGTAACGACTACGATAACGACGCCCGCGGGGGCCGACTGTTGGTGCACATGCGGGTGCGACGGCGACCGAGTGTTGCCTCATGCCGGGAGACGGTGCGCATACAGGCGCGGTGGCCATGCAGGGCCGCCCAAACAGAAAAGGCAATGCAAAAGAAATTTTGTTTCTCATCTACGATGCAATCAACATCTACCCCGTTTCATAATCTACCGATCGACATTGTGTCGGCGACTTCGTGTCTGCTCGCGGTAGATTAGGGCGAATTTGCATCGTTTTCTACAGTGCAATCAACATCTACCCCGTTTCACAATCTACCGATCGACATTGTGCCGGCGACTTCAAGTCTGCTTGCGGTAGATTAGGGGGATTTGCACCGTAGAAAATCAATCTAGAACGCAAAGAAAAAGCAAATTCAAAGCGATCTAGAAAACCAATCTATTAAGTGCTTCGATGATTACCTCGTTCACCGGAGCGTAGTCGTGCTGATAACGTGTTGAGGAACTCTCGCTGGCGACCAGTCCGAGCGATTCCTCTGCTTAGAACAAGAACGAATCAATCACAGAAACACAGAATAATAGATTGAACACAGAGAGAGGTAGAGAGAACTCCTGGTCTTTCTTTATTGCTTCAATTCAATGGAGTACAAAATCAGCCATATGGCTCTCTATTTATAGGGGAGGGTGAGGTGCCCAATATGGATAGGGACTCGTTTAAACGGAAAGAATCCGTTTAAACGGAAACCCTTATCCCTGGTTTCCTAATAATCGATCTCTGGCGCCTTATTTCATTCACCACTTCATTTACTTTCTTAGAGAGTTCGTTATCGAATTGCGCCAATACCAACTGAAAGAAGTTATAATTCGTCAACCTCATTTGCAAAAAAACAAAAAGAAGGAAAATGTTTAACTTGAACTGCATATATTCAAATTTGAAGTGTTATGAATATTCCTCTGTGTTGAAAAGTGATCCGAATTCGTATCCATGTCCGTGTAGGACTCTGTGTCCATGTAGGATTCTAATTTTAGTCTCATCTCTTTGTGGGACTCTATTTCCCATTACTATAAATATACCCCAGTAGTCCATAGGAAGATGAAGCCCTCTGAGAAACTCTCCATTGTAATCTCTCCACAATATAGTGATTTGCCTTCGAGCGCCCGTGGTTTTTTTCTGCAAGAGTTTTACACGTAAAAATTCGTGTCTCTTGTCTCTATTATTCTGTGCGTTATTTGCAACAAGTGGTATCAGAGCACAGGAGTTTTAGAGCTCGAGAAAAAAAAATCTTTGATCTCGCCGAGTCCGAAGCACATCCGGTGGCGTCGTCGAATTCTTTTCTCGGGCGGCTTGGGAGCAGCGCGAATTAAAAAGGGCGCCGTGCGGCGTGCCACAAGCAGAGGAAGCCAGCGCCTCTTCTCGATCGGTGTGCAGAAACAGCAGATTGCAAAGCATCTACTCTCCATCGGTCTGCTGGTCAAAAGAAGCAGCAGGAGAAAGAGCGCAAGCCATCGTCCAATCTCGGGTCTTCAAGTAGCGCACGTTGTCTCCTCGTTTTTCAATCTACGCAGAAAAAGCAAGAGCAGCAGGAGGCTGCCTCGATCAAAGGAACCAGCAAGCAAATTAAAGAAAGGAAAATTGGCACGAAGCCCAAGATTAAAGCAAAGGTGCTGTCACTTTTCTTTTGCAATCTTTGTTTATCTCTTGTTTGGAAGTCACTGCCTCCATGCATGCAAGAATAAAGTATTAGGAGAGAGAGGGAAGAAGTCACCAAAAAAAGCAACAACAACACGTGAAGCTCCAATGGGATTTTCTGTGGCCACGTGAAGATATTTTCTTGGTGTGGTTTTTCAATCGGGATTTTCTGTGGCTTTTAAGAGCAAAATCAAGTGTATCCGAATTTTTTGACTGCCATATTTTTACAAGATTTCATACTAGTAATTTTTTTGGTTTTCTTCTGCATGGCGACCCTGAAATATGATCTTCTGTTATTGGATCGCGACACGAGGTTTTCTCTATGGCAAGTCAAGATGCGAGCTGTTTTATCACAGCTCGATTTGGATGATGCTCTTTTGGGGATCGACAAGATGCCAGCGACACTGTCTGCCGATGAAAAGAAACGTAAAGATCGTAAGGCTTTGTCCCAAATTCATCTTCATCTATCAAATAATATTCTACAGGAGTTTATGAAGGAGACATCCGCCGCCGCATTATGGCTAAAGCTGGAGCAGATCTACATGACTAAGAATCTGACCAGTAAGTTGCATTGGAAGCAAAAGCTTTATTCACACAAGATAGCGGAGGGAGCCTCACTGTTGAACCACCTGACAACTTTCAAGTAAGTTGTTTCTGACCTCGAGTCTATGGAGGTAAAATATGATGAAGAAGATTTGGGTATTATTTTGCTATGCTCTCTGCCTAGTTCGTACTCTAATTTTAGAGATACTATTCTATATAGTCGAGATACTCTTACTCTCAGTGAAGTTTATGAAACTCTACATGCTAAAGAAGAGATAAAACTTATGGTTCCCGGTGGGAGTTCAAGTACGCATGCAGAAGGTTTGTCTGTCCGCGGCAGGTAATATGAGAAGAGCTCATACGACAATTCAAGAGGCAGAAGCAAAAGCAGATTCAGAGGCAGATCTAAATCCAGGAACAGGAAGTCATGCAGGTATTGCAAGAAAGATGGACATGACATATCCGAGTGCTGGAAGTTACAGAATAAGGAGAAGAGAAATAATAATTTCAAGAGGGATCAACAAGAGGGTGACGCTAGAGCCACCGTTGTCACCAAAGAAGGTTCTGATGGAGATGTTCTCGTTGCCTTTGCCGGTAATTGCAAAACCGACGATAAATGGATTCTTGATTCAGCCTGCACTTTCCACATGAGCTCGAACCGTGATTGGTTCGTTACCTATGAAGCTACGCCAAGTGGATCTGTGTTGATGGGTGATAATACACCATGCAAGGTTGCAGGCATTGGTTCTATCCAGATCAAGATGTTTGATGGCACTATCAGGACTTTGTCAGATGTTCGTCATATTCCAGATTTAAAGAGAAATCTTATCTCATTGAGTACTCTTGATGCTAAAGGGTACAAATATTCCGGTGGAGGTGTTCTGAAGGTCACTAAAGGCTCTCTTGTTGTGATGAAAGGTGATATGAAAGCTGCCAACTTATATCATCTGCGAGGCACTACTATTTCAGGTAATGTTGCTGTTGTTTCAAATAAATCATTTAATTCTGATACTACTAATATTTGGCATATGCGTCTGGGGCATATGAGCCAAACTGGGATGACAGAATTATGCAAAAGAGGATTTCTTGATGGTAAAAACATCGATAAATTGAAATTTTGTGAACATTGTGTCTTCGGCAAACAAAAGAGGGTGAAATTCAGCACTGCGACTCACTCTATAAAAGGCATATTGGATTATATTCTCTCCGATTTGTGGGGAGAATCCCGCGTTCCATCACTTGGAGGTGCAAGCTACATGTTGACCATTATTGATGATTATTTAAGAAAAGTTTGGACATATTTTATCAAGCAGAAATCGGATGTATTTGTCACATTCAAGGAGTGGAAGACTATGATCGAGAGACAAACTGGTAAGCATGTCAAGAAGTTTCGTACTGACAATGGTTTGAAGTTTTGTTCAGGAGAATTTGAAGCTTTATGCAAGTCAGAAGGGATTGTGAGACATTACACCGTTCCTAGCACTCAACAAAACGGTGTGGCAGAACGCATGAATAGAACCATTATGGAGAAGGCACGTTGCATGTTATCAAACTCTGGATTATCAAAGAGTTTTTGGGCTGAAGCCGCTTCCACTGCTTGTTATTTGATTAATCGATCACCAAATTTGGCTATTGATAAGAAGACTCCAATTGAGGTATGGTCTGGCTCTTCAGCAAATTATTCAAATTTAAGAATATTTGGCTGCCCTGCTAATGCTTGCGTCAACAATGGTAAATTAGAACCTAGAGTAGTTAAGTGCATTTTCCTTGGCTATAAAACTGGTGTGAAAGGATATAAACTGTGGATTCCTGAAACTAAAAAGGTAGTTATTAGTAGAGGTGTTACTTTGATGAATCTGCTATGTTGCATGATAAATCATCTATTGATGTTCCCATTGAGAATATTATTGATTCAGGATCTACACCAGAAATCAACAAGGAAAATACTCCAGAAGTTCCTATTGTTGCGCCACCAACACAACATTCCATTGCAGCTAATAGAGAAAGGAGGAACATTCAGTCTCCTAAGAGATTTATTGAAGAAGCCAACTTTGCAGCTTATTGTCTAAATGTGGCAGAAGAAATTGAAGGTACTGCAGAACCTTCATCTTATTCAGAAGCTATCTTTTCTAGTGATTCAGAAAGGTGGATGGCTGCCATGCATGATGAGATGGAATCTCTTGACAAGAATGGTACTTGGGAGCTGGTCAAGTTGCCAATTGAGAAGAAATCTATTCGCTGCAAATGGATTTTCAAGAAAAAGGAATGCGTGTCACCAACCGAAGAGGTTAGGTATAAAGCAAGATTAGTTGCTAAAGGATACAGTCAAATTCCAGATATTGATTTCACAGATGTCTTTTCCCCTGTTGTGAAGCATAGTTCTATTTGCACTTTGCTTAGTATTGTGGCTATGCATGATTTTGAGCTTGAACAAATGGATGTGAAAACTGCATTCTTACATGGGGAATTAGAAGAAGACATTTATATGGAGCAACCGGAAGGTTTTGTTGTTCCAGGAAAGGAGAATTTTTCTTGCAAATTGAAGAAATCTCTTTATGGTTTGAAACAGTCATCTAAATAATGATATAAGAGATTTGACTCCTTTATGATATCTCAGGATTTTAAAAAATCAAATTATGATAACTGTGTTTATTTCAAGATTGTTAATGGTTCAGCGATTTATTTGCTCATATATGTTGATGATATCTTGATTGCTGCAAAAGACAAGGCTGAAATTTCAAAGTTGAAGGCACAATTAAGCAGTGAATTTGAGATGAAAGATCTTGGTGCAGCTAAGAAAATTCTTGGTATGGAAATTATTAGAGACAGACAACTTGGTAAATTATATCTAAGTCAAAAAGGGTATATTGATAAAGTTCTTCGTCGTTTCAACATGCATGAGGTCAAATCTGTGAGTACTCCCTTAGCTGCATATTTCAAACTTTCTTCAGCATCATGTCTAAAATCTAATGATGAAGTGGAGTATATGTCTAAAGTCCCATATGCGAGTGCAATTGGTTCGCTTATGTATGCCATGATATGTTCTCGCCCCGATTTATCTCAATCATTAAGTGTGGTTAGTAGATACATAGCTAATCCTGGAAAAGAGCATTGGAAAGCAGTTCAATGGATTTTTAGATATCTGCGGGGCACATCTAATGCTTATTTACAGTTTGGAAGGACTAAAGATGGACTCGTTGGTTATGTGGATTCTGATTTTGCTGAAGATTTGGATAAAAGAAGGTCTCTCACTGGTTATGTATTCACTGTTGGAGGATATGCCGTAAGCTAGAAAGCAAGTTTGCAATCAACCGTTGCCTTGTCTACTACAGAAGCTGAGTATATGGCTATTTCTGAAGCTTGCAAAGAAGCTATTTGGTTAAGAGGTTTATTTACTGAGCTTTGTGGAAGTACATCTTGCACTACAATATTTTGTGACAGTCAGAGTGCTATTTATCTTACAAAAGATCAAATGTTCCATGAGAGAACAAAGCACATTGATATCAGGTATCACTACATTCGAGGTGTCATTACTCAAGGTGATATTAAAGTCTGCAAGATAAGTACTCATGATAATCCTGCTGATATATTAACAGAGCCAGTTCCTGCATCTAAGTTTGAGCTTTGCTCAAACTTAGTTGGTATTACTCACTAGTCCTTTAAACTTTTGGCGCTCAAGGTGTGCACGCTGATTTTATTGGAGGAGTTTATGATATTCATCGACTACTGGAGGGAATTCGGCTCAAGGTGGAGATTGTTGGAAAGTGATCCGAATTCGGCTCAAGGTGGAGATTGTTGAAAAGTGATTCGAATTCGTATCCATATCCGTGTAGGACTCTGTGTCCATGTAGGATTGTAATTTTAGTTTCCTCTCTTTGTGGGACTCTATTTCCCATCACTATAAATATACCCAAGTAGTCCATAGGAAGATCAAGCCCTCAGAGAAACTCTCTATTGTAATCTCTCCACAATATAATGATTTGTCTTCGAGCGCCCGTGGTTTTTTCCCGCAAGGGTTTTCCACGTAAAAATTCGTGTCTCTTGTCTCTATTATTCTGTGCGTTATTTGCAACACTCTGGGCTATGGTCCACATGTGGTTTAAGTTTAAAAATACTTGAGGTAAACAGAAGACATATTAGGGGTACAAGACTAACCTGATTTGGTACTCCAGCCAAAGAGAGACCAAATATTTGCTCGAGGGTGGCAAGGTTTACCGCACTCCCAATGTAAATAAAACCATCCTCGCCATTTTTCAATAAATAAATTCCATCATCATGTATATTCTCACTATTGAGCATAAGGGGATTTGGTATTAGAGAAACACCATCATCCTGCACAGTTGTAAATAGCTCAAAAATCAGTAGCAATTCCAATCACTTCACGTGAAACAGCAGAAATAATAGACTGCTTATACCCTTGATGTAAGATCATGAAGGGAAATCATCCTAGGAAACACCAATGGAACAGCTAGTAACACAGAAATTGAAGAGACAATGGAGGCCCAATAGGACCAATCATCCAATCTCACAACATTTCGCAGTCATATGCTTTTAATTAATGCTGACAAAACCAAATAAGAACAATTAGTAAGGTTACAGATATGCTCATCAATGCATTACACAAACTAAAGAAGCATACTGGATGATACGAATAGGAGATAGAATAGGATTGTTATTCGATTCTATGTATACTTCTGTTTTCTTATCTGTATATGGCATACCCCCCTATACTCTCCTATATATATAGCCCCTTGGGCCTCATGGCAATATACATAATATTCATAACATGGTATCAGAGCCCAGTCTCTAACCTTGTTATTCCGCTGCCAACGCTGTCCTGGCCGCTGCCGCCGCTCAAGCCACCGCCGTTGTCCAGGCCGTCATCTCTGATCCGATCCAATCGAAGTAGAAGGAGCTGCCACCGAGGAGATCGCCCTCAAGCCAATCCGCTTCCTTGGCCCGCTCCGATCCAGACCTCGTACCTCCTCCGGGCACGCCGCCACCTCCAGGCGCGCTGCCTCCTTCGGCCGCCCCTCCGGGAGCCTCCTTCGGCCGCCCTTCCGAGCACCGGTGCATCGCCCCCTCCAGGAGCGCCGCCCCTACGGGCGCGCTGCCCCCACCTGGCCACCGGTTTACCGCACCGCCCGCACCTGGCCGACCCGATCGCCGGCTCGCCGCCCCTACCCGATCCAGGCCGCGCGCCTCCCGAGCCCTCCTACGGGTGTGCCGCCCCTCCGGGCGCGACCTCCGGGTGCGCTGCCCCCACTTGGCCTCCGGCCCGCCGCCCCTACCCGACCGCCAGGCTACTTATGTTGAAGCTTGCTTTCAGATCTAGATCTCAGATCGATGAAGTAAAAAAAATATCGATCTAACCGCCGCGCCGTCCAGCGCCGCCTGTTAGACGTCGTTCCATTGGTCGCCGCGCCGTCCAACGCCACCTACCAATGGCTTCCATTCCACCAGCTGCGATTCTATTCTCGGGAACAAAGCTTCATGGGACAAACTATAGGATATGGTCTTCTCTCATGGAGATCACGTTCGATGGTCTCTGCCTCTGGAGATATGTTACCGGTGCACGACCTTCTTCGTCACCACCGGTTTAGCCTCCTCCCAGGAAGCCTGCTCCTGCACCTCCTGCAGATCAGGCTGCCAATTAGGAGGCCGAGGCTGCTACTGCTACTGATGAGGTTTTTCAGCATGCCATTGATGCTCTCGAGCGTTGGTGTGCTAATCAGGCCCAGATTCGCGCCATTCTCGTAGTCAGCGTCGACGACTCCATCCAAATCAGATATTATCGGTCTACGGTCTACTCGACAAATCTGAGAGCACCTACGTGAGCGCTACCAATAGAGCAGTGATGCTCAGCTCTTCTTGCTTCAGCGTGAGTTGGAGATACTTCACCAGGGAGATTCTTCCGTCGATGACTTCTTCTGAGCCCTAGCCAGTCTCTAGCGCTAGCTGGATGAGCTGGCCTCTTCACTTTGTCAGGAGTGTCATAAAGTGCAGAAGGTGGATCATGATCGTCTTCGCCTATATGACTTCATCTGTCGTCTTCGTCTAGAGTTTGAGCCTGTTAGGGCTCAACTGCTGAGTCGCTCGCCACGACCAACCATCACCGAAGCTCTTTCGACGCTTCGGGCTGAGGAGATTAGCAGCTTAGGCCGTTTTGACTGTACTTGCTACCCCTTCTTCAACTATGCTGATGCTTTCTACTACGGTTCCTCATCTGGTACCAGTTTCTGCTCTTATTTTTACACCAATTGGAGTTCAGTGCACCTACTGCAAGAACTTCGGGCATGACTATCAGAGTTGTGCGGTGCGAAAAAAATGGAACAATGTGCGAGGGGGTGGATGACCAAAAGGGGCAGGGAGGCCCTTTCTTCACAGGAGGACAAATCAACTCATCAGGTTCTTCTCACCGAGATCACTCTGTCCAGCAGCTCTGCCAGGCTCTACTTTAGCAACTCTCTCACAACTCTGCGAGTTTTGCCAGTCTTGCTCAGACATCTTCTGGATTCTGGTGCCTCTTTCCACATGACACCGGACTCCACATCTCTCACTTCAGTAGGATCTCCTCCTTCTCCTATCAATGTTTAGACAGCTGACGACACTTCCTTACCGGTCAGCTGTCAGGGTACATTTTTGTCTAACGATTTCTCTGTTCCAGCTATTTCCTATGTTTTTCAGCTTACCATGCAGCTCATTTTGGTAGGATAGCTCACTGATCTTGGTTCTAGAGTTAGTTTTGACTCTCATACCTGTTTCATTCAGGATCAACAGACAGGGATAATTTTTGGTACTGGCCGCCGCCGTAAGGATCGCTAGGGTCTCTACATTCTTGATCGCCTTCACCTTCTGTCCTCTCAAGCTGCTCCTACCATGTCTACTTCCATCGGCACTACTGCCACCACCTCTAGAGCCTTTGAGCAATGGCATCACCGTTTAGGTCACCTATATGGGTCCCGTCTTTTTCCATTGGTTCGTCAGGGAGTTCTTGGACGTGTTACTGTTGACACGTCCATGTCTTGTCGAGGTTATTAAGTTGGGCAAGCAGCTACAACTTCCTTATCATTCTAGTGAGTCTATGGGCCTGTTCGGCTGGGCACAAGCCGGTCGGCTTTTGGCTTCTGCTACAGTACCTAACTTTTAAACGAAATATTTTTTTAAGACATGGTCTATAAGTTAATTGTAGTACACGTTACAAGCCTAATATCTGTACCATCAAAAATCGCAAACGATTATCTCTTTTTCCACAATCTCTGTCGCAAACAACCAACAAGCCATCAGCCGCAGCCAAAAGGAACAGGACCTGCGCCTATTATCTCAAAAGGCGGGTATAAATTCTATGTTCTTTTCATTGATGATTGTTCCTGTTTTACTTGGCTTTTCCCTATGTCTACTCGTGGTCAGTTTCTTGCGATCTACCGTAGCTTTGCCACGATGGTTCATACTAAGTTCGAGAGCTCCATTCGTACCTTTCGATGTGACTCTGCTAGTGAATATTGTTCTGGTGCCTTCCGATAATTTCTTTCTGAGCAGGGCACTCTTTACCAGTCTTCTTGTCCTGGTGTCCATGCCCAAAATGGCGTTGCTGAATGCAAGCATCACCATCTGCTTGAGACTGCTCGCACTCTTCTTCTTACCTCCCACGTTCCACCGTAATTCTGGGCCGAGGCTGTTTCTACAGTTGCATATCTCATCAATATGCAGCCCTCCACTGCCCTTAAGGGTGCGAGCCCTATAGAGCGTCTCTACTCTTGGGCTCCCTACTACAGTCATCTTCGTATTTTTCGTTATACGTGTTTTGTTCTTCTACAGCCTCGTGAGCGCACCAAACTATCCACCCAGTTAGTTGAATGCATCTTTCTTAGGTACAGTTCTGAGCATAAAGGATATCGCTACTACGATATTTCTGCTCGCTAGATCAGGATGTCACGAGATGTTGTCTTTGACGAATCTCGACCTTTCTTCTATCGAGATTCGGTTCCTCGTTCTATTTTCACCATTGAGACGATCTTCTGGTTGTCTCTCTCTGATTCTTCACCCATTTCCTCTTCTTCATCGCCACCCTCTAGTTTGCCTCCAGTGGTTCCAGCTACCCTATACCTCCTGTGTTGTCTCCTGCAGCACCACCTCTTGCTCCTACAGCACTGTCATCTCGTTTCTTAGGGGTTCACTACTCCAGATATCCTTGACCTTCACCAGACTCATCTCTTGGTATCTTGCCAACATCGACACCTGATTCATCTAATGATACTCCTCGTTATGCCTTCGTGACCGGACATCTCTTCGGCCTCCTACTCGTTTTGGACTTACTTCGATAGCTCATGCTCTCTCTGTCCATCAGCCTACTTCCTATCGTGAGGCTGCTTCCCATTCTAAGTGGTAGCTCGCTATGGTAGAAGAGCTTGATGCTTTTCGACGTACAGAGACTTGGGACATCGTACCGACACATGTGCATGCTCATCCTATCATATACAAGTGGGTATATAAGATCAAGACCAGATCTGATGGTACCATTGAGCGCTACAAAGCTCGCTTGTGGCGCGCGGCTTTCAGCAGAAGTATGGTCGCGATTACGATGAGAAATTTGTCCTCGTTGCCTATATTATGACCACTATTCATGCTCTTATTGTGGCTGCCTCTGTTCATCGGTGGTCTATCTCTCAGCTCGATGTTAAAAATACCTTTCTTAATGGTGTCTTGCATGAGGTGATTTACATGCAGCCACCTCCTGGGTATTCTATTCCTATGGTCATGTCTGTCGTCCTCGTCGTGCTTTTTATGGCCTAAAACAGGCCCCTCGTGCCTAGTTTGCTCATTTTACCTCGATGATTACCGCTGCTGGTTTCAGTGTCAGTGCTCATGATCCTGCCCTATTTGGCCGCATCTCACCTTGAGGTTGGACCCTACTTCTTCTCTATGTGGATAATATGCACATCACTGGTGACGATTCCTCTTTTATCACATATGTAAAGAAGCATCTCAGTGATCAGTTTCTCATGTCTCATCTTAGTTTGCTTACGTACTTC
This sequence comes from Melocanna baccifera, assembly GCA_036346265.1. Taxonomy (NCBI): domain Eukaryota; kingdom Viridiplantae; phylum Streptophyta; class Magnoliopsida; order Poales; family Poaceae; genus Melocanna; species Melocanna baccifera. The sequence goes on from CM070708.1 coordinate 6,273,723, forward strand.
CTTGGGATTGAGGTCTCTTCTATGCCTCAGGGTTACTATCTCTCCCAGCAGAAGTATGTCCAAGATCTTCTTGATCGATCTAGTTTAACTGATACTCGCAGTGCTGAGACTCCTATGGAGCTCTCCCTCCAGCTTCGTGCTACTGATGGTGATCCTCTTGAGGACCCTTCTCGTTATCGCCATCTTGTGGGGAGTCTAGTATATCTTGTGAGCACTCGCCCTGATATTGCTCATGCTGTCCATATCTTGAGTCAGTTCATGGCCTATCCTACTCATCTTCACTACAGCCACCTTCTCCATGTTCTTTGCTACTTGTGTGAAACCATCTCTCATCGTTTGTCTTTCCCTAGCTCCACCTTACTACAACTTCAGGTCTATTCCAATGAGATCTGTGCCAATGATCCTTCTGATCGTCGTTCTCTTTCTGCTTACTGTGTTTTCCTTGGCTCCTCCTTGATTGCTTAGAAGACAAAGAAGCAGACTGTAGTTTCTCGTTTGAGTGCAGAGGCTGAATTGAGAGCTTTGGCAGCAGTGACAGCAGAGAGAACTTGGCTGAGGTGGTTACTTGCGGATTTTGGAGTTCCTGTGAGGGGACCTACGCCCCTTATGTCTGACAGTAAGGTGCTATCAGTATTGCTCGTGATCCAGTGAAGCATGAGCTCACCAAGCATATTGGTGTGGATGCTTCATACACTCGCTGACAGGTGCAGGAGGGAGTCCTTGCTCTACAGTTTGTACCTTCAGAGTTACAGCTTGCTGACTTCTTCACGAAACCGTAGACAAGGGCACAACACTTGTATTTTCTCTCCAAACTCAGTGTGTATGATCCACCATGAGTTTGAGGGGGGTGTTAGAGATAGAAAAGGATACGAATAGAAGATAAAATATGATTGTTATTCGATTCTATATATGCTTTGGTTTCCTTATTTGTATATGGCGTACCCCCTATACTCTCCTATATATATGCCCCCTTGGATCTCATAATAATACACACAATATTCATAACAATACCTACAGTATACAAAGGCAGGAGTTTCAGAGCCTCTGGAAGAATCAACTGCCCAAAAGAACTTACAGATGCAAAATACTTTCGGTAGGACTGGAGGATATTGATACATGTACTTGTTACTTGGTCCCTTGGGATAGAGGACTTGATGGAATGCTGTTTGCAGCTATATATGTCGTGAAAAAAAATGATTCCACCAAAGCATTTTGTATGATACATACAATTTAAAACAACTGCTTCACTTAAGATATGTTTGCTCAATAAATCAGTTTATTGAGCTGAATAATTGTTTTAGTAAGTAATAACAAAAGTAGATATAAATAAATGAAAGTGAATAAGCTAGTTTACCTTGCTTCACAACATATGTAAACTGTGTTTCCAGATCAGCATATCGGAAAAGATTGCTGAGCATATTTGTGCATGGAAGTGAGAGGTTTATGACCCGTATCCTTCTTTGCCCATATACCGTTGTGTAAAGAAGTGCACACTGAAGATGCAACACAACATCGCATGTCAACAATGTTTGCAATAACTTAGTATTATCAATGACTGATTGATTATATTGCAAGTGGATTGTTCATAGCAAATGATTCATTATAATGAGCTCAGATCAAGAAAATTAGTATCTCTTAAGACTGAGGGAGAAGTAATCAATTTGACTTTGTAGAATCCTATAAATGGGTAAATACTCTGTAATATATAGAAAACATTCATGCCAGTCATAAAGAATCCAAGGGAGAACCACTCAAAAAAAAAAAAATTGTGCAACTATGGTTTGTAAATCGCTGGCTGCAGCATGCAATCAGATATGTACTGCAATTAGTACACCAGGGCCAGAACCAAAACACTTTTAAGACTAATATCATACAAACATAGTATTGCACCATATCTTTAGAAATAAACATTGTGATGAACTGCAACAATAGCTACCACACCAGTGTTCGGGCCGCGCCATTTGAGGTTCTGTATGGGCGGAAGTGTAGATCGCCACTCTGTTGGGAGGCTGTAGGCGAAAAGGCCATTCTAGGTCCGGATTGGGTCCAGCAGACAGTGGAACGAGTAGTAGAGATTAGACAGGATCTGCTAGTGTAGCGCCTAGAAAAGAAAGAAAGAAAAGAAAATTTCTAAACCCTAACGAGAAAATTTCTAAACCCTAACGCCCCTTTTAAAGCCAGGGGACCCTCCCCACACCCCAACCGCGCTGCCACTCTCCCTCCAGGTTCTCTCTCTCTCTCTCTCTCTCGCTCTCTCTCCGGCGGTGGCACAAGCGCGGAGCGGCGCAGGGAGGTGTTTGGCGACAGCGCAGCGGGCGGCACGCTGCGTGCGCGGCGTGCAGTGCAGGCGCACGGGAGGTGAGCGGCGTGGGTGCAGCAGCGCGGGTGGTTAGCAGTGCGGGCGCAGCAGCACGGCGGAGGCGGCGCGTGCGGCATATGGTGCGGGCACAGGAGCGGGCGTCTCACCTCCCCGTTGTTGCCTAGCCGCCGGTGTCGCCGTCCCTGTGCCTTCCCCTCCTGCTGCTGAGCGCCGCCTCAGCTCGCGTGCATCGCATCGCTTACCACCGTTGCTCCCTTGCCGTGCCTTGCCTCCCCTGCCTTTGCTACTGCCGCCACTCCATGGGAGTGGAGGAAGACTGGCTAGCTGAGGGAAGGGCAGGGAGGAGCTGTCGACTAAGGAAGGAGAGTCGACCGTGAGGGAGGAAGGGGAGGAAGATGAAAAGGGGAGAGGGGAGGAGCCGACGACGTGGGGAAAGAAGATGGAGTGGGAAGAAAAAAGAGGAGAGAGGAGAAAAGAAAGAGAAGAAAGGGGGAGGAGGCCGGCCGTGGAAAAAAAGAAAGAAGAAAGAAGAAAAAAGAAAAAAAGAAAGAAGAGGAAAAGAAAGCAAAGAGGAGGGAAGCCCGATCCGGCGCCCGACCCATTAGATCCAGCTAGAGAACGACAGATCATGCTCCGATCCAGTCGTTCGGGGTCAGGGTAACGCCTCGGAAACCCTCTCCCTATTTATTCATTGATTCCTACATAAGTATTATGTCGATTAAATACCAGGACAGCGGGAAGGTGTCCGATGAGAGGAACTGGCTGTGTTGGGTTTATGTGTAAGAGCGACGTCACTTGCTCATATGTGTATGTATTGCGTTATCAAAGAATTGAAATGGTTAATGCTTGTTTTGGTGGTGGTTTGAGTTTGGTGCCGTTCACGCACTGTCCGCAAGTGCATGGTAGAACAATGAATTATGGTGAATGCTTGCTATTTGTGTCTCCATACCATGATCTACAATATTTATGAAATGTTATACAAGATTATGTATTAATCATTGCCCAATGAGTGCTGCTTATGATTAAGAGCAGCACTCATACAAAATGCATAAGAACCAAGTCGGTGAGAAAGTCATATAACTAGTCTGGAGTGCTCTTGAATAAAACTTACAGAGGTAGGCACTCCATGGGAGTGGAGGTTGAGACCTCGTATGAAAGAGCACGGGTCGATTGAGTAGTCCATTGACGGGTGGACACTCCGCTATACCGGTATAAGTTACAGTTATAGATGTATTACAGATGCATTGCATAAAAAGTGATACAGACAATAATAAAGTTACAGAGATTTGATTTACAGTTTACAGTTATAGTAGATTGGTTTTATAGTTCATAGTAGATTTGATTTACAGTTCACAGCCACAGAATTGATTTACAGTTTATAGTAGATTGGTTTTACAGTCCACAATAGATTTAATTTACAGTTTACATCCATAGAATTGATTTCTGATTCTGATGAGATTGGTTTCTGATTCAAAGTGGATTTGATTTATTCTCATACCACAAATTGATTTACAATTTACAATCGATTGGTTTTGATCCATGAGATTTGATTTACTGATTCACAATACATAATTGATTTCTGATTTCTGAGATTGGTTTCTGATCCATAGTAGATTTAATTTATAGTTCACAGCTATGGAACCGGCTTACAGTTTACAGCCACAGATTTAAATTACAGTTTATAGTCGTAGAATTGGTTTACAATTTACAGTCATGGATTTGATTTAAAATTTATAGTTGTGGGATTGATTTACAGTTTACAGTTATGGATTGGTGTTACTGTTTTATCGTATGTTTGCTGAGTCTTCGGACTCATCCTTACTTTGTTTTTTTGGGTGATCCGAAGTGACGATATGCATAAAATAGGAGTAGTTCCTTTTGCACTGCACATATGAAATAACTGCTTAGTTATACACCGAGCATTTATGTTTAATCTCCTAATAAGTCCTTTGTGGCTCGCAATTGGTGTAGTATACTTGCGAGCTCGTGGTGGTGGGTTTTCATCGTTATGGATCACATAATCTATTTATGTTATGGTTATTTGCAACATAAAGTAGTTGGTTTTATCGCAATTATTCTATGTTCGTTTATTGACTGCTTCTTGTTGGTAGTCTTAAGAACAAAGGAGGTGTTGCTAAGTCTTTTTAGCACATTAATTTGAGATAGTAAGAGTGTGGTGGTAGTATCCTGGGTCCTGTGGAGGATCGGAGTGTTACAGAAAACAATAGAGAAACTCAACTGCACAGAAAACCAGCATTGTGAAGCAAGCTAATAAATTAGATACTTCATCTTTATCCCTTACCACATAAGTTACAGATGAAGTGTTTCCCTTGATCAAAAAATCTCATGAAAGGATTTATGTATGCTTTGCATCGAGAACACCTGATAGGGCCCATCTCTCCGAAGTCCACGAACTAAAATAGGAAAGAATTGTCAACTTCAAAGCAGTCAATAAAAAATTATGCATCACAACATACTGCTGCAGTGAAAGTTTTAATTACATTAGCAAATAATGAAGTTTGTATAGAATCAGAACATTGCAAGAATTGGCTGATGATGCATAGGGAGCGCACATAAAATCCACTGTTAATTGTACTAAGCCGCTCACTTTTTGGTGAATGTGCCAATATGTAGTACAACTGATGAACTGAATGACCAAACAATCAGAAGATTAGCATGCGAGTGGCCTTTCGGACTAATGATTTGAAATGCAGTCAACAGTTTGCTACTACACCAATTGGATTACTATGAGTTAAAACAAATAGTTACGTATGATGATTGATGACAGCACAGAAGTTTTCACACAAATGACATTTCATAATTCCCTCAGGAAATATTGTTAATATGGTATAATGGCATAGATAAGTATAACCATCCCCTATGCAGATTGATTTCTCGTTGGGTTAGCATGCCATATAAGTTGCTAGTAAAAAGTGTTTGTTTTTATATTCAAAAAATGAGATGAAGTACCTGAATAGGCTCCTCAGAAGGATGAGGAAGAGCGAAAGGTTGCACCATCAAGGCCAATGGCATTCCTGACATTGTCAAGAGATCCCCTGTACATGGTATCTGATAGAGCATGTAACAGAAGCAGTTTAGAAAGGAAAAATATGCTGACAAAAGGAGAACACAGAATATCGAACAAATCAAACGCCTGATTCATGGTGCACCTCATAAAACGGGGATTACAGTTGCCTGTGTCCTTCACAATGAATTCACTGGGCGCAGCCTATAGTCAACAACAATGCTCTTAGATGAAACAGAACCAATAGTCTGGTTAATGAGAACCATCTGAATCAGCATTTTCGAAGTAGAGATAGATATAACTAGTTACAGATCTAAACGCATACCGGTGGAACAGCTGCTTGGCCACCTTGCCGGGTCTCAAAAATGAGAACTGATGCCTCGGGAATTGGACGGGGAATTTGATTAGGATCAATTTTGGATGGGGTAGAGACCTGGGCTCCAGCATGGGGAGAGTATGGCATGGTAGCCGTGGACGGCATCCCATGGCCTAGTGCATTAGGCGGCATGCCAGGCATTCTCATGGATGGCTGCATATTGTAACATCCCAATTTGCAGCCTTCAAAAATTTAAGAAAATTTAAATCTTTTATTGATTTCTAGTCCTATTTAAAAATTTTCGGTGTTCATTCACGGTTCTTGAATTGGATTTTCACTAATTGATTTAATTAATGACAACCAAATCAGAAAGAAACTCTGAATCCCTTTCGCTAAGACCTAAAATTTACTTTCAAAACTGAATCTAGAAATTCAAAACCGAGAACAGAACTTGAAACCAAAAAGTAATATTAAAATCTTTTCCATTAAATTTACATATGCAAAAACTCAAATTTTGAAAATTCAACAGTTCTCCCTCGGAATTCGATAAAACCTTAAAATTTAAATTTTCAATCCTGAATTTGAATCAAGATTTTAAATTCAAACATAATTAAAAATCTAAAATTCAGGCCTTAGAATTCTTCAAAAATCTTTGGGTACTGAGCTCATTTCTATTTTCCTTCTCCCGACATCTCTCTCCCTCTCCTTTTCTTCCTTCTTCCTCCTCTGTTTCTGCTATCACCGGCCCAAGTGACCTCCCTTCCTCCTCTGGCCTTCAGCCCAGCCCCATGCGCGCTCGCCCATGTCAGCCGTCGAGCTAGCCCCTCCCTTTCCCTAGCGCTAGATTCCCCATCGTGTCCAGCCAGAGAAGTGATGCCGCTTTAACACCTCTCCACCCTGGCGCCGAGCTAGCTCCGCCCCTCCACTAGATTCTTCCCTCCGCTAGCTCTACTGCATGCATTCATGCTGCCCCGCATTGGCTCCGCCTGCGCTGAGCTCGCATCACCCCTCCACCTAGCTCCACCTCATGGCATCGCCATGCAAGATCGTACCCAGGCGTCGCATCCCTCGACCGCATTGAAGCCTCACTGCATCAACATCGCCTCACCGCACCCCCTCCGCTAGCCCTGTTTCACTTGGCGTTACTCCTCTGCGCCCCTCTGCCTACACCCTTGCACTGGCCTACGGTCACCTGAGCCACACGGCATGCCAACACCACCGTCCAGCTTTGATGCTCACCTTCAATGCGCCAACGACCACCTACCCTCTCCGAGCTATTAAAGCCAACATCCCATTGCCCCTTAGTATGGACACATAATAGGTGGAATTTTAAATCCAATCTGATCACATCTACTAGTGGTGGCCCAAAATGTTATGTGCTACGGTAATGATATTATATGAAAATGATTGGTTCTTCTAATACGCATTAATCCTTAATGGAGTTTTTTTTTCTTAATGTAGTAAGCTAGATATTTATTGATGTAGTGGCATAAAAACTGCACATCTCTACTACTAGTAGATTATCCCAAATATTTGATGGGTTATTAATCTGTGACAACAAAAATATTCTAGGTTCTTATATATTGCCCAATATTATGGTCCAAATAGTCCTACTATGTTTTAAGAAATTTGGATCACTCAAACTTCAAATTTTATGTTAATACAACATGTTTTGACCTGATCAAGAGTATTATATTTTGACAACATAATATACATCTACAGGGTACTCTCAAGAGCATAAATATAACATTGCCACATAAAACATGATCATCAATTAATTTGTATAGAATATAATATATTCTGCTAGAATATAATTCTAGTTTAACCTCCTAGATGAAACAATTATTCGCCAGGAATATATGATTAATTGGGAAGTAATTTATATGCCTGTTATAATTTATGATGCCAAATAAGTATGACAGATTTAGATCATTCGGGATCATTAAAATCCAATAGGCCATCTAGTATTTTGAGAGTTATATTTTCTTCAGGCAAATGGCTATAGCTTCTACTGGTATATGTGCGGTAGTTTTATGCTATCGTGTAATTCCCATATATATGGTCGCATGCCGACGACTAACATATTACTGGGGACAAATCAATTACCCTTTGAAGGTTGCAATGATTTTCATTTGCCAATAGTGTGGATAGTGGTTTCAATTATCTCTCAAATAAACTAGATTATTTATAGCTTCAAGCTTATTTGCTTATGGATTTGACCTAGGATATGCCATTATGCTTATCATGACTATTATGCCTCGAAGATTTCAATATTTTTCATATGCCCAAATTCCTCCTCCTTTTCACGTCAAATGTAAAATTCTGAGTGAGAACACCTGCTTCTAGTATTTGCTTTGAATTATCCTAGAATTTTAGCAATAAATTGCTATTATACTACTTCAAGAGTAAAATTTTTTTAGTGTAAAACCAACATATAATTTGTAATATGAAAGATGAGGTTATATATAGACTTCAAGTATTTGGGTGAAAGTTATTCTGTACTTGTTTGAGGTTCATAGCGTTTTCTAGTCAAGGTGATCCTTCTGAGATTTAATATTTGACTAGAGTTCTTGTATCTTCAAGAAGGATAATTTTTCTATTGCCATCTAGGCATTAATAAACTGAGGCATATCATTCTTTTCAAATGCCAAGCATAATATTGACAAAATTTATTCCATGCATGATTAATTATTTTATTGTAGGTAAGATATGCTACTGGCAATGTGTTCTATTAAGTAACTGTTTAGCAGGGGTAAGGTTTTAACAGAACAACTTAGACCGAATATTTTTATGCCATCTGGGAAAATAATTATCTAATGCACAATTTTAGCCAAAAGCAAAAGATAATAGGTACTCTTCAAGAGCAAGATCAAGCTCGATAAGAGTTGTATCTATACTATTGATGCTACTCATATAGGAAAATGATGTCTAAATAAAGCTAAGGGATAAGTAGGAGAATACTACTAGTCTCCATATTGTTCACCATGGGCATATACTTGCTTATGGATGCACTTGTTTATTAGTAACATACAGGTTACCTAAACTTAGCCCAGAGAGAGTATGGTGCAAGACGGAGTAATACTCACATGTTAACTTCTAGCCCTAGAAACAGAAATAGATCCTGATAAAGTGCCTACAGGAACACAGTAACATTTTACAAGTTTGGCCATCCTTTTAGAGAAGGACCTTAGCACCAACGGATCAATCTAAATCATATAGTCATTTTTCAGGGCAGAGTAGAGGCAATACCTCACAAACTACAAAGTTTTTACCTTTCAATGACAAAACGGTACAGCTACGTCAGCGTCACACTTGATAGTAGTATGATTGTATGACAATAAAATAAACCTACGTGATACAATTGTAGCTATTCGAGGCAAGCGAATATCCATTTAGTGATGTTCAAAGTCCTATAATATTCATTCAATTTTATACATGCTTACTGCTTGTAAGTAATTTCAAGTGCACAAAATAAGTGCAAATAGTAAAGATTTATTTTTACCTATTCAGTAGACAATTTCTCATTTTTTAGATTTTTCCTAGCAATATTTAGGATTTTTTATAATTATTAACGTATTTAAGCAATTTTTAGAATTACTAACCTATTAAATAAATCCTCAAACACACAATGCTAGAAAATAAATCATAAAAGAAATATGATGCTTCCAAAGTGTACTAAGTCTAAGGTTTTACAAATTTATGGAAGCTCATATTCCTGAAAACCATGTTTTTAGGATTTTCTAGAATTTTCTGGTAATCTTTAATGAATTTCTGTAATTTAATAAGTAATTTTCAGAATTACTAATAAGCATTAACAAAATACTAAAGAAAATAAATTCAGAAACACATAATAATACCAAAGAGCTAAAAGGATTATAATGAAGCTCATATAATCTAAAAATTAATTTCTTTAGAGAGAAATCCGGTCTGTTGGACTTATTTGTTATTTAACAAACTTGGGGTAAAAATTTATAATATTACAGTATTTTTCAACAGCCCTTCTAATATGCCCAAACTCCAGGGGCTAAATCAAAAAATTACCGGCCAGATACTTTCTTCCCCTTTTTCCACTATCAGGCCAAAATTGGTCCTTTTGGCCCAATTTCATCGGCGGCCCATTCAGCCGGTGGCTAGGGTTTGTTAACCCTAGACACCAGGTCATCCGGTCCTTTGGCGGCAGTAGCTGTCTTGGGTATAAGGCCGGGCAGTAATAGTCGTTTGCAGGCGGTAGGCAGCCTCGGGAACGGCGGCAGCTCCGGCGAGGGGAGTCGAGCGATAGAGGGCGGCTTTGGGCCCTGAGGTGGTGACGGGCAGCCTCGGGCATAGGCGGTGCGGTGGGGAAGGCCAGCGACAATGATCACCTTCGATCGGCGGTGAGGCAAGCCAGGCGGGCGGCGAGCGACTTGCGATACGGCACTCCAAAGGCAGCTTATATTAGGGTTCCAGAAAAGCCATAACATTTTGCCTTTCTACCGAGATAAGAAACAAACAAAGTTTGGCCGGAGCTACAACATAAAAGGTGTGGCTTTTGGTGGCCAAATACAATACTTGGCATTGCTGACCTGATACTTAGAAAAGCCAAACACAAGGCATGATAACCAAACAATACTCAAATTGGTGATGACTACTAATTAAGCAACTAAAGAAAATCAGCACTGTCTACAGCTCAGACTGATACTAATTAAGCAACTAAGAAAATCAACACTTATCCCGCGGAATATTTCAATCGCAAGGCAAGATTTCCGAATTCTAACACAACAAGAATCCAACATGTAAGCACGCGATTAGGTGCAGCTAAAGGGAGAAGTCCCGTCGGTTAGACCTTCGCAGTCACACAAATAAACAAAGCCTGGCTGAACTGCGCCTGGCATGTTTATATGAATTTATCATAATTTCAATCTATCTAGAAAACCAATATAGATACTAGGAGATTGATTTAATCATGGCATTACAAACGAATAGGATTTTGATCTAGATTGATCTAAGAGATTGCAATACGTAATAGATTAGTTTTAGAGTTTACATATCTTACACCTTGTAAAGTGATTCGTATTGATAATGTGCTAAGAAATAATCGAATGCCAATGCAATCCACACAACCAATCAACAGAGAAACACAAGAGAACAATTGAGAGAGAACACTAAAGAATATAGTCTTTATTAATTTCAGATCTATCTCTCCATATACATATGCTTGTCTATTTATAGCCAAAACCCATCAGAGGTAGTTTCAGTATTTGCCCATAATGCAACCTACTAGGTTTCATAATAGGCCTTACAGATTGTCTTATAATTGGCAGTGGGCCTCTTCTTTTAGTTTTTAGAAGCTATTTTTCAGTTTTTCTACAGTAACTAATTTTCAAAAAGAACGTCTTTTTAAAGTGAAGTCTACAAATTGACTGTAGTACATACTATAGTGACTTTATTTATATCAGCCAAAACCGCACACGTGTTTCTATTATTCCGTACTATTTCTCACGAACAGCTAAAAGCTATAAACCGCAGTCAAAACCAAAAACTGAAGCCAAAAATAACATGCCAAATATAAAAGATTGCAATGTGTAATAGATTGGGTTTAGGGTTTACATATCTTACACCTTGTAAAGCAATTCATACTAATAACGTGCTAAGATATAATCAAATACTAATGCAATCCACGCAACTAATCAACAGAGAAACACAAGAGAACAATTGAGAGAGAACACTAGGGAATATAATTTTTATTAATTTCAGATCTATCTCTCCTTATACATATACTTATTTATTTATAGTCAAAACATCTCAGAGGTAGTTTCAATATTTGTTAGGTTTTGTAACAGGCCTTACATTATTTTCTAAAGAAAAAGATTATCTTACAATTGGCAGTGGGCCTCTTCTGTTAGTTTTTAGAAGTTGTTTTTCAGTTTTTATTGTAATACCCGTGAGAAAGAAAATGAAAGGAAAGCAAAGAATGAAATAAATTCATAGTTTACAGTAAAAAAAGAGGAACAAATTGCTGTCAGAGCCCTAGAGTTTAAATTTAGGCAAGGCATTTCGGTCACAGAGATACCTAATCGTCTGGGGGCCAGTCGGCACCTCTCACAGCCATTAGGTCATCATTCGGTAATAAAAACAAACTTGAATATTGTTTTATGAAGAATCCTTGTCTAAGCCAACTCAAAATATCTCGTCCCACCTCATAGCACAGGGAAGCATATAAGTAATAAGGGTAAAGCTAGCCAACCCATAAGAGGCAAAGTTCCATTCAATCACCATCATTGCCAGTAAAAGCCACGCCTCACTAGGAAAGCTCCAAAGAAATGCACAGCTAGCACAGAGAGAAGAAAAAGGGGCGAAGCCAGCCAAGCAAGGGGAAGGCAAGTCCCATTTGACCACCATCACAACCACCAGCCAAGACACCAGCCGAAGCCATCTCCAAACCCATTTGGCCATGGCAAGAGGAGCCAAGAAAGGAGAAGCACCAGCAAGCCAACTTCTCTTTTCCTTCCTCCTCCCATCCCCAGTCTAAAACCCATATCCACAGACCGTTAACCCTCGCAAGGAGAAACTAGGGCAAGTCAGCAGAGGCAAGAAGTTGGCAAGAAGCTAGGCCGTAGAACACCAAGCCGTAGAAGGAGAAGGCCACCATCACCGCCTGTTGGCATACAAGCGACCCAGAAGGCGACCGCCAAGCACAAGCCACTATCATTTCCCAAAGCAAACCAACAATCAACGGGAAAAGGTAACCCCCATCCAATCCTAGTAATACCATCAATTTCATAAGATTTCATCATGTATAAACCATAGCCAACAAGCAACGAGCTGAATACCATAGAGCCATCACAAAGTTTACTAGCTGATGGCAGATGAAGAGAGGAGAGGGAGCAAAAGTACCGAGGAGGTGAGCAACGGTGGTGTAGGTTGAACCCCGTGCACCCGACAGCCATACCATGCTCCCCCGGCACATGGCATGACCTTGAGCCCTGCTGTAGCCACCAAACCCTACCCTCGGTTCAGTTCCAAGAATAAAAAAAATTAAAGATGCACTTGGAAAGTCGAGAGAGGGAGAGGGGTACGGGAGGAGGAGACGGATCAGAGTCGGCAGGCAATAGCCCCGACACCGGTCAACCTAGGGTTACCGATGATTGTGAGTAGAGCTCGTGCGGTGAGGGGCCGGAGAGACCGAGCGCAGGGAGGCTGAGGCCAGAGGTGCTGAGTGGTAGGCAGAGCCAGGCCGTGGGGAAGGAGACACCATGGGGGCCAATGGTCGAGCCTGGCCGTGGGTCAACGGCGCAAATGGTCAGAGCTAGGGTCGCCCATGGATGAGGCTAGATCCAGGCCTAAGCCACGGACCCAATGAATGGAGAGGAATGTGGAGCAGCGGCATAGAGGCCGGGGGCGCAGTGGCCAAACAGGTCGACGACCGGAGCTAGGAAATGGCACCGAGGAGCGGATCCGATCAGCGTACAAAAGGAGCCAGGGGAGATAGAGGAGAAGAAATGAGGGGAGTTGGCCAGAAAAGAAAAAAAGAGAGAGGAAAGAAAAGGAGAGGACCAAAAAAAGAGAAAAGGAAACAAAGAGGGAAAAAGAAGAGAAAAGAGGAGATAATATTAAGCACGTACGAATCAGGTTTATTCACGAATATAGATGGCACGATTCTTAAACGGTCGTTTGGGCACCAGGGCATCTGAAAGGTGTCTGGTGAGTGGGATTGTTGGCATCAAGTTTACACGTAAAAACATATCGGTTGTCTGTACGCTTAGAGCCGATACCGTTTGCATACTTGTGTGAATTGTTATAGCAATGAGTTGAAATGGGCAATGCTTGTTCAGGTGACGGTTCGAGTTTGGTGTCATCCACGTGTTGTCCACTAGATTAACAGGCAAGTGAATGGTAAAATAGTGGGCTGAGATGAATGCCTGGTATTTGTTTTTGTATTCCATGCTTTATGTCATTTTATGAAATAATATCTTGGCTATCCTTTGATTGTATTGTGATGAGAGATGTTTATGGTTGATTGTTATGTTGAAGTAGCATTGCGTTGTGTTCGCGTAGGGCATCCTGGGGTAGTGGGATAAAGATCTACTTTGGTAGGCACTCCATAGGAGTGGAGCTTGTGTAGTGTTGATTGTGACTGTTGAAAGGATGTTGCATCATTTATATTCATCCGGACATGAGTTGCATGAGCCAAACTGGAGACAAAGTCATGTAACTATTCCGGTGAGGTCGGTGAGAAAGATACATAACTAATATAGAGTGCTCATGAGTAAGACCTACTAGGGTAGGCACTCCATGGGAATAGAGTTTGTGGCCCGCATGAAAGAGGGCGGGGCACGAGTGGTTCATCGACGAGTGAACACTCAGCTTTACCGGTATGAATTCGGGGTTACATGTGGACATGGCATTGCATTACATTATATTGCATTGCATGGAAGAAACTGGTGAAGATGGAACATACACAAAGTTTATGTTGTAATTTTGCAAGATATATGATCTACTGATAGTTACAAGGATTGTGTCTTACAAAGATAATTGAATTGCTTTTATTGATGCCACTATTTTTATTATGTGCTTACTAAGTCTTCAGACTCATTCTTGCCTTGTTTTCCTTATTTTAGGTAAGCGTTGAAGATGACATAGACGGGCGGAACTAGCACACTTACTTCACGTACAACAATAATTTACATATCAACTTTAGTTGACAAGTTTAAACTTCGATAGCATGACAAGTAGTTAAAATATAAAGCATGTCACAACAGGAATGGTTTAACCCTTGTTTAGCACATGAGTTTCTTTTGGCATCTAGCATTTCTATACCTCTGCTCCTGTGCCTAGTGTCAAGTCTAAGTCTTTCGCCAAGTGGTTGCTATTTAAAATAAAGGAGTCATTGTGTATAACTAGCAGCAAAAGTTGAAATTGGTAGCATCATAGAGTATGTGATAGCACTTTGGGCCCAGGGAAGGGGCCGGGGTGCTACAGTTGGTATCAGAGCGGACATTAGGTCTATGGTGGATAACTTGGTAACCTAAGTTATCTTAATTAATTAAATTAAGACTTGGCTTAGGTTCAACAATTGGTAAAATTTGACACACTCTGGTGCACAATAGGATGAGATTGGGTCAAGCATTGCATGTACAATTCCGCTAGTTATATCGTTGATTTGTAATGTTTTGAGATAAATGCTTGTGAGTAATTAGCAAGCGATTGGATTTATCACTTGTGTGTCCAAGTGGACTGCGTTGTGAGTGTATCGCTTTGCGATGTAAAAGAGGCAGATGTTGTGGCCGCTGAAGTGGCCAGGTCATGCTGCCATTCTTGGTGTAGGGGTAGTGATGTGTTGTTCATAAGAAGTTTTGCCCTAAATTTGGGATGGTGAGTATCCTTGGGTTAGTGACTCCTGGAGTTATTGAATCATAGATGATAATGGGAAGAAACCTTTGCAAGTTTAGTATTTGGTGGGAATTTTTGATTATATGGATGTTTGGAGTAACTTGCATATTGAGGACTAATGCATTTGTCTTGAGAGGACGATATCCAATAGTGAATGAAATGTCAGGTTAGGTTCAAATGAGAGGTTGTGATTAAAGTAACGAGTTAGTGAAGTTGTTCCGCATGTGTAGAAAATTATGAGCACACTTACAGAGATAGAACAGAGGGATCCTATGCTTAAGATAATAGTAAATATAGTTCACGGGAGTATATATATATTGTGTGCTGAAATCTAGGTGATTGATTATTCCATAAAGAGTTGAGTTGGTGGATTTTAGTTAGTGCCCTCGAATCAGGTGCTTACGGGATTATTTATTGATAGTGGATATTTTGATAAAAGAGCTTTTTCCGCACCATGTGGTATATGTGCTCAATATTCATTATGATGATGCCATTTTGTATAGTAAGGTGGCAGAATTCGATGAGTTATCGAGTAAGTATGAAGAAATAAAGTATCTGGTGAGCTTGGAAGTAAGGACGGGAGAAACCTTGGAAAGGTTTATGATACAATATTGAAAAATCAATGATTCTTGTTCTAGAAAATTGATGTTTGCTAATGTGTGTAAGCAGTACTAGAGGTACTAGCTTATCGTTGTTCTGTGGTAAAGAATTTTGATTGATCTTCATGGTTGACATTTAGAAGAAATGCTTTGTGTTTTGACATACATAGTCATTCAGAGTTCATGATCTTAGAGGAGGTCATGTTTAGTTTCTAGCGATGATGAATGCTTGGAGTGTAACTTACAATTGATTTATGTGTTTGTGCCTTGAGCATTATATAACTTCCCTTACTTCTGCATATGAGATTTCCCAGACGAGTAGTCCGTGGCGCTCCTGAATGCGTAAGTTTCGGGCATACGCAGGAACGAAATCCTGGGTGTACTCAGGAATGAGTCTTAAGCGTTTCCTAAACACATAATTTGGGTTGTCTTGAGTTGGAGTCTAGAGTGTGCCCGGGCACATCGACTAGGGTAATATAAGATTTGGATTTTGTTTCATCTCTCAGTTTTTTGTTTTTGTTGTTGGTGTTATTTGTCTAGTGTGTTTACTGTGATGTGAAGTTATGACCAGAGGAAATGGTTTTCCTATTAAAGAATTGCATCCAAGTTCCATTAGCCGCATCCTTGAATAATCATGGTATGCAATAGATATTTGAGAATTGATTGTGCTATTGGTTGTTTGGGTGCAGAAGGTATGACGAAGGGTAGAGGTCGAGGTCGCAGTGGATGTCGTTATCGTGGTCACGGGCACGATCCGACAATGCCACCACCTCTGGCAGAGGAGAGCATCAGTAATGTGGGTGAGGATGCTATTTCGGCTGTTCAACCAGTCACTGGTGTTCCAGCAGCTTTGATACCCGAGTTGCGAAATCATTAGAGGGAAGTTCAAGTGCTTAGTTAGCAAGTGCAGGAGTGTCACCATGTTTTAGAAAAAAAAGGAGCTTTGGAGATGAAAGCGGGTCTGCTCAGTCGCCTATTCCTAAAACATTCCAGGAGGGCCAGCGCCCTCCGTTGTTGACTTTTCAGCCGAGCCTGTTCACTTTTGCAACGCCTCATTCTTCCCTGATGACCACAGTATACCCATATCGTCCGGTCCTAGGGCGGGGCATGATCTGTTTCAAGTGCGGTGGAGGGCATCGTGCCGTTCAATGTTCTTTCATGGGGAAGTGTCGACATTGTAGCCAATCAGGCCACAAGCAGTAGGTTTGTCATCAGAACCCCTCTAATATCATCAAGTGGGAGCTGATACCTGCATCGCAACCTTCTTTTTCCTGGGCGCCACCTGCTGGGTATTTCTGGCGTCCTACACCAATCGTTCCAGTTCAGCATGCTCCATCACCACCATTTTTGATGCCACCACAGCAGAGAGTTGGATCTCTCGCTGCTCAGGCACTATCTAGAATCCACGCATCTCCTGCTTGAAGGTTCATATGGTGTTATCATGCAATGGTGGGTTTTGCATAAACTCTAAGTTAGGTAGCATGCATTTAAAGTATGTACTTTTGTGCATCTGAAGTTAGAGGCTTGTCTGTAGCATGTGTTGCTTTTGGGGTTAAGTGGTAGTAAGGTTTGAAGGGACTTTGTATTTACTAGTAAAATGTCTTGTGGTATTTGAAGGAGTGTAAGTGTTTGTCTTGGCCTATCAGTATAGTTAGTATCCTATGGTGAGATGGGAATCATCTGAACTTTTCTAGCCACCTGAATTCTTTGTCTCGTCGCACGTTCAATAGCGATTAGGTAAGATTCTGCAATGGCCAAGAAAATGTGATTCCATTTTTTTTAAGAAAGAATGGTTGATTTGGGAAGTGAAACTATTCTTCATGTATATGTGGGATAGCTTCCATTAGGACAAGGAGTGATTTGGGTGCCCGTTTTTGCTGAGAAGGTTTGTTGTGGTGAAGTGATTCTCTGTTAGGATTTTTCTTATGCTAAGGCATGAGATATTAAGGATTGCCATCGTGCGTTGGTTGAATCAGACTGAGCGCAAGGCAACTAGGAAGTTGGCGCCTCGCATGCGCGAGGAGTACCCGAAGTTATTCTCTACGGGTACGAGTAGAGTTGCTTTCTGTTCAGATTTTGTCGTGGTGTTTCCATGTGGATTGTCTAGAGCCAGAATTCGAGATTGAATTCTGTTAAGGGGGGTAGAATGTAATACCTGTGAGACAGAAAATGCAAGGAAAGCAAAGAATAAAATAAATTCATAGTTTACAATAAGAAAGAGGAAGAAATTGCCGTCAGAGCCGTAGAGTTTAAATTCAGGCAGGGCATTTCGGTCACAGAGATACCTGATCATCCGGGGGCCAGTCGGTACCTATCACAGCCATTAGGTCATCATTTGGCAATAAAAACAAACCTGAATATTGTTTTCTGAAGAATCCCTGTCTAAGCCAGCTCAAAATATCTCGTCTCGCCTCATAGCATAGGGAAGCATATAAGCAATAAGAGTAAAGCCAACCAACCCATAAGAAGTAAAGTTCCATTCGATCACCACCATTGCCAGTAAAAGCCGCGCCTCACCAGGAAAGGTCCAGAGAAATGCACAGCCAGCATAGAGAGAAGAAAAAGGGGTGAAGCCAGCCAAGCAAGTAGGAGGCAAGTCCCATTTGACCACCAGCCAAGACACCAGCCGAAGCCATCTCCAAACCCATTCGGCCATGGCAAGAGGAGCCAAGAAAGGAGAAGCACCAGCAAGCCAACTTCTCTTTTCCTTCCTCCTCCCATCCCCAGTTTGAAACCCATAGCCACAGACCGTTAACCCTCGCAAGGAGAAACCAGGGCAAGCCGGCAGAGGCAAGAATTTGGCAAGAAGCCAGGTCGTAGAACACCAAGCCATAGAAGAAGAAGGCCACCATCACCGTCTATTGGCATACAAGCGACCCAGAAGGCGACCACCAAGCACAAGCCACTATCCTTTCCCAAAGCAAACCAATAATCAACCGGCAAAGGTAACCCCTATCCAATCCTAGTAATACCATCAATTTCATAAGATTTCATCATGTATAAACCATAGCCAATAAGCAACGAGCTGAATACCATAGAGCCATCACAAAGTTTACTAGCTGATGGCAGAGGAAGAGAGAAGAGGGAGCAAAAGTACCGAGGAGGTGAGAAACGGCGCGGCACTGAGGAGCTGGAGACGCGGCACCGAGGGGCGGATCCAGTCGACATAGGAAAGGAGCCAGGGGGAGTGAGGAGAAGAAATGAGGGGAGTTGGCCAGAAAAGAAAAAAGAGAGAGGAAAGAAAAGGAGAGGAAGAGAAAAAGAGAAGAGGAAAAGAAAAGAAAAGAGGAGAAAATATTAAGTGTGTACGAATAAGGTTTATTCACGAATATAGATGGCGCGATCCTTAAATGGTCATTTTAGCACGGCATCTGAAAGGTGTCTGGTGAGAGGGATTATTGGTATTGGGTTTGCACGTAGAAACATGTCGATTGTCTATACGCTTAGAGCCGATACCATTTGCATGCTTGTGTGAATTGCTATAGCAATGAGTTGAAATGGGTAATGCCTGTTCAGGTGACGGTTCGAGTTTGATGCCATTCGCGCGTCGTCCGCCAGATTAATAGGCAAGTGCATGGTAGAATAGTGGGCTGAGATGAATGCTTGGTATTTGTTTTTGTTTTCCATGCTTTATATCATTTTATGAAATAATATCTTGGTTATTCGTTGATTATATTGTGATAAGAGATGTTTATGGTTGATTGTTATGTTGAAGTAGCATTGCGTTGTGTTGCGCACTTGTGCTAAAGACCTACTTCGCGTAGGGCATCCCACAGTAGTGGGATAAAGACCTACTTCGGTAGGCACTCCACTGGAGTGGAGTTTGTGTAGAGTTGATTGTGAATATTGAAAGGATGTTACATCATTTATATTCATCTGGACATGAGTTGCATGAGCCAAACCAGAGACAAAGTCATGTAACTATTTCGGTGAGGTCGGTGAGAAAAATACATAACTAATTCGGAGTGCTCACGAGTAAGACCTACTGAGGTAGGCACTCCACGGGAATGGAGTTTGTGGCCCGTATGAAAGAGAGCGGGGCACAAGTAGTTCATCGACGGGTGAACACTCAGTTTTACCGGTATGAACTCGGGGTTACATGTGGACATGGCATTGCATTGCATGGAAGAAACTGGTGAAGTTGAAATATACGCAGAGTTTATGTTGTAATTTTGCAAGATATGTGATTTACTGATAGTTACAAAGATTGTGTCTTACAAAGATAATTGAATTGCTTTTGTTGACGCCACTATTTTTATTATGTGCTTGTTAAGTCTTTAGACTCATCTTTGTCTTGTTGACATTTTTTTAGATAAGCGTTGAAGACGACATTTACGGGCGGGACCAGTACAGTTACTCCACGTACAACAATAATTTACATATCATGTTTAGTCGATAAGTTTAAACTTCGATAGCATGACAGGTAGTTAAAATATAAAGCATGTCACAATAGAAATGGTTTAATCCTTGTTTAGCACATGAGTTTCTTTTGGCAGCTAGCATTTCTATACCTTTGCTCCTGCGCATAGTGTCAAGTCTAAGTCTTTCGCCGAGTGGTTGCTATTTAAAATAAAGGAGTCGCTGCGTATAATTAGCAGCAAAAGTTGGAATTAGTAACATCATAGAGTATGTGGTAGTACTTTGATTCTAGGGAAGGGGCCTACTGTTATAACCAACAGGCCGGCTTTGGGTGGCCGGCGAGCGACTTGCGACAGAGGGCGGCTTCGGGCGCCGAGGTGGTGACGGGCAGCCTCGGGCATAGGCGGTGCCAGTGGGGGAAGGCCAAGCGACAACGGACCACCTTCGGTCGGCGGCTGCAGGCTGGCTTTGGGCAGCCGGCGAGCGACTTGCGATATGGCACTCCAAAGGCAGCTTATATTAGGGTTCTAGAAAGGCCATAACATTTTGCCTTTCTACCGTGATAAGAAAGAAACAAAGTTTGGCTGGAGCTACAACATAAAAGGTGTGGTTTTTGGTGGCAAAATACAATACTTGGCATTGCTGACCTGATACGTAGAAAAGCCAAACACAAGGCATGATAACCAAACAATACTCAAATTGGTGATGACTACTAATTAAGCAACTAAAGAAAATCAGCATTGTCTACAGCTCAGACTGATACTAATTAAGCAACTAAAAAAATCAACACTTATCCCGCGGAATATTTCAATCGCAAGGCAAGATTTCCGAATTCTAACACAACAAGAATCCAACATGTAAGCACGCGATTAGGTGCAGCTAAAGGGAGAAGGCCCGTCGGTTAGACCTTCGCAGTCACACAAATAAACAAAGCCTGGCTGAACTGCGCCTGGCATGTTTATATGAATTTATCATAATTTCAATCTATCTAGAAAACCAATATAGATACTAGGAGATTGATTTAATCATGGCATTACAAACGAATAGGATTTTGATCTAGATTGATCTAAGAGACTGCAATACGTAATAGATTAGTTTTAGAGTTTACATATCTTACACCTTGTAAAGTGATTCGTATTGATAATGTGCTAAGAAATAATCGAATGCCAATGCAATCCACACAACCAATCAACAGAGAAACACAAGAGAACAATTGAGAGAGAACACTAAAGAATATAGTCTTTATTAATTTCAGATCTATCTCTCCATATACATATGCTTGTCTATTTATAGCCAAAACCCATCAGAGGTAGTTTCAGTATTTGCCCATAATGCAACCTACTAGGTTTCATAATAGGCCTTACAGATTGTCTTATAATTGGCAGTGGGCCTCTTCTTTTAGTTTTTAGAAGCTATTTTTCAGTTTTTCTACCGTAACTAATTTTCAAAAGGAACGTCTTTTTAAAGTGAAGTCTACAAATTGACTGTAGTACATACTATAGTAACTTTATTTATATCAGCCAAAACTGCACACGTGTTTCTTTTATTCCGTACTATTTCTCACGAACAGCCAAACGCTATAAACCGCAGTCAAAAACCATAAACTGAAGCTAAAAAGAACATGCCCAGTATTTGCCCTTGCCAATAGGAGTATTCAGTAATTTGAGCAATTATGTAGCTAACAACTCTACAACCTGAACACTCTCATTAAGGTCGTCAGTCGTGACCCTATACCCACAGATGCCTTGTTATCTTTGTCTGTTAAGCTTTTGTCGAGACCTGGATATGCAAATCCAGACTCTCTGTGTATACCGCACTAGTCTAGAAGTATGCTAGTGCATACAGTTTAATATAGATGAAATATCGACTATACACGATAAAATAAAAAAAACTCAAATATTAATAATTATCAAAGTACGACCTTATGGCCAAGCTTACAATTCACTAGTCCGAAGGATTTAAAATCTAGCAGCGTAAAACAGAAATAAGTGCGGAAGCCATTTGACATGTCCACAGGTAATCAACTAGGAAGCGAACGCCTAATCCGTGAAGTCGCTGAAGTATCATCCCTCTGGTACCTCCTGCTGGTATAACTCTTTCTCCTTAACTGAGCAACAATGGATATAAAGCTATGAGTACATTGGTACTCGATAAGTCGTTTGTAACAAACGAATGCAATATAATATACAAGGCTTATCAATGGATGGCTGAAACGTTAATTTGCATAAAGTAATATTTTTACAGTAAATATGCTAAATAGATTGAAAGTGAATTTTAAGGAAAAACAATAATAAATAAATAATCAACGGAATTAAATAAACCACTTGTGAACCTCCCATTCACAAGATAAACCATCAGTGAACTAACCATTCACTTTTCAAAGATAACTAATCTAAGTTTTATGAAAATTCTACCTCTCATGTGAAATCACCGAACATTATCCATAACCGGGGACACGGCTATTCGAATAGTTTTACACTCTGTAGTGGTTGCACAACTGTACCTACATGATGTAATTAGCCTCACGCTAAAGAAATCACAACAAGGCCTTTATAAAATTCAACCTCAACTCAATTCTGCCTACTAGGGTTTCGCATCACACCCCCCTTGCACCTTATGGAAATTAGCAACCATGTTTATCATAATGGCGAGATTGAAATTAAAATATCCCAAATTAATTAGCTAGATCTATTCCATACTAGACATGTGGTTTGCACAGTAAATCTCAGACCAATGACGCACAAAATTAAGTGATTAACATTACTCAGACAAGACTTGCATATCCCTCGAGTGAATCCACACTTCCCCCTTTACTGCACGATTACTCACCAAAGTGAAAATCAATTTTGTATAACCAACATAATGACACAACAATGTCATGGCACACAAATTTTATTACTGTGACTTCAACCACGATTCAATATCTCATTAAGTCAAATTAATAAATTAATCACATATGATGACGAGCCCACCGTAATATAAGCATGTCTAAGCAGATTAATCGTACCACCCATATGACATCTAGTATAGTATCACTAAATAATTTTCAACCTATGGTGACAATGGATCATGGTGTTCAAATTATCAAGAAGGAATTAATCAATTAAGGATGATAACTACCAAGTATAAGGGTTTGTAATAAAATAGTGGTGCACGATAATTTAAACCAAATAAATAAATAATAGATTGAAAACTAGGTTTAGCACGATCAAAGGGCACGACTTGCCTTGGCTTTACTCAGCGAGAAACTCTGAATCTTCTGGCGGTGATCCTGCTTCTTCAAAGACACGATCTAAGGAGAGAGAGAAAACGACCGAGGCATAAAAATATAATCAAATAAACTCCAAAAACCTTCAAACCAGAACCAATAGATAGAGTTCGATTTTAGATGAATTTAGAAAAAACAACAAGATCAATCGGAGGTTGGACGGAGAATGAAAAATTAATTGGCTGGAAAAATACTGAAAAATCAAAAAAATTACTGTGCTATAAACTCGGTGCATGAGAAAGCGGGTTCACGGTAGACTCGTGTATGAAACAGTGCACGTCGAGGGATGTTGACGCGGTGGGTAGGGCTGATGTGGCAGCTGGCTGGGCTAACACGTGGCACTAGAGCTGACGTACCAGCTGGGACGGCCAGGTGCTGACATAGCACGGACACATGGCACCACGTGGAGGCTAGGGCTGAGCTATCAGCCGAGTGGGCTATTATTGACTCGGACAAATCTGGCTCACGGGTCTAGACATAGTGCGGCTGTTAGGTGGGACTGGTATGTTAGTCTCTCGGCTTACAGTAGATTGGGCTTACTGAAAAGCTGAACCGTTGGTGGAGCGTGGGTGTGGGTGACATCGGCACGATCCGACAGTGGAGCGAGCACCACGCGACTGAATCCTGGCCATTGGCTTGGATTAACAGCACCGATCCGATCGGACGGTCAAGACAATGACGCATGATGTGGCGCGGGGTTTGAGGTGACCCTTCGACGAATGAACAGTTGCAGCGTGTGCGACAGCCGAGGCGACGGCGCACGAGAACCGAGGAGCGATGTGGGCGACAACCGCACGACGGCTGAGGTGGTGGGGTTCGACTGGCTAGACGGCGAGGTCAGGCGGCGATGACTCACCGACGGTACGGCCAACAACAACGACGAGTAGATAGCTGGTGGCGAGATGAACACATCGGTGACCCGAGCTCTGGCGAGGAGTGCGACGCACAAACAAGGGCAAGCAACGGTCTTGGGATGCGAGAAAAGAGACGACGGTTCATTCTTTTAAGCTTAGAAGCCAAGAGAGTCCGAAGCAAGGATGGCGACGACTCAGGTGCGGACACCGAGTCCGAGGCGGTTATGGCGCAGCAGAGTCCAAGCGGAACACGACGGCAAAGAATCTGCGAGCGAGATGATGAACAATGCGCACACCGTTGGATGAACGACACGTGGCTCAAGGTTGGATCGGACGGGACGAACAATGAGCCTATTATTGTGCGGAGGATTTTAAAATAACAAAAGCTTAAGAAAATAGCAAATAAACTCAAAAAATTTCAAAAAATTCCTTGAGACACAAGGAATCCAAATAAAATATTTTCAGGTTATGTTAACATTTATTTTAATTAGATTAAATCCTTTTAATTCATGAAAATTCATTTAATTAATTTTAGAAAAATCCACTTAATAAATTTTATTTTAAAAACTTTAAAAAGGCTCAAAAAACAGGATGTTCCAACTTCAAAGGGTTAGGACTCCCTAAGTCAAACTGCAATTGCTGTTTATCAACCACTCACGACGAAACCGACATCGTCGACTTAGCTCCCACAGGCCATACCTGGGCCGGAAGATAACGAAAGGGAGGATCTATGCTGTAGCGCGCGCTGATACCGGGGCAAACTTAACGGAAAAAACCAGAACAATTAAATGGAAAAGAGAAAATATTTATATGCTAATCCCAGACGTTCACCACCATTCTCCCCCACGGTATCCATCTAAATTCCGGACAGTTGCCAGCTGAAGACAAAAACTGACATGGGATTTAAAATGCAGGGATTGGACACGGGATTTAAATTTTAAGAGAGTTTGAACTTTTGCTCAAATATGTAGCTCCATGTTCTGAAGAGCAGCTCACTGTTTCTGCACCAAATTAACTCACGATGTTGATTCTGATGTTCTTCGTTCTTCACAGTTCGATAGTCCAGATGGGTGTGATGCCTGCAGTCATCAGTTAAAATTGAGCGAAGCTATCAGCTAGCACATTGGCATGGCATCACTGCAAGTGCAAGTTTTATGATAGTTATGTCTTCAGTGACTCCTTGTTGGTCCGTCGCCCAAGAAATCAGGAATGCAAGAGCAAAAAGCCATCACTGTTGGTCCCAAATCGAAGATGACTTATTCCTACTGCTGCTATCAGGCAACTGTCTCTGTGACTCTGATTGCAGTTTACCAGCCTGTTCCTTTGATGCCGGGAAAGCAAGGGAGAGGGAGAGGGAACCTGGTGTATCAGTGAGAAGCGAATCTCCCTTATTCTGCTTCTCTCCAACCTTGGGAGAAAGAAACGAAAACATGGCCTTCCTAGGAGATTTGTTGTCCCCCAGTTCTAGCTCAAGATCTGGTGCATTACGTTCAGGTAAATCTTCCTCATCTGAAGACAGAATATTTACAATGTTTCCAGTCACTGCATCATCCACCACATTTAGATCTAGCGGAAATACGCACTTCCCGTTACTCTTCGAGCTTCCTGCCATTGCCTTATTGTCAGTGCAATCATCCACAGAGGAAGCTGCCAGAGGATGCACCTTAGATGATAACCTTCCATCTCTGATGTTCTCACTTAAACTAGAGTTCGCTGACCCTACATTATCCAATTTAATTTTCTTATGCTCTAGCGTTCCATTGACTCCATCAGCCCAGTTTGCCATCCCAACATTTCTTTTGTGTGCACCACCTGAGACATGCAAGATAGGATCCACCGCGCCAGAGTTCAGTTCAGTAGTATTTACATGGTCTACATCCATGAGGTTCTCTGCATTGCTAAGGTTGGTTGTTGTGCTCTCCTTAGCTGGTTTGTTAACAAAACAAATTAGACAAAGGCAAAAAAAATTCAAGGTGATAAATAACGGACCCCAACTGAAATGAGAAACAATGCTACCTTCATGGATTGAGGAGATTGAGCAAGTAACCGGCACAGTATTTACATCAAAAATTGTTCCATCAGCATTGCCACCAGAAGAATCCCACGTTTTATCTTGGTCTTCTAAATAAGCAAGTTTCTGCATAGGTATAGCTAAACGGTAAATTTATATGTTCATATGAGCAACCATCTGAATAGTTTTGCGAAACAAAATGCATAAATTTAAAGAAGGCCAGAAGCCAAGAAGGCGCCCACAAGCATGCATGCACCCACCCACACAGTGACACATTGGCAGGTTGCAACTATTGTTGAATCAAATGCATTAAGTAGAATAACCAGAGTATTTTTTTTAGAACAATCCAAATAATAAAAAAACAGATCAGAGGGGAAAAGTACTCAATAAGCATACATTATCAGGCAGAACAAGCTACAAGCACTCACCTGATGTTTTCTTGCCAGAGCAGTGGAAAAATCATTAATGGCACTGTTGTTATTTGTTGAACAGCTTGCTGTAATTGAATCATGATGGTGATCTTCTAAATCTCTTCTGCCCACAGGCTGATTCAAAGAGTTCTCTCCTTTCGAACGCCCCTGATGAATGGCTTCTGAAGTCTGGAGACACTGATAGTCTGCACAAGTAGCCGACTTCACCAAATTGAGGTCCGACTTGGCACCATTATCCTGGTCTTCAGAGAATGAATGACCAGATGACAAAACAGAGGTACTCAGATCCACGGCCAGGGGATCCTCATTCAAATTAAGCTGCAATTTACTTATGGCTACATCAGGTGGAAGGTTCGAGTGTTCTTTCTTTCTAACTCTAAATACGCCCCACAGAAAATAGAACATGTTCCATCCTGAAGCAGAATAAGGAAGAATAAGATCGATCACAATAAAAACTATGATGAGATAAAATATATCACTTGAATTGGTGGATGAGTTCTTACTTTGGAAATTCTTTGACAGAATATTGGAAGGGAATATAAGCAACTCAGCTGTTTCAATATTTCCTCTCAGCGCTAAATCATTCTTCAGCATGTTTTCAACTAATTTACTGTAATGATTTTCATAGCTGCAGAAAAAAAGAAATTATACAATTTCAGTTAGATATTTGAATGCAACTAAGATGCTACGTGGAAAACTAAAGCAAATATGAGCAAGAAAAGTTGCAAGGAACACACCTCTGAGTATCTCTAGCAAAGAAGAAAAGACCAATATTTTCATATGTAGGACCATTTTCCTGAAACTGTGTGGGCCATGAGTTTTGACGAGGAAGTTCCTCAAGCTGGACTTTAGAAGGAAATTTCTTTGCTACTTCCAGCACTTTCGGTGAAGCAGAACATGATAAGTGGGCTTGGAAACCATCACACAGTTCAGGTGACATTCCAGTCCTCCATAGCTCAAAACCACCTCTGTTTACAAATAAAAAGTTTAAAATGCATATAATGGAAACAACTCTACTTAAAACAAACAAGTGATTGCAACCAAGGCGGGCCAAGTGATAATCGGGTTTAACAATCAGATGGTATGTATTAGAATAATTAGATATCTTTCTCTGTATGAGCATACCATATATGCGCCTTCCATGTATATACTTTCTCTGTATGCGCTTTTTATGTATACGTCTTCTAAGTATATGCTTTCTTTGTATGCCTACACCAGGCCAATATAAATAAAAGTCACCCCAACCCTTTAGCTGTGTGGTGTTTACTCCAATCTTTCTCTACTATTTTACATGATATCAAGGCTTTTCTCCTGAGCATGGTTATTAAGTCGTCGACTAGTCGACGACTAGTCGTCGACTAGTCGACAAGTCGGTGGCCTCGTAACGACTTGCGCCGGCGACTCGACTTGCGCCGGCAAGTCGGGCGCCTGGTCGACTAGTCGTCGACTTCCCCGTCGACTAGTCGACCAGGCGACGGCAAGTCGGACGCCTTGGGAGGCGGGAGGCAAGCCCGTGGGAAGCGGCGCGCCGACCGGATCCGTGGCGGGAGGCGGGTCCGGGCTGGGCATCATCGGCGCGCGGAGGCCCAGATCCGGCCGGCCGATCGGTCGGGCTCCGGATCTCGCGCCGCCACCAGATCCGGTGGCGGAGCCCGATCCGGGGAGGCGGCGATCCGGGCGGGAGGAGGCGGCGGCGTCTGGGTGGAGACGAGGCGGCGACGCCCGGGAGGAGGCAAGGCGTCGGGCGGAGGCGCGCGCCCGAGGAAGAGGAGAGGCGCGAACTCGGATCTGGGTGGCGGCGTCCGGGAAGAGAGAGGCGGAGGAGGCGCGGAGACTTGAGAGGAGGCGCGCAGCTGGGGCTCAAAGTGGCGACGGAAATCGGATTGGGTGGGGGGGCGCGCGACGGAAGTCGGATTGGGGTGGGGGGTTTAATAGAACTCGGCATTTTGCAATCTAACCCTCATATTTTCTGAAATTACAATAAAATTCTTCTCTATATACACATATTAATATAAATAGTATAAACAGTGACTAATCGACTAGTCGACGACTAGTCGGCCGACTAGTCGACTAGTCGGTCACTACGAGGGTAGTGTCGACTTGTCGACTTGATAACCTTGCTCCTGAGCCTTCTTCCACTGCTATCTCCCTCCAGGCTGCCGCCCTCCTCCACCCTCCACTCCGCTGCCTACCTTCCAGGCCGCCGCCGCCACCGCACCACCGCACGCGCCGCCTCCAACCTCGTGTCGCGCGCGCCGCACCACCGTGCCGCCACCGCCTCCAACTCAGCTGCCGCCGCCTCGACGACGCCACGACGCCTTCCGTCTCCGGAGCCGCCACTCCTCGGCCGCCGTCTCTCTCCGCGCCGCCACCTCTCGGACCGCCGCCTAACCGGCGCCATCGCCTCTGGGTTTCGCCGAGCTGCGCCGACTGACGTGCCACCTCCTGCAGTCCCCCCGCCGCGTGGTCGCTATCCACCGCCGCGCCGCGTCGGCGCCGACCTCGGCCTCCGCGCTCCAGTGCTCCCCAGCAGGCTCCCCCCCCTTTCCTTCGTTTGACATCACTACGGATCCGATCTAGATCTAAGATTCCTTAAGTAGGCCCAAAAAAAAGTATTCCAATCTTTCTCTACTATTCTACAGTATGAACCATGATGCGAATATGAGATGATAAAACCACATTAAATGAAGTATGAACATGTGTGACCTGACAAAACCACTCACAATTCTTAGTTGATGGTAATAGCATGTATCGCAATCTTTTAATCTAAAATGAGAAAATAGTTAGGTGTATGAGATAGAAGGGAAAGAATAATCATACTGCCAAATGTAGTCCAACTCTGGAACAGTTGAAACAATTAGTTCATCACCAGGTGAAAACCCTTGACTGGATTTGTCCATCATATCACTTGACATAGTATAACTGCTGTCAACAGATCTTCCTGTTGTGGCCGATAAAGTCTGGTGCTCTTTGAATTTCAGCTTGCTACAATCTGTGGAAGCTGTGCTACTAGGAGTAGACAAACTGTTTCTTGTATCTAGCTCAGTTCGCACGTACAATTGGGAGGGCTTCTTCACATGACTAAAGGAGGTAGACAGAACATCTTTAGGCTTATGTATTGGGTTGTGATACGGACCACATTTTAGGATGTGCTCAGATTGATCTGATGATCTGGAAGCAGCTTTTTCAGTAGCTACCAAACTAGTTGCTTCGGATGTTTTATTCCTTTTGGCAGAGGCATCTTTCAAGTTTCTCTCACTCAGAGGTTTAATTGCGGACAAGCGAACTTTGTCAACAGCACAAAATTGTGTAGAATGGCCCGCTTCATTACACCGTTGACAGCGCATTGTGCGACTGCTGCTAGAAGCACCAGGTCTCAAGCTAGGTGGGTCCTTTATTTTATCATCCTGATGCAGAGGATCTGAGATCTGAATTACCTTTCTCTGTGCACTGGAACCAAGAATACCAGAGGATTTCTCAGCACTAGTTAATGTGATACTCCCTGGTGCTTTGGCTAAAAGTGGCTTCTTTAGTTCACTGTTTCCTGAAAAACAAAAGTAGAGTTACCCTACAGTGGAGCGCATGCCCTTAATAGATACATGACCTAGCCCCAAAAGAAAGCATGACATGTGAAAGGAGAAGAAAAAAATTACCAAGAGAGTTTCTACCACCCTGTCCATGAGCAATGCCTAAATTATTTGAGTCAGGCATGTTATTTCCTGTAGTGAGATGCTGAGCTACCGATTCTGCTTTTGAAGGAACTGGGGCAGCCATTGATCCAGCAACAGAGGGGCATCCTAATATAGAAATGCTTCTATCATTCGTTACATTTTGGCTCACCAGTGGATTCATCACTCTTGGCTCCTCAGCAGGTGGTATGATGGAAGACTTTGCCTTATTTGCTGGCTCACAAGATTTAGGCTTCTTGAATGATGCCGACTTAGTAGATAGGCCCATTGGTTCATGTTTTTTCATAATACAGGACAAAGGATTTAAATTTTTGGGCTTCTGAGGTACTTCATTCACTAGCTGTTTCACCTTGGGGACCTTTGAGTTGTTGAAAGAAGTGGACTTGGAGAGTTGACCTGCATCAAAACGTGCTAAGCAAAGTTTTGTTTGATTGCAGGCCTGCAGGGCGAGCACTCACGGTAGCAACAAAAATTGAACATTCTAGATTGTAGGTAAAGTGTCCCAATTGAAAATAATAATAGTAACAAATTTACCACAAAGTGATGGTGCCTGATTCTTGGCAGCGGTTGACACTTGGGGTGTGGGTTGCCTTCCTTTCTCTGCATCCAACTTGAATGAGCTCTCCCGTGACAGTGGCACTCTTTTTCTGGAGTCAGCCCCCATGGATAAGCCAACAGGTTCAGGAAGATTTTGTCTAACTGAGGAAGTGATCCCTGCATCTTCTTCCTTCCTCTTAGTAGCCATACCATTGCCTTGGTTTGCTTTATTCGAATCTTTATTGCCCACATTTTCAGCCTCCATTTCACTCTCAGAAGAACTTCTGCTCTGTGCAGCATTGCCAGGTTTATTGATTTTTCCTTCAAAGGACTGTCCTTTTGAAGCGCCAACCTTCACTTGAGTTTTTTCCAGTTTCTTCTTCTCCTTTTCAAATTCTACCTCAGTTTGGCACTCTTCGCACAACCACTTACCCTCTGGAACCTCTTCCATCATAATCCACATACAATAACTGGAGCAAAGAAAAGAGGCAAAAACATAAGCGGATTAACAACACCATCTTCTCAAAGACATTATGGAAAAAAATGTCGAATAGAGCAGTTCCTTCCTGTTATGGGGTATATTAATAAGCATAATAATTGGTAGAATTGTCAGTGCACACAGTAGCTGTTGTTAGGGTTGCAGCCTACAATTCTACATGCCAAAAGCCCAAAACAGTACAAGTGCAACTTAACCATTATGGTACGGTATTTAGCAATCGAAGCTGAGTAGTTGTACAGAAAAGGCAATGGAACAAATAAATCTTACATATGCTCGGCACCATCATTGCATCTACTGCAAACAGCGAGCTTCTCCTCTTCACCAACATCTCCGCATATGTCACAAACTTTCACCTGTTGTTGTTTACATATATTTCACAAATCAACCGATTCAAAACTCAGAGCGTTACTCAGTTAGAGAAAGAAAAAACATTATTCACATATTTTAAATGCAATATATTGAGGTGGAGCAAGTGATAAACAATACGTCAAAAATTAAAGTTTTGAACTCACATCTTCAACTTCTTCAGAACTCTTATCCTCAGAGGATGTAGTATTCACTTGTGCATCAGACACCTGCTGGATATTCAAACCATGTCCAACGAATTAATTCAACCCAAAGTCAAAAGGCATACTAATTATATATGTAGTATGTTTGGACTGACATGTCACTTTCCAAGATGATCGCAGAAACACAACTCATCCATAAGGAAAGTGAAAAACTGGGCATACTTTCCATGGATAAAAAATGTGCTTGCAGCTGAAGCAAATAAGCTGGAACAAGAAATTAAAAAACAAGAAACTCACATCATCCATGATTTCTTGAGAAGTTTTATTCACAGCAATAGTCTTCTTCACAGCAGCTGCTTGCACATTCGAAGCATCTTCCAATGCGTTGGATTTATCACACACCTCATTTGCTGAGACACTCTGGCCTGTGGGCTCTCTGTCAACACCATCCTGCTTCAAATGCAGTGTATCTTGCTGGCTTCTCCTAATATCACTTTCCTTTTGTGCACAGAAAGATTTCTCATTACCAGTTGGGCTTTCAATAACCGTCTCTACGGTTTGAGGGAAAGCTTTCTCAAACAAAGTTTTGGTGTTTGTCAAGTGATCTTGTTCTTCTGTCTTCCTACTTGAAGGAGAGGATGCAACGCCAGAAGAATTACCTGAGTAACCAGTTTTTGGTAAGTCCAGTCCACCAGTTCTCCCATCTACACATTCCTCAATGTGACTTTTACCAGCCTGGCCTTCTTCTGTAGCATGGTTGTAATTATCAACAGCATTGTCACTGGCAATCACCTTATCAACCTCTTTACCATGTAAACTTCTAGAAGATGGAGGTGCTCGTCTCCCCCTTTTCTTCCTTACAACCACATTAGAGGTGCCTTTAGCTAAAGAAAAAAATGAAACATCATTATTGCGATGTTCCGAGCTGTGCCTCTCTCCATCTAATGACTTGGAACTAAAAGCATCACTTCTCTCACTGGATGAGACACTGTCTGCCTCCTTTACTGTAGATGTAAAACCACTAGGGGCACTGCCTACTTCTGATTCCATCGGAAATGAAGGACAGCTATGATGCACACAAGATGAGCAGGGAGCACAGCACACATTGAATGTCTCTGGTTCAGGTTTATCAAGAAGGATACTCACGAATGCTCTTCCTTTCTCAAGAGAAAAATTGCCCTATCAATTACAACACGTGAAGTCATAAGAAAAATACAACCTATTATTAGTTCCAAGTTTCCATCTGCAATAAGCATGTGAACTTGCAGATACAAAAAGATTGAACTTGATATTATATAAAATAAGGTATAAACACATAAGACACATAGGATAGGATAATCATGCAATGCCAAATATGCATCTATGTTCTTAAAATGAATCCAGGTCAAATCCATATATTGGTCGGATGCAAATACAGATTTCAAAGTTATCAGTTGCGCAGATGTTAACAAGATTTCGCACTAACCGGATCAGATTTTGGTACAACTCTATCAGATATCACTGTTGATTTCCATGTTTGCACCCTAAATAATAAAAAAAAAGGAAGTAGAATTTCTACAATTCAGAGCAATAAAAGACAAGTTCTGACAAAGTTGCAAAGTTGCACATGATTTTCTGTCATTAAATCAGTGATTTGATTACGACCTAGACCTGTTACAGCTTAGGCAGCTCCATCTATACTAATCAAATTCATTTTTTGAATTTTTACATGCAGATATATGATATATTGAAACATCATTCCATCTAGATTCAGAAACAGATATCAAGCCTGCAATTCAGAATGGGTGGAAAAGAAAAATACATATCATTCTGATGGAAAGCACTTAACTAAATCCAGACCTTGTTAGATTCAGGTCTTCAGCAGTCAGAAATTTAGCAAACATATCTAAATCTGTGAGCTTCAGAATAGGACAGAATAACAAAGAGGTGCAATGGAATATAACACTATCCATCTGCAATAGAATAGTTTCTCACCAAGTTTGCTTTCTGATGCACAGCCTCAAATACATCAATGGATCCCTGAGTGAGATATGTCCCTTCCGATAACGGTGTGACCTAGAAAGCATATAAATGTCCTTGTCATTTATTTATATCACATACGTTTAAATTAAAAAACAAACAGTTAAAGTTCCTAGACACCAAAAGATGGTCTCCGCTCCTCACAATACCTATAAAAGCTTACAAAAGACCGGAGGCTATAATGGCTGGGTCCTTTTGTACTTTCAGCCAACTTATGCTTGTACTATCTACAGTAACTAGCTTTTAAACAGTACTTTTTTCAAGACGGTGTTAACAGGAAGATTGTAATAAAAAGTGTACTAAATTCAGCTTTACTGGTCAAATTCGCATGCGACTATTTTTCTGTGCATACTTCTCACGAACAGCCAAAATTCAAATATTTAAGCCATAAGCCCAAAAAACCCACCCAATGTCCTACAACGGTTGATAGTTATTTCCAAAGTCAAAACTTGTTACCCAAAAGTAGCAAAGAAGCATCTCTTTTCAAAATGTTAATAGATGTTACCTAGGTCATGAGATCTAAAGGGGGCATAGCACCACAATATGAATATAAATGGTGAATTTATCCATTATATAATTAAAACAGTGAAATTAGAGGCAACACGTTTGCCCTAAAATCTAGAGATTCTCTCATAAATTGGTAGAAAAATAAAAGCAACCTTACCATTTGTTTGACAGGTCGAAACTCCAAATAATAACGTTAGAGATTTATCTGATAAAATTCTGGAGCCCCCTAACGACTACGACTGTAACTCTGTAGATCTTTTGCAACATGCAAGGACAGATTGCAAAAGGAAAGAAAACAAAAGGTAAAGAAACATTTTCTTATCACGGCTATAGTATTACTCATGCAATTGGAGATTGAAAACTCCTTGCATTAATCATGCTCACACAACAACCAAGCAAGAAAGGTCACAAGAACCGAACCGAGTAGATGGATGGAATCACCAGCAAGAAAATCCTCAACTGGAGTGACATTCCAACAATCTAATGAGCGCATTTACACTAATCGGGTGGAGTACTACCCCCCACAAAAAAATGATTTGGATTCGGACTCGATTGCTCACAGCGAATATACCACAACAGATTAGATCAAAGTGAAATCAACCAACCCAAGCAGGTTAAGGCTTCTTTACCAACGAAAGAAACCAGTCCGGATTGAGGGCTCGAGGTGGAGGGGGGTTTCAGGTGGCGCGGCCAGTACGAGAGGAGGGGAGTTCTTGGTCGCGCGCTTCTGTTCGGGGGATGGGGTCGAAGTCGGCTCGGCGGGCAGCCCCGGCGAGGGTTGAAGGCTCGGCGGCTACCACGAATTGGGGGCGGGGATGGCAAACCTCGATCGTACCGGGGAACAGGGAGATTGAGATTGAGGGAGGGCAATATCGTAATAAGTCAACAGTGGAATGGGGAATTCCTTTCTCATCACAGGACAGGAAACGGTTCTTTTCATATACCAACTGGCTACATAGATGCGGCGTCACGCCGTATTAGTCACCGTATGTATCAAAGTAAAAGAGGTGAAATTTCGTAGCAAAAGGGAAAAAAGGTTTTTTTCGTAAAAAATCAAGAGCCTTTTCGTAATAAAAGAAGAGCTGATGGGTTTTTTCGTAAAAAAACCAAGGACTATTTTGAAAGTACCGAGGACTTGTACGTATTTTTTAAAAACCGCGGGTCGCTATCAACGGGAAAAAAGTGTAAGGGGTTTTTTGAAAAAATCTAGGGATCTATTCGTAAGAACTGAGGACCTATACGTAAATAAAAAAGTTTTGGAGGCTATTTTGAGGGGAAGAGACGCGTGGTATAGTTGGGGGGCCGTGAATCCCCTAACTTTGTATAGGTGGTGATTTGGACAGGAAACTGGAAAACAATATTGGGATTTCCTCTTTTTTTAGATTACCTTTGATATATAAACAAGAGTAGTATTTTGATTTGTAGAAAAAAAATGTTGTAGTTCTTAGATGTATAAGGTTTATGTAGCACTCTTTTTTACAGTGACACAAACAATACCAATAAAACTTTGTATGGATGTATGCATTGTGATCTTCAAACAATACGGATACCTAAGATATCTAGTTATCGGTGAATGATATCAATGATACACTCTGCGTTTTTATTGACTTTCATCCACCATTTGGCACATGTTTTTACTAAATTTTTGTTTAGGCCCCGTTTAAAGCCTGTTCGAAACGTGTGAACTTTTTTCAAATCCAGCAGAAATTGAGTTTTTTTGTGAAATTCCTGTGTTCAAAAAGATCCCTTATATTGCAGGAATTTTGTCGGATTCCCGTTAGAATAAAATTGTTTTCTTTGAAATTCCTATATTCCAAACATAGATATAATAAGTTGTACTATCCATTTATTATGTGAATATGTTGAAATAACAAAACTAGCAACAAATCTTATTTCGCACAAGAATTGTATATTTTAGAGCAAATTATGGAAAGGCTTAGGTATTTGTGCTCCAGTTACAGAGATCACTAATTCACTAGTCATTTGAAATGGTAGGTATCTCTTAACAACGTATATTTATATCAAAAGCTTCACTTAACCCCGGCTATTTGCAATAGTGAAAACCTTAGCTTTGTAACATTCTGTTTTTCTGAGATTTTTAAAGCCTGGATTTTAAAAATGAATTTTCTGGAATTTTCTGAATTTAATTGAAGCTTCAAATGAATTTTTAAAGTTTTAAATGATTTAATATGATTAAAATAAACATTAACATAAGTGAGAAATATTTTATTTGTGTTCCTCAGGTCTCAAGGAATTTTCTGGTATTTTTGGTGAATTTTTGGGATTTATTTGCTATTTTCTAGAGCTTTTAGAAGTTTATTTGAATTTCTGGAAAAAGAAAAGAAAAGGAATTAACCTCAGCCGCCCGATCTCCCTCTCTCCTCCACGCGTCGCCAATCCCGCGCCCGCCGCCGCCGCCGTACCCTTTCCCGCGCACCCTCGCGCGCGCGCGCCGATCCGCTCGCGCCGCGCGCGCGCATCCGCTACTGACTGGCGGCGGCGCACCAACGCCGCCGCCGCCGCGCCCGCCGCGCCGCCGCCGATCGCGCGCCGCGCGATCGCAGCCGCTCGCTCCGCGCGCGCGCGACCCTAACCCTAACCCTAATCGCGTCCCCGCTGCCCGATCTTGCTGCGTGGCGCATCCTAGCCATCAAACCGCCCGCGTCGCGACCGCCGCTCGAATCGGATCGAACTCCTCGGTTCGCGTGTTAAAACCCGCGTTCGTCCCTCGGTTCGCGTGCCCATCCCGCCGAACTCGCCGCCGCCCGCTCGCCGTCCTCGCGCGCGCCGCCGCCGCCGCCGCTCGCCGCCGCCGCTGCGCGTCGAGGTCGCCGGAGCATCGCCGCCGCCGCGTCGCCGTCGGTGAGCTCTCCGCGCCGTTCGACCGCGTCGCCTCCGTCGCCTCGCCCTCGCCCTCGCCTCGCCTCGCCTCGGCGCATCTGCGCGCGCGCGCCCGCGACCGTCGCCTCGCGCGCGCGCCGCCGCGCGTCGCCAATCCGCCTCGCGCTAGCCACGCGTCACCTCGCGGCGCGATCCGCCCTCGCCGCGCGCGCAAGACGCGCCGCTGACGCCGCGCGGCGAGCCGCCACGCGTCGCCGATCCGCCGTCGCCGCGCCGCGCCACGCAATCTCGCCGCCGCTTCGAATCGGCCGAGGCTCGACCGGCGCGTGCGCGTCCCCGCCGCCGGATCCGCCGACGCCGCCGCGCCGAAGCCGCCAGCTCAGCCTAGCCACGTGGCAGCACCGGCGCGTGCCACGCCGGCCCTAGTCCACGTGGCATGACACGTGGCATGCCACGCCGCCCGAGCCGCCCCCGAGCCACGTGGCGCCGCGTCGGTACCGCCACGCCAAGATGTGCCACGTGGCGGCATATGCCGCTTTGCCGCCACGCCAGCGCCCCGCCGCGTCGCCCCGCGCCCCGTGCATCATTACGTGGACGCGTCCACGGTGGACTCGAATTTCGTGGACCGGGTTCACAAGACAAGAATTTTTCCGATTTTTCCCGAATTAATTTTTGAATTAATTTTCCGGGAGCCCGTTCTCCTCCGTCCTAGCTCCGATTGACCCTGTTCTTTTTTCTAAATTCATCTAAAATTGAGCTCTAGCTGTTGGTTCTAGTTTTGTGAATTTTGGAGTTCATTTGCTTGTCATTTTATGTGTTTCTTTATTTTCGGTCGTTTTCTCTCTTGTTAGATTCGGATTAGGAGGAGCAGTTTCGCGCTGAAGACCAGAGTACCTCACGAGCATAACGAAGGCAAGTCGTGTCCCTTGATCATGTTGAACCCAATTTTTCAAACTATTATTTAATTATTTTGCTTTAAATTACATTGCATTGCTATTTTTATTCAAACCTTTGCACAGGTAGCTATTGTCCCAATTGCAATTATACCTCCTTGACACTTTGAAATACCATGATGCCTTTGTCACCATAGGTTGGGAAATTTATTAGTGATGCTAGTTTATTTATCATATGGGTTGGTACGATTAGATTGCTTAGCCAGTTTATATTTACGATTGGTCTCATCACGCATGTTAAATTATTAATTTGAATTAATGACATATGGAACTGTGGTTAGTGCCACGTGTATTAAAATTTGTGCCACGTCATTGGTGTGACGTTGGCTTGGTTATACAAATTGGTTTTGCACTCGGGCGAGTGATCGTGCAGTAAAGGGGGAAGTACAGTTGTACTTTGGGGGATGTGGTAGTCTCGCCCGGGTAATGTTAAGGACTTAACTTTGTGCGCCATTGATCTGAGCTTAATCGTGCAAACCACATGTCTATTATGGGATGGACTGGTGATTAATTTGCAATATTTCAATTCAATTCGCCATTGTGATGGACATGGTTCTTGATTTCCATGTGGCGCAAGGGTGTGATGCGAAACCCTAGCGGGCGAGGATTGTATTGAGTTAGAGCATTGTAAAGGCCTTGTTGTGATTTCCTTAGGCCTAGGCTAATCACATCGTGTGGGTACAGTTGTGCAACCTCTGCAGAGTGTAAAACTATTCGAATAGCCGCGTCCTCGGTCATGGGCGGTGCTCGGGATTTCACACGAGGTTAGTGTTTCATTTATAACTTGGTGGTTTATGTTGGGAGTGGACGGGTAGTTCATTGTTGGTTCAAACTTGTGAATTGGTGTTCACAAGTGGTTCATGTTTATTCCTTTGATTATCTATTACTCTGCTTTCGATTAACTTTCGCTTCGAGTTATTTAATATATTTCATCAATAAATGCCTTTATGCAAATTAACCTTTCAGCCCTCCTTTGGTAAGCCTTGCATATTATATTGCATTTATTGTTACAAACGACTTGCTGAGTACCAATGTACTCACGGCTTTACGCCTATGTTGCTCAGTTGAGGGAGAGGAGTACTATCAGCAGGAGGTGCCAGAAGGAGAGTACTACGACAACTTCACGGATTAGGCTTCGTTCTCCACTCGATAGCCTGTGGCTTGTCGATTGGTCGCTACGCTTTATTTTGGATTTCCGCTGCTATTTTGTTAAGCCCTTCCGGCTAGAGATATTGTAAGCTTGGCCATAAGGTCGTACCCTTGATATTTTATCGATATTCGAGCTTTCCTTTATTATTATCGTGTGTATGACCGTGATGACATCTATGTTTGACTGTGTGCACTAGCGTGATCCTGGACTAGTGCAGTTTACACAGAGACACCGAATTTGCATATTCGGGTCTCTACAAGCTTGCACGCCGACAAAGGGTTTCACCGAAAAGAGAGGAGAGGGAATGACATATGGGACCTACCAGTATGATGCAGCGAAAGTTGGACATATGTAGCACTATTGCAACCATAAATTCCAATTCTAGCTCCCTGCGCACGTTAATTCCACTTCTAGCCCCCCCGATTGACTGCGGAATTACGACCGCGCGACACCTGTCCAGTCGTGCGGTCCGGCACCGCACGATCGCACTGTAGCTAGGTCGTGCGGTCCGGGACCGCACGACTCCACTGTAGCAGGCGGTCGTGTGGTCCCGAAGCGCATGTTTACACTGTAGTTGCCCGTTTACAGTGGAAGTATCTACCTTTTCTTTTGATATAAAAACCCTAATCGGGTAGCTACAGTGTAAACGTGCGCTTCGGGACCGCACAACCGCCTGCTACAATGGAGTCTACCGTGTGGTCGTGCGGTGCCGGACCGCACGACTGGACAGGTGTCGCGCGGTCATAATCCCGCAGTCGATCGGGGGGCTAGAAGTGGAATTAGCGTGTGCAGGAAGCTAGAATTAAAATTTATGGT
This sequence comes from Melocanna baccifera, assembly GCA_036346265.1. Lineage (NCBI taxonomy): Eukaryota > Viridiplantae > Streptophyta > Magnoliopsida > Poales > Poaceae > Melocanna > Melocanna baccifera. The sequence continues at coordinate 6,313,795 of CM070708.1, forward strand.
TGCAACAATGCTACATATGTCCAAAATTCTGACGCAGCAGCCCCTCTTTGTGCACTTGCGCGTTAAGGTTTTCACTTTCGCAAATACTTACGGTTAAATGAAACATTTTGGCCTTGTAAAAAAAATGAAACATTTTGGCGTTGATATCTTTCTTTGAATCATTGGCATCAATCCATGGGTTAAGTGACTCTCTCAAATACATATTATCCTCTGTTACTTGTGCACAAGTACATAGGTATTTTAATTTAATCTAATATTTTTATGGATAAATGATGCTTTGTGGGCGCATTGCAAGTTTCATTCGTCTTTCATAAATAGCTAAAGAAAATTTGAGTTTCACCGTGTATGATTTACACCACTCCACCAAAATGAATGTTATAGATGAAGAGCTTCCAACATTGTGCAATACAAATCGATCAATCTTTAATTAAAGAGTAAATGGGCATAATTGATTTTTAGCTCAATAGGGGAACCATCTCTTGGTGAGATAATAAAGTTGTGTACAACTCTACTTATTAGAGTTAAAATCTTAGTGTCTACATTTACGCACACACGAATACATCTCGGTGAGAACTTTATGAGATTATGAATTTATTCTCGTGCTCTATAAATTGTAGATATATGCTTAGAAGGCGCACTTACATGTGTGTGTGGTGTACAAGGGTGGTGGTGGGGTGTGCTAGCTCAATGGCCCATCATTGAGGTTGACGTAGACAGATCTGGATCCATCTTCGAAAAAAAAGTTCACATGGTGCATTTCCAAGACATATTTATTAGAATTAATTACTTACTAAATTATCAAATAGTTGTAAAAGCTGCGAAAGTAGGATCGCATTGTACCTGTTTTTACAAAAAAAAAGATTTTTTTTACACTTGCCATGTATTTAACATGTGATCTTATGGTTTGGTTCGTCACCACTCCCATATGCTTGGGTGCCTAAATGCTTCATAAACTTCTCTCGAACCAAATTTCATAATACTAGTAAGGTGCCCGTGCGTTGCAACGAAAAACTAAATAAAAGTGATGCATACTATTAAATATGATCTCAAACTGAATAACAAATATCAACTTTTTCTTACGTCATCATGAATCAAACAAAACATACATGTTCATACTGATAGAGAATCAAAGAAAGCAGTGTACAAATAGCCAAATCAAATGGGAACCGTAGCTATCTGATGGTAAAAAAATCAAGTAACTACCTCCAATATGTCGATGTCACCAAGATGTCTTGATTTAAAATTACTATGACAACAGTATGTTACAATCATATTGTAGAAGGTTGTTTTCTGTTATTGCCAAAAGAAAGACAATGGATGGATTTTATATGACCTTACCGAAAGTAAATAGTGATGCAAAAACATGATAATATAAGAAAAACAGAATTCGTGTTGGTATAGAGAGTCAGAGATCTGACTAATTGCCTACTTCACGCTATGTAAGGATTCCAGAATCCTTGACCTCACTGATATCAGCTTCGCCTTGGCCGCTTCGTGTGGGGTAATTATCCTAGACAACTTGATATTTGACAACAAACAACAATTCATGTACAGGAGCAAGTAATTGCACACTTGCCTTTATTGGTGTAGCGTTTGATCTTTGTTTGACGAGAATGCGTGCGTAGAGAAGCTCGTTCAGAGTCGGTACTCCGGAAGGCACCATGGCTGCATCTGGTATATCTCGAGCGACTTCCTCTCCTCCTCGTCAACACGCTGCGGTATCGAAGGTGTGCCTCCTTCCTGTAGTCAGTCATCCTTGTTATGTTCAGGTAAACAACAGGTGTTTTCATGCCATGGAGCACCTCCTCCAAGATGCTCATCTTCTGTGGGTATGGTGCAGTCTTGATCGCTTGTTATTGGCTCGGTTTCCTTATCGCAATCGCTGCCTAAATTCCATTGGCCCCCACTGCGTAATACCAATCTGCACTTCCAAACATCGATTACTCGATACCGATATGGGCACATCAAAGTGAACTTGCCAGAACTCACAAAAGGCTAACCTGAAATGAGATGCTGAGTAGCGTCTAAAAAACACAGTTGTTGTCTTGGGATTTATATTGGAATCAACCCACTTGGCCCAGGTGTTAAGAGCTCTCCGATAAGCATCATGGACATTCACTCACTATATACATGGTTGCCCTCTTGATAGTAATCTTTCTGTGGCACATTTAACATACTTAGAACGGTAAGCAACACTTGAAATGCAGAACACACGACATGCAGATCTTTAATGAATCAGACGATGCCATTTATAGCTTACCCTAGAGAAGTTTTCTCATGCGTCCACCAGTGCCCAGTATTGAAGACAATTATATCTGCATTCTTGTACCTTGGGGATGAGTGATTAATTATGTCAAGCCTAAGAGTTTCCTTGTTCTTTCCATTTCTGACAGGCATCTCCCATTCTGAACAAGGAAAGGGAGCGGAAGAACTCCACACTGCAATTGTAGTCCTAGACAACAGGAAAATTTGCGCATTGGCATTCACTCTAAATGTTGAAACAAGCACAAATAACAAAAGGTGGAATATGAAAAGCATAGCATATCTACCTGAAACAAGAAAGAGTAAGAGCCCTCGGCCCTGAATTTGTGCCTCCCTGATACCTCAAAGACCTTCCTCTTGTCTTTGATGGTGCAAAACCTCCCTAATACCTCAAACCAGGGATTCCCACATGTTCCTGTTGAGCGAATCACCAACGAACACCAGTCTCTTTCCCCTCAGCCTCTCCAGCATATCAGTTGGGTTCAACCTAGAAGTCAGAATTACAGAATAGCTGCTTCATGTATCCATCACCTAAGACAGATAAATTGGTTAGTTCCGGCAAATCACATGAATAGATTGAAATCACAATCACGATGCACATGTAGTAGTAGAAAACCATTCGATTAATCTTCCAGGTTCTAGCAAACAAGGTTTTGCTCATCAGAAAACACTAACACATTTCATCATGCAGATTACAGAATTTTGGAGAGAAGCTGCAATCCTCTCAAAACTACACCACCCTAATGTGCTAGCATTCTACGGGATTGTGAATAATGGACACGGGGAACATTAGCTCTGTGAACGGAATTCATGGTCGATGGATCCCTCAAGAAGGTCCTTCAGCAAAGACAAATTCCTTGATCGTCACAAGCGAATAATTCTTGCTATGGATGTGGCTATTGGAATGGAATACTTGCATTCCAAGAATATAATTCATTTTGATCTGAAATGTGATAACTTGCTAGTGAATCTCAAGGATCCTTCTCATCCCATATGCAAGGTGTGTCAAGCTTTCAGAATATATTGATTGGATCTGCTAAATAGGAACAAATGAATGACATGAGATGATATAATAACCCCTTCTTTCCATATATTATATAAGTTAAGCGAGTAACTGTAAATTATGATCAGAGGTAGTGACTTTGGTTTGTCCAAGGTGAAACAAACCACAATGGTCTCTCGTGGAATGAGGGGAACTCTTCCATGGATGGCTCTGAAATACTTGCAATGAGCAGTAGTAAGGTATCGACAAGGTAGTACTCCAAATCCTCTTGATGAACCAGAAAAATAAAGATGTTACAAAGCACTGAAATGTTATGGTATTGTGTGTGTCATATAGTCATATGACATTAGCAAATGTAAAGCTAAGTGAAGTGATTTTGCCCTCATAGATTTGAAAGCAAGCCTACGTTGAAAAAAGATGCACAAGACCATTTGGTGAAATCCTTTCTAAAACCTAAAATGTAGAACCATCCCATGGCTTCATTTTTTTAAAAAAGTTATATTTATCATGTAAGCATTTGTGTGTGTCCGATGATTCCTCACATAGGTCTTTGTATTGTCTAAAACTAAATGCACCTTTGTTTGATACTATCACAGTTGATGTTTATTCTTTTGGCATTGTAATGTGGGAAATACTCACGGTCAGAGCCATATCTTGGCATGAACCATGGAGTCGTCATAGGTGTGCTTAAAACACAACCAAGTTATTGTAAATGTAAAGGGCATCATATTCGTAACATCACCCGACATCGATCGAAATTGCAGGAGGAATTCGAGCAACACACTAAGGCCACCTGTGCCAACCTCATGTGATCCGGAGTGGAGGAAACTAATGGAGCAATGCTGGTCAAACGAGCACGAGAAAAGACCATCATTCACGAGTTACGAGCCATCTACGCTACATGCTAGAGGCCACCAAATCCAGCCACTAAGCTAACTTGAATGAGGATCACTATCTATCTATGCTTTTTGAGTTCATGGTGCAAATCTTACTTGTGTATATATTCATATTGTTCATTTTCAGCAAAACTTAGTGTCCTTCGTTGTACATGATTGTGGATATTTTGGTTAAGGCTTTTGCATGAGTATCTTAGATTTGCTGCAAGTGTGTTATGGAACCGAGAAATGAAGGCAAATATAACTTGCGCTTCCTTGTCATTGATTGTTTGTACATTGTCGATATCTTGAATTTGTCACAACCCTAATTCTCCTCGTTTGAGACCCTATTTGTTAAGGTCATTGATCTCCTCGTTGTAGGTCATTGATCTTCTCGTTGTAAATCTCCATGTACGACACCCTAATCAGGAACTCCTATTCCGTGGCCTGCCCTGAGACCGAAATCAAGCCAATGATTCGACTAAAAGGGGCCTATGTATATAGTCTAACAAAACATCATCGTATTTCGGCATTGGAGATCAATTAATTACCTCGTGCGGTGTCGAAGATGTCACGACGGCGAGCGGGATGATTCCGGGGTGGTCGCCGAAGATGTTCATGGTGAAGGTCATGCCGCTACTGGTCTGGCCGTAGGCGAAGGCGGTGCCGTTGAATCCATTGACAACGGTGCAGATGGGCGAGTGGATGAGCACGTCGTAGATCCGTGCGTTGGTGGCCATCTCGTCGAACATGTCTTCAGTTCAGCTGGAGAGGGGGTTAGAGAGTGGCGGCTTACCAAAGGCGAAGGAGGCACCGGGTGGGGAGGAGGCGACTGCGGGGCCGACGTCGCCGAGGCCGCTCGGACAGGCCCGGAGGCCGAGACGCCGCCGAGTGGCGGACGAACGCGTGCACGGCGCGGGGTGAGGAGGAGGCGGCGGCGGCGGCACGGGGTGGGGAGAGTAGGAGGCGACGACATCGCGGGGTGGGAGGGAGGGGAGGAGGCGGCGACGCGGGGCGCGAGGGGAGGAGGTCTCCAATCCAGCCGCCGTGCACCCCGTCTCATCCTCGTCAGGCCACCACGGCCTCGCCTCACGCAGATCCGACCACCGCCGACGTCGCCTCGCTCCTCCTCCCCTGATTTGGGGAGAGCGAGCAGATCTGATGGTGACCGACAGCGGAGCGGGGAAGGAAGCGTCGGCCGGGTGAATAGGGGTTGGGGAGGAGGAGGCTGCGGGGTGGGGGGAGGAGGCGCAGCGGAGCGGAGGGGTGGGGGGAGGAGGCGGGGGGGGGGAGAGCGAGGGGGAGGCGGATCGGGGCGGCGGGGGGAGAGCGAGGGCGGCGCTTGGGAGGTGGGAGGGAGGAGGGGAGGCGGCGGCGACGCAGGGTGGGGGGAGGAGGCGGCGGGGGGAGATCGAGGGGGAGGCGGGGGAAGAGCAAGGGGGAGGCGGGGGACGGCGGGGGGGAGTGCGAGGGGAGGCAGATCGGGGCGGCGGGGGAGAGCGAGGGGAGGTGGGTCGGGGCGGCGGGGGCGTTGGGGGATGGCGGACGGTTTGGATTATATCTCATAATTAGATCGAGTGGTTAAGAAAAAGTGAGTGAGGACTCATCAACCACCAACTCCTTCTTTTAAAGTAGTAAAGATTCTTACTTCTGGGTTTAGTATTTTTGCTAGTATCGATAACTAACCATTTTACAATAAAAAAGCAAAATAAAAATAATTAAATTAAATTTTGCTATTCTAAGCCTCCAAATCAAAATGTCTAAACTATTAACTACTTAGTACTTATCATCCAACTTAAATACAGGGCTAGACATAACTAAATACCCAGTGTTTCATAATATGAAAACATACGCAATCCTATAAGATCCTATGGCGATCCTACAACTTGGAGCACATCCTACCAAATATGATTGAAGATATGATTTGAGTCCTATTGGTGTTGGTGGGATCATAGGATCGTCTGACTAAGGTCGCGGTTTTAACAATTTTGGTTGCAAAAGTACTTCTGACTAACTGAAGATGAAGGGGTCACTTTGGGGCATAGTTAAAAAAACCAGATTAGTGATCGAACTGACAGTCGGCCAGTTCATAAGTCCGATCGGTTGGTTTTTAGTATCAATGTTTTATTTATTTTGCACTATTTTTCATTCAAAAGAATGCAGATGTGATTTTTATATACTATAATCATTATGTATATCTAGTTGTAAAAATAAAAACTTAAAAAGGGTAGAGTTGCCAAGTAGAGAAAATTTGTAGTCCAAACATTAAAGAAGAAGAAGATGATGATCACAACAACGACAACAATAATAATAACACTACTAATAATACAAGATTGCATGGACATAACAGTATCCATACGTCAATATAACAAGCCACAACGATGTAGGCAAATAGTTTCCAGATGGTATAGAGCTAGTACAACGGTACAGCCTACAAGCAGACAACACGAAACACATGAAAATCTAAGGGTGCACAAAATTCCACTCAACATGTGTAGCCATTATTCGTCAATATATCAATTGGATTTTCTCTATCTTCTATTTCTAGCTTGGGTATTTTTTTCATTCACTACTGCAGAAAAGGTTATCACAGATGATTTAAAAACGTCACCACAGACGATTTCGTCAGCCCTCTGAATTTATGGATCAGTAATAACATGAGATCATGTAACATCCCAAAAATTTTATTCCTTTATTAAAGTGTTTTCTGGGATTTATTGAAGTTTCCTAGATTTTACTCCAAAGCCCTGAATTGAGAAAATTAAAATTTCTATTTTTAAAGGCCAAAATGAATTTGTTGCCTTTCATTAAAGTCAAAATAAATGTATTTCATTTTCCTAAAGTCAAATATGTCATTACTTTAATTTTCAGGAAATTATAAACATTTAAAACCCTCCCCTTAAAGACAAATTGTGTTTTTGTAAAATTCAATTATCAAAATGGGTTGGAAGTATTTTTATTAAGTCTAAAATAGTCCCAGAAGGTTCTCTAAATTTTTCTGGATTTTTTAAAATTTATTTGGTAGTTTTTCGAGCTTTCTATAGCTTATTTTCATTTCTGAAAAATCAAAAAGAAAAATTAAAACCCAAAACCCCTCCCAGCTTGACACTTGTCATCCATCGGATCAATCCTGCCCGCCGGATTTAACCTCAACCGTCCGATCCAACTTACCCCTTCAACCCGCCTTCCCCTCCCCTCGCGCCGACACCTGTCGCTCATCGAACCGGCCACCCCTTCCGCCCGATTCAATCTCGGCCGCCCGCGCCAACTTACTGCTTCGCCCGCCTTTCCTCTCTCCCTGGCCGACACGTGGAGTGATCCGTGCTATCCGCTGTTGCCGGATTTGATCCCACGCGTCCATAGCCACTTAAGCCTTCGCCTGAGACCCCAACGGCCCAGATTAAGTCTCATTTGCCGGATGAAATCTTGGCCACACCTCTTCATTTACCCCTCGGTAAGTCAAGGATGGTTTATGAAAATGGTTTAAAAATGAAAATGGAAACTTATGATTTGGACTTAGGCTATTGGTTAGGTGGTGGGGTGCCGGCATGCCTCGTGTTTGATGACACCTGGTTGATTGTCGTGCATGTAGATATGTGGTTGAGCCTAAATCAACTTAAGGACCGTTTCTGTGAATCATTTTACGAAGTCACTTCGTACTACCACAAGTTCGGTAAGGGACGGATCTGGCTAAGTAATTTGTGAAGTTCCAAATATAATTTCGCTATACGCTGAATGTGAGCGTGGTGTAGGCCGCGAGAAGTCTCACATGACACCAGAGGGGGCTCCAACTCGTGGATTCGAGTTGTGGTAAAACCTTAGTGGCGGTATGATTATTTTAGCTATGGAACATCGGAACAGTCTTGTCATGAACTCTCCGCCGCACACCTAAGGCAGTGTGTTTATCGCGTGGCTCAAGTGAGAGGGAATGTCTTGTGGGTGAAGTTGTACACCTCTGCAGAGTAAAACCTATTCTGGATAGCCGTGTTCACGGTCATGAACATGCTGAGTAGAGTCTTCACAGATTAGACTTGGTCTTTATAAAACTTGGTTTTTGGACAAATAACAGTGGTTTTGATAATGTTCCGGGTGTATTCCCGTGGTTAGGTTAGTGTAGGTCAGAGCCTACACTAACAATATTACTTGTTTCAAATATTATTTCTATATGGTATTAAATTCAGCTTTCATACTTACATGGCTATATTTAAAATTCAATTACTGCTTTTCGCACAAATAACTTGTTAAGCCTTCTTTTGTTATCTCCATGCATGCATCTACTCTGTTAAACCTCCTGGTGTAACTTGCGTAAACACTTAGTGTGCTTACCTTGGGAGTACTTTATGTGCCCACCTTACTAAAATCTATTGCCAGACTTCGACAGCGACTATGATGGTGTGGACTATTTCAGCGAATAGGATGCGTCTTACAGTCATTCGCCTGTGGGAGGCTGAATGGGCTGATCTGCTACCTTTAATGTTTTTTGCTGCTTTTATTTTCAGTTGGCGTTGTGCCACATTATTGTAAGACTTGGCCATAAGGCCGTACTTTCATTTAATAAATTTCTATGGTGATTTTTGCATGATATACATTACTGTGACCCTATGTGCACTAGCTTTACCTGAGATAGTGCGATTTACACAGAGGGACTTGGAGTTGTTGTTCCGGGTCCCGATAGATCATCATAGACAACTTTTGAACCATCTATGATGCAACTATCATAGACAGTTTCAACTACATACTGTCTATGATATCGAACTATCACAGATGGTTTTCAGTTGAAATCGTCTGCTATCACAGACAATTTGTAGTTGGAACTGTCTGTGACACATTATATATCATAGACAGCTTCAACTAAAAACCGTCTATGATAGTTCAATACTACAAACGGTTTGTAGTTAAAATCATCTGTGATATTCATTTCTATTCTAAATCTATTGCTGTTTGTTGGCTAGCCTTAGGAAATGCTAGCCATGCCCTCTGAAATAAGGAGATCAATGCCGTATATATCCAATTCACATTCATTCATTTCAGAAATAAGGACATTCATTTCACAAATAAATTAACCGAAATAAAATAAATTATCCTTTAACAAATACACACATATATAATTAAGATCAATGTTATCCTAATCAAATACAATCTACATTGTGGAACTCCGGATCTGATTTTATGACTTTAGACATCAAGAAGTACGCACACTCTCCTCGAATTTTCGCGAGGTTAGCCTGTTCCAACACAGTTGTAGCGATAGACACAACCTATCGGTAGGAATATCAATATCGTGCATACATATATTACTAGATAAGTATGAAATAATTATTGCAAAATTGACAAACCTGAGGATCGTTGATTTTCGAGAAATCGAGGAGTAGTTGCATGTGGTAGCAAACATAGAATCCACAGGTGTTGCCCAACGGTTGCTGGTGGCATTGCAAAAATACAATTTATTAATTTAAGAGGCATTACTACGAAGTGTTATATATATAGGATTAATATGTACTTGCGAATACCAAGAAATCTAGATCGTGTCGTAGGGCGTTGATCCTTCTCTTGGATTTCCGTACCTCTGCAACGTACATAACGAACGACCTACGTGATTGTAAAAAGTTAGTATTAGTCATTGGGTAGGAAGAAAATACTACAATAGAGTTATATATGGAGGAAATGTATTTATCTCTCGATTAATCGTTGGACAACTATGATATTGGTTTTGTTCTTCTTTAGGGAATCAAGATATATTAACCTATTCCATTTTGGTATAATTGCAACTAGAATCCAGTTGAACCTACACATGTATGTCGTCATGGTCATTAAATTTAATTTCGTGTTGCTTATAAAGTACAAATCAAAGTATAGCCACTAGTGCAGCACTTACCCCTGGTTGTAGGGCATAAGTATAAATTTCTTATTGCAGTGAGCTACCAATGCCATTTCAATGTAATTCTCGATAAAGGATACATCCTCCTCAATAATATCTATGGTGATCAAGTGTGGGTCGAGGAAACCACTCGGTGATTTCTATAATCTAGCTTCAGTCACCATATATATATACACACAAGCAATAAGTTATATATATGATATTTTACCAGTATTATATATGATAATCTGGCTTCTGGTGGTGCTCCTACTCCTTCGAAGACGCGATCTAACGAGAGAGAAAACGACCGATGCATAGAAATAAAATCAAATAAAATTCAAATGAAATCCAAAAACCTCAAAACCAGAACCAAAAGATAGAGCTCGATTTTAGATGAATTTAGAAAAAAAAGAACGGGGTCAATCGGAGCTAGGACAGAGGAAAACGAGCTCTTGGGAAATTAATCTAATGGAAAATAATGAAAAATCGAAAAAGTTACTATGCTATGGACTTGGTACACGAAAAAGTAGGTCTACGGTAGACTCGGCTCATGGAATAGTGTACGGGTGGACAGGGTGCTGATAAGGTGGCAAGGGCTGGCGTGACAGCTGGCTGGGCTGACACGAGGCTAACACATGGCACTAGGGCAGTGTGGTACCTAAGGATGACTCGGTGCTGATGTGGCACTAACTCATGATGACACGTGGCACCTAGGCTGATGTGCCGGTTGAGTTGGTGGCTGACTCAGACGGATTGGGCTCACGGGTTCACGGAACAGTGGCGGCTGACAGGTGGGGTCGGCTGGTAGTGGCTCGGTTAACAGCAGACGCTGTCCACAGAGGAGGCGAGCCGACGCGGGGGCGCAGGTGCGGTGTGACGTACGCATGATCCGACGGCAAGGGGTGTGCCTCGTGGAAGAATCTCGGCCGTCGGTGCAGATCTGAGTGGATGGTCAAGATGGGGGAATCGGACGGTTTGAGGGATGACGGGTGGCGCGGCATGGGTCACGAGGCGACGATTCGACACACGAGGGGTCGTGGCCGGGCGCACGGACCGAGGGGTGGCACTGCAGGAGGCAACGCGAGCAGCGGAATAGAACTGGAAGATGCGGGGTTCACTAGCTCGGAGATGGCGAGGAATCCCGCTCGGGCATGCTGAGACGCGTGCGAAGCGGACGACGGCGGCAGAGTCCAGAATGAGAACGAAGACACAGTGCGCAGCATTGCGGATGTGCGACGCATGGCAGGGCAGATGGATCGGGCGGCTGTGATAGATGACACATGTGAATAGTCACGGGTCCGCTGGATGGAGAACGCGTGGCCTTAGGTGGGATCCGGCGAACACGAAGCGGTGCGACTCGGATGGCTGATGTGCGACGGCGGGGTGATCAGGTAGCCAAGAGGGATTGGGCTGAGATGAATAGTGAAGGGCCGGCCCAACACTGTTCACAGGATTTTTGGATACTTTTCTTTTTCAAAAATTTAAATAAAATAAAAGGAGCTATAGAAAATAGCAAATAAACCTGAAATATTCTCAAAAAATTTCTTGAGACACAAGGAACCCAAATAAAATATTCTTAGCATATATTAATGTTTAGTTTAATCATATTAAATTCTTTTTTAATAAAAATTTATTTTAAGCTTTTATCAATTCCAGAAAAATCCTAATAATGAATTTTATTTTAAAAGCTTCAAAAGACTCTGAAAATCAGGATGTTACAATTAATATAGTGAAATTATCACAGACGGTTTGCATTTGTATTACAAACCGTTTGTGATGCTTCATAGACGATTCAAAGAAAAACCGTTTGAGATATTACACCTTCACTGACGGTTTTTAGCGCTGGCAGCAACCCAGATGGTTTCTAATCTAAAACTATAACATATGCTAAGAGACATTACAGTATCAGACAAGCATGTATGTAATAGTATGGGGATGAAACGAACAACAATGAATGTAACACAACATATAAAATAGTGAACAAAAATATGAAAGCACATTTGTTAAAGCCTTGGGTTGTAATGGAGAACAAAAATACGAAAGCACCTTTGTTAAAGCCTTGAGTTTTAATGGATGTAAACAAGATTATTCAACCTTTGATGCTCAAGTATGTTTCTTTTTCGGGGTGTACGTGGTCGAACAAACTCCAATTTATCTCACAACTAGAAGCACTTCAAGCTAGTCTAGCTTAAGACATGAATGGCTAGCTTTTGCAAATGTGGAGCACTACAACCATATGTCAACACCATTCTTCTACAGGTAAGTCGAAAGTATGTTGAAAGTTCTGTTGGGATACAGGGTAGGTTATACTAGCATAAATTACAATTTCTACTGCGTAAACTAAGAAGCCATGCGAGTAAGAGATTATAGATCATTACCATTAGATGTGTAGTGCAACGAAAGAAGAGTTGAAGTAGCCTGATGCAACGTAGCATACATTAGTGTAGTGAAAGTAGTAGATCTACATGAGCCAACCATCTCCTTCATGTGATCGTCCCAATCAGTGCCGCAGTCACCGCAACACCTTTATCAAAGTCCATACATCCGGGAAGGAATGTCGTGCATTGATATGCTAGTACCAGCACGCACGGTAAGCCCTATGAGAGGAGGTGGCTAGGATTTCGGTGGGTGTGTACGAGATATATCCCTCAACCCTACACATCTCTTAATATAGCCCCTCGGTTGAACAGGGACCCAACAAGGTGTGAAGCACACTTGGACCATTAGTAACAGATCCAATCTGAACTTATGTGTTCCAACTTGTTAAGTATGTGACCTTATAAGTTCATATAAATTCGGCTATGGCCCGAAAACTTCTTTCCATTTCACAAGTCAGTAGTAGTCCCTAACAGAACATATCAACTCCTAAATGTACATAAAGATCATATTAGATGAAGTTATATAGTGCTCATGTACTAATCCCTTTGCCTCACCACACTAGATCAATTTCAAAACAAGAGTAGTGTTTAACAACCCCTAAGTAAACTATTTGTAATATTCTAATTTTCAGAGCCTTTTTAAAGTTTTTAAAATAAAAATAACCATTTGAATTTTTCTCGAAATAACAACCCCATGCTCCACCTCACTCGCCATCATTTCTTGCTTGGGACCAAGTGCAGCCCAAGCTGCCTCTGTGTGCAACACCCTGTTGCAGCCCTCTCCGGTAAGCTCCCTTCAATTCACCTGCATCTCAGAGAACCACCGGCCATCCTCTACCCTCCCACGAAGTTAATTGAAATTTCTTGCTCCCAGGCTCCCACATCGGCGTCTTCCTTCGCCTCCGGCCAAAACAACCTCCACCGCTACCTCTTCTTCCTCCGACCGGCTTCGACCTGATTCCTTGCTCCTCAAGCATCTCGGCAACCCTTTGACGCCATCCAAGAAGCTACTTTCGGCCTTCCTCCCCTCTAGCGAGCCGCCCACGGGAGCCGGCACACGCTGCCACTCGTCTTCATCGCTGAAGCACCTCAACACATCTTCTTCCCTACCAAGCTCACTGGTACATTCACCTTGATCCCCGGATACTCTTTACCAGCTGAATTAACTTGCCTTGTCGTCATTTGCCAGAACGATGTGCCTCCCCCTCGCCTCCAGTACAGACCTCCCCGCTGGCCACCCAAGGGTCCCCTCAACCGAGACATCCCTCCCCCGGCCCCTGCCTTTACCTGGGCTTCATTTATCTACCCCTTCCACCCTCCATCTCTCGGCCAGTGACAGGTGGGCCATCCCCTTGCTTTAGCCATTTGGCTTAGAAGTTGCAAAATTGCAGACTTGCTGTCCACAGACTTCTGGTGCACTAGTATTTGGCAACTAAGTGTTAATACGAATTTAATTATGGATGCAAATTGAAGATTTATTGATCACATGGCGAGAAAATATAACCAACAGCTAACAACTTGTAATACCCTTATTCTAGTTAATGCAGGAAATAAGATCATATAAAACTGAGGTTAGAAGCTTTTTGGTGAAATCCCTACTACACTAAATTTATGCTTTTAACAATCTAATACCAATTTGACTTCATAAGCATAAGCCCGAGTGATCTGCTTAGCATTTATGGTCTTCTTACCCTGAGCTTTTATCTACTAAGGCAAACCCAGTTTAATTAAAGTATCAAAAACATCCATCAACAAACTCCATTTCAACTAATGAGTAGAATAATCCTAAGTAGATCTGCCGTACTCACGTACAGAATACAAAGCTTTGAATCTCCTTTGTAATGAGAAATTCTCAAATCCAATCAGGGGATCATAAGTCTCTAACCCAATTATTTGGCCTCAAATAATTTTGACTTTCATCCTAAAAGTCCCAATCCGACAATAGGGAACATAAAATGAAAAATCAAGTGCAAGCCATTCCCATAACTAAGAATCTTGCCAAAAACACAACCTTGCACCCAACTTTACTTCAAAAATAATCTTCCAACTATCCCATCATTCATCATATGAAAATAATTACAAGGTGTAGCTTTAATAAAGAAACTCGGCTAATTCATAATTACAAAAAAATTTCAACCATCAGTCAAAACGGTCAATCATCAAATCACTTACCCCTACACTAATCATATGGACCACCAACTCTATATTAAGACCAATTTATAAAATACATAAATTCAAATATCCTACAATCACATTCTCAAGTAATCTCTCTAAGATACCAGAAGTCCCACTTAACGCATGGAACTTCCTAAATAAATATAAAATAACAAAAAGGAGGTTATAAAAGAAAAGATCAAGCCTTATCATCCTTCTAATCGGCTATGCCTACCAATCTTCCTGGTCACCTCAGAAGCATCATATAAATGTTTCTTTACCCTTCTGATCACTAAAATTTTCCCTCACGGTAAAGCTATCCAGTCAGCTCCTTTCTCCACTCAAATCCATTTCCCTCTCTACTCTCAATTCATAAGTAGCATCAAATGAGTTCAATTAATTTAAACTAGACTTTTGCTGCTATTGGATTTATTTTGTTTTTCCCTTCTGTTGCTGCGTGTTAGAAGATGCAGTCGGAAGACGACAAGCTCAAGCGAGTTCAAATTACGGTGAGGGGAGAGTACAAGATTTCCTGCGATTGACTGGTTAAGCTGGCTTTTGAAATAAATCAAGAGGGGGTCTAGCTGGGGCCCAAAGGACTTTCCTGTAGACGAAACCTTAGCGAGTGCAATCCTTTACTAGATGCATTGTAAAGGTCATGTGATAATCCGGTTGATCTGCATGTCTAAGAAAACTTGTGGAATATAACAATTGAGTTATCTCTTGTGGGTACAGTCGTACAAACTCTGCAGAGTCTAAAACTATTCGAATAACCGTGCCTACGGTTAAGGGCGAACATGGGAATTTCCTCGAGTTAGTTCTATTTCAAAAAGCTTTTACGGGTGGAAACAAAAACTAAGTGAAGAGAAGTACTTCACTTTGTTTGATTTTTCCTGGAGGGATGTACTCCAGCGATAATTAGGGTGGATGTAGCCCAGTAAACAAAAACTAGCATTGGCGGAGGTAACTATGCACTGTAAAAGGTGGATGTAACCTGTGCTACTATTAATATTGCATTCGCACTTTCACTTTACAAAATATGATTTTGTTAAAATTGCTATGTCACTGAAATTTTATTTATGATATTCGGAAATGCTGGTTTAGGAAATAAAATAACCTCAAGCCTCCTATCATAGCCTTGCATGTAGTATTATTATGGTTGCATTCTGTGTGATGGCTTGTTGAGTACAATTTGTGCTCACTGTTGCTTAATTATTACCCTCCAGTCAGTCAAGAACAGAAGAAGAGGCCCTTTAATGCTTTAAAAAGGGTTGACAAAGCTGGTATCCATGAAGGCCAAGAACTAGGTCGCGAAACCCTTGTTGGCTGCCTGTGGGCAAGTCCTGAGGGCCCCACTTGTGTGAAGATTTCCGTTGCTGCATTCTCTGCTTTTCGACCCAATCGGCCCATGTAAGTTATTATTGTATAAATTATGCTTCCGCTTAATATATTTTTGATATACAGTGATGTATCTGTGAGCACTAGCTACTGATCCAGGGAATAGTGTAGAAATCATAGAGGAATTTGGAATGAATAATTCCAGTTTTGACAGAACTGGTATCAGAGCATATCGACTGTAGGTCGTGACCTTAGTTAGCATGACCGTTAGCTTGATGGCTAGAACTATTTCTCTAAAAACCTATTTATGAAAATATAAGCACTACTGCTTTATATTATTCTTCCTAGAAAATCTCCCCTCATCTAAATCTTGATCTCTTCTTGTCTATATCTTGTTTGACCAAGATTTCAATCCTAAGAGCTTTCTTACCCCGAAATTCAAAATTTTAAGATTTCAGGACGCTTCTCGAGAGTTCCTTCTAAAGCCTCACCTTGGATCTCTAGAATGCAAGTGAAGGATGATGGATTCAAAGCAATCAGTTGGAAGAGACAAAGGTGCAAGATTCTGGATAAGTATTGGTTGGATTAAGTCGATTGCTAGAAAAGAGCTTTTGAGAAAGAGATGATTGGATCAACTTACTGCTTGGATTGGATTTGCCAAATCAAGGAGAGGAAAGGAATGACATATATCACAACCTTTGATATAATTGCAAAGATTTATGTCAGAACTTGGAAGGACAATGATATAAGTTCTCGATTGGAGAAAAATAGATAGACCAATTTAAGTGATCGGATTGGCTAGACCTTAGTCAAGTTAAATAAGTGGATTGAATCGAGTTCATTCGGGTTTCTAGTCAATATATGGACCAAGTTTGGAGAACTTATATCTATTCTTACACGGATGGAATGGAAGTAAAATGTCGGATCTTAAAGAGCTAATGATATGGATTCTCAGGTAGAGAAAAATAGCTAAGATCAAATTAAAACTTGGATTTACTAGACATTAGCTAAGCTAAATGGATGGAATTAAGGTTCATTTGGATTTCTAGACAATATATGTGCAGATCTCGGTGAATTTATTCTCATAAGGGTTAAATGGAAGAAAATGATTGGACTCAAATAATTGGATTGATTAAGGAGAATCAGCTATTTTAAATACTTGGAATGGAGTAATAGATGAATTGGATTGGATAAATAAGCAAGCTGATTAAGTTTCCTGAAGGAAAGGAAGTATAATCATGATTAATGGATGATAAGGATTTGGGAGGCATACATAAATATTGGAATACCAGGATAAAGCTAAATATCAAAAGGGCTATTGGTGTTAGAAAGGATAGCACTAATTTTGGATTATGAGTTGCCTGACGCCCTTGTTTCAGGTGGATAATGATTTGATTAAAATACTCGGATTTACGAAGGAACTGGATCAATTCAATTAAGTGGAGTGGATAATTGGTGGATTTATTCATGGATTGAATTGATTAACTGATTTGATTCTGGAGAAAAATTTTGGATGATGAGAATTGGATTACCTAGTGAGCCGATCATAATTATGCAACAACTGTGGAGAAGCTTGGATTGGTTGCATAAGTAGACCAATTGGATTCCATCACTAAGGAAGAATATAACTATGGATATCACCTTGCAACCTCAGCAAGCAAGATGAAATTGGATGAATATATACCTGAGGGGATACCATAATATAATTGATCATTGAAGGAATTGTTGGATTATCTAGGTAATTGGAAAGAATGAGGAATAACCTTCGGATTTTAGATTTACAATCTTGTTATCGGAGGATAATTAATACCAAGGCAATAACTTGGAAGGAAAGCTTTGGATGAAAAGATTTGAATACTTAAGGAACCAATCATGATTGTGAATCAATGATGGAAAAGCCTGGATTATTAAGGACCCATGATACAAATGATGGATTGATGTAATATCATTAAGAGATGTGAAGCTAGATGGAATAACCAACAGCGGAATTCTAATGTTTGATGAAACTTGGATTTATAGGAGCAAGGTAATCATAAATTAATGGAGTTGAGTGGATTGATCACTAGCAAAATTTGAAATTGAAGCCTTTGGTAAAATTTGGATTTATAAGAGCTAGTTGATCATGAATTAATGAGGTTGGAAGTTCATAAGGATAAGTAACCCTGATTTGATTATTGGAACCCTTGATAAAGCAATTGTTATAATTGGAGGACTAGAAGGAGGGATAAAGGCTATGGATTATGAGCCTGGAATGGGAAACTATGGTTCATGAAGTAAAATAAAGATTTGAAGTATCCTTGCAAAAAGAGATTTTGTTCTTCTCCCAACCTCGACTAAGCTTAGTGTTGAGAACCCTGCGCTCTCTTTTGTGTGTCGCCTCGCTTAGACGTTGCTTCTTTGCAATCTTTTATTTGGCCCTGTGCATTGCCATCTTGCCCTCGGGCATTCTATTTTGCAATCACAGGAAAAGCGTGTTTATAAAAGTTTAGTTGTTTTGTGTGGCTGGTGTTTTGCCCCAGTTCTCTAGGCACGCTCTCCTTAAATTGGATTAGAATATCTTATCGCTACGAATCTCATCGTACCTCATGCTGTTTCCCTCTCACCTTATTGCTGAACCCTCATCAGGCCTTCAAGCAAGAGATGGCCGATGATAAAACCAAGATGATCAAAGCTCGAAAGTCTAAAGGAAACCATACCTCGGAGAAGGACAACAACCTAGGCGATCTGAACCACAAAAGACTCAAGACCCTGTTCCACTTCGTAATGGACATACTATTCAAGTCATTATCAAGCAGGCAATGACTAAGAGCAAGGCAACTACCGCTGTCCGAAATAAGAGAAAAAAATAGGTAATTGATGCCTGGCAAGACCCTAACCATTCGTACAAGTTGCCATCCAACCCTACGCTGCAAGGAAAGTTAAAGAAAAGCCATCGTGCCATCACGATGGGAGTACTAGTAACATTGTACCCTGCAAACCTCAAATGGACACCAATGGGCGCAAAAATAGCAAATATTACGCCCATGGGAGCCTTCCAAAGAGTCAGCACCAAGGAGTCATTTGTTTTCAATGTGGCTATCTGGGACATATAGCAAGAGACTGCCCCAACGTAAATTGGATACACAGAAGAAGGGTATCAACACCAACCCCAGCCTTAACAAGAAAAAGTACCAGAATATTAACAAGGGACGAGACATACCTTGCCAAACCGCAATGTCAGGCCCTGAAACTCTGCCAAATGCTTCATGCTGTGAGTGCGGCAAGGATGGACATAATGCCCTATCATGCCCTCCACTACGCCAAATCAACAAAGGACCATGTTTCACCTGTGGACAGGAAGGACATTACTGCTACCAATGTCCAAACCCCTATTGTCCCTATTGCACTTGCTCGGAGAGTGCTACAAAAACTTAGTGGCATGTACTCGGTGCGGAGAAAAAGGATATCAGGATGACCAATGCACCGTCAGTTGCCCCAATTGTGATGAAGATCATCAACCAGGAGAATGTCCAATGAGCAAAGTCACATGCTTCCTTTGTGAAGGACAAGACCACTGCCCCAAGGATTGCTCCATGAATGTATTGTT
The DNA here is from genome assembly GCA_036346265.1 of Melocanna baccifera. Classification (NCBI taxonomy): domain Eukaryota; kingdom Viridiplantae; phylum Streptophyta; class Magnoliopsida; order Poales; family Poaceae; genus Melocanna; species Melocanna baccifera. The sequence continues at coordinate 6,333,248 of CM070708.1, forward strand.
GACCCAAGCTGCTGAGATACAACGGATGAGCCTACAAGTTGCCATCAAATGCGCCATGGCAGGGACTGGTAAAAGAAATCAGTAATGGACATTTGATTTTAAGGGGGGTAGCCAGGATAACACAAGTATATCAAGGTACCACAATAATGGACCACTACCGCCCTTCCAGCATAAAAAGATTTTTGGACTTAGCGTTAATGGTCAACAAGAGCACCTAGAAAATTAAGTACAGTGCATGAAGAGGTGACCATTACATAATCTATGAGAAAGAACAAGGTTTCTTCTGCGTACATCATCTCTCCAAGTGTTAACCCTTTTGTGCAGGTTTTCTTCTCACTCCCGACTACTCCAAGGAAAGAACAACTCGCCAAGCAGACCTTTGTAACCTACTGCTAGCCAGTTGTTCCCCACCTCTTTCTCTCTACTCTACCCGAATCTTGGGGACAAGATTCCTTTTAAGGGGGGTAGGATTTGTAACATCCCAAAAATATGGGACAATTGTATTTTGCAGAATAATAAAAATCTTTTTCGATTCTCGGTGCATTTCAAAATTTACCTCTATTTGAGTTATTGATTTGAAATTTCTGGCGGCAAAAATTTAATTAAGAGAAGCAAAAACTTCAAAAGTGAGAATCAAGTTTCCAAAATCAAAATCCGAATTCTCCAAAACTCCGGGTAAACCCTAAATCCAAATTTTTTCCTAAGGATTTAATGTTTTAAAACACTAAGTTTTCAAATTAACATTTAAATGTTAACTTTACAAACTCTTGGGCACTTAATTGGTTCATTAAGAAAATAAATTATGAAAATCCTTAAATTCAGAAATCTCAATGTTTTCCTGGGCCACAGCCCCTTCTCCCCTCCGGCCCATTCGGCCGAACCCCCCATTTTTCCTTCACCCCTGGCCTCTCCTCCCCTCTCTCGATTTTTCCCCTCCTCATTCCACGCAGCCGCCGCCACCAGCCCGAGCGGTCGCCTTCCTCTACTCCCCATCTCGGCCCAGCACCTTCCCTTCCTCTTTCCTCTTCCCTGCTCTGCTTCCGGTGCTTCCCCGGCCAGCTCGCGCGCCAGTGCCTCACGCAACCTGCTCGGATCCGCCTGCTGTCCGAGCTAGCTGCGCCTACTACCGGTCCACGTCGTGCCGTGCATATAGCACCACCCTCTCCCTAGTCTCCCCTCCCCGGCTTCAATGCCGCGCAGTCCCCTCAAGTCGCTTTGCCGCAACCTACGATTGGCCTTGCCTGTGCCGCCTGCTCGCCTACGCCCTGTCGCCATCCGACATTACCCCGCGGTAACTTCACCTGTCACTACCCCCATTAGCCATCTCGTCCAGCTTCAATGCCGCACCAGGCAGCCGCACACCACCATGACGAAGCTAGTTGCTGCCTGTCGTTACTCCTTAGCGACCCCTGGTTTCAGCTCGCAGCATGCCTAGCTGCCACCGTAGCTTCATCTGTGCCTGCCTGCCCGCCTACAAGCACTGCCCACGATGCTGACCGCTCAGCGTTACTCCCCTCCGTTGTGCTCGTCTTCAATGCCCAGCGACCTACTACCTCGTTTCACCTATAAATTGGCACTCCTGAGCTGCCCCATGCTCCACCTCACTCGCCATCATTTCTTGCTCAGGACCGAGTGCAGCCCAAGCTGCCTCTGTGTGCAACACCCCGTTGCAACCCTCTCCGGTAAGCTCCCTTCAATTCACCTGCATCTCAGAGAACCACCGGCCATCCTCTACCCACCCACGAATTTAAATGAAATTTCTTGCTCCCAGGCTCTCATATCGGCGTCTTCCTTCGCCTCCGGCCAAAACAACCTCCACCGCTGCCTCTTCTTCCTCCGGCCGGCTTCGACCCGATTCCTTGCTCTTAAACATCTCGGCGACCCTTTGACGCCATCCTAGAAGCTACTTTCGACCTTCCTCCCCTCTAGCGAGCCGCCCACGGGAGCCAGCACACGCTGCCACTCGTCTTCGTCGCTGAAGCACCTCAGCGCCTCATCTTCCCTACCAAGCTCACTGGTACATTCACCTTGATCCCCGGATACTCTTTACCAGCTGAATTAACTTGCCTTGTCGTCATTTGCCAGAACGATGTGCCTCCCCCTCGCCTCCAGTACAGACCTCCCCGCTGGCCACCCAAGGGTCCCCTCAACCGAGACATCCTCCCGCCCTGCCTTTACAGGCTTCATTTATCTACCCCTTCCACCCTCCATCTCTCGGCCAGTGACAGGTGGGCCATCCCCTTGCTTTAGCCATTTGGCTTAGAAGTTGCAAAATTGCAGACTTGCTGTCCACAGACTTCTGGTGCACTAGTATTTGGCAACTAAGTGTTAATACGAATTTAATTATGGATGCAAATTGAAGATTTATTGATCACATGGTGAGAAAATATAACCAACAGCTAACAACTTGTAATACCCTTATTCTAGTTAATGTAGGAAATAAGATCATATAAAACTGAGGTTAGAAGCTTTTTGATGAAATCCCTACTACACTTAATTTATGTTTTTAACAATCTAATACCAATTTGACTTCATAAGCATAAGCCCGAGTGATCTGCTTAGCATTTATGGTCTTCTTACCCTGAGCTTTTATCTGCTAAGGCAAACCCAGTTTAATTAAAGTATCAAAAACATCCATCAACAAACTCCATTTCAACTAATGAGTAGAATAATCCTAAGTAGATCTGCCGTACTCACGTACAGAATACAAAGCTTTGAATCTCCTTTGTAACGAGAAATTCTCAAATCCAATCAGGGGATCATAAGTCTCTAACCCAATTATTTGGCCTCAAATAATTTTGACTTTCATCCTAAAAGTCCCAATCTGACAATAGGGAACATAAAATGAAAAATCAAGTGCAAGCCATTCCCATAACTAAGAATCTTGCCAAAAACACAACCTTGCACCCAACTTTACTTCAAAAATAATCTTCCAACTATCCCATCATTCATCATATGAAAATAATTACAAGGTGTAGCTTTAACAAAGAAACTCGGCTAATTCATAATTACAATAAAATTTCAACCATCAGTCAAAACGGTCAATCATCAAATCACTTACCCCTACACTAATCATATGGACCACCAACTCTATATTAAGACTAATTTATAAAATACATAAATTCAAATATCCGACAATCACATTCTCAAGTAATCTCTCTAAGATACCAGAAGTCCCACTTAATGCATGGAACTTCCTAAATAAATATAAAATAACAAAAAGTAGGTTATAAATGAAAAGATCAAGCCTTATCATCTTTCTAATCGGCTATGCCTACCAATCTTCCTGGTCACCTCAGAAGCATCATATAAATGTTTCTTTACCCTTCTGATCACTAAAATTTTCCCTCACGGTAAAGCTATCCAGTCAGCTCCTTTCTCCACTCAAATCCATTTCCCTCTCTACTCTCAATTCATAAGTAGCATCAAATGAGTTCAATTAATTTAAACTAGACTTTTGCTGCTATTGGATTTATTTTGTTTTTTCCCTTCTGTTGCTGCGTGTTAGAAGATGCAGTCGGAAGACGACAAGCTCAAGCGAGTTCAAATTACGGTGAGGGGAGAGTACAAGCTTTTCTGCGATTGATTGGTTAAGCTGGCTTTTGAAATAAATCAAGAGGGGGTCTAGCTGGGGCCCAAAGGACTTTCCTGTAGACGAAACCTTAGCGAGTGCAATCCTTTACTAGATGCATTGTAAAGGTTATGTGATAATCTGGTTGATCTGCATGTCTAAGGAAACTTGTGGAATATAACAATTGAGTTATCTCTTGTGGGTACAGTCATACAAACTCTGCAGAGTCTAAAACTATTCGAATAGCCGTGCCTACGATTAAGGGCGAACATGGGAATTTCCTCGAGTTAGTTCTATTTCAAAAATCTTTTACGGGTGGAAACAAAAACTAAGTGAAGGGAAGTACTTCACTTTGTTTGATTTTTCCTGGAGGGATGTACTCCAGCGATAATTAGGGTGAATGTAGCCCAGTAAACAAAAACTAGCATTGGCGGAGGTAACTATGCACTGTAATAGGTGGATGTAACCTGTGCTACTATTAATATTGCATTCGCACTTTCACTTTACAAAATATGATTTAGGTAAAATTGCTATGTCACAGGAATTTTATTTATGATATTCGGAAATGCTGCTTTAGCAAATAAAATGACCTCAAGCCTCCTATCACAGCCTTGCATGTAGTATTATTATGGTTGCATTCTGTGTGATGGCTTGTTGAGTACAATTTGTGCTCACTGTTGCTTAATTATTACCCTCCAGTCGGTCAAGAACAAAAGAAGATGCCCTTCAATGCTTCAAAAAGGGTCGACATAGCTGGTATCCGTGAAGGTGAAGAACTAGATTGTGAAACCCCAGTTGGCTGCCTGTGGGCAAGTCCTGAGGGTCCCACTTGTGCGAAGATTTCCGTTGCTGCATTCTCTGCTTTTCGGCCCAATCGGCCCATGTAAGTTATTATTGCATAAATTACGCTTCCGCTTAATATGTTTTTGATATACAGTGATGTATCTGTGAGCACTAGCTAATGATCCAGGGAATAGTGCAGAAATCACAGAGGAATTTGGAATGAATAATTCTGGTTCCGACATATCCCAAGCTATGCCAAGCTTCCTTAAAGGCCAGAACACCGTCAGCACCAAGGCCCTCAGGCCCCAACTTTCTCATTACGTCCCAAGCTATCCGGTGAGATTTTCATGATTCTTTCATGTCACATCGTGTTCCCATGTACCATCTATCTTCATGCCAAATTAATTTCATTTTGGTGCAGCCAATCTCCTAAAATCAAGTTTTTTCTAATCTAGGCTAAAATCGGTTCCCATCAAAATGTGCCAAACCATTTCAAGTAGCTACTTTCCAAAGTGGTTTTGGATTTCGTTTATCGAGTACCAAGATATCATGTTTTTCCTTTTTCTCTGTTGATGTCGTTCAAACATCAATTGTGTCGCCTCCGGTGAGTTTCTAGCTGAGCTGACAATTTTCCTAGCTTCACCATGTCATATTCTAGCCCGTGCTCATCCTAATTCTCCATGTTCCATGCTCAGGTATTATTCCTCTCTCCTACTTCTCGTTGCTGTTCTACCACATCTAATGCAGGTTGTCCTCCTTTCCAAGGCAATTGTATGTGCCTTGGAAATTAGCTAATAGAAGGTCATAGAGGTGTGGCCACGAATGGATTGACTCGAGTAGTTGATTGAGCAACCACAAGTGAGTAGACCCCTCGAGCACAGTCGAAAGGTAGTTTGCCATGACATTCTCTCCTCCTCCTACTGCTCGAACCGTGGTCGTCTAAATATGAAGGAACTCGATGGAATTCTAGAACCCATCAAACTTTTCCATTTTCATCAGTTAGAACCACGGTGGCCAGTGCACTGCTTGGAGTTTAGGCTTGAATGCCTGACATCTGGTAACGACATCATGACGTCTCCTTTGTGGGAAAGGATGATTAGTGTATCTAGGCGACCGCACTCGGCGGTGCCTGGTAGTCAATGGACCCAACCTGTAGTAGGGCTCATCCATACGAGGGTGTTAGACCACGTGGATGGTCGTGAATAAATTTGTCAATGTTCTAATATCGATCTTACGTATGATTTCTTAGATTCGGGGGGAAAGCACTCAAGGCTCTCGTATGATCATGTAGAGTAAGACACAAAAATTTTATACAGGTTCGGGCCTTCTTCTAGAAGAATAACAACTCTACATCATGTGCTATTATTGCTGAGGAAAGGCTTATAAGCATGGAAAATGTGAGAAATTATACACTACTACAGAACTGATTGCTCCCTACTAAAGCTTGTCTCCCCTCAGACTTCTAAGATTTGTTTCTTATATTGGTGATGAATCGGTGGCGGTTGCTTCTTGCCAGAAGACGTCTTAACACTTCAGGAGTTAACAGCTGGATGGCAGTTATTGTTAGAGAGATATGGACAGCAATTCACCATAGGACGATTGTTGTCAGAGAGACATGGGTAAGATCGTATGTGGTTATGGAGTATAAACGCACGTTCTAACTGCCTTGTCAGGCTAACCCACTGTGAGAGTAGGTTAGTCATAAATAGGAGACAACCAGGCCATCGTAATAGGACTTACGACTAGGTAGTCGTAGCAGAATTTATGACTAGGTAGTCATGGCAGAACTTACAACTATTCTACGAAACTTCTCCCTCATTGTTAAGGGGTATATTTGAAGAATATGATGACATAATAAATAGAGAATTATTATATCCTTTTCATCTAGCCCCCTAACTCCAAATGAAAATAACTTACTTGTATAAGCGGAGTTGTAGATGATCGAAAGCATTGTCTTTTTGACGCTTGACCAGGAGTGCGCTTGGACAGTAAGATAATTTTATTTGAGTTGTAAAGACAGGCCTCAAAAGAATTATTAATTACCTTTCATAACTTTATCCGCCCATTCGTTTCCCGAGAAAATCGCTCAACGTTCGAGATGGATAACCAATGCTTCGATAAAAAGGCAACTTTTGGGTGACCTTTCGGCTTCACTTTTCTCCATCATTTCCATCCTTCTTGCGTTTTCTGATGAGTAACTCATCTTCCTCCTTCAACCTTTTTCTAGATCCAAATCATCCAGTCGAAAAAATGGCAAAACTCTCATCCAACTAGGCAGTGTCGAAGATGGATAGGCCCAAGCTAAAGGCCTTGGAAGAGGTTGAGAAGATCCCTCCATGTCAATTTGTGAAGTGGATTGAAGCTACCAGACAGCACTGGCCATCGGGGGCGATTGGTCAAGTCCTGGTGTTTCAAGCTTTTCGTGAGTGCGGACTTCGTTTTCCTGCTCATCTCTTTCTCACAGTAGTACTCGAGTACTTTGGGGTTGAGTTGGTGAATCTGATTCCTAACTCAATTACCATGTTATGCATATTCATGTACCTCTATGAGGTGTATTTGGGGATCCTCGTAGATTTAGAGCTCTTCTGATATTATCATGAGATAAGCCATCAAACTGGAATTACTAGAAGCTGCGGATTGAAGCTTCATGTCGGGAAGTCAGAGGCATACATTTAGATGTTCACCGATCATCTTGACCAAGGTGAAAGAAAAGGTGGTTCTACTGGGAGACTACCAGCAAAGACAATCTTTTCTTTGTGGGGAAGGTTGTCAAGAAGAATTTGTCCTGGAATTCAGTCTCAAAGGACACTACCAGGATTGCTCCCTACATCTCAGCTATCAAGGAGCTGAGGGATAAGTGACTTATGAGATGGTATGTAGTGAAGGACAACACCACTCGTCGCATCAGTCCTCTGAAGAGGCGAGCTCATCTCATGTGGATGTACTCGGGTGTAGTTGATGTTACCAGAGACTACGAAAATGGTATGTGCGGTAGTACTCATAGTGGTAGATTTAAATTTTGAGTATTGTATACTAAACTTTTGGTTTAAATGAATCATATCTTGACTTAGAGGAGATTGACTCCCAGGTCAGGAATATTTGCGAGAAGGCCCCATAACTGGAAATAGAGGGTCCTCGTATCTTGGTGGATGTGTCAACTGAAGAAAGAGAAGAACGCCTAAAGGTATTCGAAATACTGATTTTGCCCATTATGACTATATAGTCGTAGTAGAACTTACGACTAAGTAATCATAGTGGAACTTACGACGAGGTAGCCACAGAAAAACTTACAGCTAAATATTATTCTTTCTTTCTTCAGAATGTAGGCATGAATAACCGTTAAGACGACCAATGGGTCGAATCGATGGTTATCAGGAAAACGGTATAGAAAGCAGACACTCCTACTGCCAAGAGGCGTCGGCTGACTAGAGCTACCAACAAGGGGAAAGCCAGCTCGGGTGCTGCTGTTTCCCCTGCCACTCTTCTCCCCGTTGCTCAGACTAGCCCAATCCAGAAGTTCATTGTAGACATAAGTGCAGCATCTAATATTGGGGTAGCTGTATTCGAGCAACCGATTCCTAAGATCAAGGTACCCTTCTACTATAATACTGAAACCCATTCAGTGTGTGCTTCTCGAAATTTTATTAAGCAACTCAACAAAGAATACTGGAAGGGTTTCATGTCTTCTATGAAGGAAATTACTGTAACAATAGTACCCATGATCGAGGAGGGGTCGAATCTGGTTTCAACTGCCAAAAGAGCCAAAAGGAGCAAGAAATAAAAAATCTTGCATAAGATCCTCGATCAGGCATGGCCGAGAGTATTCCCATCTAACCAGAGATGGTCAAAGAAAGGAAGTCAAAAAAACTGATCTTCTGAAAGGTTTGTTCTAAGTTCAAAATCAAGGGAGTGAAAATAATGTACGTATAGGCATGCACATGTTTTCTTTACCTTGATATTTTACTAGAAGATGGTCTTACTTCTGTGGCATGCAACTTGGCGTCTCCATCAAACAAAGAAGATACTACAGAAGAGTCTGTCACGACTTTGCTCGCAGTCACAAAAGAGATGAAAACGATGGTCGAATAAATGACCACCACATTGATGGTAGCCAACATTAGCGCTGTAATGCTACGACCACGGAGGTGGTCGTAGAAACAGAGGATGCGGAGAAATTTTTGGGTGATGCGCTGAGAGGCTCACTGGAGACGTTCCTCCTCAATCTCAAGAAGGTAATATCTGAGAAGAAAATGAGCTTTTCAACTTCTTCTCACCTAAGTTTAATCCTCCTTTTTGTAGCGAGGCATTTTGTCGAACGACCTCAAACCCCACACCCAAACGACATGCCCAACAAAGGGCACATTTTCGATGATGAATGTCTCGAAAAGGTGTGGTGGAGCTCGATCAGCTACAACACTTCATGAGCGTTCTCGCAAACTTTGCTCATAAGGAGATGAATCTAAGTATCTAGTACTTAGACATTCGTACATAATCTTTTCTAATTTCTCACTGCTACCAATCCTCTTGCGGCTGAGTGTGGCTGAGTGTGGGAGAACATTATGAGTGTTGCTGAGTACCACAAATAGCTTACTCTCTTGCGACAAGAGAATGCCAAGCTTTGTAATGACACAAGAGTGTGGTAAGTTGATGTTTCTTACAATCAAATTTTGTTTCGATTGCTTGATCAATCTTCTCATATTTACTACCAACCCTTCTTGGTCTAGGAGTGACGCAAAATTTTGGTAGCTGCACTTGAGAAGAAAAAACACGAGATGCAGAAGCTCAAGAAAGAGGTCTCTTACCTTAGAATAGGCCTAACACAAGCCAACTCCAAGGGTAAAACTTTGGAAGAAATAATAAACAGTAAGTCCTGAACTCAAGATTATTTATCTTCTTGACTTCTCCCTTGTTTTCCCTGATTTTCTTCCGTTGACAAAAAACCAAAATAAAAAGTCTCCGTATCAAGGTCGAAGAAAAGACCAATATGATCGGAGCTCTTTCCAGAATAAGTAAGGAGAAGGAAGAGAAGATGAAAACCGAGCTTGAAAGCCTTGATGCACAACTTTCAAGTAAGAGATACTACACCTTTGACTACGTAGTTATTACTTACGACTAGCTAATTATAGGAAAACACTATTTTTAACAAACTTTCGAAGACTAATGTTGTGATACGTGACATGACCTAACCATCGCTATTCTATTTGGAGGAGCCATAGCCGAAATAAAATGACTCTCTAAAATCTCCGCTCGTAGTGAAGAGGAGATGAAGTCGGTGAAGACAATTCTACACGACAACATTAAACTCTTCAACAATTTACTCGACAAGTTTGGTTCTGAGAAGATGGATCTTCCCGAAGATACCATAGCCGCTTACGCGAGTACAATTGGACTACAAGTGAAGACTTTGAAGAAGTTCTTAACTACTCTGAAGGGCGAACAAGTCGAGTCAATCCGGGAAGTGATTAGAGTTGCCATAAGCCACACTTTGGCAAAACTCAAAGTGTGTGACCCAAATCAATCATTTCAACCAATCGAGCATGACTTTGATTGCTTATACACAAGAGCAGCTCGACTGATTAAGGAAGCCGAACCTTTTGCTCGAAAGGTTGCAGAAGAAATACAACTCAGCTCTCCCTCTGAATAGTCATGCGAATAAAAAGTTTTGTATAAAACTTATCTTTGATGAATAAAAAATCTCTTTCTTTTCCTTTGATGAATAAGAAGTCTCTTCTTTTTCCTGCAACTCATCTTCCTTTGCACTCGTAAGACAAAAGAGCGAAGAAATGGAAAAAAATAAACCTAGAGCTAACAAATGAAGTTATATGAATAACTCTATCCTAGTTCCCGACTATTTACTTAGTGTATAAGGATAAACTAAATAAATAGTAGTGAGAAGAGTATGTGCCTGTTTGATATAGCTGTGGTTTCTGGTTTTTGGCTAAAATTTTTGAATTTTAGCTGTTTGCAATAAAGATTACGGACTGAGAGATAATCGCTTACGATTTTGGATTGTATAGATGTTGGGCTTTTAATGTGTATTACAATTAACTTGTAGACTCCGTCTTGAAAAAAATACCCCGTTTAAAAGTTAAGTACTGTAGCAAAAGCCAAAAGCTGCTTTTAGAAGTCAAAAAGAACAGACCCTACATCATCTGCCTACCATTGTCGAATTTGATTATCATGCTCTGGTAGCAAATGTTGGGAACGAGTCAACGCTAGAGAGTTCCTTCTAGTGGGCAGGAGCACATGCAGAGAGGAAAGTCTCTGATTAGGTAGTCGTTACTACACTTCGACTAGGTTAAGCAAATCACAGCGACAAACGATAGCGAGATAATCACTCAAGCTATTTCTTTCATTTTTGTCCCACATGTTTGTAGATAACTCAATTATTTTGTGTTGGCAGCAAGAGTTTGGAATAGTGTGACACTAGGAAGCTCCTTCTGGTGGGCAGAACCACATGCAAAAAGGAGAGACTTCAATTAGCATTATCCCTTTATCCGACCAGGTGAAACCAATTAAAAATGCTAGAAGTAGTTAATCGGATATAAAAGAAAAAAGTTCATCGAGCAAACGTAAAGGCATTGGGAACCCCAAAATTTTATTGCAAAGAATGAGAATGTTCAAATGTAAAATTTACGCAATTGATCAATATTCCAAGAGTTTGAAAGAACCTGGCCATCTTCCATGGCATGTCATACAGAGCCTGGTCGTGTGACCTCGATTACAGGGTAAGGACCTTCCTCCTTGGGGAAAAGCTTATTTTGATTAGACTAGAATTGGATTTTTCTCAATACCAAGTCACCTATAATAAGACTGCGAGGTTGGACCTTACGATTGTAGTTCTTACGCTTGGTTTGCTGATAAACCGCTAATCAAATTAAGGCTTGGTTTCTTTCTTCTTTGAGCAGGTTGATGTCATCCACTCAAAATTGCTCTTGGTTGGAGTCGCTGAAGTTTTCAACCCTCGTTGACCGGATATAATATAATTCGAGACCGAAAAAGTACTTTTCTAGCTTGTGAACTTCCGACAAATATTGAGACATGGTCAAACTTAAGTATTAATACTCTTTGCCGACCTGATTCACGACTAGTTAAGAGTTTCCTCTCACGAGTAGTCGATCAATGCCAAGCGTTTTAGCGGCTCGTATGCCAGCCAACAAGCCTTCATACATAGCCACGTTGTTTGTAGCTAAAAAGAGTAATTGAATAATATACTTTAAGATGTATCCCGTAGAAGATTCTAGGACCACCCTAGCCCTCGAGCCACTTAACATGACCTATTAAAGTACATCGTCCATAGGTCGTGGGAATCATACTATTGGGGATCCTGAACAGATTCAGGATTTTCCATTCGAGACACGAAATGGAGGTCAAACTCCTCAAGTTCTACCGACCATTTTGCCATACATCCCAGTGTTTTCCTACATTGGAGGACCACTCCTAAGAAAAACTCACATGGCACAATAATTTTATGCACCTAAAAATAATACCTTAGTTTCATCGAAGACATGAGGAGGATATATAATAGCTTTTGGACCTACGGATAGTGCTCTTTAAGCCCATGTAAGACTTCGCTTACATAATAGACAGGTCGCTGGATGTTGTCACATTCTGCAACAAGTACAACACTTACTGCTTGTGGCATGGCGGAAAGATATACGAGAAGCATTTCACCTAATTTTAGATAAACTAGTATATGAGCACTCGTAAGAAATCTCTTGATATCCTCTAAGGCATCATTAGCCTCCTTCGACTACTCAAAACCTTCAGGTTTCCTGAAAAGCTTAAAAAAAAAGAAAACCCTTTCTCACCCAGGTGTGTGATGAAACGACTTAGAGCCGCCATGCAGCCAATGAGTTTTTGAACTTCTTTCTTCATCGTCGGAGGGCACATTTGCTCGATGGCCTTGATTTTCTCAGGATTTGCTTCGATACCCCTTGCTGAAATAAGGAATCCAAGCAATTTTCCTAAAAAAACTTCGAACACACAGTTCTTGGGATTAAGTTTCAAGCAGTGCTTCCTGAGGTTATCAAAAGTTTTCTAAAGGTCTAAAATATCATTAAGTCATTTGATGCTCTTGACCACTACATCATCAACATAGACCTCTAGATTGCGACCCATTTGATGTATAAAAGTCAGTTGCATCAAATGCTGAAAAGTTGGACTAGCATTTTTCAGACCGAATGGCATTTTGACATAACAAAATATTCCAAATGGTGTGATAAATACGGTCTTCTCTTTACCTTTTGGTGACAGACTAATCCGGTAACAACCAGAGTATGCATCTAGAAAACGTAACATTTCAGAACCAGCAGTAGAGTCAACCAACTGATCGATGTGAGGAAGCAGGAAATCATCCTTTGGACAAGCTTGATTTAAATTGGTATAGTCTATACACATACGCCACTTGCCATTAGACTTTTTTTTTACCATTACAAGGTTTGCCAACTACTCAGAGTGATCGACTTCTCTTGTGAAGCCTGCTTTTAATAGCTTGTCCAATTCTGATTTAATAGCTTCTCACTGATCTGGTGTAAATCTCTGTAATTTCTATTTTACAGGCTTCTTATCAGGCCATAGAGCTAGCCTAACCTCCCTGGGGACTCTAGGCATGTCAAATGGCTGCCACGCGAACACATTTGTATTTGCCCGAAGTAACGTGATGAGGGCATCTTCCTATGCAGGGTCAGAAGTAACTACGATACGAACAATTTTGAAGGTTCTACTGAATTCAAAGGAACATCCTTGACTTCCTCATTCGGCTTCAGCTTGGCTTTAGACTTCGAGTGCTTTCTCAAAGGCTGCATTGTAATAGCTTCTCGAGTTGGTGGTTAACCGACCATCTCGAGAAGCTATTCTGGTTGGCCAATAGGCTTAGCCGAAGATCTCTGTACAATTCCATGACAGGAATACAACACTGGCTTTATTCTGGTTCGGGAAACCTGCATCTCATCCAGCGTGCTAACAAATAAAATGTTTAAAGAACTGCCACCATCAATCAATACACGATTAACTCGACAATTGTTGATGGTGGGTTCGACCACAATCAAAAACCGACCGGGTCTACCCAAAGGGACCGGACAGTTACCCCTCTCGAAAGAGATGGTAACTTCCAACCGCTTAGGAAAGTTATTGACAAGAGAGGAGTTAATAGAGTTTACCTCTCGCTCGACAACCTTATACTGCCGCTTCGACTCGTACATGGATGAACCACCGTAGATGTGTCCAATTGTATGCACCGGACTTTGGAAAGGCATATCTTCGTCCTCATCCAAGTGCTTCCGACCGCTCGATTGACCCACCTCCTTGAGTGTGGGAAGTGGTCTCTTGATAGAATAGTAATCATTGAGTTTTCTTTGGAAATCTCGGCAACTGCGGAGGTTGTGGCCCTCCTTCTTGTGAAGTGGGAACCACTTAGGTTTGCTGTCTCTATAGGTGAGGCTTGCTGTCCCTATAGGTGGATGCCTTACCATTGCCTCGATCGGAGTATTGCTTGGGTTATGAGGTTTCTCATCACTTATGACCAAAACTTCCTTTGAGGAATTAACCTAGGGCTTCTGACCTTTAGCCTTATACAATGTTACCTTCTAAGTGCAAAAACAATATAGATATTTTGTAATTGTGTATTTGTTAATGGATATTTTATTTTATTTTAATTAATTGATTTGCGAAATGGATGTTTTATGTTTGTGAAATGAATTGAGATGTGAATTGGATGTTTTATATTTGTGAAATGAATTGAGATGTGAATTGGATGTATACATGTACATGTTGATCTACTTGTTTCAGAGGGTATGACTAGCATTTCCTGAGGCTAGGCAATAAACAGAATTAGATTTAGGGGTAGAAAAGGATATCACAGACGATTTTTTAAGTAAAAACCGTTTGTGATAGCTGATAATCACAGACGATTTTTAACTAAAAATCGTCTGTGATACTTTACCATCATAGACGGTTCTATATAGAACTGTCTATGATACTTTTCCATCACAGACGGTTCTATATATAGAACCGTCTATGATATGTGAGTATCACAGACGGTTTTTGGTTAGAACCGTCTGTGATAGTGTTTTTCAGAGACGGTTCTAGCTACGAACCGTCTGTATTGTATTTATCACAGACGACTCACAAATTGTCTGTGATAACCTTCTATTATCACTGACCCATAAATTCAGACGGTTCAGAAAACCGTCTGTCATGACATTTTTGAACCGTCTGTGATGATGATTTCTGTAGTAGTTATGAGATCCACCGATCAATAAAGTTGAGAGAGGGCTGTGACTACATCTTGTGCTCATGTTCTCTTGTCTACTTTTGTTCATGAGTGTTCAATGTTGGCAACGCAATCTAATACTTCAACAATGATCGCATTTAATTTGAAAGGCTAGTTTACAAAGCGTAACAGATACTTCGGTATTCAGGTTGGTTTGACTCCCTTCGTCAATTACTCTAATTTGGGATTTACTTTTACAAAGCGTAACATGCATGTTGATTCATTTCTAAGGAAGGTTTACTTTTTGTCTACTTGGGGTAGCTAGTAGAGCTTAGTCTTTATCTAATCTAAACCAAGAAATTTATAACAGCTTGCAGAGTCAGGGATTACACCGATGAACTAAGACCTAGTAAGGGCATATATAATAGTAGAGACAGTTTTTATCTATATACTCTTCTATGTCATCTAGAGACAATACTAAAAACAACTTGTCAATAGGTTGTCCCTTAAATTTTTACTTATTGCATAGAAAATATTTGTTATAAACACCAAATAATACAATGGTGTTCTGTGCTATCTATATATATCCTTATTTCGTAGGCTTGGGTTATCTGTCTCTTTACTCACAGACAACTACTCTCTTTCTCCTTGTCCTCTGTCTTCCAGGTCAACAAAAATGCTATGTGACACCACTATACGTGTCTTAAATATAAATTGCGCCAAAGAACTTAGTAAGTATATCCTGATGAATTATGTATAAGAAGACATGAATGAAAGTCAAAGTCAAAGGTTCGCAAAATATATGTGGAGATCGATTGTTTTGTAGTATATTCATTCATGTTTGCAACGACTGGGGGGCCAGTATGATCAACATGAAGTTTGTCAAATAACTCTTGCTTGCTTGCACGTACTAGTGATCGATTGAGTCATCTTAATTAACTAACTGGGCTGCTCCTAGGATATACATGGCCTTCGTATCCGGAATCTGAATGTGCAGTGGGTTTATAATGGCGATTAGCCCATTAACACCGCTTGATTGATTTCCTGTTGACGGCTGATGGCCAGCAGCCGGAGTGACAACGACGGCATATCAGCCTCGCACTCTACTCGGCTTCTCGATGATAGAATTAGGGTCAAGAAATATAAATTTATTTAAGCCTCTTTGGAACACGCAGGAAATATATGTGCTTCATACATTGCAAGTCAGTTTCATGGTGAGGAGGGGAAAAGGAAGGCAAAACTTTGTGGCACAAACATGGGGTGTTGTTTTGGGCTACGGCTAATAGTTTTTAGCTGCGTTTTTCGACACAACAGCGGATAGCGAAGACGTCGACGTGAATGGTGTATATGATTTTGGGCTTAGGAAGTCGTTTGAAGAATCCGCTTTAAAAGACC
Organism: Melocanna baccifera; assembly: GCA_036346265.1. Lineage (NCBI taxonomy): Eukaryota > Viridiplantae > Streptophyta > Magnoliopsida > Poales > Poaceae > Melocanna > Melocanna baccifera. The sequence continues at coordinate 6,349,210 of CM070708.1, forward strand.
ACTCTGTTTTGACATTTGACTTTTTGACATCTGGATCTAAAACCCAAAAGACAGATAAACAGAGCCAACATTTACAAGGGTTGCTAATTTTACGGACATTCTTAATGTTATCAAGTCATGGACACCGTGGATGAGTGCCACGTGTAGCAATCCTCATCCATCTCTCCTCCCTGCTCCTCATCCACTCCAGGAGCTCGGCCATGTTGGCTTGCTCCTTCACCGTCGTCCCTCCACACCTAAGTCTCTCACTACCACCACAGCTGCCGCCCATACGTCGCAGTCTCTCCCCATCCCTCAGGCCCTCTCCACCACGAGGCCCCTTTGCCTCTAGATCCGCCTAGACCCAGCAGCTTCATCACTCACACTAGTGAACACCCTGGCTGCAGGTACGAAGAAGGAGAAGGCATAGGTGAAATACCACCCTGACTTGAAAGTTGATGGTTTTCAAAGTTGAAAATTGTAAGTTTTGTGTTGATTTTGGTTCAATGTTTTGAAATGAAAGTTGAAATGTTGAGTTCAAAGCTAGAATTTCCTGTGACGAAAGTTAGGGACTGCTCATATTGGCTTTTGTTTTAAAAATAGAAGACAATACGAACACCCCAGTTTCTATAAGTCGCTTCTATCAGTCACTACTATTAATCAGTCACCACTTTTTCACTTTTACATATTGTGACATACTTTGTATTTTATTATATCACAATTCTGTAAATCGCATGGTATTCCAAATATTGTAATGCCTTTCATTGCACTATCTTTCTTACAGAATGCACTACTATTCATCAACCACTATTACTCATCAGCTACCTCTATCAGTCACTTCTATCAGCCACTACTATTCATCAGCTGCAGCCAAAAGCCATCGGCAAAAGCCAATATGAACAGGGCCTTAATTCATTGAGTTAAATGTTGAAAAAAAATCCGATTGAAAGTTTAGGCTATCGAAGTGAAGGTTTTCGCACGGGCAGTGGTGGCCGTGGATCGACGAGGTGGCCACATACCCGCGTGGTTGACATTGAACCTAGGGGTTGGCTGTGTTGAGAAATAATAATCTCCAATACAACCAATCAACAAAGAATAATCGAGAGAAAATAGCATGGAAATTAAAGTCTTTATTATCTCAAGGTCTATATCTTTCTTGTACATAGACTTGTCTATTTATAGTCAAAAACTTCTCAAGGGTAGTTTCGGTATTTGCCCACAAATACAACCGAGTAGTTTTCGTAACACTCCCGTTGGGTGAATACCACGATATGCATATACCTCATTAAAAATTTCTCCCAAAAACTCAATGGAAAAAAGGAGATAGAGAATAGAGTACATTGCATCCGTTTCTCGTGTCACACTTGTTGCCTCATTAAAAACATTTACATAAGAAAACTTCAGGAAAACTCACAAAGAGAAAAAGAGTACAACATCAAATTTCCATGATCATATAAGTTTTTTAGTCTTAAATAAGGGCTACGGTTTAGGAATTTATTCTCCCTGAACCTTGTAACTCACTAAGTCACCACATCCCTATACTTTGCACGTACTTCTAGAAGTTAGAGGCTAGGAGAGATTTTACAAATATATCTGCTAGATTATCACAAGTCCTAGCTTTCAATATCTTTACCTCTCCATTCTTTTGGAGTTCATGAGGATAAAAGAATTTAGAAGCAATATGCTTCGCGATATTACTTTTAACGTAGTCTATTTGTATTTGTACCATATAAGTTGTATTATCTTCATATATAATAGTGGGATCATCAGTGGTGTTCATGCCACATGACTTCTTGATATGGCTAATCATTCGCCTGAGTCAAACACATTCTCATGATGCTTTATATAATACTATTATTTCTGAGTGGTTAGTAGACGTAACTACTACGGTCTGCTTAAATGACCACCAAGAAATAGCTGTAACACCACAAAGAAATACAAATCTTGTCTAGAATTTCGTATTATACGGATCAGACAGATACTCTACATATATATATCTAATCATAGTCAAGTCTTGATTATTCGAGAAAAACAATCCAAGATCTTGTGCATCCTGAAGATAAGGAGAGTTTTAACGCCAGTCCAATGTCTTCGTGTTGGAGTTGCACTGTATCTAGCTAGTAAGTTGATTGCAAAAGCAATGTCCAGCCTTGTATAATTAGCAAGATACATTAGTACCCCAATAACATTTAAATATGGAACCACTAGTCCAAAAACTTTCTCATTTTCCATCCTTGGTCTAAAAGGATCTTTATCTGCTTTTAGGGATTGGACTACCATTGGGGTTCGCAATAGATGTGACTTATCTATATTAAATTTTTCTAATACCTTCTTGGTATAAGAGGATTGGTATACTAATATCCCTCTAGGGAGGTGCTCTAGCTGCAAGCCTAAACAAACTTTGGTTCGACTTAAATCCTTCATTTCAAATTTCTTAACAAGATAGGAACTTCCTTTCTTTATATCCTCTATCGTTCCGATGATAGGTTTATAATTCGCTGAACTTCTAGTTCAGTTTGTTTAGTGCATGGATCTAGGGCTTGAATGTCCGAGATATTCCAATCTATTTCTTAGCATTTTCAGTGAGGTAATTTCCTCCCCTTAATGCCAGAAAATTATCTTCATCAAAAATACAGTCAGTGTGATGAGCCATAAAAATGTTTTCAGTAGTAGGCTCAAGGTATTTGATAATCGATGGGAATTCAAATCCTACATAGACTCCCAACCTCTGGTGGGGGCCCATGGCCATATGTTGTGGCGGTGAGATAGGCATATATACGACATAGCCAAATTTTCGTAGGTGAAAAATACTTGGTTCTTTTCCATACACTAATTGTAAGAGGGAAACATGATGGTATGTATTCGGTATTAAATTTATTAGTGTAGTAGCGTGCAACACTACATGGCCCCAACACCTAGTGGGAAGCCTACAATTCTACATTAGTGGCATGGTAATAATCTTAATTCTTTTAATGAATGACTTTGCAAGGCTATTCTAAGTGTGGACGTGTGGTACTAAGTGCTCTACTTTAATGTCTTAAGCTAAATAGTAGTCAATAAATGCATTAGAGGTAAACTCACCAGTGTTGTCCATTATAATAGACTTAATCCTTTCATCTGGAAAGTTTGCTCATAATCTAATAATTTGTGCTATTAGTTTAGTAAAGGTGTGGTTCCTAGTAGACAATAGGCATACATGGGATCACCTAGTAGAAGTATCCAATACCACTATAAAATATCTAAAGGGGTCTAACAGGGGTTGAATAGGTCCACTGATATCACCCTATATTCTCTTTAAGAAAATAGGTGATTCCTCCTTAATTTTCAAATAAGAGGGTCTAGTTATGAGTTTCCCTTTGACACAGGTTGGGTAGAAAAAATTTTCAGGTTTGGAGAAAGATAGAGTTTTTAAGCTATGACCAGTAGAATTATTTATAATTTTTCTCATCATTCCTACCCCAGGATGTCCTAATTGATCGTGCTTGATCTTAAAGAACTCTGAGATTTTATATTCTATTTTCATTACAACATATTCTTCAAGTTTGATGTAGGTATAGTATAATCCAAATGAGAAGGAAGAGAGTTTTTCAACCACTCATTTCTGATCATAGTCAGACTTAATCAGGAGGAGATATTTTCTACCCCCTTCATTATCAGTCTCTACATGGAAATCATTCAAGGGAATATTCCTGAAATTTCATAAGGTACGTTTTGATTTGGGATATTAGAGAACATCCTCTATCATTATTCAGGTACCCAAAGGGAGAATGAGTGTGGCCCTTATAGTGCTAACAATTAGAGCATCGCTTCTAACGATGGTCATGACATTTTATGTTTTCTTGGTTAACGTTTGGAAATACTTCGTATCCCTTAGAATCGAGTTAGTCGGATTTAAGGAGTTGTTTTATATAGAGCATAATATAATCAAACAATAATTCAATGGGAATATGGCTCAAAAGAACAAGCAACCCAATTTATTCATCTAGAATAATATTTAAATCCTAAACAATTAATGCTCCGCAGGAGCATAAAGAATCCATTATTCTCCTAGAATAACCTAAACTGATAAAGCAAACTTAAGGAAAAATATGACATCTGGGATTGTCCGGAGGAGCTACATATGGACTACTACAGGTCGCCATATAGGTCAAGGGAGTCCAACTCCATGTGATCACCCCTGCTATAATGTTGAGCTCCATTTCTACATTCGGTGCATCACTTTTATCAGTGTCAGGCTGAGCGACAAAGTGCGCCTCCGCCTTCTTCCCTGGTGCCTTCTTGCTGTTGCCAATGGACTCCTAGTAGAGGTCTACCAGATGCTTCAGGGTGTGGCAAGTATGGGACTAATTATCCATACATCCACACCTATAGCAAGGTGCAGGGTGGGTAGACTACCTTGTTGTCCAACTCTGGCTTTTGTTGCTTTCTCTCCCTTGCCCCATCTAGCTGGGTTTACCATTTTTCTTCTGTACATTTAGCTTCTTCCACTTTCTACCTTTTTTGTTTGGGTCCCTTTCCATGGCCTTAGCCACTACTGGTCTTCTAGGAATTAGCATGAGCTTCAGGCAGTGGCTGTGACCTTGTAGTTCTTCGTCAGTAACTTATCATTCTTCTCTTCCTTGAGAAGGGTGGTAATTAGTTCTGAGTACTTCTTGTACTTGGCCTGATGGTACTACTATTGGAGCGTTCAGTGGGTGGGGGTGAAAAGTGCTCAAAGTCTTGTCTATCATCTCAGCGTCTGTAACATTCTGGTTACAGAACATGAGCTTGGAGACAAGTTTGTGAATGGCAGAATTATATGCTGATACTTTCTTAAAGCCTAAAACATTACGCTGGTCCATTCACGCTGTGCTTCAGATAGCATGATGAACCTTTGTTGGTCACATCTTTTCTTCAAGCAATTCCACAAATGCTAACGAGTGCTCTTCTAGTAGGTACTTAGACTTCAAGTCTTGATAGATGTGGTGCCTCAGAAAGCGTAGTGTCACACATTTGGCAGCCTCAGGGATGGTGGGAGCCCCAGCTTCTGGCTAGGTAATGGCAGCACCTAGTGACTGAGCTGTCAAGTTGATCTTAACAACTATTGCCCATGTTAGGTAGTTGCTACCATCTAGGGCGAGCTCAGCAAACTCATTTTTAGCGATGCCAGTCATTTTGAACATTATTCATGCAAATTTCTAAATTTATGATAGGTTGCTAAATCGGTAAAGTATGGATTTTATCTATTCAGTAGACATTATTTAGGATTTTCTAGTATTTTCCAGTAATCTTAATGAACTTTTTCCTAATTAATGAGCAATTTTAAGAATTACTAATAAGCAGAAACAAAATACTAAAGAAAATAAATCTAGAAAACATGATAATACCAAGGTGCTAATGATATTATGATGAAGCTCATAAAATGTAAAAATAATTTCTTTAGAGAAAGTCAGTCTACTGGACTTATCCGCTATATCGACAAACTTCAGGGTCAAAACTTATAATATAAATGTATTTTCCATCAAACCTCTATAATTTTCATGTGGCTGAACCGAAAAATAGTCAGCCAGAAATTTTTTTCTTTCTCCCCCCTTTTTTTCCCTTTTTTCTCTATCCTGAGCCACACATGGGCCTCCATCCGGCTTGCTAACTTCGGCCCAGTGGGCCGTTTGGTGGTTTGGCCCAAATCATGGGTGAGCTAGGGTTTTATACCCTAGCTACCGAGCGAGGGTGGTGCCATTTGCCACTGGCAACCGAGGGGAGCTTGTCTCCCATGAGGCAACGGTGAGTGGTTTCTGGCATGGGCATGGTGGAGACTCTCGGCGAGCGTAGCTGAGCACCGGCAGGTGGCCTCAAGGGCGGAGCTGGCGGCGGCTCAAGGCCGGTGGGGTCCAGCGTCGGGAGCTGCTTCGGGTGCAGGCGTAGAGGCGACGGCCGGCGGCCTCTGGTGCGAGGCACAGAGGCGGCGATCACTCCTGTTGGGAGAGGACAAGCATTGGCAGGGTTGCTTCGGGCGACCTCGATGGCGCGGATGCGGCGTTGCTAGTGGGAGAAGGACGAGTAGTGGCTTCGGTCAACCGACGCACGGGGCAGCGGCGGCTTTGGGTGGCCGCAATGGCGACTTCCACCAAAGTGCCGAATCTGTGCGTAGGTTTCAATCCATTACAAGATTTAGACATTGAAATATCAATTTGATTTTAATCTATCTAGGTAATATGATCCAGAGACTTGTAGATTGATCTAACATATTCACACAAGTGCATAAAGATGGTGAATAATCATGCTAGCAAATTGTAGATTAATCGGTGATTATTACAACCAGTCTACTGGATAGAAAACAATCCATCTAATCATAGCATTGCAAACAAATAGAATTTCAATCTAGATTGATTTATAGGATTGCAATGCGTAGTAGATTAGCTGAGGTTTGCATACCTTGTAACTTGTGAAGCGATTCGTGCTAATAACGTGTTGAGAAATAATAATCACCAATGCAACCAATTAACCAATCCACAAACAATAATTGAGAGAAAACACCAGAGAAATCGATGTTTTCGTTATCTGAAGTCTATATCTTTCTTGTACATAAATTTATCTATTTATAGTTTTTCGGTATTTATCCACAAACGCAATTGAGTAGGTTCCGTAACGGGCTACTCGCTCGCCGTGGAGGCTGCGTGTTAGCCTATTTGATATTTATATTTATAAGAAAAAAGCAAATTTATTCTTAAATCCCCCTAGTGACAAAAAAAAAAACCACCGGTAACTCTCCCAACCACTGATTAAGTAGTCAACCTGAATTTTAAAGTAAGTCTGTCTATCTTATCTATACATGATGACCAGTCAACATTAAATTACTTTAGAGCTTATTTGATATGGCTGTAGTATGTGATTTTGATTGAATTTTCTGAATTTTAGCTGTTTGCGACAGAGATTATGGAGAGATATACTCGTTTTCGATTTTAGATGGTACAGATGTTGGGCTTTTAACGTGAGCTACAATTAACTTTATCTTATCTTAAAAAATATTTCGTTTGAAAATTAAGTTCTATATAAAAACCAAAAAACCTATTTAAGAAATAAAAAAGTACAGACCCTTAAATTTTCCCTTATTTTTTGACTTCCAGCCTAGAGAGAGTTTGTCTATACAAAGGCAAAAATATCTACTGATCTGTCCCGAGCGTCGTCTCCCACTGCCTCATATCGGGTGCCTCCACGGACCATGGCACGCTCTCAGCGACTAGTTGTAGGGCCTTTTTTTTTTCTTCTTTTCAGCCGGTTTTAGCTCTGACTTTGACTTATCCGCTTTAAATATTTTTAGTTTTTAATTTATTTAAATTAAAAGTAAATTAGAACACATCAAATTCTAATTTTAATCTATTTTAGTTTTTAGTTTTTCTCTACATTTTTTGTATTATTCATAGCGATATAATAATTTTTTAATTTTTTTTAGAAAAAATTAATAGCTGTTGTAGTATACTCCTTATATCAAAGAGGGGACTTCCCGTCCCCCAGCGTATCCACGTGGCGCTTTGCGCAAAAGAGCTCTCTAAGTTTTGATAATTACGTATAGACTCTCGGTTCTTACAAAAAGGTCTTTGATTTTTTTTGCGAAAAAGTCACTTCGCTCTCTTTTTACTGGATAACGCCCTGCGGTTTTCTATAATTACGTATAGGTCCTTGATTCTTTCGAAAAGATCCTTGTTGTTTTTGCGAAAAAGCCTCTCCGCTCTTCTTTTGTTGGATAACGCTCCACAGTTTCTTCGAAATTACGTGCGGGTTCTTAGTTTTTTTCGGAGAGGCCCCTGGTACATTATTTCTATATGAATTTTCATCTTTTTATTTTGGTAGCAATTTTTTACCTTTTTTACTTTGATCTATATAATAACTAGTAAGGTGCCCGTGCGTTGCAACGGAAAACCAAATAAAAGTGATGCATACTATCGAATATGCGTACATAATACAAAATCTGGTAGCAACATCTATATTACCACATTCTAAATGCATACATAATACAAAATTATTAGCAACTCATAATGTGGATTGTGAAAGCTACCTCAAACAAATTATTAGCAACTCCTGATATATATAATTTGGCTATTACAAGAACACATTTAACTTTTACATGCTCTAAACAAGAAGGAACATGAACAATGAAACAAAGCACACCATGCATAAATGTTTATAACTAACACCTAATAATAGATTAATTTTTCAACTATCATGCATGCTAAAGAATTTTGAAACACTTACAAGAAATCATCTACCCAAATGAAGTGATCAAAAACAGTGCACTACTTTTTGAAACACCGAGTAATGTTCCAGAATCGACAAAGAAATCATCTACCCATTACGGTGGCTTCGAATGAATTTATGGAACATTACTTTTTCATCGATGGCTTCAATGAATTTATGGAACATTACAATGGCTTGAATACATTATTGTTGTATTATGCATGCTAAATGAATTTTGAAACACTTACAAGAAATCATCTACCCATTACTCAATAAGGTTATATATATCTAGCCAAAATACAACACAAGAATAATATATTAAGATACAAAGATACCACCTTTCTCGGATATCGAACACTTGGATAATATGAGCATTGCATAATCGGGACTCTGCTAACACTTGGACACATGCGAATCGAATATGACACGGCACATAGCACATAAGCATGTCATTATATCAACAACTATATTAAACAATAAATCTAATGCAAACTAACAATTTCAAAGAAACAGTTTTGCAACCTTGTAGAGCATAACAATTTCAACAATTTCACTGGTCTTGACGGAGCTCGGTGGTTCACCTTCACGGCGGCAGATCCTTCGCAAATCACCACGACACAACAACACAAACGCACGATTCATTTGTAATTTCAGCGCGTGAAGACTCGCCGGATCAAGAACCAACCCAACCTGAAGGAAGTGCGAGAGACTGGGAGAGCAGGAGGAGAAGAAAAAGGCGGGACCTTGTGGAAGTCGACGGAGCGACGCGGGAGGTAGAACCCGCAGCGGCGCCGCGGAGTAGGCGAGGACGAGGAGGAGCACCAGTTGGGCCGCCATGGGTGGGGTGGGGGATCACCACTTGGAGGACGAAGGCGCGGCCCATGGCGGCGTCGGCGAGTCGGTCCTCCAAGTGTCGTACCTCCCGGCGAACACCACCAACGGAAGGTCTCGATCGTCTTGAGCACCGCTTCCGGCTCCTCCTCGGCTCGGTACTCGGGAGTTGCAGCGCCTTCTTCGTCTTCCAGCTGTCCATCGTTCACCTCCGCGCCGCGAGGCGGGGGACGGCGGAGGGAGGCGAGGCGGGGGGCGGCGGAGGGAGGCGAGGCGGCGGCGCGGGGTGGGGAGGGGAAGGAGGCGGGGGGCGGCGGGGGGAGAGCGAGGCGGCGGGGAGAGCGCGGGGAGGCGGGGCGGCGGTGGCGCGGGGGGGGGGAGGAGGAGGCGCGGGCTGGGGGAGAGAGGGAGGCGTGGGGCGGAGGGTGATGTAGGGATTTTAGGGTTTAATCAGATCGTGTGGCCGAGAAGAGAGGAGAAAGATCAAATGGTTAAGAAGTGAGGGAGGGTGGACGTGACGGCAACCACCAACTCCTTCTTTTTAAATAGTAAAGATTAGTGTGACGTGATACAGCACCTATGTGACTAAATTTGGACCGCAAACCGAAAGGCGAAACTCTCAGCCCGCAGCCGAAGCCGAGAGCGCCGAGCAATCGTTATTTGTTATATTAATAAATCACTGCCCAAAACTACACCACCCCTAGTATGATATCGACGGCACTCTCTCTCTCCTCCCCTCCACAATCCACATAAGAGAAGCAGGGTCGACTCGATTCGGCTCGGTCCCCTCCCCTTTCTAGGTTCGCTGCCTCCTCTTCTACCTTGGCTTGGCCTGGCCATTAATGCCCTCGAATTAAGCTTCTCTTTCTCGCTCGTGCCTTCCCTGTTCCCCACCCGACAAACCATTTCTTCTTTCTTCTCTTCACCACCTCTCTCTTTGGGTGGGGGGAGCGGTGTCGTTTCTTGGTGCTGTGCTATGAGGGGTTAGCGGCGGAGGCAAAACAGAGCAAACGGCAATTTGGGATGATTGATTCTTTCTCAAGTTCCTCACGATCTGCCCCCAAAAAGGTCTGTTCTTTCCTTCCTTCTTTCTTTCCTGGAGATTTTTCCCCCTGAAATAAAAAAAAAGTTCCTCTAGATCTGCAAGTGCTCCATGAGTTGATCAATGATTCAATCTATATGCTATCTTGTCTTGGGATGGTTGGTACTTGGTAGGATACATTGCCTACAATTATTAATCTGTGGACTTATTCTACTTGCCATGGACTAATTGATCCCCGAAATAATTATTCTCCGTCTATCTGGTAACCATGATATTGTGGTGTTGTTCTTTGACTTCTTTCTGTCCTATTTGATTTGTAAGAATTTTCATTCTTTTTATAGTTTGCTGCTCCTAACATGTAAGAAACACAACCGACTTTGTATTGTTCATCAAGGGGGTGTGATCTTGACGATGGATGCCATTTTTCCCTAGGTCATCTAGCTTCTCTAATCGACCTGTTGCTCGGGAAACATCATGGCCATGGAAGCTCATAAGCTTCGGTTCGTTAGATGCCCAGGATGCCTCCAGCTTCTTGTTGAGTATCCATCCATTCCTGTCTACCAATGCGGTGGCTGTGGTACTGTTCTTAGAGGTTAGAATCATATGATCTATCTTCAGTTGTCTGGTTCAGAAAAAATAATTTCTTCTTTTTCTCCTATTTTTAATCATTATTAATATCTATGATGCAGCGAAAAATCGAGTTGTGCCAGTAGTGAACACTACTTCATCTGGGGAACAGAACAAACTTTCAAATAGTTCAACAGGAGACCTTCAGCACAACAAATTAATTTGCCCAGATGGACATGAAATTACTCCGTCCTCCAATGCGCAATCTAGTGAGGCTGATGAGAAGATTTCCTTTGTTAGTGAGGATGTCAGCCCCTGTGAGAATGTGAATGAGGAAAGAACTATGTTTGTTGGCAAGAGTATCGACTCTTCTGAGCTTGTTAACATGGATAAATGTTCCTTAGTTGATGGAAGTGTCAGCAATCCTGAGGATACAATTGTAGGTATACATGATGAAGGCACTGGAGCTGATTCTGGTCTTGATTCGATCAGAGAAGTAGAGAATGGTTGTATCGATGAAAATGCCAATAGAGAAAAAGGTTCCATTATGAATGATGGGAGCACCAGCAATGAATTTGCTACCATCCGAAGCATGGCCAATGAGGAGTTAGGAGCTGGTTCTAACAATAATTCAACAGGAGATGTGGAGAGCCTAGCTGAGGAAAAGTGTTCTCTTAGCAATAAGAATGTCAACTGCCTAATGATAGTTGAAGGCTGCAAGCTGGATGAGGACACTAAGGCTAAAACTAATAATGTTTCAACTCGCAAAGAAGAGAGATCTCAACCATATGAGAATTTGTGTGTTGAATCGCATGAAGATTTGATTGAAGAATTGGTGAGGTCTCTGTCACTCAGTGATGATGAAGAAGACTTTGTTGATATAGCAGAGAGTAATGAACTTAATGATGTTTTGCGATATCAAATGGGTAGTTACAGATTTTCATCAGGGAACAAAATGAACGATGTCCCTCGAACTGACCCTCATGGCCGATTGATTGAAGAATTAGTGATGTCTTTTAGTGATGCAGAAGAACCACCAGACCAGCATGTTGTGGTTGCACACAGCGGCATTGCAGAAAGTGTTCACATGGACCAGAATGGTAAGGATCTGCACAATCTAGATGCAATAGGTGCAAATCCATATGAAGAAAGTTTATCTCCATTGGACGATGGGCATCTCAAATCTGGACAAAGTTTCCAACAAAATGAGCTTGCAGCTGTTACCACTGAAGAAAAGGAAGAGGGGCATTTGGAAGAAGAAAAAATGGTCAACCATGCTGAACTTGAAGCAGACAATGGAATTGTTGCTGTTCTTTCAAATTTGTCAAACGAGAGGTTTTGTTCCACATCTCCGCCTAGCTTTGATTACAAAAAAGAAGAGAAATCTTACAGATATGGAGCTAGAGAACTTTGTCAGGGATTGTCACTTGATTCTGAAGACTTCCGGTCAATCCAAAACTTCATCGAGTCTCAAATGGATGGGACCTCGAGTTGTCTCTCAAGTGGCTCCCCCAGTCATGGGGACCTGGTACATAAAACGCCAAACAAGTTCAAGAAAATTGATAAACTTGAGCGTCTGAAGAAGATGGATGACCTAAGAGATCAGTTAAATAGGCTTTCTAGCCAGAAATTGTCAGAGAAAAGATATCAGAGAAAATGCCTTGAGCACCTTCAGCAGCAGAATAGCTACAAGCACATTGAACAACATCCTCAAGGTTTTGATGCTGATTCCATCCTGAGTTCTGGTACTATAGATCCCTATTATGATCATGGAAAGCAACCAAGGTACCCACCACCAGTTCCTTTCTCGCCACCTCATTCATATATTCACCGCCATTTTGGACAGAGGCAACTGCATGTGCCATACAATTGCAGTGCATGGGAGTTTAATTCATATTACCAGTCCTCATATGCTGGAAGCACGATTCTTGAACATGAATCGCTTAGTTTGAGCTACAAGGAGCAGAAACAAGCAGTGAGAAAACATATTTTGCGGTCTTTTTCAGGCGCTTCCCCGTTTACTATCTGCAACGGCTGTTTCAATTTGGTTCAAATGCCATCAGATATCTATGTATCAAAATCAAAGATTGCCAAGATCCAGTGTGGTCAGTGCTCCAAGGTCATTGTATTGTCGTTTCCTGCTACACATGGTGGAGATGCAAATATTAGCCAGGAATTGACTAAGAAACCGAAGAAGCCTGGCCAGAATAAAGTTGCTAACAAGGAGGATGCTGTTTCTTATTCTGCTGTATGCCCAGGAGGGGATCCTGTGGGTTTAAATGAAGAATGCAGCGCTTCCTTCTCAAGAAGTTTCTCTAGCAGAGCTAGACCAGCCGGTGGTGCTTCAGGAAGTGGCAACAAGGTGTCAGACTCGGCACTTCATCGGCTCATGGGGTACGATTCAGCAAGCCAGTTGTTACGCCACAGCAGGGTGTTTGATGATGGATATGACAGCTTTGAATCCATGGTTCCAGTTTCCAACAGAGTTTCCAGAAGAAAGAATTTGTGAGATATATTACAGACTTGAATCCTTTCGGTTCCTAACAAGTAGGATAGGAAGGACCAGCGATTTTGGAGTTTGGAGGAGAATACATGTTATGGTTATGAACAACGAATGGACACCATGCCTGCAAATAATTTTGTAAGCTTTTACGAATGCTTTGAACTTTTCTGAGGTCCTTTGGCCTGTCACATTCTTTAATGTAGTAATTGTTTATTCTTGTTGTAAAGTTGTCTATAACCAGGAGATGAGAACAGTTATTCATGTTATTTTGTTAATATATGTTGTTTCCCTAGGTCAGACTGAGGTATAGGAATGAAATTTAACTCTTAATTCAATTATGTTTTTCCAAATCTGAACACCATAGTTCTTACATTATGAAATGTTCGCCTATTATGTTCTTCCCCTTTGGCTATGCATCAATGTCTGTGTATATTGTCTCTCCAAATTGACAAGTGGTGAGTGGCACTTACACAGATTTTTCTCTCTCCTTTGTTGGTGCGAGTTGGACAACTCAGCAGCTCTGAATGTAGAGCTGCGAAGCATTATTTCCTTGTGTAACCGACCATGTGATTTGTATTGCATGAGATGCATCTTGTCCCCCATCATCATTCATCAGACAGCATTGCAATGGACAAAGTTGCCGCAGGTCAACTTTGCGTAGTGTCAGGCTGTTCAGGCTAATACAGCCATGGTTAATGGTACTCGGTTACTATAATAGTTGTGCAGAGTTAGTTTATGTCTCCAAGATTCATGTACTTCGCTGTGTCTGCGAATAAGTGCATATGCTTGTTTGGAATATTTGCTGACGTTTTCAGAACACTGGTGTCATTATTGGTGGCGCTGCATTGAGGATGAACTTGTAGTAGTTCATTGGCAAGGACGTGTGTATGTTTCTTTTTAAAAAAAGTTGGTTTAATTTGTTTTCTCCGTGGAGCGTGGACTCAGGCTCCGTTTGGAATCGTTTTCAGATATTTTGGTGGCTGGTTAGCTTCTTTTTCCTAAGGAGATTTTATGGTCTAGGTAGCACAAGGTACCGGTACCTTTTAATTTAAGAGGTACGCGTACATCTTAGCCCTAATTACAATTAGGTAATGTTTTCTTACGCTAAGTACATGTGTCGAATTAAACTAACTCATTCCACTCCCCGTCCAATTAGATTAGCTTTCCTCTCTTCCAATTTTGGCTTTTCTCACAAATCATCATATTTTGTCATCTTCCCCAACCCCGTTCAAGTCGCCACCGATATCTAATTCATCCGCTTTAGTGAGTTTCTCCACAATTAATCTCACCCACACCATCACCATCATCCCTTCATCTTTTCCTCTCGCTAGGGGTGAAAACGGATCGGATTCGGACAGATATTGCTTAAACCGTATCCTAACCCATATTTTTTCTCCGGGTTCGGAGTCGAATACGGTAAGATTGGATACGAATACGAATTCGGAATATTCGGAGTTTCGAATACGGTACCGTCAGGCCAGATATATAACGGATTCGGCTCGGAACCAGATAAGATAGGCGGATAATATGGATGATTACAGTTCCAAAAGCCACAATAGGAATACAAAGGTTCATACGAGATTACGAGTACGGAGTACCATATATAACATAAGTTTATCTTGCCATAATAGAAACACAAAATAGCAATAGTATAGGCTCATAGCCTCTAAGCCTCAAGCAAACAATAACTGAACACTCAAAGTGCCTTCACCCTCTATGACTCGTCATCACTAGCCAAGTAACAACAACTGAAATTGAACAAGAGCATTGTACTGGAAGAAGTCCAATATTGCTGTTAAGTAATGTCTGTGGCCCCCAAATCATAATAGAGAAGTACTGGAAATATTGACTATTATCTATTATGATTACACATATCATAATAGAGAAGAGCTAATCAATCAGCAATGTGTTAACTGTTAAGTGATATTATGATTGTATTGTGTTATGATTGCAGTACAATCAGCAAGAGTTAACTGCTAAGTACAATCTATGAGTTAACTGTGTAATGCAGTACAGCAATGTGTGTATTATGATTACACACATCCAGTACTTCTCTATTATCTATTTATCTTTGCAAACTCGCTTACTTGTTTAATGTCTATGGCTCCCAAACCTATGTGTTAACTGTTATCATGCGATTCCTGAAAATGCAATATTTCAATCTTTTGTTCAGTAGTTACAGCCACAATTTATTTCATGATTTACATCCAAATTTCCTGTTACTTCATTACTTCTTCAAGTTCTCCATCATTTTTATCTTGCTGTTGTTTGGTACCAATGGCCAATGCCATTATGCCAATACTTTTTAACATGAACAAACAGTGAGCAATGAGCAGAAAAACAATTTACCTTTTCAGTGAGTAGCTTCTTTGGAGGTTTGTAGCTCTTCCTGGAATGCTGAAACACTATAACAGCAACAAGAAGCCCTTCCACAACCAAGTGCCCTGAACAATCACATCATCACCAGATGTCAAACACTATGACCAACACCATCACCACATCATACGTCCGTAGTTGATGGGCAGAAGAGGCTTACCATCAATATGAACCCCGAAGACGACGGCACAAGCAAGAGGGGCGAGGTTTGTGCGGCGGTCGGGGAAGACGGCGTTGAGGAGGCGGCCGGGCGGGAGGAGGGGGTCGGGCCGGTGTTGAGGACGAGGCCGAGCGGGAGGAGGGGGTCGGGCCGGCGACCGTGAGGACGGGCGGCGGCTGGGAGGAGGGACGGGGTCGACGGTCTTCCACGAGGAGGGGGCGGATCTAGATCTAGAGGTGAGGACGGGTTTTTCCCGTCCGATCCGGTATCGAATCCGGTTGGTAGCGAATTCGATACCGGATGAGTGCCACTTTCTTCTCCAATGCTGGCCATCATCGCCAACCCATTTTGAACCACCCCCTACCATGCCAACCCTATCAGATGATTCCCCTCGTTGTCACCATGCTCGTGCACGTGCCACATCCCATAGAACGCCGTCAGACCGTCACCGCCGTGGTCCTCCACGCCTCAGCCATTGCCATGCTCGTTGCTAGTCCACCGTTAAGCTCCATTGCCCACGAAGCCTCCTCCGATTACTTCCTTAAAGTCGAACCGATCCATTTTGGTCCTTAGTTGCACCTTTTGCACTGTGTTTGTCGTCGTCGTCGGCTACTCGAGCCGCCTATGCTCTCCCCTATTAAGAGGGAGGGGCACCCACCATTCGTTGAATGCTGACGAGGAGCGTTAGCCATGCCAGATCTATGTGGCGTCCGAGTTAGGCTAAAATCATGTTAAAATCGGGCCAAGGGGGTAATTTAACTAGTATTGCAATATGATGATTAACAAACATCCGATTTTGCACTTAAGAGTTACATCCAAACAAACCTAAGAGTTCCAGTGGGTAAAATCAGTAGGATAGATACGGGTTGAAGTGAATCTTCGTTTTTTCATGACAAATCAACCCCATTACAATTTGGTCCCAGATGGATGGTCAGATAATTTTCTTTTGTGTTGATTAACGTGAGAAATTTCTTAGTGTAGGTAATTAGTATAGAAAGGCATAGAAGTTTTTTAAAATGATTCCTAAGAAACTACCCTAACAAGAAAAGATTACATGCAAATCATATAAAATCAAACAGATTACAGGTTGCTTGGGAAATATCTTCGCCTCTTCTGTTGGACTGGATGCGCACGCCAGGGTGCCCGAGTATGTCACGTGTGCATGTGCTAGTCACGCCGATATGTAGTCTAACATACACGTGTTCCTGGGTTGGCCTAGTCAAATATTCGACTTTAATTTGAGGGCAAAAATGCAATCCAAGAGGTGCTAGCACCTACCGAAATTTATCATCATGCAGAGGGGGCCCTATAAGAGGCCGTTACGTACCCTTCGGAAAAAAAGAGGATTGAGAGCACGGAAGTGAAATTTTCTTAGGATCCAAACCAACAAGGCGTTGATATGTCTTTGGTTCTTGACGCTGCTTGCCTTGTGCGAGATGATGAGATTTTTTATGTAGTTTTTAATATTTATTATAGTTATTGTCTATTTTATTTAATATAGAATTATTCATATTATTGATGCAAGTGATAGGGAATATTTTGATGCGAAATTTAATTCGAGGAATGAATTAATTCTCGAGGCTCTAAGGATGACTGTGCTGGAATATAGTAGATATATTTATAGAGATCAAGTCTACTGGAATTTAATATGTATGTATTTGTTTAACCAGGGCATAGCACATGGCGGAATAGCTAGGTTTATTTTGTAGGATTGACTTTGCAGGTTGTTGGCCCACATGATCATATTAGAATTAATCTCATAAACAATCTGATCATGACGTATGACTCACAGCTTGGGACTAATATATTTAGACTCATAAAACTGACCTGTTTGATCGTGATTGGTGACATAGCTCAGGAGTCTCATGGGAAACTGGAAACAGATGGATCACTTTGTAATACTTAAAAGTGTAATCTATAAATAGGTGCCTGCCCTCTAGCATCATTGGTATTGTGAGTGGCACCATAGATAAGTCAGAGGAATATAGAGTAGACCAAAAACTCTCCACGGAATAAATTTTGGTTTTGAGAAAACCTAACACGAGGTTGATTTAAAATTTTTGTTATGGGGAATGCTAGCGTCCGGACGTCCAATCCAGGCGTTAGCTTCGGATGCTCGGCTACAATATTTTTCAACCATATTTACAATATTTTTGTTCATATTTGCAATATTTTTCATCCGTGTTTTTGGTGCAATATTTTTTATTTCGTGTATGCAACATAGACTTTTGTATGACACATTTTTGTTGTATATGGTAATTAGAAATGTCACATACATGGCTGACAAATGTTACAGATATGGATAAGAAATATTGCGGATGGAAATACTCATATCTTCTTCGTTTATTTGTTACAAACATGAGCAAAAAATATTACAGATATAATCAAAAAATGTTACAGCCGAGTATCTGAAACCAAACGTCCGAATCGGACGTCCGGGCCGTAGCCTTATCCTTTGTTATTGATCTTCGGAGGGAGGCCTCTCCCCCTTGTTTTTGAGATAGGCAAATGTAACAGCTTGTGCATACATACCCATTGCGTGCGTCCAAGTAATGCAGGGATCGGAGGGCGGGACTTGCGAACAGGCTAGCAAGACATGGGGCAACAAGTGGTGCACGAAGCCCGGCACCTGCAACAAACCGTGCATCGCCGAAGTCTTCGACTCCGGATAGTACTGCATCATCCTTCGTAAATGCATGTGTACCAAGTGCTGCATGCGCGGCTGAATAAAAATATCATGTCATTGTTCGACGAAGCTAGCTAGCTGCTAATGTATATGTGCTCATGCATGGCTGGTGAAATAAAATTTCTGCGTGCATGGCACACAATATATGGCGCGCAAAAAGGTGACTGATTATTGGGCCCATGGATGCATTATTGTATGCTTCACTAGCTAGCTTGTGAACTAGTATATATTGTGAGCGAGCGTAAGGGACGGCAGAAGCACATCAAATTAGCAAGCTGAGAAACAAAGGTCATGCCTTGGATGGATGAATTTTCACGGAATTTCACTGAAATATATACAACGTGCACGGAAACAAAGGTCATGCCTTGGATGGATGAATTTTTTTATACTATTGATTTGAATGAAATAATAAGATATGTTTGTGCGTTGGGAGAGTTACACGCGGGTTCGTGATTTTTCTATGAATTTATGATTTAGGGTTGGTTTGCAGTTGTTGTGTAATCTAGTCAATTATTGAAATATTCACTAGTTCCAGTAAGACTTTGCTGATAGAGATCCAAGAAATTGTTTTTTAACTAACTATTATACCAAAAAGTAGAGAAAAATAAGTGCTTTTGAAAAGCCACTACAATATCAATAGGAGCTTAATTTAATATATATATGCATGCACTTAAGGAATTATTCCCATAAAGAATGTAAGACAAGAATATCGATTTGGAAGTTTGACTATCACTATCTGGCAAGCTGTTGTAGCTATAAGGCACGAAATATATATCTCTGAGGCATATAAGACAAGATTTGGAAGTTTGAATATATATGGCTATATATCTACCAATTGGTTGTAGTTATTAGGCACCAAAAACAGGTATCTGAGGCGTAAGCCAAGACCTG
Source organism: Melocanna baccifera (assembly GCA_036346265.1). Classification (NCBI taxonomy): domain Eukaryota; kingdom Viridiplantae; phylum Streptophyta; class Magnoliopsida; order Poales; family Poaceae; genus Melocanna; species Melocanna baccifera. The sequence goes on from CM070708.1 coordinate 6,368,459, forward strand.
GAATTTCGACTGTGATCACTATATGCCAAACGTTGTAGCCATAAGGCATGAAATATCTCTAAGCGCATGCATGGCTGTGCACTTGAGCTGTTGGTGCCACTACTACAGAAATCACCATCAAAGACAATTCAAAAACGTCATCACACACTACTAGAAAACGGATCATCCCTTATGGTTCAAAATCATCAGAAAAATATAAAAAACCGTCAGGTTAAATTTTCCTGACGGGTTTTCGTCAGGCAAAACCCCTCAGGGCTGGCTGGAAAGGAAAATTAAATTTGGGTGACGGTTACCCGTCAGGGAAATTTAACCTGACGGTTAATACCGTCAAGGAAATTTAACCTAACGGTATTACCCGTCAGGGATAACTGTATTATCCTAAGGGGCTAAACCGTCAGTAAAATAATTTTAACCTGATGGTACTAACCGACAGTCAGGAAAATATATTTTACTGACGGTTCATTCACCATCAATACAATACCCTGACCCGCAATGAAAAAGGATTTTTCTGAGGAGGCCAAACCGTCAGGAAAATTGATTTAACCTGATGGTACTAACCGACACCATTTGGCTGCTCTTTTCTCAATTAAGTTGCACATAGACATATTACCATTGCTCCGAAACATACAAGATGAAATGTGAGGACAACCATTGGATAGCAGAGTTCATCAGAGTTCAATTTCACGTCAGCTTTAAGACAAGAAAAAGCAAAGCAAAGCATGTTGCTATAAAATTCACGAGTCAAAAGATTGTATCTAAATATTTGATGCAGAAAGCATTTGAAGTCACAAGATCATAACCAAACATGAGACACCTAAGAAACAAAATTAGTTCACCAGCCGTCAAGAGAGAAGTACATTTAGCCACACGATTCAGCGTCTCATGATACCGGCCAACAAATTATAGAGAGTACAGAGTTGCGTAAAACCACGCCCTTTCCTGATGCGTTGATGCTGTCCATTATCTGTAGAGCCCGTAGCTAAATCTTTACCATTGGTGGGCACAGGTTCATTGCTTAAGGGGTTCCTTTCTGTATCAGCTCTAGATATGCCAGCCTCTGCAGCATCAGCACCCCTGTTGCCATCTGCCTTTGTTAAATTTGCATCAGCCCTGATGGGGCTGCTCCTGGAGCTTGCACCTGGATCATTCCTGCAATTATAATCAAACACATTTCTATTAAACATTAGTAAATTGTTATCGATCTTAAAGTGCTCCAATATTTTTACTTTACTAGTTAGAGACCTGGAGCTTCATTTTTTTTCTCACTCTCATATAGTGAAACATATATCACTCAAAACATATAAAAAGTTGCACTTAGGACCAAGGCTATAACTTAGAAGTTAACATTTAAAAATGAGAGGGTAGGCTTATTACATGACCAAAACTGCAAAAACTATACAAGCCAATGTCCATAATAGGAACTATGCTTTATGCCTTACTTAATGCTTTATGCTTTACTTACTTTTGGAACTCTTCTCCTCACAGATGTAGGTTGTTCTTCTACAAGTGGATCAAAAAAAAAGGTTCAGGTTTGGGGCAACGTTCCACATAATTCGCATATACAAGATTGTTGAAGCATTCCTATTTCTTCCCTTGCTGGTGGGATGTTGCCTGAAACATGCAATGACCCATTATCGGTGGAAATCAACTTGAGTAACAGGCATGGTCACTGAAAAAGATCAATGTAAGGCAAGAAAAAGAAAGGGAACAGTATCATAAAAATGAACCAATGATGATCCAATAACAACTTCAATAAAAGGACATGTCTTCTGGAACTTTAGAGAATGTTTGCTCCACAAGTTGGTCAAATGTTAGTATTACCATTCTGAAGTAATCATTCAAGAAGAGCTTTTGACTGCAATATACATAAGCTCCATGCATAAGGTCATCAAACTGCAGAATGCTATGATAAGTGAAAGATTCATAAAGTTAAAATTAATTTTTTTATCCAGAATGAACTGATAAATGACAGATTTTGTGGGATGAGCCAACCAATCAAATCAAACATTTAGATGGGGCATCATAACTACATGCATTTTTTTAACAACCAACAAACTAATGCTTAATCAAGTTAAACATTTAGGATCAACTAGTAAGATGCCCGTACGTTGCAACGGAAAATAACAATATTTTACCGTGATAAGTTGAAAATAGATTGTCCAATAATATTTTTTCTCTATTTTTAGCACTCCGGTTGTGTGCGTATGGTGCATGACAGGGACCAACAAGTCTTGTCCCCAGCTTTAGTTCTACTGCTATCATAGAAAGGGTCTCTCGATGCTTTAGGATAGCAAAAACATCAAATGTGCATGCTACATTTCTATGTGCCAACTAACACCAATTTGCGTCACATATCAGGAAACAGAAGCTGAATTGTAATTGTTCTATTAGATCAATGATTTTCATTGTGGGGATCTTTGTTATTTTAGATACCAACTCTTGATTTTCATTGTTCTATACAAACAGAGAAACACCCTAAAACAGCCAGTTGAAATGATTCAGAAGGCAAATGCTTAACACTACAAATTATTCATATAGGTAAAACGTCTCAACAAGCTATTCAACCATGTTTTTCAGTCTTTTAATTAATTTCTAAACAAACAAAGAAAGAAAGAAGACACATCAACAGATGAAAATTAAGGTGTGCCGTGCGCTGTGAACGGTACAAGGAGACAGATAATTACTCGAGGGAATGGGCAGCACATTTGTAGTGTAGACTTGCAGTCTTAGTCCACAACAGTCAAAAGATTTTGTAACCAAGCTATACAGTAAAGGTAAAATTACTTTACAAACTACAATAGTAGAAAAAGAGTGAAATGCACCAAAGGTAGTCAGACTTGAATATAATCTCAATTGATACATGGATCATGGCGCTATTTATATGCGCATACTAAGAAGAAACTTCATGCTTTACTGACTGTATGCACCTTTAAATGGTTGATTGTTCACAGTAGCAGTACATTATCCCTTGCTGACTCTTTAGCTGGCAATAGTAGTAGTATTATTTTCAGTTTCACCACATGAGAAAGAGAAATGCATAGCAAATTAATGGAACCAGTTTGCTTTAATTTAACTTTGTTGGTGAACCAGTTTTTTTGTTTAAAGAAACAAATCCATCTGGATGAAACAATGTGATAAAAATAAAGTGGTGGATTACATTAGTATTTGAAAAGAAGATTCGAATCTTGGTTTTCTCATTACTAATATTAAGAGTACCATCTATTATGAAAGCATAATCACTGGCCAAATAATCCTAAATATCATCTCAAGAAAGTTATAAACCCAAACTCTAACCTCTAAACATCCTATCTAGACTGAGATCACCGACTATACCATTAGTAAATGGCCAATAACCAATCTGATTTAGAACTCTAGAAATGCCCATTAATAAGTACTGTGTATGGAATGGAAATCTGATTGACACAATCATCATGGACAATATTTTTCAAAACATAAGAGATATTAACAACAGATGATGGAAAACCCCAATTACAACATGGTCTCTAGTGTGCTGTGATCTGATCTTTTACCTTAGTCAGTGGCTGAGATTGTGCTCCCATGCAGGTCCTCATGACTCTCCACATAAGGCACATGAAATCACAATAATCCAAACCATTATTATTTCCCCAATCAATGTTGCTCCAACGGACTAAACTACCTATTCATGCGGACAACAAAACATGGACATGACTTATATGCATACCAACATTCACATCAACCACTAACAGCCTCTGATTCATCCAAGGAGACGAAGGTGGCTACAAAAAATATCTTCCATAAATCAAACCCAGCTAACATAAACAAAATCTCCACACACGAACAACAAAAATGCAAATACACTCTACCATGTAGGGGCTTGGGCGGCTAGTCTTTGGATCAACCCTATTCATCGCCATCCTGTTCCTCACATCACTGATCGGCGATGGGCATAGTCCGAAGGCCCCATCGATATGTTGTACATCCTGCATCTGTCCCTAGAAATGGTGTGCAGATCGGCGTCTACTGCGATGTTTGTAGCTAAATACAATCAACCACATCAACACCTCGCCTGTTAATCACAGAGATAGCGGCCAATTTGGAGGGATGATTGGGGGATTTCGCCTCATTAGTGGGAATAGCATGTCGGCGATGAGGGTGGCATACTCCTCAGAGGTGGCCTTGTAGGGCACGTTGAGGCCGTGCATAGGCAAGGTCGTGCCGGAGCCACGTGCGCCTCCAGTGGACGTGGCGGGTGCCTTGGAGAAGTTGATGTTCCCTGAGATTGCACCACAATGCAGCATCTTCGTCTCCTAGAGCTAGGGTTTTTGGCCGGATCTCAGAGGCAACCGTCAAATTGCGAAATCAACCAGCAATTCGAGAGAGGAAGTATTAGGGACTCAAGAAATCGAGGTACTTCGCTGGAGCTCATTCAGACGACGTCGTGGCACCAGAGGTGATGAAGTCCTCGTGGACCTTGGTGATGACATCGTCGATGATGGAGATGTAGATGGTGGAGACATTGTTGCTTACCATGGTGGTGGCGAAGGTGGCTAGGGTTAGGGTTTGGGTAGGACGAGGCAAGGGGAGGCGGGGTGGAGTTGGGGAAGAAGAGGGATGGCGGAGGAGGTGGGCGAGAGAGATGGGGCGACACCTCCGTGGGCTTGGGATTTAGGAAACAACATCATCGAGGTGTGCGTCTGAGAGATTATGTGGGGTCGAGGACTCTGGGGGCGGCGGCGTGAGGAAGGAGGCGATGCCCTAGAGCTGGTGGGTGAGCGTCTCAATGAACTCGGAGATGTCATCCTTGACCCCACGGTTCGAGCTCCTCGGCGTTGGGGTTGGAGAGGGAAGGGGATGGCGTGCGGCGGCTGAGGAAGGGAAGGGCGTGGGGAAGAGAAGGAACGTGCGGTCGTGCGGTTGGTTTTCGAAGGTAATGTGATGGTGCGTTGTGGAGTTGGCTACGTGAGGAGGAGGGCGGTGGGGGGAGAACGGTTCAGATTCTATCTCATAATCAGATCGAATGGCTAAAAAGAAATAAAGGAGGACTCATCAACCACCAACTCCTTCTTTTAAAGTAGTAAAGATATGGTAACTCACACCCTATTTTACAACAACCTATGATATTTTCTACCAGTTGTCATACGATGGAAAGATGGATTGAGGATGCAAATATAATATTAGGTTAAAATTTCCATACTCATGCTCAAAGTAGGGATACAAAATTGGACATGTTGTATCTCAGGAAAAAGAAGGTTTTTGCATCTCAGAAAAAAGAAGGTTTTTGCATCTCAGAAAAAAGAAGGTTTAGTAGTGAAAATAAGATAGCCTGCATCTTCTTTCAAGGAGTAAGAAGAATCTGTTCAGCACTACAGTAGATCATGCTGAATGCCAAACTCTAGAATTCAGATAGAAAGGATTAGCTATCTGCTATTTGCCAAACAATCATTGCATTATTAAAATATTATGAATGCATCAGTGTTACTGCCAGTGACATCAAAGAGTAAATAATATCCTTAGGACACCAAACCTAATTAAATTATGCACATATCTTAGATTGTTTTAGCACATGTTAATAATCTTTAGTGTAATATCCTCAACTCTGTACCATTAATCAAGGTCAAGATGCATGTACCAAAGAGAATCACAAAATCACAACCCACATTTCAAAAGTGAAAAAACAATCTACAGTACCATCTGACTCAACGTTGATTTAGCTGCTATTTGGATCAATTTCGATTTTTAACATGTAAGAGTAACACAACACAAAATAAAACCAAACACAAGTAAGGACTTCTGGAATGTCAGAGAAGATGACAGAAAGGAACTTTGAGAAGCACATTTAGTGCAGGACGTTGTCGAAGATGGCCAACTAGTGCGTCACCGTCTTATTGCTGCCCCCTACAACCACAAAAATCGGAGTCATAGCCTAGTAGTGCATCAAATCAGATCATATAGTAAGGGATTTGCATATGGGCTCGCCTTCAAGGGATGAGAAGTCCTAGACGCAATTGTGCTGGATGAGGATGAGGAGGGAGTTCTTCGCCTGCCCCGGTGAGAACTCGACGCGGCAGACGATCTCCTATAGTGGCAGCACGCCATGGCGGAGGAGGCACCTGCACACCTTCTGCGAGAGGGTATAGGTAGTGGGAGGTAGGGCATCACACGCACGCACGAGCAGATAAACGACAAGAATGCAGAGAATCACAGGAGGCGAGTGAAGGAAGAAGCGGGCGACACCCAGCTTCAGATCTAAAAAAAGGAGGGGAACGGGATGGAGGAAAGGAGGAAGGAGGAGGAGGGGAGGGTTGGAGGGAGGAGGGAGGGGCTGCCGCCACCGAGCCCAGACCCATATACGGACTCGAAACCGTGGTTGCACCCGCCATCGCTTCCCCACGACAGGAGCCAAAGGGGCCGTCACCAGAGACGAAGTCGCCCGCGTCGGAGGGGGGCTTGGAGCGGTGTGCGCGTAGCCGGATCCGGCACGGGCCGAGGTGGATCCGGAGAGGGGCGAGCAGATCCGGCGGTGGGGAGGCCGGATCTGGTGCGGGCCAGCGGCGCTAGCGCCGACACGAGCGCGGGTCGGCAGCGGGGAGCCGGGATCTGGCGGATGTGAGCGAGGGGTTGGGGTGGAGGAGGCTGGCGAGGGGTTGGGGCGGAGGAGGCGGGCGCGCGAGGGGATGGGGCGGAGGAGGCAGGCAAGGGGTTGGGGTGGAGGCGGCCGCGCGAGGGGTTGGGGCGGAGGAGGCGGGCGCGGGGTTGGGGAGGAGGAGGCGGGTGAGGGGATGGGGGCGTGCGGTGGCTGCGAAAAGTGGAAAAAAGTTGCGTCTTAGGGTTTATGTTTCAATTATCCTCACGGTTTATATAATACCGTCACAAAAATAGTTTATTTTCTTGGCGACTTAAGGAGCCCGACAGGCAAATGTATTTTTTTGTGACGGTGATACGTGTGCCCGTCACAAAAATTGATATCCCTTACGTTCTATGCGGGCCCGTCAGAAAAACTAAAGCTCGTGAGGGATGATCCGTTTTCTAGTAGTGACAGATGGTTTTTTGAACCGTCTGAATTTATGAGTCAGTGATAATCAAAGGTTATCACAGACGGTTTGTGAGCCGTCTGTGATAAATACAATACAGACAGTTTGTAACTAGAACCGCCTATGAAAAACACTTATCATAGACGGTTTTTGTTTAGAACCATCTGTGATAGTGAATCACAGATGATTCATACTATGAAATCGTCTATGATAGTTCATTCTATATCTTAATTTTTTTTATTTTTCAGTTAGTCTCAGAAAAATGTTAGCTATACCTTTTAAAAACAAGAAAAAACAAACAAATATGATATCAAACATAGCAAAGAACATTTTATTTTCATTACAATCCACTATTACAACATCACAAAATTACAATCCACCATTACAATATCACAAGAAAATATAGCAGAGAACATTCCATTTACATTACAAACTGAGTAGCACTAACCCCACAAAATAGCTCGAGTAGACCTTCTTGGCGCGGCTGCCTCACTATAAGCTCTTGGGCAGCTCTAAATGCCACAAAGTAGTAACATAATCATCATAGTTACAGAATCAAATACTAGAAGAAACAATGGAGGGAGGTGCTGGCTGGCTGACCTGGTATGCGACCTTCAAATCTCTGCATAAAGGGTCAATCGAGGAGGAGGAGAAGCCTGGAGAGATTTTGAGCGCATAAAGGGTAGAGGATGGGTTTAGGTGAGTATTTACAGGGGAGGAACAGGTGGGACGATCTGTGGGATGTGGGTTGGTCGGTTTTTATTAGCTGGAATTGGGTTGAGGAGGATTGACGGGCCCAGCAGTCAAAGACCAATTTATCACAGATAATTCTTACCAAGAACCGTCTGTAAAAGCATCACAGACGGTTCTTACTAAAAACCATCTGTGATGCTATATGTATACCGATACAAAATAAACAACTAGTCTCAAAATATAAAATAACAAAGTTCTGCATGTCTTATATATACTCATTTGAAAGGTTTTGACGAGATCTACAACTTTGCAGTTGAGATAAACCCCAAATTTCGAAGGGAAGATCAAAAATTTTAGCAAAAACAGAAATAAAAAACTTGTGATGCAAATTTAAGCCTAAAGATGGCCAATTTTGGAGATCTTCGAGGGTGACTAGCTTAAACCAGTTGTTTTTTTGGATTAGGCTTGTCGTTAGCTTTCCAACGACTACAGGAACATCGAAAACGGACACCGTATGCAAAAGTTTTGCCCGTTTTACTGAAAGTGTGTCAAAACGGAATCCTACTCGAACTCAAGTGGAAAATTATGAAATTTTAGGGGTGTGTGAGGCGAAAAATATATCACAGACGATTCTTAATAAGAACCATCTGTGATATTGTGGGAATATCACAGACGGTTCTTATCAAGAACCGTCTGTGATTGCATTTAATACTGGCGGTTTTATGAACCATCTGTGATGAGACGTCTAATATAAACTTTTTTGTAGTAGTGTACACCGTTTCTCGTATATAATCCAGCAATATATGATTTTTTTTATTTGGCCACATTGTGCCACATTAATTTCAAAATTAGCCCATGTGGTATGAAATTACAAATTTAGCCCCATTGCCAAGCGCAGAAGAACCAGCTGCCAACATGTGGCTCCTACCGCGCAATCTAACCGCGACACATTTGTCCCATCGTGGCACCGTTGGCGATTGCGGCACAGGTTGGCCCGACATGACAGGTGGCGGGACCCACGAAGGTTCCACGCCACTCGGCCACGGTAGGGACCAGGGAAGGTCTCGCGCTTCGGTTTCACGGCACCATGCCTGCATGCATGACAAAAGTGACTGTGCGTGGCTGGCTACCTCGGCTTGCGCATCCACTGGCTCTGTGTAATAAAATGGTCCCAGGATCGTTACCCCCATTTCATCCATAGCCACAAGAGACCAAAAGAGGGAGCGAAGAGAGGAAGGAAGGCCATGCAATGCCAAATTTTGAGTAGTTTTGATTTTGAATTTGAAGTTTGCGCAGTTGAAAAAGTTGTAGATCGGCTTGTGAGCACGAAAAAAAGGTAATTTGGATCCACATGCGAATATAGTTTTAGAAATATGATTAGCATGTAATTAGATAAATGGTAGCTTTTTAGTCTAGAAAAGTAGCAGTTAGCTTTGTATAGTTGGTCCGTACCCGTGGTTCACTTAGAAAACATAGTGTTGTTAGTATCGTTATTATTTATTAGTGCGGTAATTACATGCATGACATTGCTTATGTATAGCTAAATGAGTTTGCATGAAAACAAAATTGTTACAATTAGTGCGTTAGAAAATAATTATTATGCAATGTGTAGGTTGTTAATTTATACATGTCCCCTAAAAGTTAGAAATTTCGAAAATGTGAAACATTGTAAGCTGAAAGTACACAGACTATTTGATAGAAAAAATTAAAAATACTTAGTGTGTTAGAAAATAGTTATTATGCAATGTGTAGGGTGTAAATGTTTCTATGTCCCGTAAAAGTTAGAAATTTTGAAAATCCGAAATATTATTAGCTGGAAATATAAAAACTAGTTGACAAAAAAAATACAAAATACTTAGTGCATTATAAAATAATTATTATGCAATGTGTACGGTGTTAATTTTGACATGTCCCCTAAAAATCAGAAATTTCAAAAATCTAAAACATTATTAGCTGGAAATACATAGACTACTTGATAGAAAAAATTAAAAGTAATTAGTGCATTAGAAAATAATTATTATGCAATGTGTAGGGTGTTAATTTTTACATGTCCCATAAAAGTCAGAAATTTCAAAACTCTAAAACATTATTAGATGGAAGTACATAGACTATTTGATGGAAAAAAATTAAAAATACTTAGTGTGTTACAAAATAATTATTAGGCAATGTGTATGGTGTCTATTTTTGCATGTTCCGTAAAAATTAAAAATTAAAAAAATTAGAAACATTATTAGCTGGAAGTACACATGAAAAAATTAAAAATACTTAGTGTGTTCATAAATAATAAACATGCAATGTGTAGGGTGTTAATTTTTACATATCCTCTAAATATCAGAAATTTCGATAATCACAAACATTACTAGCTGGAAGTAGATAAACTATTTGACAGAAAAAATAAAAATAATTTTCATATGTGGCACTTTGAAGTGCATGAAATATGGTACGGTAGTCTACAATAAAATAATTTGTATGCTCAAAATGAAATGCTTGCATTGACAAAATTATCCACCAAACAGAAAGGATGTCTTCAATATGTATAAGATGATAAAGTTACATAATGAAATATTGATTTTGAACTTAATAATTTGCAAAGATGATCTAGTAACAACAGGATAAATCCGCTTGACGTACGCTAGCAACTGTTACATGGTACTATCATTGCATATTGTGTACTAAGTGGGTTTGATAAGCATTTATGTTAGGTACATTATATGCGACATTTAAGGTTTGTTCGTGTTCTATGGGAATGGTCTCGTACGTGACAGGCTGTATCGGGCGCACCATCAAAATGTGACCAGACCATGATCCGCTCACTAAGTCTGAAGGACATGAGCCTGTCTGAGCTAAGGAGGTGCGTGTGTTCCGCATTCGATTGGGACACTACAAGGAGGAAGATACACATCGAGGCATTGCATGACTTAATGGTGGGTGGTGCAGGGGAGACATTTTGGCAACTTCTGTAGGTGACAAGTGACACTTCGTAGGGCAATTACATGGAGGTTGTGTGCAACCCTAATGCTGCGATATATGTGAGGCCGATAGTGTATGTTCAGTTTGTGGAGAGGATGAAATCATCTGGCATGGGTGGTTCCGGTGGAGCTACTGGTGATGATGTGCCTGGGTTTGTCTTCGATGCTTGTGTTGGTCAAGATGCGGGTGAGGGAGTGGGTGATGGAGACCTGAGGAGGTGTGCTGAGAATTTTAAGCCAAATGAATGCGCAGAGAGATGGTGGGAAGCCTGTATTGATTGCCACGAGTACCTTGCCGACCAGGTGGAAGAAGCGGAAAGTGAGGAGGAGGAGGAGGAGGAGGATATGGAAACAACTAGTTCTGGAGATGAGGAAGATGGAGAAGCTGCTATGGGAGGTGAAGTAGGTGGTATTGTGGCCACCAATGTAGCATATGTCTCCTTTAGATGGGACGACATCATAGTGACATCCTTGGTTCTACCACAAGCAGAGGGGGCATAGTGGGGGTTCAATGAGGACACTCTACTCCTAGGGCAGTGCTTACCCAACAAGAGTGATGTCCAGCAAGTCATTGCCAAATACATCGTTAACATTAGTTAGACGTATCAGGTGCATAGGTCCAACCCTAACACCTATATCGGTAAATGTGTGGATGAATCTAGTCATAGCTATTAGAAATAGGCCAACAAATTGAGGCTAATTTTCCTTAATTCCAACGCATGCAAGGTTTAGTACCATATTGTTAAGGCAAAATGGGGGAGACTAATTTATAAGGTAGAGTCTATACCATTCCTTGAATTATGGAAGTGGATTGCATGAGGATGGCTTTGGCTAAATACACACACGCGCATGCACGCGCGCGTGTATTCGTGTATTTTCGCGTGAATACCGCGTGACTTGTGACTTGCGACGCGCAACCGCGTCGTGATGTGGCGCACCACTTGGCAGACCATGTCCACCTTATTTTGCTAAACCTTGTACCGTCTCTCTCTTTTTGACTGGTTATGAGACTGCTTAAGCTTAATTTCCATTAATTTTACTTGAATATCAGCAGTTACCAATGAATAATGGAGTCGGTTACTTCTTTTGATTGGTAATGAGACTGCTTAAATATTTGGTTTGAATACGAGCAGTTACTAGTGAATAATGGAGTCAGTTACTTGAGTATTATTTCAATTTAATGGCGTCAGTTACTAGAGAGTAATTAGCACATCTATAAAAGGACTGAAGACGTCCAGGTTTGGGATTGAACTCCTCCATTCCTTTCTTCCATTGTCTTCTTCCACTCTTGTACGAAGTGTTGAGCACTCGAACCTCGTCGACCTTTCTTCTTGGCGTGCACCGGTAAGAGAGGAGAGCGGGATCTCCGAACTATTGTCACAGAGAGAACCTGCACGGGGCGGCAATAAGGTTTTTAGGCAGCGCATTTGCGCGACCGCTCCTACTACACCCTGCTCTGCATCGAGCCTTCACTGTATCACGCTTGCGCTGCTTCCTTCTCTTCATCAAGCCCAACAGTAAGTCGTTCGTGTGTTTGTACGACTTTGATACAATATTTTCTTGTGTATATTCTGAAGTATGATGAGTAGCCTACTGTTAGTAGTTAGTTGTGCATCACTAGTATATTATTTTTGTCTCCTACTAAAATTTGGAATTAAAATATTGCCTACATATTTAACAATAGCAAGGTCCATGCGCAGCGGTTTAGGGGCGCAACCACGGACTTCTGGATAACGGTGTTGAAGTATCACATATACAAGCTTATTGAGCCACTTCATAGGCACCATAATATGATGTCCTCATATGTTGTGAATCTAATAAGCCACCTCATCACCATAGATATTTCTGTTTCACTAAAGTTTCTATTGGCAGATGTTGCCAATATGGTGGGGTTCTCGGTTAGTTACAAAAGGTATGGTGGGCAAAATAGAAGGTCATAGAGCGTATGTTTAGCACAAACAAAGAGGCTTATGACTTGTAACATCCTGATTTTTAGAGTTTATTTGAAGCCTTTAAAAGAAAATTCACTATTTTGATTTTTTTCTAAATTTAATACAAGCTTAAATCAAATTTTTAGTGATTAAAAGGATTTAATTTAACTAAAAGAAATATTAACATTTACTAAAAATATTTTATTTGGATTCCTTGTGTCTTAGAGAATTTTCTGGGGTTTTTTGGATTTATTTGCTATTTTCTAAAGCTCAAAAGGGTTTATCTGAATTTTAAAAAATAGGAAAATCCTTAAAATTCTAAAACAGTAAATGGGTATGCCTTGTTACGGTTCATCTGTACCATCTACCATCGACCGTTCGTTCTTCTCCTGAGCCACGTGTGTAATCCATCCATGCCCTTGAATACTGTTCATCTTCCTCATGATTTCATCGTCGTCTTCGCTCTGGTGTCGGTTTCCATGTCTGAGCCGTCGTCGTCCTATTTTGCCCACGGACTCATCGGCGTACATGCATATATAGCTATGTGATACGGGGTCACCCGATCTTCTCGACGTAGGATGGATACTCGCGGGAGTCTTGATGAATCGTAGCTATCTTCCAATGCCAATGCAAGGGACGAACACTCTTTAATCCGTCAAAACACACTCGCGTAGATTTCGTCGACCACCAAGTGAAGATCTATCGTGCACCCAATTCCCAGCAGAAAGGCTGAACGATCTTGATTGAAGAACACTCCTAATTCCCTCACGAAATTTCAGCAGCAATGATAAACTCGAACAAACTTTAGTAGATTGATTATTCTCAAAGGTGGTCTGAGCCCTTAGGCTGCCAATACATGGCTTATATAGGACCTTGGGACATCCATAGAATTCACAAAACTAGTACAACCCAACCCTATATGGTTTTAGATACGAACTCTCACAAAAAGGAAACTAGATTTTACAGCTGTCACATTATTTCAGCCATAACTTTTGATTCGTGATGAATTTGATGCTGGGACCAGATCCATTGCGTAGCCCTTGAAAATATCTTTCCAAGGAGTACAAGAACACCCAAATCGGACTCCGTTTGTGAAAGTTATGACCTTTTTAGTAAGTGCTTGTCAGGCTGTCCCGAACCGAATCCGAATTGAATTCTGAGTTGAATCCGAGTTTGAATCCAATTGGCCTTGTGGGAGGTACGAATTGGACTTGAAAATCTTATCCAAAACTTGTAGTTTAAGTTCTTGGGCTTCTCCCTTTTGCTCTCCCGCTGCATGAGCTTTCTTCCTTCATGTCTTTGGCACCTAATGTGGTTATCCTCTTTCTTTTGCCTCTCCATTGCTTTGCCATTGACAAACCTACGAATACACCATTTGATAACATGAGGTAGTATTTCATTCTTATGAATAACAACATTATATTTAATTTGGAATGAGTTCACCTGGCAATGTTTCATGCGGCTCAATAATTCTTTCCAGTTGAATAATATATTTAACTGAAAAGTACAAGATACGTGCGTATCCGCATCACTATGTCACCCTTCGTGTTCTGTACCTGCTGCCATTCGCCCTCGCTCGTGCACCACCGTCCTCACCGGAGTTCACCATTGCCACTGTTCGCTGAGCTCGATCATTGCCATCACTGTTGTCATCGAGCTCTGTCGTTTGCTCCATTTGTGTCCGCTATTCGTTGCTCACTCGCCGCCATTGCCATCTGCTTCGTTCGCCTTCACCATCCGTTGTCGTCAGTTTCATCTTCACCGAAGTTGAACATTCTTATTCCCCTGGACCGTTCGATCATCTTCGGACTGTCCGATCATCATCACCCTATCCGAGTTAGCCGCCGAGTCACTGCCACCTAAGCCCTAATCCTATATGGTTGCCACGTGTCATGCCACGTGGATGCCACATCAGCCAACTGAGCCATCCCGATGCCACATCAACCTACCACGTCAGCCCCAATTGTCCAGTCAGCGGTCGCATCATCCAAGCCATGCACTGTGCACTATTCCATGCACCGAGTTTACCGTAGACCCATCATTCCATCCACCGAGTTCACCATACAGTAGAATTTTTGATTTCAACTATTTTTCTTTAGATTTAATTTTTCAAGAACTCGTTCTCCACTGTCCTAGCTTCGTTTGACCTCATTATTTTTTGTAAATTCATCTAAAATTGAGCTCTAACTTTTTGTTCTAGTTTTAAAGTTTTTGGAGTTCATTTGAATTTATTTTTGTGCTGAGTTGTGTTTTCTCTCTCGTTAGATCACACCTTTGACGGAACTGAAGTAAGATTTGAAGATCAAGAGCAATTAACTAATAAGTAAGGCCAAGCAAGTCATGTCCTTTGATCATATTGAACCTAATTTTTAAATCTATTATTTATTTATTTATTTTAAATTAGCATGTATTGCTATTTTATTACAAACCTTTTTATATGGTAGTTAGTGTCCAAATTGATTAATCCCCCTTTTGATAATTTGAATGCCATTATTACATTGTCACCATAGAATACTAAATTATTTAGTAATACATACTAGTTGTCATATAGGTTGTATGTTTATTATACTTAACTATGCTTATAGTCTCGTTGGGTTCATCATTACATATGGTTAAATAATTAATTTGACTTAATGAGATATTGAACCATGGTTGGTGCCACAATTATAAAATTTGTGTGCCATGATATTAGTGTGTCATTGGTGTTGGTTATATAAAATTGGTTTTCACTTGGGCAAGTGGTCTTGTAGTAAAGGGAGAAGTGTATATTCATTTCAAGGGATACAAAATTCTCGCCTGGGTAATGTCTAAGGGCTTAACTTTGTACGCCATTGATCCGAGCCTTACCGAGCAAATCACATGTCTAGTATGGGATAGATCTGATTGATTAATTTGTTATATTTCAATTTCAATTTCACTATTGAGTTAAACATAGTTGCTAATTTTCATGAGACGCAAGAGAGGGCAATTATCGACTAGGTGATTAACCTACTCGATGGTGAAACCTTAGCGAGCAAAATTCAGTTGAGGTTGAGTATTTTAAAAGTCTTGTTGTGATTTTCTTTAGCGCAGGGATGATCATATCATGTGGGTACAGTTGTGCAACCTCTGTAGAGTGTAAAACTATTCGAATAGCCGTGTCCCCGGTTGTGGACAATGCTCGATAATTTTACATGCATGGTAGATATTTCATAAAACTTGGCTGAGATAACTTTGGAAAAATGAATGGTTAATTCACTGGTGAATAAGTTCGTGAATGGGTAGTTCACGAGTAGTTTATTTATTTCCTTTGATTATTTACTTGTTATTATCTTTATTAAAAGATCACTTTCAATATATTTATTATATTTACTTTAAAATTATTGCTTTCTGCAAAATAAACTTTCAGCCATCTATTGGTAAGCCTTGCATATTATATTTCATCTTTGTTACAAATAACTTATTGAGTGCCAATGTACTCATAGCTTTTTGCCTATTGTTGCTCAGTTGAAAAAGAACTATATCAGTAGGAGATACCTGAAGGAGTATACTTTGACAACTTTGCAGATTAAGACTTAGTTTTTTCAGTCGATTATCTGTGGGCATGTCGAATGGTTACTACGCTTATTTTTATTTTTCGCTGCTAGTATCTTAAATCTTCATGCTAGTAAGTTGTAATCTTGGCCATAAGGTTGTATTCTGATAATAATTATTAATATTTGAGTCTTTTTCTTTATTAATCGTACATATGGTTGATATTTTATTTATATTTACACTGTGTGCACTAGCATGATCCTAGACTAGTGCGATATACATAGAGAGTCTAGATTTGTAAATTTGGATCTTGACAGAGGTGGTATCATAGCCAAATCTACTGTAGGATGAAGCCCTAGTAAGAGTGGCGCATTAGCAAAATTTTAAAATCTATTTTCTAAATCAAACTAACCAAAGTAGATATTTAGTAAACTATCAACTCTCTTTTCCTTTCTTAATATTCTTACTCTCCGCCTTATTCAAAAATTTATTTTTCTAAAATTTTTAAATTAACTTATTTCCTTTTTAATGTCTTAGATGTCTCAAACTTTCTACAACCAGACTAGACGATGGCGAGGACTTCTCTGAGTCTTATTGTGGAGTCTTAGATTAAAGAGGTCAATAGTCTACTTCACCAAAGATGAGAAGGCAAAAGGCCAACGCATTGGATGTATCACTAGGCCGTACTTCATCACAAGGATTGGCAACTAAGTTCTATACCATAATTTCAAGTGCACATGTCAGTCACTGCAAACCAAAATCGTAAAATTATTCGAAAATTATTTCAAAATTACTGGGCCCCACCTGTCAGAGAGACATTCCTCTCTCCTTTGTTATTTTGGGGATTTTCCTTGAGAATAAAACTTTGAGGAGCTTGTTCTCTTTCGTCATAGCTCCAAATTTAACGAAACTTGTTTCTAAATTTTTCAAAAATCAATATCTATCTATTGGTGCTGGTTTTGTTCACTTTGGAGTGAAGTCAAATTTTATTTGTTATTTATTTGCATTTTCTTGCTTGTAGTTTATTTTTCGGTATGTTCTTTTAAGTACAGTTCGAAGGTTCAAACAAGCCCCCGGTTGAAGTAGCGCATGACCCTCAAGACCCCCAAGCTTTTGATCCAGGTGAGTCAGCATTTTGATCATTTTGAGCCTATATTTCATGTGAAATTATGTTCATTTAATTTAGCAAAATTGCATGCTTAATTTTCTATGCAATGGTATATTACTCGTAAGGTAGCTAAACACCCGCTTATCGATCTAGTAACATAATACTGCCATCTTTGATATTTGAATATCCCTGCACCTTGTCACCCTAGGTAATACTATATTAACCTTGCTAGCTATAAGTCAAGTTAAACGCCGTGCAAAGGTCCTATCTAAGTCCAGGGCACTAGTCTTCCCTGATCATTAATCTTTAAACATGAACACTGGTTTTGGGACAATCACGGGATGTAAATAACATGTAGTTTATGATAACTTAGTTTATGCTTCTCAATACCCTAAAAACTTGATATACCTGTCTAGGCGGATGGTAAGAGAGGTTAGTGCATATGTCATACTAGAAATTGTGGTTTCTAGTATGAACCATCCAGATGAATTAAGAACTTAATCCTGTGATGACCTCGTCATGTAAAACAGTGCAACCACAAGTCTGCAAAGTGCAACTGGGCCAAGTAGGATTATCAGACCTCAGAGTGATTCCATCGATGGGAGAATGAAGTAGTGCATGCGCAGACCAAATGTCCGGCATGACTGGGACACCTTTTAAAGTGATTATGTACTCGCTGCAGTAGACCTATGGAAACATCATAGTCCAACTGGTCTAGGTATTGGGGGTATGACATCTCGCACAACTTATGAGACTCGTTACCCGTGGGACAAGCTCATATAGGGTGGACTGGCAATGGGGCAAGGTAACTATGAAAAGCTGTGTGACGATCCCTCGATCTACATGAACAAGTAATTGTGTAAGCCTATCAGGTTGATTATCTGTTGTGGGTAAAGATGTATAATCACTTCAAAGTATAAACTGTTCAAACAATTGTGCTCACGGTTAAGGGCAGACATGGGATTTTACTCGAGTTAATTCTATTTCGAAACCTTTGTGGGTGGGAAGAAAACTGTCGAGCGGATGTAAACCTAACTTTGCCCTTTTTTCCTGGAGAGATGTACTTCAGCGTTGTTAATAAGGTGAATGTAACCTAAATGATCAAAATCTAGCATAGGTGGATGTAACCATATAATCGGTGGATGAAACCTGCACTGCTATAAATATTGCACAATTTTAGTTTCTTTAAAGTATGTTTGTTAAAACGCTAAGTCATAGGAATTTTTAATTATGGTTATTACAAATTTCACTTTGTGCAAATAAAAGAACCCAAGCCATCATTGTTAGCCTTTCGTCTATAATTATATGCATTCTATATGTTGGCTCGCGGAGCACGATTGGTTGTGCTCAGCCTCACCCTCAATCACCCTTCAGAGTCTGTGAACCAAGGCCACTATGTCTACTATGAGGACCAGGATGATGAAGGCGGTGAAGATGGTGGAAACTAGAGTGGTCCTTAGTAGTCTCGCCTCTCTCCTCAGTCTAGCTGACTAGCTAACTTTTGGATGGTACGCCTCTCTCCTCAGTCTAGCTGACTAGCTAACTTTTGGATGGTACCAATATTAGTCAGGGTTGTGGCAAATATCAGTGGCACCTAAGTTGTCTCAGTCACTTGCCTATAACAGGTTGTGCCTTACCACGTTTGCCACCGCTTTTGCTTCCGCACTCTATGTTATGTAAACATTTGGCCCGGTGGCCCTATTGTAAACTCGACCCAACGCGGTCTATTTGAACTTTGGTATTTAATGGTATGGTATCTGTCATGTATAAAATGATACAGTAATGTACCTATGAGCAGTATCTACTAATTCAGATAATAGTATGGTGGAATCGCAGAGAATTTCATATTGGGTCCGATAGGGCTAGTATGAGAGCGTACGACTACAGAAATCTTAGTTAGACTAGTAGTGTTCTAAGGCATGTGTCCTATTTTCAAAAATTAAAAAAAACTTTGACAAAATATAGCATATGACTTGCTTTACTTATTTCTCTTAATTCTTCACTCTTCTATACTCCCTTTGTATTTTCACTTGTTCTAACCTTTTGGTGTTCAAAATTGTAGATGGCCAAGGCTTCATTAGTCAATCCGTGGGATCACTTCTCCCATGGAGAGGATGGCGGGGAGTTTCATGAGCTCCTGTGACAACTCTTGGAGTACCTTGATGTGACCACGCTACACACTCATATACCAAAGTTCCCAAGAATAAACAAAAGGTGAATTCGTTTCTTCGGTTTTAATTTGTTTTAAATGAGAATATGATACTATCTAAAGATGAAAATATATATTTGTCTAGCTATACAAGGAGGATTGCATTAACGCTACACGCTCGTGGTTGGGGTCCACCTAAAGGAAAGCCGACCAACATATCAAGACCAAATAAATGCCTTCCCCAACTCTTGCTCAAGGTTACCACGTCACTTTTGGATCAATTCAAGCAAACATTCAAGTGGGACACATTTTGGAATTCAATTCGGCCTCCAGATCAATTCAGTGTCAGCCTGACAGGTCCAACTTCAAATGTGCATAACTTTTGCATACGAACTTTGTTTGAGGTGTGCGAGTATAGCATAGAAAGAAGAATTCGTACACTTTTCAATGGATCTAGTCTTACCTTCAAATTCCTTTTGTGCACACCACAATCATCAAAACAAGCCAACGCTGATTTAGCCTAACAGGATCAACTTCAAATGCTCATAGATTTCGCATCAAGAATCCATTTGGAATTTGTGAGTACAGCATGGAAAGCTTATTCCGTGCTCTTTCCAACGGATCTAGCCCTATCCTAAAATTACTTTTGTACGCGATGGAATCATCAAAACAATCTTTCAGTTTTGGAAACAGAGATAGAATCAGCTATGATTCGATTACTTTCCATGTGTTGAAAACTTTTCATAACCAAGGGTCTGCGTGCCCCTATAAATAGAGGCTCAATTGGCCATGTAAGTCAGACTTGTTTAGATTAGTTTTCCACCGTGAAACTTCATCGTATGTTTTTGTGTCAACTAGACCAACAACTGCGATTGCTGGCCTCAACCCTTTGTGTACCTCATTCATATTCGCAATAGTCATATTACTCTTTATCTTGTTCTTACTTGTTCTTCGATTGCTTATAGGAATTGAACCTCATGTTCAGGTCAACCGCGTTCTTGGCATAGTTGATATCGACTAGAGTGTGGTGTAGCGATTGTAGAACGAATTTGGTCGTCTCGATCGAGTAGCCTCATCGTCAACGTCATATCAACAATCGAAGCTATTCTTCTCATCGGAAGATTAGGCCTCCCTCATCATACCTAGGGTACCACCACCCGCCCATCTTTAGGGGCAGGAGGACCCAGGTCCAGAACTGAGACTGGTGTACCATGGAGGTTTTTCTCTATGTGTGGGATAGGTAGCTCAATTCCCACACCATCTTGGATGGGCCCCCTCAGATGCCATCCAGGATGCGGCACGCCTAGCAGCAGCCCACCTATGCCAACTGCATAAGAGGTTGTGACGGTAGCCTTTTTCCCACTTCCCTCGCATCAAAGATGCGGAGTATCTTTCGGAGCACCTCGATGCTAGGGTGGAAGACCCACAGTTGTGCACTAGATCCAACTGACACAGGCGATGGCGGTCACCTACACCCACGCCTTACAGGAGATTAGGCAGCTGCGGATGCTCTTAACCTCCAGCTATGAGCACTCGAACATCCTTTGTGCCCAACGCACCTGCTATCAGGCCGTCCTCCAAGTGGCAGAGCGCGAGAGGATTGCCACCGAGGCTGGGTTGGAATGCCTCCGGTCTATGGCTGCACATCCCCACCATCAGTACGAGCACCAGCACCAATACGAGCACTAGCACTAGCACTAGTACCTGCCACCACTCCTAGAGGCCCTGCATCGACTCAACGCTAGGGACCCCGCACCTTTCTCATGGAACACAAGAGTACGTACCCTCCGACTTGAATATGCAAATTTGGACTCTCTGTATATACTGCACTAGTCCAGGATAAGCTAGTACACATAAGTGTACATATAGATGAATAAAGGAAAAGACTCAAATATTAATAATTATCAGAGTACGACCTTATGGCTGAACATACAAATTATAGCCTGAAAGGCTTAAGGAACTAGCAATGAAAAATAGTAATAAGCATGGTAGCAATTCGATATGCCTATAGACAATCGACTAGGGTGCGAAGTCCTAATCGACTATGCAAGGCTTACTAATGGATGGCTAAAAAGTTATTTTGTAGAAAGCAATAATTTAAATTAAATACATTATTAGACTGAGAGTGAACTTTAAATAAAATAATAAATAACTAATCAAAGGAATTGAATGAACCACAAGTGAACTAACCGTCCACCCAATGAATAACATGTGAACTAACGATTCACGTAATGAACCCCTAGTGAGCTAACCATTCACTTTCCAAAGTTATTCCAACTAAGTTTTTATTAAAAACTCTACCCTTCGTGCCAAATCACCGAGCATTGTCCATAACTGAGGACACGACTATTTGAAAAGTTTTACACTCTATAAAGGTAGTATAACTGTACCCACATGATGTGATCATCCTCACATTAAAGAAAATCACAATAAGGCCTTTCTGATGCTCAATCTCAACTTAATACCGTCCGTTAGAGTTTCACATCACACCCCTCTTGTGTCTCATAGAAATCAGCAACCATGTTCAACACAATGGCGAGATTGAAATTGAAATATCACAAATTAATTATCTGATCCATCTCATACTAGACATTTGATTTGCACGGTAAAGCTCAGATCAATGACGCATAAAGTTAAATCCTTAGACATTATCTAGGTAAGACATCCATATTTCTCGAAGTGAATCCACATTTCCCTCTTTACTGCACGATCACTTGTTTTAGTGAAAACCATTTTGTGTAACCAATACCAATGATACACCAATGCCATGGTACACAAACTTTATAACTGTGGTTACAACCATGATTCAATATCTCATTAAGTTAATTTAATTAATTGATCATATGTGATGATGAGCTCAACATAACTATAAGCATGGCTAAGTAAATTGATCATACAATCTATATGGCAACTAGTATGGTATCACTAAATAATTTTTCATCATATGGTGATAATGGAATCATAGCATTTGAATTATCAAATGGGAGATTAAGGCAAATTAGATAATAACTATCATATACAAGGATTTATAATAAAATAGTAATACATGATAGTTGAAAACAAAAATAAATAAATTATAGATTGAAAATTAGATTCAATATAATCAAAGAACGTGACTTATCTTGGCCTTGCTTAGTTATGAAATCTTGACCCTCTAATAGTGCTCCTGCTCCTTCGAAGACACAATCTAACGATTGAGAAAATGAATGATGCATAAAATAAATTCAAATAAACTTTAAAAACTTCAAAACCAGAACCAAAAGGTAGAGCTCAATTTTGAGATGAATTTAGAAAAAAGAACGGGGTCAATCGGAGCTAGGATGAAGGAGAACATGCTCTTGAAAAATTAAATCTAAAGAAATACTGGAAATTGTAAAATTCTATTGTGTTGTGGACTCGTTGCACGAAAAGAACTGATCTACGATGAACTCAACTCACGGAACAGTGCAAGACAACTGGGCTTGCTGACGTGGTGGCTAGTGCTGATGTGGCAGTGACGTGGCAGCTGACTGAGCTGACAGGTGGTAAGGTAAGGCTAATGTGGCATGCCGACGAGGCTTGACAAGTGGCACTAATGTGTCATGCTGATGTGGCACTAGATGGCTCGGTTTTGCTGATGTGGCGTTGATGTGGACTGACACATGGCATCTAGGGCTGACTCAGCTCAATTGGTGTATGGGTCTACAGAATAGTGCATCTAATGGGTGGATCCAAGGTGTGGGTGCGTGTTGGCGTCACGACGATCCAATGGTGGCAGACGTGCCACGCTGTCGAATCTACTCCGTTGAATCCATCAGTCGGTGTAGATCAAGACAGACAACTACGATGGTGGATCAAACAGCCATGATGCCGACGTGTGGTGCGACACGAGTCCTGAGGTGACCTTTTGTCAAGACCCAAATTTGTAAATCTGGATTCTCTGTGTATACTGCACTAGTTCAGATCACATTAGTGCACACAGTGTAAATATAGATAAAATATCGATCATATACACGATTAATAAAGAAAAAGACTTAAGTATTAATAATTATCAGAGTACGACTTTATGGCCAAGCTTACAATTATAGCCTGAAGGCGTTAAGAAAATAGCAGCGAAAAATAAAATTAAGTATGATAGCTATTTGACATGCCCATAGACAATCGACTGGGAAGTGAAGTCATAATCCACGAAGTCATCGAAGTATCCTCCTTCATGTATCTCTTGCTGATATAGTTCCTTTCCTTCAACTAAGCAACAATAGGCATAAAGCTGTGAGTATATTGGTACTCATCAAGTCGTTTGTAATAAAAGTACAATATAACATGCAAGGCTTACCAATGGATGGCTGAAAAGTTATTTTGCAGAAAGTAATAATTTAAAGTAAATACAATAATTAGATTGAAAACAAACTTTAACGAAAATGATAATAAATAAATAACCAAAGAAATTAAATAGACCATAAGTGAACTAACCAACCACTTTAATAAACCACCAATGAACTACCTATCCACTTCCCAAGGTTATCCAACCCAAGTTTTATGAAATAACTACCCTTTGTGTGAAATTACCGAGTATCATCCATAACTAAGGACACAGCTGTTCGAATAGTTTTACACTCTGCAGAGGTTGCACAACTGTACCAACACGATGTGATCATCCTCACGTTAAAGAAAATCATAATAAGACCTTTATAATGCTTAATCACAAAACAATTTTGTCCTCTAAGATTTCACCATCGAGTAGGTTAACCACCTAGTTAATAATTGCGTCCTCTTGCACCTCACGGAAATCAGCAACCATGTTCAACTCAATGGAAAAATTGAAATTAAAATATTACAAAAAAATCAGCCAGGTCTATCACATACTAGACATGTGGTTTGCACGATAAGGCTCAGATCAATAGCGCACAAAGCTAAGTCCTTGATATTACTTAGGCGAGACTTCCACATCCCTTGAAATAAATTCACATTTCCTCCTTTACTGCACATCAATCATCCAAAGTGAAAATAAATTTTGTATAACCAACACCAATGACACACCAATATCATAGCACGCAAATTTTATAATTGTGGTACCAACCACAATTTAATATCTCATTAAGTCAAATTAAATATTTGTTCTCATGTGATGATGATCCCAACGATATTGTAAGCATGTCTAAGCATGTTAATCGTATAACCTATGTGACAACTAGTATTGCATCACTAAATAAATACCTATCCTGTGGTGACAATGGAATCATAACATTCGAATTATCAAATGTGATTAATCAAATTGGCCAATAACTACCATGTTCAAATATTTGTAATAAAGCAATGCATGAAAATTTAAAATAAAATAGATACATAATAGATTTGAAAACTAGATTCAATATGATCAGAGGACATGACTTACCTTGGTCTTGGTCAGTTATGAATTATTGATCTTCTTGTTGTGCTTCCGCTGCTTCCAAGACACGATCTAATGAGTGATAAAATAAATAAAGCATGAAATAAAATTAAATAAAACTCAAATAAACTTTAAAAACTTCAAACTAGAAGCAAAAGATAGAGCTCGATTTTAGATGAATTTAGAAAAAAGAACAAAGTCAATTGGAGTTAGGATGGAGAAGAATGAACTCTAGAAAAATCTAATCTAAAGAAAAATACTGAAAATTCTACTATGTTGTGGACTCGGTATATGGGAAGATTGGTCTACGGTAGACTCGACTCATGGAACAGTGCATGCGACTGGGTTTGCTGACGTGGCTGTTAACTAAGAATCTAGGGCTGACGTGGCAGTGATGTGGTATGGCACATGTGCACTAGGGGTGATGTGGCAGCTAAGCTGGCAGGGTAATGTGGCTGATACATGCCTGCTGATGTGGCACTGCCACGTGGCACTTGGGACGATTTGGGAGCTAACGTGGCACTGACATGTGGTGACACGTCGGATCTAAGGTTGAGGTGACAGCTGGCATGGCGGCTAACTCGGCTCAATCGGCGCACGGTCTATGGAACAATGGCAGCTGATGTATGGAGCCCTGGATGTCAGTGAGACGGTCTATGGCAGAACAAGTTCATCAAAAAGGCGAACTGATGCATGGGCGTGGGTACAGAGTGACGTCGGAGATCCAACGGTTGTCTGCTTGACATGCGGAAGCATCTTGACCGTAGAATGTGGGCTATCGGTGCGGTCTGGATTGGGCGGTCGGGATGTCGACGCATGGTGCGGCGCGAGACCCGAGGTGACTCTTCGGTGAGTGAACAGGCGTGTGTGCGTGGTGGGTGAGGCGGCGGTGCATGAGAACTGAGGAGCAGCCTGTCGGGTAAGCAAGCGGCAAAGCGATATCTAGAGCAAAGCGAGACGATGTGGTTGGTCTGGACGGTGGCGTGGGAACTCACCGGCGGCAGCGGACGGAGACGGGACAGCGGCGTGCGGTGGAACTAGGCCGTGGAATACTACGGGATAGTCGCTGACAACGAGGATGACGACGACCCACCCGATGGTGACAACAGAGGCGTTCGACACAAACGGCGAGAATGCATGGGCGAGCGGCTCACGGCAAAGGCAGCAACTCAAGGACACAAAAGGCAAGGGAGGGCATGGCCTTATATGCATGGACGTCGAGGAATCCCGAATGGAAATGGGCGATGGTGGCGGAGTCATGTCGGACTCGAACAGCGGCAGAGTCGTGCCAGACTTGGACAGTAGCAGAGTCCATGAGAGAGACGATGAATAGTGCGACCTCCGTCCAATGCTTGACGCATGGCTCACGATCCGATCGGACAGTCAACAGTAGACTGCATAGATACACGGTGCTCGGGTGCATGGATGCCTGACACATGTCTCCATGGACAGATCTGGTGGCCAAAGGGAAGAGATATGGATGAATGACATGTGGCAAAAGTAAAACTGGATGGCTAAGGGTGATTGGGCCAAATTAACAGTAATGGACTCGGCTCATTACTGTGCTTAGGATTTTTAGGGCCTTTTCTATTTCAGAAATTCAAATAAAATAAAACAAGCTCTAAAAAAGAGCAAATAAATCCACCATGACATGGGCTGAAGCTCATAAATGGGCATGCCAGAACACCATGACATGGTTGGGGCTCGCCAATGCCAGCAGCAGTGATGGGGGACTTCTTGGCTGGGCGATCGGTCGGTCCCACCGATGAGTGAAAGTCGACGGTGGCCGCGTCACGCACGAACCATTGGAAGGCCGCTCAGCTCGTGCATGGCTGCGGCCACCATGTCACGCTTAGGGCACGAAGAGTGAGTTCCTGGTGTGAGGGCCACGTGGACCAATTTTGTTGACAGAAGGCTCTTCAAGTTGGTCTTCAGTGGTAGTGTTGCATTAGCCATGTGTTGGTGTCTGCTGTAGCCGCAGCCACCTTCTTCTCGCGGCAAGTACAACCACTACAGCTCTTGCGGCGGGTTGCATGGAGGACTACGAGGACGGCGGTGGTGCTACTGTGCGAGTTTGGTTGACTCCTCATCAGGGGGCATGCGTTTGCACAAGTTACGCCCGATCTGGTGATTTTGGTCGACCCCTCATCAGGGGGCATGCGTTTGCACAAGTTACGCCCGATCTGATGTGGTGCGATGCCGTTGTGGCTGGTGACGACCGCCTGCAGCATACAGACACCATGTGATACGGGGTCGTCTGATCTTCTCGACGTAGGATTAGATACTCACGGGAGTCTTGATGAATCGTAGTGATCCTCCAATGCCAATGCAAGGGATAAACACTCTTCAATCCGCCAGAACACACCCGCATCGATTTTGCTAACCACCAAGCGAAGATCTATCATGCACCCAATTTCCAATGGAAAGGCTGAACGATCTTGATTGAAGAACACACCTAATTCCCTATGGAATTTCAGCAGCAATTATGAACTCGAACAAACTTTAATAGATTGATTTTTCTCAAAAGTGGTCTGAGCCCTAAAGGCTGTGAATACAAGGTTTATATAGCCACTTGGAACATCCATATGGTCTTCAAACCGGATACAACTCAACCCTATATTGTTTTAGACTCGAACTTGCACAAAAAGGAAACTAGATTTTACAGTCCTCATGTTATTTCAATTATAGCAGATGATTCATGATGTATTTGAAGATAAGGCCTAATCCATTTGCGTAGCCCTTGAAACAAGCTTTCCAACGAGTACAAGAACACCTAAATTGGACTCCGTTTGTGAAAGTTATGACCTTTTTAATAACTGTCTGTCAAGTTGTCCCGAACCAAATCCGAATTAAGTTCTGAGTGAATCCGAATTTGAATTCATTTGGGGTTGTGGGAGGTCCGAATTGGATTTAAAAATCTTATTGAAAACTTTTACTTTAAGTTTTTGGGCTCTCCCCTTTTGCTCTCCCACTATATGGGCTTTCTTTCTCCCTCCTTCCACATGGGCCTTTCTCTTGTGTGCTCTATCCTGCCACATGAACTTTGTTCTTGTTGACTCCATCCGCATGCGTTTTGTTCCGTCTTATCTTTGGCACCTAATGTGGTTATCATCTTCCTTATACCTCTCTATTGCTTTGACTCCAGCCTCCAGCTCGTCCGTATAGTGGCTTGTCGATGCTGTGGCGCCACTACTCCAACCATTAGAACGGATGCTAAGAGGTGAAGGCACGGGGATCGGAGCATCACAACATGTAGATGCGTCACACTGGGAGAGTAGTGTGAAGGGAGGCGGCGGCGTCGATTGTGTTTGTTAGAGATTTAGCTTTGGGAAGATAAGAAACGTGGAGAGAAGCACAGGCCCACACGTCGGCGTCGATTCAACATGTGAGGACTGAGGAGAGGTTGGCGAAGACGGAGGGAGAACGCATCAGCACTCACTAACTGATTCTTGTAGCAGAGAACTGATGTAAAGTAACATCCCATATTAACTAATGAAACAAGACTACGATGCAAATCATGCATTGGACAAGAGATGCCTAATTGCATCCTAGCATATTTGCAAGCGAGAGTCTCAGCGGGTAATCACAAAAAAAAAAAAGGAATCTGCAGACCTATTATTCTACAAATCGAGTAGAGTAAACCACATGTTAAAACTGCGAACAATCACAAAATGAATCAGCGTCTAGGGTGATATACTGCCCTGGATATACAGGTTCACAAGAGTTGAAGAGAACACCACTTTCTTTACAGCTTATATCGTTCTGCAAGTTTAATTTATCAAAATTCAAAAGAAATAACTACAAAGATGTTAAGTTGACAGCTGGTCCAGTACATTGACAGGGGGAATAAAAATGATGGGCAAAATGAGGGAAACGATGGTATGTTAACCTCTCGTGTGTTCTTCCCAAGTTTCCTCGCAGCAGCAAAGCAAGATGAAACTAGGCACAATGATGGCAATTGGACGCTTTGGAAGATCTTCAGAGTTCCAAGGCAACGCAAAGCCTTGGAATACCAGTAGAAGAACTGCAGAAGCATGTAGATACTACATACCACGAAACGCATCAGGAAAGCAACTAAGTCTCTACCCAAAAAAGCAGCATCTCGGTTTGCATTAGCATGCTTTCATTGTCCAGAAGAAAGGCTCATTTGTATAATTAAAATTTTCTGTGACTACCTCAGAAGACTATCTTTTTCTCAGCTTGCAACATCAACGGCCTCAACTTCTCCATCACTGTAGTCAGCCCAGGACTTCGGCTTTTCAGTGATACTTGACTCATCTTGAGCATCCTTCAAGGCTCTTGCATCATCGTCAACAGTTTCAGAAGCTATGGTTTGCTCAAGCTCCACTTCACTGTCTTTACTTTCCACAAGATTTTTGTCATCTGTGTTCTGCTTTTCACACCCAGTCTCAACATCGATCCCACTAGACGTATCATTTCCTTCCGGACTGGTCTGGCTACTTTTAGAAACTTGTGCAGATGCAGTCGTGGGTGATTCTACAATACTATCTGGAGAGGATGGAAGGCCACACGGTGACGCTTGAATACCTCCTGGTGAAGCTAGAGCTCCATTTGGAGATGCTGGTTGGCCATTAGGGCTCCGAGATTGACCTGGCACAAACTCAGCCGCATTAGGGTTCATCACTCTAGGGGCAATGTTTGCTTCTGGGAGGACTTCACCACTTGGCAAGACAGGCTTGACACGAGGACCCCGGTGCCCTGATCTGTTGTAGCCTCCAGCTAGTCGTGGACCGTAAGGGACCCTTGCAGTTGCAGATTGGTGAGGATGCTTACGGAGAGGGATGGATAACATTGGGGGCACATTGGCTGGCGATGGCAATAGTCCTCCATGTTCTCTGAAACCTGGTATGGCCATTGAACCAAAAGCTGGTATAGTCGATGGATTGAATGGAGCAGCAGCAGCAGAAAGCTTACTGCTTGTCTCTTTGGCACCATCTACTGGTGAATCATTCTTTTCACTTTCGGACGGTGAAGATTTCTCATTTTCACCTCCACTAGACAGCTGTTCTTGATTATCCTCTCCTCCATCTCTTTCATCATCGTTGGAGGAAGAATAATTTGCCTCAGTCACCATTGGTTCTTCTCCATTTGGGGTATTAGCCTCAGCATGTGTTGGTAATGATTGAGCTGATACGTCTGAGCCTACAAGAAGTTGGTTCTTCACTATAGATGTCTCTGCTAGATCTGAGCTCTTCTCAGGTTCCCTTCCTGATTTATTCGATCCTACCGAAATATTGCTTTGCTCATTATCAGAATTGGAAGTTCTGTGTTCGCCTGTCTCATTTGATACTTGCGAAATACTAACCTTTGGTGACACTTGTATAGCTCCATCTTTCTCTTCAGAAGGGTGAACATTGCTTTCTTTAGGAGTCTTAGCATTTTCAAGATTTGCACCTGGGTCAGTTGTATCTTTCTCCATTGTGTGTACATCATGCAATGCTTTGACAAGAGTTCCTGGTGCAGCTATTGCCACTTCTTTGTATGACAGTGCCTTCCTTACTGTTTGACTGGAAACTGGTGCTATGGATGGTATCACCTTGGCAGCTGCTGGGGTAGTGGCAGGGCTTGCTGGCGTGGAGCTGGGACTGGAAGAATTCTCCCCACTTTTTGATGAGATAGTAGGGCTGCCTGCTTTGGAATTGAAGCTTGAACTCTTCAACAATTTCTTTGCAAGAGGGATAGAAGCCACAGCAGTTGCAGTTTCATTAGGTGAAACTCGAGGGGAGGAGAAGTTAGATGGAGCTCTGCCTTTGTATCTTCCATTCTCATTATTGTTTAATCCATTGGTATTGATCTTTGTCAGATTTGGCCTCCTCGCACTTGCACCAGTTTTGCGGTTTCCTGTGGCTCGTCCCTTTGGAACAGCCTCTTTCCATCCCTCATCAGATGTGTACTCTTCAGTAAAATCGTCTTGAGGTATGTGGAATACAGTGTTGCTTGGTATTTTGTCTTTAAATTTCACATGCTGAACAAAGGATCCATTCTCTTTGACTTCACAGTTTTCCTTCTCAGTTAATGATCGATCATTGTTAGGTGGAGGGCTCCTTTGATCTCCATCATCAACTGTTTCAGATGGGTTTTGCCCAGTACGACCTTTGATCTATGATTCATAATGTGCATGTATGAGAATGACAATTGGAGAAATAAAAATGTCATATAGTATCAATGGAAGGTCCTGAAGATGAACATACCTTAGCACGGGCTTGTTTCTTTTGCATTTCTTTAGCCTTCAGCTCATCATCTGGATTGATATAATCCAAAAGATCTGATACACTGAAAACAACAATATAAGATCAATACTTAAGCAGCAAACAATCTTCGAAAACAGATCATTCTATAAATACAAAGATATTTTCCCCAGATTACTCTTTTCCTTTGCACTGCCTCTGACAGAATAATGATAAAGGTAACAGCTTCAAGTTTAGAGCAGGCCATCACTTCTATTAATCCATGTTGACACTTAGAAGATCGATTGCTCATTCACAAATCATAACTTTTGTAGTCTCTTCAATGAAAATATTTGCCAAACACAAGGAATTATGTCACCTACCTGAGATGGCCTCTGCTTGCTATTGAAGCATCAGGCTTCGGAGTACCATTACGTGCTGCTTCCTGCTGCTCTAGTGCCTTGGACTCAAAGTATTCCAGCCAAGCAGCAGCATCCTGTGGAAAATAGGGTTATCGGATTTCCTTGTTGCAATGAGAAAGGAAAATCATTAACTGAAATTGATGACTGAGTGGAAGAATGCATCATCAGGAAGTGGTTTTGTCTTTACCTGTGTCCGAAGATCTTCTGATCCGAGCTTTGCTTGAAGTATTCGTAGAGTGGTTTTTTCATGTTGGACACTCAAAGAGTATGCTTCCATTAAAGACAAAGCAATAGCAATAGCATGATAACTAGCAGCAGTCTGTCGATAAAACATTGAGACATAAGATGAGCTTTCAGTGTCAAACTTTGTTTGAATCATGGAAGTTACTCAGAATGTCCGAGAAAGAAGTGAGTGTACACATCAAAATTGATATGAGCAGGCACCAGAGTGTGTATGTCTCAGAGTGCAACACATAGCCACACTGAAACACTGGGGGAGGTTGAGTTGCACACCTGTATGTGATCAGCACCAAGCAACCGCTGGTTGCATTTTAGAGCCTCATGCAGGTAACGGAGTGCAACATGAACGTTACCCAACCCTTCTTCCATCATTGCCACATTGATGAAAGTTGCAGCAGTATTAGGGTGAGAAGGACCGCACGTCAGGTGCAAAAGATATAGGGCACGATTCACATACCTGAAATGTAAAAAACAGAACATAATGTAGTTGGACTTAGAAGAGAGTAAAAAAAATATTTCATAGGTAACTATAAAAAACAAACCACAATGCCGTCACTAAACATGTAACTTCAGTAAATGAGAGCATGCACTTACTTTAGTGCCAGTTCTGTATGTTGCAGGCGATAGTAGAAAACAGCAAGATCTCCATAGCTTTTCATTGTATCTGGGTGATCAAGTCCAAGTTCCCTCTCGTTAATATCCAATGCCTTCTGTTGATAGATAGTAGCCTGGTCCAAAAAGCATCAAGATTTATAAAGCCAGCCTTCAAAATACAGCATAACAAGGGGTAGCATATAATGAACAAAGTTTATATGCATAAAAAAGTTAAACACCCGAAAAGTGCATGTCAATTGTCAACTCCAGGTCACTCGGATGAGTAACATTATTGCATTGATTACACTAAAGGAGCCTACAATCTACATTTGAGTGTTGACCAAAATAATTCTGCATGATTCAAATTATAACACCCAAATATGTCTAGAATCCCAATGCAATTCATGAAGAACAAACAATTTTTGTACAGATGCTAATGCTTACATAATTTAAATTAATAAATACAACAAAACTCTATGAAGGCCAACTACTCGCATAATCCCCCAAAAAAGATACCTGGTTGAAGTCACCAGTATGATAAAGCACTACTGCCAAAAGGCTGTAAGCTCCTGCGGTCATTCTGTGATAAGGACCACAAACAGCAACAAGTTTTGCAAGAGCCTGCACCATCATATGCAACCATGTGCAGATTAGTATGAAGGAAATGGAATGGAGTAGTGCCCAAGAAATTATCACATATGGATGTAATAGTAAGACCAGGACTTTGAACCTTTGTGCCATAGTTAACAGCATCCTCAAGTTTTCCTTTGTCCAGGAAAGTCTTGGATGACTCCAACAGAATGCGACCATCAGCTGAAGAGCATGCAACATGCTGCAGAGAAAAAAAATCATGGTTAAGGACCAGAAATTCATGCATTTATCGGTCAATTGCAGTTTTGAAAAGTTAAAAGTTACCTTGTAGATAGGAACAATACTGATAATATCTGACTTTCTAAATGGTTGTGGCGTATCCATGTCATAATCTTTGGTAACTAGCTCAAGTCCTACCTAAATTGCAGGAGTTGTTATTCAAATCATGTTCCAGAAGTGAACAGATATAATCTAAAATGTTGATCCTCAAAAAAATTAGCAACAGTGATAACATCTAAATCATTACCTTATGGCAGATACCACGGAGAATGGCATACTTTCTTAGATCAAGGCAATATTCATCTTTCCATCTCCAGCCAAATCTCTTTATTAGAAAAACCTCCAACCATCTTAGCCTGAGATTATGATCCTCGCCGCACTTGCCATCGTTATTTTCTTCTGGAAATGGTCCGAGCAAGATATTTAAACATGATGCAACCGATTCAGCCATGTCATTTATATCATCAAGAGCTGCAATAACAGCCTGAACTATGTGCTTAAATGCTCGAACTACCATCTCATGTATACACAGGGACTGTATATGTGGGAGCTTATCGGCAAGCTCAACCTGAAACACAGCAAAATAAAAGAGTACCTCAGTTATCATACTAATGTCTATGAGAGGTTGATGTTCTTTTACTTGTTCAAATGAATGAACATTCTTTTTTGTGACTCAACAAATCCTGAACTTGATCGAACAACATAGTATGTACCACTTGTCCCAATGAGCGCATCTGGAGGCCCCTAGTGTGCATAAAATCTGTCAATGTCCTTCCATCAACAGGGGAAAGCTCAAGTGAACCAAAGTCTGATACCTGATAACACATAAGGATGACAGCAAATTAATGTGTCACTTGGGATACATGTTTGTGATTGCTGCAACTTGAGTACAATATGTTACCAATTTTGGCAGGGCAGTATCATCATAATATTTGTGTGCCATCTCAATCAATTCATCAGGGGACTGCATAGAAAAGCATCGTATCATAAAGTATAGTGTAACGTTAAAGAATGGGAGGATAATGTTGAGAGACATAAACCCCGCCGACCTAAAGTACCATACCAATCTGATTCCTGCAGTAACAGAAAAATCACCAAATGGGCTAATTCTTCACCATAGGTGATATGGCCAGCATGATAAAGAATAGTACACATAATGAGAGGCTAACCTGTTAATAGCAATATAATTCATGAGCAAACCAACTACAATAATAGTTGTCACAGCAAGGCCACTAGTGAACTAATCTGGATTTTCATTTGGACATCTCCATGATTGTTCTTGTTTGGGTATGTCATGTGACGAAATACTGTTCACATGTATTGTTCACGCACATGAACAATACCCAGGTTACTGTAGCAGCACGCGGTGCTGTGGCAAATACACATAACAGGGTCAGATTAGTTAAGATAGAAATAAGAATAGTTAGTTTTCTTATTATATAGATTTACTATCTTATAGATATATTCCATCTATTAAAGATAGATTTCTTCAGAGATAGAAATTTTTTCTTAGAGATTAAGTCGAGTTATCTCTATAAAAGGGATAACATGTATCTATTATCATCAACCAATGAGTAATGAAGAAATATTCAAGTCTCCAATTCCTAACTCTAGTCTCTCTCTCCTAGACCGGCTACTCTACATCTGTTTCTCTCCCCTAATTGGTGTCCTCCTTCACCTAGCGCTATTCTACCTCAAGTTGTCGCCGTCCAACCTCTCTCCGACGGATATTTATCCCGTTATGAACTAAGGTTCATAACAAGGTAAATGTAGGGTCCAGTAAAAATTAGTTAATTTCCCCTAAAAACGTTTAAGATATCTCCAAAGCAGATATGATGAGGGAAAAACCTTAGCATGAAGTCCAGTTTCGGATTCCCTTAATCTTTGGAAAGCAGCTTCTGGAAGCAGTCTCTGCAGAATAGCCTCTTTATCCTCCTTTGTGCTAGGAGTGTTGTCTGTATGTGCATCATTTGTATTTGGCGAAGTATATTCTTTTGCAGATGCACTCTTTCCACTCTTTTCATCTGTCTTCTTCTTGATCTCCTTCAGCTGACCAAATTGTTTCCCCAGGCCCTTCACTGTAGGAACATCCTTAGTCTCCTCACTTTTCTTAGTGTCAGTCTTCTCAGAAGTCTGATTCTGTAGATGCTGTACCCAGCAAGCACCAAGCTCCCATCTGATTGGTCTTGTTTCTCTTGGAGACTCACCTTCAAGCTTCTGCAGGCTATCTGTCATTATCTTCCTGACAAAATTTGTAGTAGTCTCACTCTCTTGAGGATCAGAACTCTGCATCCGCTGAACTCCCCCAGATGATTGAGAACATGATTTATGAAGCAGCATCCTTAAGCTGAGAAAGGGAGATGCGGTTATCGTATTGGTTTTATCAAACCAATATAATGGCAACAACATCAAAAATTGACCAACTGGACGGAGCTGGGGTGAATTACTTGGGATCTATTTGGGTGAACTTGTGGTTAAGCATTATCAAGTAAACATAAGAAAATATATGCACATCGTGTCAAAGTTCCTAGTACTAACCTGTTGACATTGAGAGCATTGCTGCCTCCCTCAGGTTGGTCTTCAATGTCAATGTCCTGCTGCTCTATAGCAACAGTTGTCAACTGAGCATCTACTGGAACTTGGACAACAACTGTATATCCACAATGCTTCACAACAACCACACCAAGAGTAGCAGTATCCTGTAAACCAATAGAAGTACTTCAATAATTAACAGGAAATGAATAAAAGTAAACTGTAACAACCTGTATCAAAGAAAAATCTTACATGCACCGTTGCACTCTCATCAGCAGTGATGCCCTTCAACAAGTTTCTCTTAGCAAGCTCATCAAAAGACATTCCCGGAGTCTGACTTCCATCCAACTTCACATCTAACTTAGAACTTGCATCCGCTTTGTCCTTTGTGACCGTTATTTTCATATCCCCAATTTGTTTTGTGTGCAAAACTGGACTTGCTGTGCCACTTGGTGTTTCATGTGAACTCTTGTGGTCGGGGATCATTTGCTGAATAGCTGCAACAGCTTTAAGGACAGCAACATCTACAAACAAACTATGGAGTAGGAAAGCCTTCCTGTCTCGGAATTGCCTCTCCTCAGCTAGTTTGCAGGGCATTGCCGCCAGGATGGCAAATTCTTTCGCCCACAGTCTATGGTCGTGTTTTCCATCTCTTCCCTGACCACCACCATTGCCACCCCAAGTTTCGTCTTCTGTTGGAAGAGGTGGGAACATTGATGGTGAATCAGCAACAACAGGGGCGACAACCCACGTGTTTGACCGGAATCCATAAGGAAGATTCCCAAACTGCAATGAAACGTCAATTAAAAAAAAAGCGAACTTCAAATATCCACATTGCAGTTGTGAATTCATGATTATACATGCAAATCAGGGTGCATCTCTTCAAATGTATTGATTAATAAATACCTTGCCTAAAATAAAGTTATCTTTGGACTAAAAATCAGTTTCAAGATTTTTGAATGATCACATATCCAAGCACATCTGAAAAAAATGCAAGAAACAAAGCATTAGCAAAATCTCACCTTGTTGTGCTCAACAAAAGCCTTCATAAGAGCCTTGTAAGCCTGCAAGTTGCAAATACGTTTCCGTAAAACAATGAGCAACACTCATTAAGAATCAAACCACACAAGCTCCGAGGTCGCACTTACTCCATTGAATGCCCGGCTCGTATGCTGCATCAGCCCAACGAGGGAGTGGTTGATGAGTGTTCGCTTCCCTGCCGGATAGAATCCAGCTCGGGATGCCACAATCGTCACCGGCTTCCCGTTACAAACCCTTACCTACATACCACCACCCAAATTTTAGAAAACTTAGAGAACTACAACTGCAATTGATAGACGGCCATACTGATAAAATTAGCATCTTTTGTGGCACTGACCATACTGATGGCCGCAGATGTGATACGATACATTAACTATAATTTTTGAAATATGAATCAAAATCTAATGATATCTTTAGTTAAATTAGAGTTTACAAAAACTATTGTCAAGACTTATTTGTCCACTGCTATGCCATCAAATCAATTAAAACAATCAAATTTGTGCTAAAAGCTACGTTGTGCAGATACTTCCCAAAAGTCACGTATCTGTATCAGATACTGTATCGGATACAAATCCTCCTCCGATACACTTCGATACGTATCCTGCATGTATCCCTTATTTCTGATTTTTCAAAAAAATAAAATAAATCCTAATACTTCTTCAATACCTCACCGATACTTTGCTGATACTGCTTGACCTAAAACAAACCATCCTTCACAGCATCCACAGCTCCACTCAGCAATTCGCACGCCCCCATATCACAACTCCCTCTCCATGCCTTTGCCACCGCCATGACGGTGCCGCCGCTCCCCTTCCCTCCCCGACCCTGCGCCACCACCTCCACACCGCCAAAACCTCACTGCTTCCACCGTGAATCGAGTTCTCCGATTAGGTCAGCGATTCACGCCGCTTTCATCCCACCTCTCCCTAGATCCACCCATCTCTCTCTGCCTTTGTACGCGCTCTCCTCTCTTCCCTATCCTTGAGATCTACAAGAGTCCACTTCCATTGTTGAAGCACGCCTCGCAGTCGCAGTTTGGTAGATCTCTTAAGGGGCTCCATCTCCATTCCTTTACCAAGCCTTTGCACCATTTTGTTTTGTGGATTCCACGGTTGTTCGATTGAGAGCCAGATCTTGTGCGAGGCATGTAGATCTAGCGATCTGAGATCTTGTGGAAGGGAAAAGCAAAAACTGAGATTGCATTTGCGCGTGGGGATTGTGTTTGTGTTGCAGGCGAGATGAGGCGGGAGAGGAGGACATGGGGCTCACGTTCACCAAGCTGTTCTGCCGACTATTTTTGACTACATTGTAAGTTTACATCTTTTCTTTTCTTATTTGCTGTTTCTATTTTCCCAACTTATTTCTTTTTTCCTCATCTGCTATCTGATAGACACATGCAAGACAATCAATTGTCTGGGACTCTTAACGTCTTGCAGGATCTCCCACAGAAAGATTTGTAATCTCTTGATATCTTCTCCCTCATCCCATGCTCATTCAGTTATCTTAGCACATTGGATTGAAGGCATGCCAAATCTGTAACTGTCTGCTCATTTAGTGAATTTGGCTTCTCTGTAGATTTTTTTCTAAGGTCTATGGTATTGCAGTATGATATTAATTATGATCCCTGCACTCAAATTTGTTATGGAATCTTTAAAACGTACACATAGAACCGGAAAACATAGCGATATGAGTAGAACATCCAATGGTTCGTAATGTAATTCCATTGGCAGCTAGTTTGAATGAAAATTTGGGGGAAAAAATAACTAGAAGAAGAAATCCAATAACATTTTTGTTCATAAGAACATCTAGACAGGTCACACATAGTACACTTATGTTCATAAGCATTGCTATGAACCTTAGTTCATAGAGGGTAAACACCGTCGAGATGATAGTCGAGCAGTGTTAGCGTAGAGGGAGAGGGAGAGACTATAGATGAGAATGACTTGTTATTTCTTTCTTGATTCCAATAGCATGCGGCAGCCCCTCTTATATACAGGGGTGGAATTGGGCCCATAGCAAGGTGGGCTCTAGCCCGGGGCGTGAAAAAATATGTAGTGTATAGTCTGGGTATTGTTAGCTCAGCCTAGGGTATAATTGTTAGCATTCAGCCCATAACTTCACGTCTTCACGCGCTCGCTCGGCCTGATCTGCGCCCCCCCTTCACACTCCCCCTCGGCCCCTCCGCAGATCCGCCCCGCCACCCTCCTCCCCCTCGCTCTCCCCCCGCCGCCCCCCGCTGCCCTCCTGGCCTCCCCCCGGCCCCCGCCGCCCCCTGCTCCCACCATTAAAGTAGCAGCACGACTACAGAGCACGGCAATAAAGAGCAGAGAGCACCATTCAAAACCAGTCGTTGCCGTGTGGGAGCAACTCGGTGAGCCGGTGCGCGGCGATGGAGCCATCAGTGTGACCGGCGAAAAGGTGGCAGTCGGTGCAGTGCAAGGAGAGGTGCGTGAGGAGGGCGGTAACTAGGGACGCGCCGACCTCCAGCTCGAGTAGCACGTCGCAGGTTGTGAAGAGCTGCACCAAATCCAGAC
This sequence comes from Melocanna baccifera, assembly GCA_036346265.1. Taxonomy (NCBI): domain Eukaryota; kingdom Viridiplantae; phylum Streptophyta; class Magnoliopsida; order Poales; family Poaceae; genus Melocanna; species Melocanna baccifera. Next base: position 6,407,624 of record CM070708.1, read on the forward strand.
AGGTTGGTCGAAGAGGAAGCCAGATCTGGCAGTGGCGAGATCTGAGCCTGGGGCAGCCGGTCGGAGAAGCCGTCAATGGTCAGATCTGGTAGAGGTGGAGACGGGCAGTAGAGTGCACCGGCAACAAAGGAGGCAGTGGCCACAGGAGAGGGCGGTGGCGACCTTGGAAAGCCTGGATCCATGGCAGCACCTGACGCAACGAGGAGGCGATGACTGTCGCATAGGCACCCAGATCCGCCAGCGGCGGGGCCGGATCCGACGCGGGTGGCACGGATCCGGGCCGGGGAGGCTCTGATACTAAATTATTATGAACATTAGTTCATAAAGGGTAAACACTACTGAGAGGATGGCCGAGCAACGTCGGCATAGAGGGAGAGGAAGAGACTATAGATGAGAATGACTTTGTTATTTCTTGTTTGATTCCAATAGCATGCGACAACCCTTTTATATAGATGGGCTCCCCCTAACAGATAGAATCTAATCTTAATCATATCTCTAACAAATAGAAACTAATATCATATCTCTAATAGATATAAACTAATCGCTAACTTTCTAATGAACCAACTGCGCTCAGGGGGGGCTACGCCCATGACAGGCATATTAACGAACGGCAGTTAAATCTCAAATTTACGTAATGATGCATTTCAATTCTTCTTGACCATATAAGCAAATCCTTAGATGTCAAGACTTGTGTTGTCTATCACTATCAGATTCTGTACTAAGTGGTTGAACTATTATTTACTAAATGGTCTGTTAAACACTTGTACTATCTAACTATCTGTGGTTCTATTATTTATTTGTATATATGTACTTATTTATTCTCCCATTTCTTCGTAGATGGTTCATTATATCTGTTTCGTCAACTTATATAAGGCTAACAACCAAGAGAGAGAACCAGAGAACAAAGCAATTTGCTACATCAATATTAAGACATTCTCGATTTCTCATTTCTTCATAAGAATTCATTAATTTCTGATTTTTTTTATATTTATATATAGATATATAAATGTATCACCGTATCAGTGTTTTTGGGAAAACGTCGAATCATGGTATCGACATATTATGTATCCATATCCGTATTAGGGTATCCAGGCAAAATAGGCTAAAAGTTCGTAGCAAACTCACATCGATCTGGAAGAAGTCGTCCTCTCTCCTGTCATCGACGAATGGGCGCGTCGACCTCCTAACGTCTGCAGCCAATCACATTTTCATTCAAAAAACAATCCAAACATCATTCAAACCTACTAATTTCTGTACTAAATGTGCTCCAAAAAAACCCACAAAAATATCATCAGACGAGTGGCACTAGAACCCACAATGGAGAGGCGGCGACAGGTGGGAGAACGAGAAGAAGTCATAGAAGTGCCCCAGCTTCGGCGGCGGGTACATGGGCTCCTCGCCGCCCCCGCCGGCGTCGGGCGACCCGGGCTTGGCGGCCTTCTCGGCTTCAGGCGCGGCTGCATCGGGGGACGCAGGCTTCTGCTCGGGCTTGCTGACCCCGAACGCGGTGGTGCACGCGATGATGTCGAGTAGCCGCCGGACGTGCGCGACGGCGAGCTGCCCCGTGTAATCCTCTGCGTCATGGCAAGGAGACGACGGAGAGGGGTGGGTTCAGCGCGGATGCCGCTTTTGCGTTTTGGTGCTCGACGAATGTGGTATTTGGGAAGTTGTTGTTACCTTCGACGATGGTGACGTGGCAGGGCTTCAGGGAGGCGATTTCCACCGTGTCCTTCAGCTGGGCCCCACGGACCTGCATGCCCAAGTACAAGCTGTCGGCGGCGCGAATCTCAAAGCGGATATGAGCCCCTCAGATTTGTTTGGTCTATGTACCTCGTGGGACAGGGAGTAGCTGGTGAGGTGGCAGGTGTCCACGTGGACGGCCAGGAGCTTTCGGACGTCCAGGATCCTATCCGTTGATATGCCCTAAAGGCAATAAGAGGCAGCCAAGGGCACATGCATTGGTTAGGAGGAGTGCGCAGTATTAGAATTTGAAGCTCATAGATTTAAAAAAGAAGAAGAAGAATTTGAAGTTCATAAAAAGAAGTCTACAATTGAAGTAGAAATTAGCACATCCGTCCGGAACTTACTAGAAAAAATGAACATTGAAAGAACCCTTCGACCTTTCCTTTTGTTAACTTAGCATGTGGACTAACACTAATTAACCTCATATGAACTTCATCATCTAGAATTGACAAAGTTTCCACCTCCCAGTTTAGCTTATTTACCATTTATTTGGGATTGAAATTATGTTTGGTCACTGAACCAAGCAAATATTGTGGCTCACAAACTCGTGTCTATTTAGCCACATATTTGACAAATGCCCTTACATTCCATACTTAGTCTGTTTAGTCTTTATATATAGCCCCTTGAGTGTGTTAGTATGCGCGTAAATTTCACACATTTCTGCTTATTAGTTGTCCATGTTACAACTTACGGTCAGCGCAACACGATGGAGTACCTTAGGGGAAGAAAAAATAATAGCCCCTTGCCTTGCAAAAGAAGACGACGACGATGATGAAAGAAAAATATATAGGTTTTTTTAGGCTGTGCCTTAAGCTTTTGACTTATATTTTTTAAATTCTGATTGTTCGTGAAATCTAGTACGCAGAGAGAAATAGTTATATGTAATTTTTACCGGTATAACTAAACTTGATACAGTGTCTACTACAATCTAAGTGTAAATCTTATCTTAAAAAATACATCATTTAAAAACTAGTTACTATAGCAATATAAGCTAAAGCATAAGTGCTCCGTACAGCATTGGTAAGAAAGAAGTACATTACAACTCATTGTAAAACATGCATGTACATGACAAAAAGAGAACAAAAGCAAGATTGTTCACAGGGGTTGGCCCATATTTTGTGAACAACACGCGGAGCTTTCCGTAAAAACACCATGCAAGAAAAAAGGAAAAAGATAAGGCGCTCACCTTGAGCGTGAGCTGCGTGAAGTCCGGCGTCTCAACGGTGACGTCGAGCACGGTGGGCAAAACTGCAGCAGTTTCATTCCACGCAGACCAATCAAGTTAACGCGCACACAGACACCAATCACGCACAAAGAATAATCTCTCTTAATTCACAATTAGCAGCTGTTAAATAAAACGAACAATCTTCTCCCCTTTCTTTTCGTTCCATTTGCTTGATTAGGAAAACCATTAATTCCGAACAGATTAAAATTCTTCGAATTTACATGGAAGAAGAAGAAGAAGAATATTCAATAGGTAATAAGCAGCATGTACACTGCACCTTTCTCTTCCTTCTTCTTCCTGTCTCCCTTGGTCCTGTGCGGCTTGGCCTTCCCTGCCTTGGGCGCCATATCCCCACACCAACTAACCAGACACTATACTAGTATAGTGTAATCTCGCAATCTTTATCGCGACCAATTGAGACTGAAGAAACAGCTCTATGGTGCTCTTGGCATTGCAGTGAAGCCAGCAGAGCTGCTGTTAGCTAGGAAGGAGAGGAGATAGCGAGGGAGGAAGTGGAGAGGTGGAGAGGGATCGAGCAAGAGAGCGGATAAGGTGTTTATGGGGATATATATATATATATATATATATGAAAATAGTTTTATACTTCTAAGAGTATGTACTCCTACTTCTAATATATTCTTTAATGATGTTGTTATATCTCTTTTATCTATTTAAGCATACTCTTATAATGGTTATAAGATACTTCAAAATGAGTTTCTACACCCGGGTGTAATTATACCCTATATCGTATCTCACAACGTAAAGAGTATCTTGCGTAATAGAGGGTATGTACGTGTAGTATACGAGTATTTAAGACCATTTAGGTGGTATAAAGAATTTTTCAGAGATGGTATGTAGATTATTTTGACATACTCCTTTTTATGTATATATATGAAGGTATTTACAAAATATGTTAAAAACTATAGACTTCCTTGTAAATTTTTCATATACTTCATATTGAAATATCTTATAATTAGTATGCGAGTATATCCAAAATAATAAAGAAGTATTTCAAATTCGTTTAGGTAATATATTAGAGGTTGGTGTAATTACACCTCGGTGTAAAAGGTAATTTTCCTATACACACATATACATAGGAAAATAATTTTATATTCTTGGGAGTACGTACTCCCACTACTTATATAGTACTCAAATGATGTTGTTATACTTTTTTATTCTTTTAAGTATATTAAAAAGAGGTATATAGTTTCATTAAAAATTTTATCAAAGTCTACTTTTTATAATATAATTTATGTATATACTCATTTTATATATGAAAAAGAGGTATATAGTAAAAATAAAGGACTCCAATGATTTTTTAATCAAATTGCATTAAAGATCTTAGAATTAGTATTTAAGTATACTGAAAGTAGTAAATAAGTATAATGTGTTCGTTTAAGTGGTGTATTGAAAGTATAAATATGTATTCATAGGAGTACGAAAAGTTTTCCTATATACACACACATATATATACATATACACACACACACACACACATATATATATATATATATATACATACATACATATATAGCGAAATGGTTCTATACTCCTAGGAGTATTCACTTATTATATACCGTTTAAATGATGTTGTTATATTTTTTATCCTTTTAAGTATACTTTAATAATGATTATAAGATACTCCAAAGTGAGTTCTATAAAAAAAATTATCAAATCCATTTTTATAACATAATTTGTGTATATGATCTTTTATATGTAAAAAGGGTATATAGAAAAAAATAAAACATTCTGACGAATTTTTTCAATCAAACATATTATAATTTGCATTTAAGTATACAAAAAATGATACATAAGTATAACATGTTAGTTTAATTAGTATATTAGAAGTGAGAGTATGTACTTCTATAAATACAAAAAAGACTTCATATATATAGGGTAATAAAGTAGCTAGCTAAGCAGCTTCTACTGACTACTACTGAACCTGAAGGGGTTCTTGAAGAATGGAAAGAGAACAAGAGTGTAAGATAGTGAACAGTGAATGCCTGAATGGAATGGAGCGGTTATAATAAACAGGGGAGAGGAGTGTTCTGTTTGGTCGGTCAAATGGTGACTGTAAGCTTGTGTCTAGAACTCTTCAGTGCTATAATCTGCCAATATTTTTGCTGTTATGTTTATATGCCTGCCAGTAAACATCGCAAAAAATATGCATGACAGAAAAGGTCGATCCGATTTTAGTTTCTATTTAGAAAAGGAGTTTCATCTGTGTTTGTGATTTTTTTTTTTTGAGAAAGGCCGGGGATATCTGAAGAATTTCATGGTGCACAAGTATCCACCTCTTGCTTTGTGCGGGTTTTCTCTTACCGGTACGTACGAATAATGTACACCACAGAAAATGCTAGCCTTGTATGCAGTTTTGGCTTTGTTAGAACAAACGGTGAATTGGATCGATGTACTAATATTCTAGCTGGCTACATATGTAAACCGAGAGAGCACATTTGAGCCAGAATTAATCAGAGATCCACTTGTTGAACCGTACTGAAAGCGTGCAATCAAGTGTTCTGTTGCAGGCTGCGGCTTAGGTTTCTCATGTTGTAGAAAATATAGAGATTTTAATTGACAAAAAAGAATTGAAGTTTTAGGCCCGTCCAAAAGCTTCTGGCTAAAAACAGTTTAGAACACGTTGATTTTTTGAAGTGATTTTTTTATTTTTCCTTTATATTATCTATGAAGATATAATGGTGTTTTTTATTTTTTTTCTTTTTTCTTTAATTAAATGTCTTAGAAAAAATCTAGTATCGGTTATAGTTTCATTGCAGCTAAAAACTACAACATTTTGGAACATGGCGTAGATGCTGTAAAACGAGACAAACTTCACTGTTTTATCTGCTTTTAACTCTGGGGGGTGAATATAATCGATTGTTGGTGGTGCAGGCATAATGGTGAATTGGAGCTGCGCCCAGTTGTAGGCTTGCGAGCGCGCGCGTGTGGTGAGAGCAACGGATGAGGTGGCTTTGGAGGCATCCGGGGAACCAGTGGCCAGAGGCAGCCCTCTGATCTCGTCACCCGGCCTCTCCCTGTCGCAGCCAATCTCCAGCCTTCGATTCTCCCCGCGTCTATCTATCTATCTCGCCCCCGTCCTCCCGCATGTCACCTCCTAAAACTCCCCGGCCGAGTCCTGTCAAAATCTGAAACTCTCGCTGTCACGCGCTGCCCCACGAGGCCTACCTCCTCGACGTCCGGTACGTTTTCACTGTGCCGGCCGGTTGGTGAGTTGGGCGCGCGCGTGTTCTCGTCGTCTCGGAGCGTCGTGAGAGCTAGCGCGTGATTGTTTGGTTGGGTTGCACCCAGTAGCGGAGCTATATTGAAGCTGTGGGTTCAAATTGCCTACGGCTTACCGGTAACATGACCTAATACAAGTAAAAATCTATGTAAAATTTGTAATAATTGATCCTACAAGGATAGATTATCATATGTTTGACTCATAAGATTACAATCTTTAACTATGCCACTAGTTGCACCGACCGAGTTAATGATGCCGAGCACGGCAGGGCGTAGGTGGCCGTCGTGGGAAGGGTGGGGAATCATAGGGAACTGCACCAAGGATTAAGCCAACGACTAGATCAAGAATGGTTTCTATTTTATAGAATCAGTATGATAATAAAGGGGGTGAATGTTGCCTTCGAATTTTTCCCCTAAGTATTCGTCGATCTTCATTTCAATAACTATGAGAGACTATGAAGATCAAAAACCAATTACCACATAAAAAAATCTAAGTGAAACAAAGCAAAACAAACCTCAAAGTGCCTAGTAGTTAGACCGGATGAACAATATCCGTCATACCAGTGAACAGTAGACATTCAGACCACTACAGTAATTTCGACAAGGGAATAGCTGACCATTGGGGAGGGCCAGTCTTACTACCCCCCTTGCCAGTCAAACTGGTTTGTGTGCTATAAGTTCCAACAATCCAACAAATTTGCAATTCAAATTTCTACTCTTCTCAGTTAACAATGATTCATCGCAACATAATTTTAGACCTTCATTGAAGAGGAAATTTTGCAAATAAAGCGCAAAATGGTCAAAAGAAGATTTGAAATACTGAAAATGATCATATCAGACAAATGGAGTGAATCTACTGAAATGGTATGTTTTTCACAAAAAACTTTAAATCCACCAAATTAATAGGAAAATCTCACTCTAGATCTATATGAAAGAACAATTGTTCTATTTGACCTTGATTATGGTAAGAAGAGGTTAAAAGATTAAGGGAATCATAGCAAAATATTAAAGCTCTGATTTAGCAAGATTTTACACAAAAACTCTAAATCAAACTCTAAATATGCATTTTTACCAATGTTTCTCCTCCTTTTACAATAGTCATCAAGATGCATGTAAAAAGATAGCACATGAATAAAATAAAGTGACTACAATTTATTCATTTTCAATATTAGAAGCCATAAAAATTATCCCAAGTGACTCAACAAGTAGTACATCAAGTTATATTATGTGAAGTTGCTATTATAGATCACGGCAAACCGTATATAGCAAAGCTAACGGCAAATAGCAATAATCTAAAATTAAATAGATTTTTAACAGATCAAGTTATTTAAGATCATAGTTTAGCCAAAGGTATCAAAAAATAAGCTAAGCCATGTCAGTAAACTAAATAGAACCAAGAAGCTACAATTGAGTCCATTTAGAGTGATACAAGTTCGATAATGAATCATTTTATTTAATCACTTAGAATTGAGCACAATTAGCATATTTGATAATATTTTAAACATATTTTTTGTCTTATCTTAGTAAAGCAAGTTCTGAATTAGGAGCCATCTACAACTGACTCTTAAGTTTCAACCTTTTTCATATTTTTTGCTTTTTTAGCCATATGCTATATCTCAAGCCTTACTACTATCATTCAAAGCAAAAAAACTTAAAGAGTGGTCTAGATCATCCCAAACTCCCCCCTGAGTTCATGCATAGTGTAATGACAAACCGTCTCAAGAGAAAAAATTGGTGAGATCAGTTTTTTCGCACAAAAGAGATTATTTTTTATTTTCTTGACTTAGCAAAGAGCTAATCTTAACTCATGCTTCAATAAAAAACTAGAATAGCTCAATCTAAAACTCAATTTAGATTCAAGACTTAATTTAGCTTATTTGATATAACATGAATCATAAGAGAATAACTAGAACAAAACTAACCACAAGATCCAACAAAACATGATTTAGTTCAAGTTTTTTCACATAGAAAGCTAAGGTACATATAAAAAGATATGATAAATCCAATAAACTAGCATAAGACATAGCAAAATGTAAAGTAAGATATCATATCATATAAAGATAATAATCAATGCTCCATGTAATTATATTACAATGTAAGTTGCTGAAATTAAATATGCAATATAATATAATGGATGCAAACGAGGTGAAACTTCTCAAAACAGGCCAAACGGACTAATAGCTTGATACGGGGTTGTCCGATCTTCTCGACGTAGGATGGATACTCGCGGGAGTCTTGATGAATCGCAATGATCCTCCAATGCCAATGTAAGGGACGAACACTCTTTAATCCGCCAAAACACACTCGCATCGATTTCACCGACTACCAAGCGAAGATCTGTCGTGCACCTAATTTCCAGCGAAAAGGTTGAACGATCTTGATTGAAGAACACTCCTAATTCCCTCACAGAATTTCAGCAGCAATGATAAACTCGAACAAAGTTTAATAGATTGATTATTCTCAAAGGTGATCTGAGCCCTAAGGCTGCCAATACATGGCTTATATAGCCTCTTGGGACGTCCATAGAGTCCACAAACCTAGTACAACTCAAACCTATATGGTTTTAGATACGAACTCTCACAAAAAGGAAACTAGATTTTACACCCATCATATTATTTTGGCCATAACTTTTGATCAGTGACGAATTTGATGTTGGGACTAGATACATTGCGTAGCCCTTGAAATTATTTTTCCAAGGAGTACAGGAAAACCCAAATCGGACTCCGTTTGTGAAAGTTACGACCTTTTTAGTAATCGCTTGTCAGGCTGTCCCAAACCAAATCTGAATTGAATTCTGAGTTGAATCTGAGTTTGAATCCAATTGGCCTTGTGGGAGGTACGAATTGGGCTTGAAAATCTTATCCAAAACTTATAGTTTAAGTCCTTGGGCTTCTCCCTTTTGTTCTCCCACTGCATTGGCTTTCTTCCTGCATGTCTTTGGCACCTAATGTGGTTATTCTCTTCCTTTTGCCTCTCCATTGCTTTGCCATTGACAAACCTAAGAATGCACCATTTGATAACATCAGGTAGTATTCCATTCTTTTGAATAACAACATTATATTTAGTTTGGAATGAGTTCACCTAGCATTGTTTCATGCGGCTCAATAATTCCTTCCAGTTGAATAATATATTTAACTGAAAAGTATAAGACACGTGTGTATCTGTATCATAGCTCCTAACTCCCCTTGCAAAAAAAAGTAAAATAAGAAGAATCAAAAGTCTAAGTAAAAATGTCTGCAACCTACTACTCGGACACTGTAAAGTGAAGCACAATATCATCCTTCTTTACATGGTCTCTAAGGAAATATTATCTAATGCCAATGTGCTTAGTCCTAGAGTATTGCACTAGGTTTTTTGTAATGTTTATGGTGCTAGTATTATCACAGAAGAGAGAAAACTATCTAAAGTCAACCCATAGTCCTGTATAGTAGATAAGATCCAGAGAACCTGGGTGCAACTACTAGTAGCAATTGCATACTCCACCTCAGCTACAGTGGACTGCTTCCTAGATTATTAAGAGATAAGATGTGTGCCTAAGAAATGACAAGTGCTAAAAGTACTCTTCCTATCTATTCTACACCTTGTAAAATTAGCATAAGAAAAAGCCTAAAAAGAGTGCAGAATTAGAAGAATACCAGAGTCCAAAATCAAGAGTATACTGAATATACCTGATATGTGATGCACTGCTTGACGATGTGAGACACAAGGGGACACTTGAAATTGAGCGCATAGGCATACAATAAACTGTATGTCTGGCCTCGACGCTGTGAGGTGGAGGAGGCCGATCATAATGTGGTATTCCTTTTGAACCATGAGCTCTCCATCGTCATCAGGATACAACACTGTAGAAGTAACAATAGGAGTAGACATTTGTCGAGACCCGAATATGCAAATCCGGACTCCCTGTGTATTCTGCACTAGTCTCAGGATCATGCTAGTGCACACAATCAAACATAGATGTCATCAAAACCATATACACGATAAAATAAAGGAAAAGCTCAAATATCGATAAATCTCAAAAGGTACGATCTTATGGTCAAGCTTATAATAGACTAGCCCGAAGGGTTTTAACAAAACTAACAGCGAAAATCCAAAGTAATGCAATATAGTATGCAAGGCTTACCAAAGGAAGGCTGAAAGGTTAATTTGCATAAATGACAGTTGAAGGTAAATACAGTAAATAGATTGAAAGCGAACTTTAAGTAAAACAATAATAAATAATCAAAGTAATTGACATAATCACTTGCAGACCTCTCATCCACAAGCTAAACCAACCGTTTATGGACCTCCCATCCATAAGCTAAACCAATCGCTTATGGATCTCCCATCCATAAGCTAAACCAACAGCGGATTAACCATCCACTGTCCAACCACAATGCACAAGTTTTCAGAAATAACTACCCCTCATGTGAAATCACTGAGCATTGTCCATGACCGATGATGTGGCTATTCGAATAGTTTTACACTCTGCAAAGGTTGCACAACTGTACCCACATGATGTGATAATCCTCACGTTAAAAATAATCACAACAAGGCCTTTACAAAGTTCAGTTTCAACTCAATCCGCCCACTAAGGTTTCGCATCACACCCCCCTTGTGCCACATGGAAATCAGCAACCATGTTCATCTCAATGGCAAGATTAAAGTTGAAACATCCCAAATTAATCAGCCAGGTCCGTCCCATACCAGACATGTGGTTTGCACGGTAAGACTTAGATCAATGGCGCACAAAGTTAAGTCCTTAAGTATACCCGAGCGAGACTACCTCATCCCTCGAAGTGCCCCAACACTTCCCCCTTTACTGCACGATCACTCGCCCGAGTGCAAAACCAGATTTGTATAACCACCGCCGATGACACATCAACGTCATGGCATAAATTTTAATACTGTGGCACCAACCACGATCTGCTGTGGCTCCAACCACGGTTCAACATCTCATTAAGGGCCTATTTGTTTCAGCTGTAGATTCTGAGAAGCAGCTGGTAAGTATCTAACTAGTCAGAATCTGGAGAAGCTAGATAACCCCAGCTTCTGGCTACTAGTTCATTTTCTGGATTCTGTAGCTTCTGGCTACTTAGAATCTAGATGAAAATCTGGACTATTTGGGGGAGCTGCAGATTCTGGGAGTAGCTGTAGCTGCCAGAAGCTAAAACAAACAGGCCCTAAGTCAAATTAATTATTCACGTGTGATGATAAACCCAATCGTAACTATAAGCATTCTATCGTACCAATCCATGTGACAATAAGCATAACATTACTAAATAATTCCCAACCTAAGGTGACAATGGCATCAGGGTGTTCCAAATTATCAAGGAGAGATAAATTCAATTGAGACGATAACTACCAATACAAGGGTTTGAATAAACATAGCAATGTAATGTAATTTAAAACAAAATAATTAAATAATATATTGCAAACTTGGTTCAACATGATTAAAGGACCCGACTTGCCTTGGTTATGCTCAGCGAGGTACTCCTGGTCTTCGGGCGTAGATCCTGCTCCTCCGGAATCCGAATCTAACGAGAGAGAAAACGATCGAAACAAGAAAAACACATAAAATGATAAGCAAATGAACTCCAAAAATCATGAAACCAGAACCAAAAGCTAGAGCTTGATTTTAGATAAATTTAAAAAAAGAACGGGGTCAATCGGAGTTAGGATGGAGGAGAACGGGCTCTCAAAAAATAAACCCTAAAGATAAACCGGGAAAAAGAAAAAGTGCATTGTGCTGTAGACTCGGTCCACGAGAGAACCAGTCCACCGTGGACTCGGCGAACGGAACAGTGCGCGCGGCCGGCGGGGTAGGGCTGACGTGGCGCGCGCTGGTGCCACCACGTGTCAAGCTCGGCCGCGTGGTCGCCGACGTGGCCGCCACGTGGCACCGGGGCGAGATGGGCGACGTGGCGGTGGACGTGGCATGACACGTGGCTGCCACGTGGACCTAGGGCTGACGTGGCTGGGCTCGGGCGCGGGTGGCGGTGGCGTGATCGGACGGCGGAGGTGACGACGCGTGGCGCGATCTGGATCGTTGATCCAGATCTGAGCCGACGGTGGGGATCGCGCGGCCGGGAGGCGGGACGGCGGCGATGGGCGACGCGTGGCTCGGGCGAGGGCGCGGGGACCGAGGGCGGAGCGGCAACGCGGGGGGTGCGGCACCGGGCGGGCGACGCGGGCGACGTCGACGGGAGAGGCGAGATGGCTCACCGGCGGGGTCTCGGCGTCTGCGATAGCAACGGCAGCAACGGGCGGGGGACGCGGACGCACGGTAGACGGCGACGCGGCTCCAAGAACGGCGGCGCGTGCGGCTCCGCGGCGGCGTGAACCGAGGAAGTCTCGATCGGTTACGGCCCGGGCGCGAAACGGGCGCGGTTTGGACGGCCCGGATCGGCTAGAGGGAGATCGAACGGGCGAGGGTGATCGGGCAGATTAGGGTTAGGGTTACGCGCGGGTGGCGCGTGTGGGCCGGCGGATGGGTGACACGCGGCACGGGGGAGGATCGGGCAGTGGCGACTGACGCGCAGGCGGGAGCGGCGGATGCGCGCAGAGCGCGTATGTGCTGCCGCGTTGTTGGTTGGGCGGTGGGGATGCGAGGGCGGCGCGGGAGGTGGGCTGGGCCGCGGGCGGGCGCGCGCGAGAGGCCGGAGGCCGACGTGTGGCTGGAAGCCAGATCGGACGGCGGGGAGTGAGGTGGGATGGGAGCGCGCGGGTGAAGGCCAGATGGCCGACGCGTGGGGAGAGAGAGAATCGGGCGGCTGGTGGTTTTTCCCCGGCTAAATAATTTTCAGAAATTCAAATAAAATACCAGGAGCTCTAGAAAATTGTAAATAAATACCAAAAATTCAAGAAAAATACCAGAGAATTCCTTGATACACAAGGAACTCAAATAAAATATTTTCAGCAAATGTTGAAGTTTAATTTAATCATATTAAATCCTTTTAAATTCTAAAAAATTCAAATTAAGCTTTATTAATTCCAGAAAAATTTCAAAAAATAATTTTTAAATTCAAGGTTTTAAAAATCCCAGAAAATCAGGATATTACAACATTGGTTTGCTACTTCCCATGTCGAAGCATCAAAGAAGATTCTTTGTATACTTACTTTGATGAATAAAGGCTCATTCTTTCAGTTGTTTGACTTGAAGTCTAAGGAAGAAAGTCAGCTCACCTATTATACTTATGTCGAATTCCTGCTCATATAATATGAAAATCTTGACATCAAAGCACGAGAAGAACTACCGAATATAATATTATCCACATATATCTGAACAAGTAAGAAGTCACTACCATGCATGAGAGTAAATAAGGTTTTATGTACCATTCTTATTTTGAAATCATTTTAAGCAAAAAATTCTTAAGTCTATCATACCAAGCTCTAGAGACTTATTTTAATCCATACAAGGCTTTGAAGAGTTTACACATGTTGGAGGACTAATTCTACCCCTCCACTAACAAGGCACACTCTACCGAAGACACCTACCTACAGATGAAGAAATGCAATTACGCTTGTAAAGGACGATTGTACCCCTCACTTGTACTTATATGGTAACTATCCCCCAAGGGGTATCCCGATCATTTGTATACGCCCAAGAGCCTATAAATACCCTATGTATCCCTCATCTGTAGGGGTCTCTCTTGAGTTCTTATAAGCAATAAAGAAATGTATTCAAACTGGTGAGCCCTTGGGGGCTCCCTTTCTGGAGATAACCCCCCGTTAGCTCATTGACAGGAGTAGAGCAGTCCTATCGGATCCTCAAACCTATATATTTCACATGTCATTTTTACTCTCATGGACGATGGCTTGTAAGACGGCCGATGTCCACCCCCTCACATGTGTTTGAATTTTCACACCTTCAATATTAGCGCCATCTGTGGGGACCGTAGCTGACTAACGAAAGGTTATGGCTTCTACCAAGAAACACTCTAAGTCTATGAAGCCTCCTCTAGCTCTGGAGTGCAATGAGCTCATAGATGACCCATCCACTTTTCGGAGGAGCCCTAGGCATGCACCATCGTGGGGGATCAGGGCCCTCCATCCCAGGATGGACAACGTCCTACATGCCCTGGGGCTCCTGAGCCCATCCTCCATCCTTGCGCTGGCCACTGCAAGTTTCAAGCAAGGGAGGAAAGCTCAAAGCGCCCTTACCAACAGAGGGCTAGGGTGCTGGGGTTAACCATCACCCCCGATGATGAGGACATCACTTCTTTGAATATACACAAAACTCATCCACAAGATGCTAGGCAAGGACCTATGAAGAGGGCACATGCACGATAATTAAATTATCAGGTGGGCTTGTTTCTAGGGTTGTTTAATTCAGCTTCTAAGAGTGGGTTACAACTTGATGTTTGTGATGTGATTATGCTTAGAAATATAGGTAAGGACCAAGGAGAAACATGGAGTCACGTACATACTTGGAATGAACATTGGAGGTCATCACATCACTTTGAGGCTAGGACAACAAAGAATGAAAGCTAGGCATGTTCTAGAATTCAGTTCGGCCTTCGGAGATAGCGTTAACTTCAAACGAGTATAGAAGATGCATACGGAGTCCAAATGAGGTGATCTTAGACTTGTTTGAAATCTTATGATGTCCTCTTTCTAATGTTTTTGGTCCCACCTCAAAACTCTGTCTGAGCATATTGTAATCCATAAAACAATTGTTAATCAATTAAACTTGGGCCCTAGGCCTTGTATCAGTTTGAGCCCAACTAAGGAGTTGTAGTGGGATATTCTCGCACCTTCACAAACATGCTCCCCACATTTCTAGCCCCTCAAAAATTGATAGAGATATCACTTTTAGGGTTTAGGCTTTTTAGATTAGTTTTCGTTCAGAAAACATCAGTTATGTACTTATGTCGACTAGACTAACTACGACGACTTTAGGCATCTCTATTGTTTAATGAAACTTCATATTTCATTTGCAAATTTAGATCACACTTATTTTTTTATTGCTTGCTTCTCCATTGCTTACAAGAAAGATCAGCCATGTTGGGTATGATTGGTAATGATAAGGGTGTGGAGTAGCGATTGTAGAACAGACTTGGTCATTTCGGTCAAGTAGCCTTGTCGTCAACATCATATTAAATAATCATAGTTATCATTCTCATCAGAAGATTGGGCCAAATCTCCTCATCAATTGGTATCAGAGTGCAGATTACCTAGTGATATTTCTATTTTTTTGTTTGTTTTTTATACCTATAACTAAAAAATTGCCCCACAAAAATATTAGTTCATCGAAAATCACCAAAATCAAACCCTAGTTGTGCCTTTACGATTTCAATTTTTTTTACTGTGTTGAATTTTTGTCCATCATCGAGTTTTAGTTGCTGGAATGGGTCTAGTGCTTTGATTTTGGTTTTGGGTGTTGCATTTGAAGTAAAAAAATTGGTTAGATCTGTTTTAGGGTTGATGGTTGCCATTCGCTATCGAGTTTGTGCCACCAGATATTTGGGAAGATAGAGATCAACTCACTTTTTCCTTTTGTTTTGGCTAGCCGAATCACCTAGAACAGAGTTGTGTTCGGGTTTTGAATTTTTGGGTCCAAGTTCAAGATAGTTTCGAGCAACGTTCCTTAAAGTAGCCATAACTTTTACATACGAACTTAGATTGCAGCGTTCTTTGACTCATTGAAAAGCTAACAAAAAGTTAAATCCAAATAATTAGCCATGTGAGGCTTCAAAAAAAGTGAAGATCTCCAAAAGAAAGGTTGTTTAGGGCCTCAAAATAGACTCCAAAGTTTTAGCACTCATTTTTACGTCTGTTCGCTGTCTAGTTTGAGTTTTCTTTCATTCCAGATTGTGTAATCTTTGTTTTTTGGTCATATTTTTGGGAGCTTAGTATTCATGTTGCTCAAAAAAAAAGAAAAAAAAGAGGCAAGTGCAAAAAGAAAAAGGAAAAATAGAAAAAAAAGCCGCATAAGATATAAAAAAGGAAGAAAAGAGGCGAGTGCAAAAAAGGTTAAACAAAGGAAGAAAATTTTGCGGTATTGTTCATTTCCAGATTTTGAGCTGTTTTTATATAAGCCTTTGTCTTGTCTAGTGTTTGCTTGCTTGAACTACGGTCGAGTACTAATTTATGCCAACAACTTAGGTGAGCACTTTGGACTATTATTCAGCTAGTGTAATTCTAAAATTGAGTATTGCGATTCCTTTGCTACTTATATATGGCTTGTCCATGTTCCACATACTATTAACTGAATAGGTCTCAACGTATCGACAATCACTATACTCATCACTCTAGTCAAGTTACCATGAACCAGCCACCGGTTGTACCATCTGCTTTGCTTGGTAAGAATCCTGTAAGCATTTGATAAGAACTTAAGAGTGTGAGACTTCTATAGCCTACAACACCTAGGAGTTGATAGGGAGCTAACAAATTTTCTTGTGAGTTTCTTATATTCTACTAAAAATGGCAAGTTCACAATATTCAAAACATGGTGGCAAGAATGATGACCAATCTTCTAAATTTGAGAGTACCGGATCTCTCACTCCTCGCACAAGGATGCTTGTGCAACGGTTCAACCGTGAGGTAAACAAGCGAACAGAGGAGATATATAACGTGTTGGATCAGCTCAATGACATCCTCACCACCATCTACAACAGAATTGAGAACCTTGAGCAATATCCACCACTACCAGCTACTCGATGAGATTTGTTCCCCCTCACTCTTCGGCGGATGATGATGATGATGATGTTGAAGAGAATAACTATGATGCTGACACTAAAGTTGAGGGACCCGATGACTGCGATTGTTGTCGACTCAGGCAAAATCGACCTGGTACGGGTAGGTTACAAAGGAAGGTATATGATGATGCATTTGCTAAAGTCAAGTTTGCAATTCCTACATTTGCTGGCAGATATGACCCTGAAACTTACCTTGATTGGGACTTACAATTAGATCGAAAATTTGCATGCCATAATTTCCCTGATAATAAAAGAGTTAGGGTTGCTACTAGTGAATTCACTAATTTTGCATCAATTTGGTGGAGAGAATGATATACACTACCACATGTACCTATAACTTGGGATGCTTTAAAAAGAGTCATAAGAGTTAGATTTGTGCCTTCATACTTTTCACATAGTATATTAAATAAATTACAATGCTTAAAATAAGTTAATAAATCAATAGAGGAATACTATTAAGAATTACAAATTGGCTTATTGCGTTGTGGTTTGGAAGAAACTGAAGAAATTAAAATCGTTAGAATTTTGGGAGGGCTTAACCAAGAAATTCATGACATACTTGATTATAAGGAATACAATTCTGTCACTCATTTGTTTCATCTTACTTGCAAAGCTGGAAGAGAAGTACAGAGGTGACACATAAGAACTAGAAGTTATTTCGAGGCTCTTCTTCCTCTAAACAAAGTACTGGTATGGCAAGGGCACCCCTTTCATCTACACCAAATTGAGGGCACTCTATTTGTACTTTCACGTCCTCACATGCACCTGAAACAAGCAAGGATACAACCGTTTAGGCTTCCATCAAATCTGCTCCAACAAAGAGTACATCTGCAGTTACTTCCACTGGACATATAAGGGACATGCTATGTCACAAGTGAAAAGGGTTTGAGCATTTCAATAGAGAGTGCCCAAGTCAACGAGCACTCATTGTAAGAGAAGATGGTGAGTATACTTCAGTTAGTGAAATTGATAAAGAATATACACTTATTGCAAATGACCATATAGGTGATGAGATTGATATTAGTGATAAACAAGAAGAACACTTTAGTGCTGAAGCTTCAAACAAGTATATAAGCCTTATAGTAAAGCGTGTGCTTAGTGCACAAATGGAGAGTGCTGAACAGGACCAACGCTATAATTTGTTTCAAACCAAGTTCATCATCAAGGAATGTTCATGTCGTGTCATCATCGATGGTGAAAGTTACAACAACTTGGCTAGCTTGGAGATAATCGAGAAGCTTAGCTTGACCACAAGTCCTCACTCACGTTCTTACTACATTCAATGGTTTAACTTATGTGGTAAGTTGAAGGTAATCAAAACTGTGAGAGTATAATTTTCACTTGCTTTATATCATGATTATGTTGATTGTGATGTTGTGCCTATACAAACATGCTTCTTACTTTTAGGTAGACCATGATAGTTTGATAAGGATTCCACAAATCATGGTAGAACTAATTAATATATCTCATGCATAAGGGCATGAAAATTGTTTTACACCCAATGTCTCCTGAAGCCATTATTAAAGATGAAATTGAATTATTTGAGCGTGAGAAAAAGGAGAATGCTAAAAGTGAGAATTAAATAGTTGCTAAAGAATGCTTTCCATTTAAAAAGAAAGAAGCAAAAGAATGAAACACTAGAAGGAATGAAATTAAATTGAAAGGTGTTGTTCTATTAGCTACTAAATCTGATTTCAATGATTTGGAAATGGAAAATTCTATTTGCTATGCCTTGCTTGGCAAAGATGCTTTGTTTTCACTTGAGGATTTGCCCGTATCTTTGTCTCCTGTAATCACTAACCTTTTGCAGGGGTTTAATGATGTGTTTCCATCTAAAATATACCATCATTCTATTTCTAGGTTAGATAATATACTTGATGAATTGAGTGGCTCTACTGTTTTCTGTAAAGTTGACTTGTGTAGTGGATACCACTAAATTAGAATGAAACTTGGAGATAGGTGGAAGATTGTACTTAAAACTAAATTCGAGTTATATAAGTGACTAGTGATGCCTTCTGGTTTAACTAATACACCTAACACTTTTATGAGATTAATGAACAAAATTTTACGTGCTTTCAGTGGTAAATTTGTGGTAGTTTACTTTGATGATATATTAATTTATAGTAAGTCACTTGATAAACATCTTGAATAATTACGTGCTATTTTTATTGCTTTCAGAGATACACATTTGTTTGGTAACCTTGAAAAGTGCATCTTTTGCACTGATCAAGTTTGGTTTCTTAGCTATGTTGTTAATTCATTGGGAATTAAGGTAGATGAAGCCAAGATTGAAGCTATAAAGAGTTGACCAACACCACAAATGGTTACATAAGTACGGAGCTTTCATGGACTTGCTAAATTCTATCACCGCTTTGTGAAGGATTTCAGCACCATCGTCGCACTACTTAATAAATTGACGAAGAAAGGTGTTACTTTCAAATAGGGACAAGTACAAGAAGAAGCTTTCAATCTTCTCAAAGAAAAACTCATAAATGCACTATTTCTCCAACTTTCTGATTTTGGTAAGACTTTTAAACTTGAGTGTGATGCTAGTGGAATTGAAATTAGTGATGTGTTGATACAAGAAGCTAAACCTATTGCTTATTTCAGTGAGAAATTGAATGGGCCTAGTTTAAACTATTCAACTTATGATAAATAGTTGTATGCTTTAGTTCGAACTTTAGAAATATGGCAACATTATTTATGGTCTAAAGAATTTATTATACATTCTGATTATGAATTTTTGAAGCATATTAAAAGTCAATCTAAATTGAACCATAGACTTGCACGTTGGATTGAATTTATCGAATCTTTTCCTTATATCATTAAATAGAAGAAAGGGAAAGAAAATGTGATTGCTGATACTTTGTCTAGACGGTATACTTTGTTGTCTAAACTTGATTGTAAAATTTTGGGCTTAGAGATAATAAAAAATTTATGTGGTTCTGATGATGAATTAAAAGATGCCATGTCTAATTGTAAAGATGGTAAAAACTGAAACAAATTTGTTTTTAATTGTGGTTTCTTATTTAGAGCTAACAAACTATACATTCCAGTTAGATCCGTTCGTCTTTTGTAGTTGTAGGAGGTGTATCGAGGAGGATTAGTGGGACACTTTGGCATAAAAAAGATGGAGGTCATTCTTGCTGAACACTTCTATTGGCCAAGGATGAGGCACAACATCGAGCGTTATGTTTCATAATGCACTACATGCCAAAAAGCTAAGTTACGACTAAATCCACATAGCTTATATATGTCTCTTCCTATTCCTAGTGTTCCTTGGGAGGATATTTCTGTGGATTTTATTTTAGGATTGTCTAGGACAAACATGGGGATGGATAGTATTTTTGTTGTAGTGGATAGGTTTTCTAAGATGGTACATTTTATTTCTTGTTATAAGAGCGATGATGCTACACATATTGCTGATTTATTTTTTAGAAAGATTGTTCGACTATATGGCGTGCTAAAGACAATTGTTTTAGATTATGACGTGAAGTTTCTGAGTCACTTTTGGAGTATTCTTTGGAGAAAACTTGGGACAAAGATGCTATTTTTAACTACTTGTCATCCCCAAACTGATGGACAAACTAAAGTTGTCAACCGTGCCTTGTCAATAATGTTGAGGGCTATTTTGAAGAACTTGAAGAGATGGGGAAAATATCTACCTCATGTGGAGTTTGCCTACTATCGCACGCTGCATTCAACCACAAGGATGAGCCCCTTTAGGTAGTATATGGCTATAACCCTCACACTCCAATTGATTTGTTACCTCTACCATCTTTGGAGATGGCAAATTTAGATGCTAAGAAATATGCTAATTTTTTTTTTCTTAAGTTGCATGAAACCATAAAAGAAAATATAGAGCACATGAACGAGAAATATAAGGTTGCTGGTAGTAAAGGTAGAAAGGAAATAATTTTTGAATATGGTGATCATGTTTGATTGCATTTGAGAAAAGATAGATTTTCAGATTTGAGAAAGTCTAAGTTGATGCACAGAGCTAATGGTCCTTTTAAGATTATTGAAAATATTAATGATAATGCATACAAATTTGAGATGCCTGCAGAGTTTGGGGTTAGTCCCCACATTTAACATTACAGATTTGAAGCCATACCTGGAAGAAGAAGATGAACATGAGTCGAGAACGACTCTAATTCAAAAAGAGAAGGATGATGAGGACATCACTTCTTTGGATACACACAACAATCATCCATAAGGTGCTAGGCAAGGAACTATGATGAGGGCACATGCACGACAATTGAATTATCAGGTGAGCTTGTTCCTATGGTTATTTAATTTAGCTTTTGAGAATGGCTTACTGCCTAATGGTTGTGTTGTAATTGTGCTTAGAAACATGGGCAAGGACTAAGGAGAGACACATGGAGTCATAGACAAGCTTAGGATGAATACTAGAGGTAACCACATCACTTTGAGGCTAAGGCAACAAAGGATGAAAGTTGAATATGTTCTAAAATTCAGTTCGGTCTTTGAAGACAACGCTAACTTCAAACGAGTATAGAAGATGCATACGGAGTCCAAATGAGGCGATTTTGGAATTTTTGGAAAGCTTATGACATTTTATTTCCAATGGTTTTAGTTCCTCCTCAAAACTCTAACTGAGCACATCGTAATCTATAAAACAATTCTGAATCAGTTTCAAACCTAGGCTCTAGGCCTTGTATCCACTTGAGCCCAATTGGAAAATTGTAGTGGAACATCCTTGTATCCATCTGTGATGTGCTCCCCATGTCCCTAGCTCCTCAAAAATGGCCAAGGATGCCACTTTTAGGGTTTAGACTTGTTTACATTGATTTTCATTCAGAAAATATCAGTTATGTACTTGTGTCAACTAGACCAACTACAGTGACTTTGTGCCTCTCCATTGTTCAATGAAACTTTATATTTTATTCACAAATTTAGATCACGCTTATTTCTTTTTTTGCTTGATTCCCGATTGCTTGTAGGAAAGATTAGCCGTGTTGGGCATGGTTGGTAACGACAAGGGTATGGTGTAGCGATTGCGGGACAGACTTCGTCATTTCAGTCAAGTAGCCTCATCATCAATGTCATATCAAATAATCATAGTTATCATTCTCATCGGAAGATCAAGCCAAATCACCTCATCACCCAAGATTCTTGACGTTGCTAATTGTAAGGCGATGAAGGCCGACTATGAGAGCTGCCCCTAACGTGTTACTGTTAGGGGATAATCCTAATCTAGAAATCTCGTTGCCCTCGTTTGGGCTCTCGAGACACTTTCCTTGCATGGGATTTCACTCTTGCGGTGCATAGGGCATACAACCTTTGTGGTCTCCCCTAGCAAAAGTCCAAGGTGGCTTGGGCATTTGTCGCCTCCATCATGGCGGCTCGTGTCCTGTTGGAACCAGGACATGAGTGACAATTTGGGCCCCGTGCCCAAGTTGATGGATGTGCTGAGAACTCGTCCCCATTAGACTGCATGCCATGCATTGAACGACCTCCGAGTCATCATATGCCTCACTCGATTGCTTGGCAAGGGTTAAACATTCTCATGCATTCTCGATCACTAAGGAAAAACCATACCTACTGAGTAAAAGGTCTCCACAGCCTTCATATTTTGGTGTTCCACTACTTACTCTCACAGGCACCCCTCTGGTGTGCCTATGACTTAGCGTCATGAGCACACATCCAAGGTGCTTATGAGTAAACCTCATGGGCACCTCCGAGCCTACTGAGGGCTACCACCCACGGTGGCTATTCGGTGCCTCATGACTTAGCCTAGTAGGTATCATCCCTAGTAGCCATTTAGTTCTCATGACTTAGCCTCGTGGGCACCCCTCTAACGTGTCTATGACTTAGTATTGTGGGCACACCTCCAAGATACCCTCAAGTTAGCCTCATGGACACCTCGAGTTGGAGGCTACCACCCATGGTGGCTATTCGATGCCCTATGACTTAGCATCATAAGCACACCTTTGGTATACCCGTGACTTAGTGTGGTGGACACACCTGCAAGACGCCCATGAGTTAGCCTCATGGATGCCTCTAAGTTTGATTGGGGGGCTATCACCCAAAGTGCCCATTTGATGCCTTATGACTTAGTCTCATGGGCACCCCTCTGATATGTCCATGACTCTGTCTCATAAGTGCACCTCCAAGGTGCCCTATGATTTAATCTCATGGACACTCTCAAGCCTACTGAAGAATGCAACCCCTAATAGCTTTATGTTGCTCTTCAACAACACACGTACATCTCTCCCAGGCAGCTCAAATTATCTACCAACGACCTGGCTTAAATATCAATCAAGGGTTGTCATGCTTGCACAAGGCTATTACCTTAGAGATCTCAGTATATAAAGTAATGTGACTCTACTTGTCCCACAACAATGACTTTGGTCATCTATCATGTCGAAAGATGCTATCTTGATATGAGAAATGAGTGTTAATCATTTTCTCTCTAACTTCCGATCTCTCGCTCCAATTCCACATTATCTATCTCCACAATTTCTTAGCTCAAGTGATGTTCATTATCCAACAACATTTTTGAGCCCATATTCACTTGCTAGATTATCCCCACCTTCTCCTTGGGAACATTTGACTTCTTCTCAGCGGCTCTTAATTTCTTTTCGATGGCTTGCAACTTATTTTTGATGTCTCTTAGCTTCTTTTTTTGTAGTCTCTCATCACCTTCACAGGCACTGCTTCGATGTGCCGTCTATCTTGAAGGCTATGCCTTGGCAGGGTGGTCCTGCATCTCTTGCTTCTTCTTCATAGGTGCTGCTCTGATATGCCGCCCATCTTAAAGGCTATGTGTCGACATAGCAGCTTCGCGCCTCCTGCTTCGCCTCCATGGGCTTTGCTCCAATGTATCACTCATCTCGAAGGCTGTACCTTGGTGTGGCAATCCCTACGTTGTCTACTTCACCTTTGTAGGCTTGGCTCAGATGCGCTGTCCACCATGAAGGCTATGCCTTAGTGAGGTGGCCCCGCATTGACAACATTACCTTCCCAAGCTATGCTTTGACGTGTCGTTCACCTCAAAGGATATGCCTCAGTGAGACAGCCCTACGTTAGCTACTTCGCTTCCACTGGCTCAGTGCCGACGCATCATCCGCCTCAAACACTATGACTCAGTGGGGGCAGCCTGCGTCTAGTACCTCACCTCCACATCTTAGTGCCAACATATCACCCATCTCGAAGGCTATGCCTCAGTGGGACGACCTGTGTTTGTTACTTGACCTCTATTGGTTTGCTCCATTGTACCGCTTGTCTCATAGGCCACGCCTTGGGATAGGAAGGCTAGTTAACAAGAAGATGCCACTACAACCAAAGCCCTGCCCTGGTAGCACCTAAATTCTTACCAAGTCATAGGTGTCCTCGTGTGTATTCCTCGATCGTCATGCCTCACGTGGCACTGAGTTAGAATTTGGCAAAATCTCATGTGTATGCATTCCTGTCAAGCCAAAATTTGGCCAAGTATGTGGCGCCCTGTAGAAGTGCTTTGCTAAGTGCACACCAAAATGCTCCCAACATACCGTAGTGAGCATAGTCATTAACATAATGCAAAACCTTATCACTCTTCTTTGCCCCTTAGGTGCCCAAGGGATAAGGGGGCTAGCGCTGAGGAATCCAATCAACTTCATGCGCATAACACTCGGTGGACACACGCACATTGTAGACTTGATGTCTCCATGCTCACCTTGGTGCCACGCGCCCTTGCGCCCGGTGTGCCCTAACACTGCATACCCATGCGCCCGACGCGCCCCTACGCCTAATGCCCCCTACGGCACCCAATACCTAGCGCCCACATGCCCGGGCCCCTAAGACTCAGGCGATCGCGTCATGTGCCCTAGCGTTTGCACGCCTAGCCACCCTCATGCCCACATGCCTAGGCGCCAATCAACTTGGTCTTTGGAGGTCCGCCAACACTTATCTATTCTTTGCCCCTTGAGCACCTGTCAAGGTGCCCTTGACCACCTTTCAAGGTGCCCAAGGGACAGGGGGCTAGATTATAGTGTTATAAAATCCTACCACTTCCCGTCAAAAATGCTCCATACTTTGGCAAATCTATGGAAAGGTCACGCTTCGGAGCCCTGCACCCTACAAGCCCTAGCATCTGCACCTCGACACCATGGACACGGACAGCTAAAGCGTGCTGCGGAGGCAATGGTCGGTGTACCTGCTCAGCTATGGTTGCCACTTCTTGGGAGTGGAGTGGTAGTGCAACCTCAAGGTGTGCAAGCACTTTGGGGTCCGGTCCTGGGGCTACTCCGATGAGATCACCAGCTCCATACGACTCATCTATCGCATGTCTGGCCTCTACTGGGAGACTTTCATGCAAAATGTCAACCCTGACACAACAAGAAGAGCAATTCCGTGGATTCAATAGCTACCATTCATACCATCAATCCTCTTAGAGGACGTCTGCATCCAACTATACTGCCCTCTCAGGCGTTTCTCCTAAACGTCGAGGGGCAAGGGGTTGTGTTGGAGGACTAATTCTACCCCTCCACTAACAAGGCCCACTCTACAGAAGACACCTACCATAGATGAAGAAATGCAATTACACTTGTAAAGGATGATTGTACCACTCACTTGCACTCATATGGTAACATCTTCCAAGGGGTATCTCGGTAATTTGTATAGGCCCAAGAACCTATAAATAACCTATGTATCCCTCATTTATGTGGTGGGGCTCTCTTAAACTCTCATGAGCAATAAACAAGTATATTCAAACTAGTGAGCCCTCAGGGGCTCCCTCTCCGGAGGTAACCACCCGTTGGCTCAACGACAGGAGTAGGGTGGTCCTATTAGACCCTCAAACCTGTATAAATCCTGTGTTATTTTTACTCTCGTGGACGACGGCCCATAAGGCGGCCGATGTCTACCCCCTCACTTGTATTTAAGTTTTCACACCTTTAACAACACACATAGTTTGGAAATTTGGAATTTTTCAAAACCAAGGGTTGCTTATTATAAACCTCTTTTTCCATGAAACCATATAGAAAAAGCACTCTTTACATCCATTTAAAAAGCTTAAAGCCCTTACCTGCCATGAATGCTAGCAATATACGAATGACTTCTAATGTAGTTATAGGTACAAAAGTCTCTTCAAAGTCTATGCCCTCTACCTGGCAAAAACTTTGAGCTACAAGCCTACCTTTGTTGTGAACTACCAACCCATTTTGCATAAATTACATTATGATTAGAAGGAGGTTCAACCAAAGTCTAAATTTGTTTTTTTTTCAAAGTTTTCAAACTCTTCATGCATAGCATTGATCCAAAAGGAATCACATAAAGCATGTGTGACATCTTGGGGTTCACAAAATGCAACAAAGTAGAATGTACATGAGAAACCAAAGAGATAAACCTAAAGCAAGTAAATCGCTCATGGAGATCCCAGTCATCTTTTCCAGAGGGTATCATTACTAAATATGAAGTGGAGGTTCTAGTGTAGACATAGCCTTTATCTCATGGGCTATGGAGGTAGGAGCAGAGCCATTCGAAGTGCCATGAAGGTGGAAGGAGGCTGCTCCGCTGAAGCTGGAATAGTAGAAGCAGGTTCTCTAACCAATTCAGGAGTGACTAGAGGAGGGATTGGGTCCTCATTCTCTATGTCAAAGTCATCATTGATCCTGATCAACATGTACCTATGTACCTGCACTGTCGGGTCTAGTATCACAAGTCTTAATAATTTTGTTAGTATTCAAAGTAAATATACAAAAGCCATGAGAATGAAAAGGATATCCAAGGAAAATGTTGTCATAACATCTAGATTCAAATTTATCTAAGTTGCCATATTTAATAATGGAGTATTTGCAACCAAATATTTTGAAATGAGAGACGCTAGGCCTACGACCAAATCTAAGCTCAAAAGAAGTATTGTTTATAGACGATTTCAAGAAAACCCTATTGGACATATAACAAGTGGTAGAAATCACCTCAGTCCAAAACCTCCTAGGGGTGCTATGCTAATCTAGTATAGTCCTAGCCATCTCTACAAGGATTCTATTCTTTCTCTCTATAATCTCATTCTGCGAAGGGACTCTAGGTAAGGACAATTGGTGCTCTAAGTGGCAATGACTCTCAAGACTCTTGGGAGGTCAACTGCTAGTCTAAGAGCTAACTCTCTAAAGCATTCAAAGGTCTCATCCTTAGAAACCAAAAAATACATCTAAGAATACCTAGAGAAGTCATCCTTAGAAACCAGTAAATTTGTACAACATCTATAGAGTGTTATTATCTATTCAAATAGTCATACCCCCAGTCATGGGCAAAGTATAAAAATACGACAGTTGTGTAGTTTTCGTAAAATAGTTACTTGTGAACGGTGGTATGGTCATGGTATGGTGGTATGGGAATGGATATGTAATGATGTCCATGGAGAAGACACAATAAATAACTGTGAAGAGAGTTGCTCTAATTAATTCAATTGAAACTGGATATTTTAATTTTAGTTCAAAAATGGCTAAGTCATATATCTGAAAACTAGCTATAGTATGATATTTCACAAATTGGCTTCGTGCTAAAGAAATATAATACCATCCTTTGGTTAAGCCTTACGTATAAATATTTGCTCCTATAAATGCATTCTATTATAAATACTTGCTGAGTAACTAGTATACTCAATCTTGCTTTATTTTCATCAGAGCGCACTCAAGCGTTCCTATAGGAATTTTTCAGTTCTTCTGAATGTAAATTAAATTTTGGGTTTGAATGCCCATAAAATTACTAAAGTTGACTATTAGGTCATATGTAAATCGAGTTAACCCTTTTTAAATGTTAGTGAGTAGACATGATACTCTTTTGTATCCGCAACTAAACTCCTGAGATGTTGCAAGAGGTACGATAACCCTATTCCTAAAAATAGGTCATTACAAGTTGTTTGTCTATTTTCTGCTAGATACTGCAACCATTAACATATGATTTTATTTGCCAAACAGTGAGAGGAAAATTAAAAAAATGCCCAAAGAGCACCTACCTGAGCCAATCCGATGCATCACATACAAACTTGATGAAATCGAACCATACTTGAGAGGCCAAACCCTAGCCATTTGTGCTGCCTCACCAATGTGAAGTAATTTATAGCAGATCAGTAGAGGTTGGAGTCGGGCCTTGCCTTTGTGTTCCAGCACGAGGCCCGATCGGCCCAGCACAGACCAAGCATGGCACAAGCATGCCAAGTGGTAGGCTGGGCTGGCACGGCATGGACGGCGGGTCAGACTAGGCCTAGAAAACTAGCCCATTGGGTGGCACGGCCCGGCCTGGTATAGCGTGCCGTGCTTGGGCTAGCCCAGCACTGTAGGAACGACAACGACATTGCTTAGCCTGTGCCCTAGAGCACACAACACGGCAGTGATAGGCGCAGCAGCGGCCAAAACTAGAGGGGCCTGAGGTCGGGAGCGTAGAGGCACCACCATAAGCTACGGCAGCCGGCCGAAGCGTCAGGGTCGACGAGGTGGACCTAGCGTCGACGGAGGCAGTAAGAGCCAGCTAAGCGTGAGGATGGAAGTGCTATGGAAGGAGCATGCGAGCGGTGTGTCGATGACGACGTCTCAGCGAGGCACCGTGCATTTGCATGCATGGCCGTGGCGCAGCTAGAGGAGGTCGACCAAGGTGCGGCGTGGCTTGTTGGAAGGAGAAGCAAAGTCTGTTAGTGTGGTGAAAAGAAGAAAAAGAAGGAAGAGTGGGAGGGAGAGATGGAGAAGAGAGAGAGGAGGGAGTTTGGTGGAAGAGAAAGAAAGAACGAAGAAGAAGAATAATAGGGGAAGAAGCAGCACGCTGTCTGATGGGGAAGAAAAGAAATGAAAGAAGAAGCTGGAGGGTGGCTATCGGCGTGAATAGAAGAAAGAGAGGAGGAAGCGGTCGGTGGAAGGAGTGAAGAAAAGAAGAGAGTAGTTGGTGTGCAGAGAAGAAAAATGAGGAAGAGGGAAGCGACGAATGCATAGGTGGCTGTCAGTGGAGTAAAAAAATGACGACGAGGAGAGAGAAGAGCAAAGGTGGCATCGGGTGGAAGGAAAAAAAGAGGAGAAAGGAAAAAGTGGAAAAAGAGGAGAAAATAAAGAGAAAAGGAAAAAGATAAAGGAAAGAAAAGAAAAGAAATGTGGAAAAGAAAAAAGGAAAAGAAAGAAAAAAGGGAGAAAGAAAAAGAAAAAAGAAGAAAAGGCAGAGGCATTGATCTATCGGCGATGTCACTAACTGCGTATGAGTAGGCTAGAGAGATGCAGATCTGGTGGCATTTAGATGTGCATGTTGCATTAACATCATTTATGATTGTATTTTTATGCATCTTTGGCATAAAATATGTTTGATAGACTAGAACCGGTATTAGTCTCTATTAGGTTTTAATTGTGCATAGGTATGGTCTAGTGATGCTATGTTGATGGATGAATGTTGTGTTTAATATACCAAACACCCCAAATGGACTTCATATGTGCCCTAACTTATTACAGTGTGTATTTCAAATCCGTTCAAGTCGGTGTAAAACTTTCCTCTACGACGGGTTCCAATAGCATCATAAAGCTCCACGCATACAAAATCAAGGCACAAAATAAAGCTGACTGCCAAACACTCGAATGGACTTTATATATGTCCTAGCTTATTTTTGCATGTATGTCGGTGCATGCATAGGTATGTCAGTTTTATTTTTTCTTGCTATGTCGCCCTAAGATACCTATAATTATAATAACTCCACCATTGGTTAAGCTTAGTAAATTATGGTTGTGCTTAGAAATACCTTAGTGCTGAAATAAAGTACAACACAAATATTACTTTTCTAGTCATTAGTTCGTTACACATATGCAGACACAACGTGCTTGATCGAATGGTGCTGTCTTTGTTCTTGCATGCTCATGTTCTTCTACTTTGTTGGTTTGAGGTTTACGCCTAAATAAGTACCACCTATGTTGGCTTATGTCACGAGGGTGGCTACCAATATTTTCTCTGTTAGAACATGGTTCTAACTCTTGTTATGACGCTGGGTCTGATGTGGAGTTGTTTGATGGTCTAATTGTGGATGATGGTGTTGACACCGAGCCAGAAGTGCATGATACGATTAGTCAATATGCACTAATTAATGAATTTGAAATTCTAACTCCGCATTGTAAATCAACCAGATACAAAGGATATTGCAAGGCTAACAAGTGCAGGTGGAAGATATAAGCATTTAGGCTGCAAGATAGCAGGTCGACCTTAAAGGTGATGTATTATGTGAAACATTATTTATTTTATCCATTGCAGCATCGCTGGTCAACCCAAACCCCAGTGCACTCATTGCCCCCTTCATCTCAACATGCATGGCATCATTGATTCCTTCATCGCATTCATGGTTGCTGGCATCGCTATCAGGGTGCCCTTCGTCTCGGCCATGTAGGTCCTGATGTCATCCACGGTGGTTGTGAGCTCCTCCATGATGGCCTTCATGCCAGTCTTCACCTTCAATAGGTTGTGGATAGCATCGTTAGTGGTCAGAAATAATATTCTTTTGGCAGCGGTGTCTAGCAGCAAATGGTCAAAGTTTTATAATGTGAATTTGGTTAAATATGGCTTTTACAGTATGTTTTGACAAATACCGTCTAAGTTCGATGTCCAACAACCAATTTTGCCTACGTATATACTTTATCCTTTATGTATATAGATATTTTTACCTTTTTAAAAAGAAAAGCATGCATGTTATATAATAACCTTAGGCTAGTACATGCTTAAAAGGCCAATATACCGTATCGAAAAAATCGTACAATGTATTGGTAGTCAAATGAAATAAGTTAGAACAACATAAAAGATGGAATGCTTTTGATCACTTATCATGCTCCATGATGCATAAACATTCTAGAAACCACAGTGACATTGTTTTACTTTCTTGATCTTGTTGCTTGCTTTGGTTTGTTTCGTTAATTTCCTTTATTATATGTGTTTTCTTCTATTTTGACCACGATCTCCTGTGTTCTTGACTTTCTCAATGCTTTGGCCTATTAGCAATCCAGTAATTTTTGCACTAGAGTGCCAGTGTCCCTCTAGACTGCTTTGACGTAGAAGATAAGCCGAGAGTCTTGTGCAATTTAAACAGAATCGGTTGGGTGTGATGTTAATCCAACCGCTATAACTTTTGAGGGCGATGTGGCTTCATTAGGGGTCTGCATTAAGAGTCAATTTTAGATGTAAAAAGGATTTCTTATTTCTACATATCATACTCCTCTCAATTGATGTTTCCTACCGGGCTATAACTGTTCTAGAAACTACATAACTCTACTTTAAAATTCAACTAGTTGATAAGCCAAGAGGTATGTTTATATTAGCTTCTATTTCTAGTTTTTTTTAAATTAGAAGTTAATATAAATATTTAGCCTTTTAAAATAGTTTTTTCACTCCTTTCGTTCTCATCTCGTTCTGAAGATAAGACGAGTGTGGAAGTATCACGTATCTCATTACTCTCGCTTCTATCTCACATACGTACCTCTAACTCATTTTTCCACCGCTTACCCCTTTATTCTAAAATTCACTTGTTTCAACTACAACTATTTAATTTCAGTCAAAAGCCATCCATCGCAGCCAATATGAACAACTTAGGGCAGCACACCGATGAACTACGTAAACCCACTTCGAAAGCGTAAAGACGTGTCATAGTCAAACCCAAGCACGAAAGGGGAAGCTGGGAAAGGGTATCAGTGAAGGGGAAATCCGTGCCATACCCATTCCTCCTTCCCAGGTCGGTCCGTCGGTGGGATCCGACCAGACGATGGCCCCGACGCCGGCGGCGCTGGAGACGGCGCGGCGGCTTCTGGAGGAGGCGGCTGCCGAGACGCTGCCGACGGAGCAGGTGGACGCGCTGCCCTCCGGGTTCTACGACGCTTTCGTGCTCAGGGGCATCCGCGTCCACACCGTCGAGCACGGCCGCCTCCTCTGTCACTTCACCGTCCCCTCCCGACTCCTCGTGAGCACCCCCCCCCCTCACCTCCTCTCTCATGGACTCTTGACTGACTATTGCTAGCTGCTGTAGTTGTAATAACTAACCATAGTTTCCCTTTCTACTGTAATTTCATTGCAAGCAGTATACTACGCACAAAATTCCCCTTCTACCATAGTAATAACCAACCACACTAGTTTCAGATTCGGCTTGTTATTAGTCAAACCTGCGCAGTTCATCATTTAATTGTTCATATCTGCTCACTCAAGACCTTCGATTAAGCAAACACAAGATGTGCCATCATGTATGGAGCAGCTTATTATTATTGTTCTTTTGCTGATGGTTGTGGTCTTGTGTTGAGCAATCATAGAATTCCGGCAACTTCCTGCACGGGGGTGCAACTGCGTCGCTGGTTGACTTGGTGGGCTCTGCTGCCTTCTATACTGCTGGGGTGCAGACGAGGGGCTCTCCACTAGAGATGAACATCTCTTACCTGGATGCGGCATTTCCGGATGTGAGTACCTTTTTTTAGGGAATCGGCTGTGAGTGCCTTTTTTTAGGGAATCGGCTGTGAGTGCCTCTTGGTTCATCAGAGTCTGTTTGCTTATCTATGTGATCGTTTCACATGGGATGTTCGCTTGTATTTCCTAATTGAAATGCTCATTAGCAAATTATCTAATCTAGTCATGATAACCTGTTGGTTCAGAGACAATGTCATGCTAATCACCTGACGCTATTGTGGACCATTTTTTTACGAAAATTCAGCGCAGTTGATTATTGCAATGGAGGGGGTTCATATCTTTACATAACCGAATGTCTCTTGTGTTAAATGTATGTTGCTATCTGTCAGTAAGCCCAATGTTGCTTACATTCACAGCGAGAACCAAGAATTTCCAATTCACACCAGTACTCTGCTAGCATGTTCCAAGTTTTTGGCATTAAAATGTGCTTCCCCTGGTATAGGTGCTGCTTAACATGATGAAGCCTTGTGTACTTGGCAAATCATTGGATTGCGTTAGTAATCTTTAACTTTTGTTATATGAATTATCACTATTGGTGTATTGAGATTTTTTATTAAACGATTTTTTTAACAAAATATGCCATAGTGCTAAAGCCAAGTTATGTTTGTTAAGTTCTTTTTTATTTCTATGTGCATGGGTGAGCATGTCAATCT
This sequence comes from Melocanna baccifera, assembly GCA_036346265.1. Lineage (NCBI taxonomy): Eukaryota > Viridiplantae > Streptophyta > Magnoliopsida > Poales > Poaceae > Melocanna > Melocanna baccifera. Next base: position 6,440,566 of record CM070708.1, read on the forward strand.
ATTTAGCAATCTTGATTTTGCAAGTTGAGTTGCTGAGTTTCATAATGTCTAAAACTTCAGTTTAAAAGGTTAATTTTCAAATGGTTGTACAGATGAGCTGATTATGAGTTTATGACAGAATATGTTGCCATTTGCAGGAAGAGATTGATATTGAGGCAAAGGTTTTGCGTGCTGGAAAAGCTGTAGGAGTGGCCCTTGTGGAACTGAAGAAGAAATCTGGGAAAATCATTGCTCAAGCTCGCTATTCCAAGTATCTTGGTGCGTCCAGTAAACTGTGAATGTGTAATCCTTGCGTTGTAAGTTGTAATTTCCCTTATCTGCAAATACCAGTTCATGGTGCCAAAAAAAATATGCAATAGAATTGGCAAATATGTTGAAGAGTTATAATTAGTTCGGGAATTTGCTATATATATCTTCTTTTTTTTGAAATATGGCATGAGAGCTGCCAGTTATATTGATGTGGCACACCTGATTTGAAGAGTTTACATGGATAATGTGTTATGTTGGTTTCAATAGAAGAATGGAATGAGTTGCATTTAAGATTCTGACGTATTTTTGTGACGGATGTACATCCTCCATGCCTATAAAGGAAAAAATGGTCCGGTTAATGCTGTTGTCTTCTTAGAACCCATCTTTGGTACTTACACTTAATTAGCTTTTTGTGTTAATCAATTGACAAAAATTTCTGTGTCTTTGAATATTTTAATCTTAGAAATAGTCCACCATCAAATTGGTGTATCATGTATGCAGAATTGATTAATATTATCTGAAACAAAGTTTTGTTGGATTTGACTCCAATCGCATTCTCCATGCACTGAAGACGCTGTCCATTTGCGTCATGAAGATCTTTGCATTCTAGCCACCAATGCTACAGGACAGAGAAGACCGAAACCGAGTTTGTTTTGTCTTCCCTCTGTTTTAATTTTATGAGATGGAAAGCTAGTGTTTTGTCCCAAAGTCCTTGATCGAGCCTGTTGGAAGAACCAGCTAGCTGTCAGTCTTGTGGGAATGTTGTTTCTGAAGTATCAAAATTCCAGTTATCCAGACTGTTTTGCTGTACCCCTGCGGCTGCCGGACAGTTTGGCGTTCGCTTCTTCCACACAATCAGAAACATGGCCTTCCATTGAGTTGCCTGCATGATTTTCTACCCTCGACTAGACTGCTTGCGCGTCATATTTATCTTTTGTCAAAACTTCCAACTTTATTGTCTGCCTGACCCACAGGCTGACTGCATTCCTTGAAAATAGCTCAACCTCCAAACTACCGTTCAAATAAAATTTAAAGTTTGGGGTTTGTCAAATTATGTAGCAGACCCAGTTCTTGCATCGCTCATGGTTCATCACAGGGAAATTGACTCAGTATTTTTTTCCATCATGCTATTCGGCGGACATCAGAGATCTTCGTCAAGTAAAAACATGACATAGCATGCGTAAGTTAGGATTGCTTTGGACAGTAACTTCTCCCTGCACCCGTTAATTCTTCAAATGATCGAAGGCGAAACCTTTGGTGTACTGAAGTACCATGTACATGTCAAGCCGAGGTACTTTTCATTTTTTGTGCTTCTCAATTGACGTGCAGCACTGACCACAGAGCAAACTATTTGCTCAACGTTGGAAGTACTATGACAGCAACACATCTTAAACACTCAAACTCAAGGTGTATTTCAACTAAAAAAATCACGAAAAATTTTGAGAAAATTTTTACATGTATTTTATGGTTTACTCTATCTATATATAAAATTTTATGTTTAAATTCATTCTACGTTAAAAGCAGCAAAAAGAGAAAATTTCAATAAATTTGAACCCTTAACATTTATCAGATTTTTTTCTTTTTTATTACTTTTAACATATAATGAATCTAAAGTTAAAATTTTATGCATAGTTAAAGTAAGCTTAGAAGTATGTATAGAAATTTTTTCAAGATTTTTAGTAACTTTTTAGTTAAAATGCACCATGAGTATACCATAAACTTAAATATATATAGGATATGTTACCTCATATCGTTGAACAACTAGTAAGGTGCCCGTGCGTTGCAACGGAAAACCAAATAAAAGTGATGCATACTATCAAATATGATCTCAAACTGAATAATAAATATTAACTTTTTCTTACGTCATCATGTATCAAACAAAACATACATGTTCATACTCGTAAATAAATCAAGCATCATATTAGTAAAGCATGATAGAACAAACACCACATACAACAATATATACAGATATGATAGTAAACAATATTTTTCATAGTATTCTTAATATATAAATAACTGTCAGACTGTCTTGAGATGCAGAACACCCCCCCCCAATATCAAAGAAAAGGGTATTCTTACAAAGGCAGGCACCAAATTTCCCTCACATTTACAGGATTGTTCTTTTGGGTACAATTCATCACAGATTACATGCAAGTCTATGGAGTACAAGAGAATTAATTAAAATAATATGGGTTTCTGTCTCATCCAAGTATTTCCTGATTGCTGGTAAATAATATATTACTTTTGCAACCTCAAATTCTAGCATCACAAAACCTAGGCCAGATAAAGCAATGGTGGGGAAGTTCAGAGCATGTTGACCTAATGTACTGGGAAATTAGAAGTGCCCCCTTGTTAGGGGGTGCCGTGTGTGATTTTGAGGAAAGGGGGGATTTGTTAATCCAGAATAGAACATACCTGCGGCAGTTATGAATTCGTTGGACTTGCACACGTTCACCTTCAATACAGTAACGCGCAAACAAATGCACCATTGTTAAGCAATCATCCAAGTCTCAAGAGCATCAACAAAAGTTGGATATCTGTTCAACAAAAACAAAATGATGTTACATTGAGAGAATACAGTTTGGATAAACCCCAAAAGAATCATTTTAAACTCACTTCGTACCTTTCAAGGATAAGCATATCAAGTCTGTAAGTTGGTGGCCGAATCAACAATCTATCTGCAAGATCCTTGTTTTTCTTAGCAATAGCCTTTTTAACTTTCTTTCTGTGGACCTTGATTTCCCTAAAATCAAACATGAAGGAAATAGCATTAAGATTAGGAAATCATTAAATGTCAGCAAATCAAGTACTAATTATATCATAAAATGAGAACCCAGGAATAGCATGGTCTTATAGACTCATCCTGTATTTACTACACTATAAGTCAGAACAACCTTGTTAATCATACAGAGACATACGCCAAGATTTCCATCACCAACAATCAAGTAACTACAAGCTGTTAGTTCGTCTCACAATTATCAAAATATCATTAATACAAAGACTATGCGTAAAGAGTTCACATTGAATAGCTAATTGCTCTTTGATTAGCTACACTATGTTGGTTTAGATTTTTTCCGAATGGCCCGTAGCCCTCTAGTAGAAATACGCTTTTCCAATTAAGATCAATATGTTCTCTGCTGCATGGCTCATCCACAAGGACAAAGTGACACCGGCAATAATAAATCGAACACTAAGAACACAACCCTCATTCAGAAAGCTCCATAAAAAACATATTAAATACTTCCAGTCACCAAACCACAATACAAACAGATCCAGAATCATTGGCACTATTAAGAGATTTTCAGATCACCCATCACTGTGACTTTAGTTCCCATTGCTCAAGTGATTCCTTCTAAAGTCATATAGAGGTAGCAGTATTTTTGCCAGGAAGTTAATTTCCTTGTAATCCCTGATACATCCTTGCATTTTTAGAATAATTAGGTACTAAATAGCTAATGACAGCATGATTAGGTTTATGTCCGTTTCAATGGCTACTTGCAGCTGATGCTTGACTCAGAACGAAAAGGTCCCAATGTCCCCCAAGCGCTACTAATCGCACCACTATTCCGCATCGTTCAGAAATTCCATGGCTACACTCCAATTTCACCATTTTTGATTTAGACCCTAACATTCTTTGGATTCACGAAATGGTCTTGTCCATTCCTTCCTGACTTTCTGTTCGCTCCTTGAGTTCCCACGTGTAACGTATGAAGCGTGTCATGCGACTCATGCCAACAGCTGTTGCAAATACATCTCTCTTCCCGCAAAACCCGCTAATAAAAGACCAAAACTTTTAACAAAATCTCCATTAAAAAAATAAACAATTTTACTGCGTACCAAATCAAGGTTACAAAGGTCGTTGGCATATGCAAATCATCTTATCCAGGACTAATTAATTTCTTGCACCGAGTTGGCGGTGCAAACTATAGTTGACATACGCAAATCCAAATCATATATAGGGATATGATAAATAAAGAGGCAATAAAACCACTTACCTGCCGGTTTCTTGCAACACAAAACCTTCAGTTTGGCACCACGGATTGGATGATCCGTGTTCCGCCGAATCGAGACCAAGACCCGGCGCGTCGGCTTCTCCGCTGTGATCCCAGAGAAAGCGACGGAAGCAGGGTAAACAAACCCAAAACTGAACAAATATAAGAAATACACATGAACTCAAGTTCATATTCATCAAGGTGCCACAAATAACTCATTCAGAATGTAGGCTGCTAGTGACTTTACAACATCAGAACAAAGACAAATCAACTGGAGGTTCCAAGCTAAAGTTAAGCTTAATGCAACGGAAGGAACAAAATTGCGAGATTTCACCAAGACTCCAACCCAAAGATTTCCAAACAGGGCCAATGACTCCCAAGGGCAATTGTGATAAAAACCAACAACCAGTCATGTTCATTTGCTATACAAGTTCAAAATCTACATAAAGATCAGAAGGCTTGTTCATTCACTATACCCGTGCAAAATCCAAATAACTTAATTTTCTTCTGCTCAATCTCAAGTCTCAACACACTGCAACTTAAAATGTTTCTCCCAAAGGACTACTGGTCAACCAAAACCTGTTCACCCCATAAATAATAAAATCACAAAAACCAGATCTGCAAACCGTGAGCCATTCAATAGACAACAATCTTCCCACACAACCAACGACCCAAACATAAGGGTTCTTCCTTCTTGCTCCTACTCCAAATACAACCAACTACGACTGTGATACTTCTCCCTACAAGAGTTCCATAACATAAACATCTAAACGGATTTAATATCAACATAGTTGGTTCTCCCACTACATGTATCAACAAAATTCACAGCCGTAACATTTTACGAGATCCATGGCATCCCCCTCAACTCTAATCCACTGGTGGTTCAGCATTTCTCAAAGCGCAAATATAGACTAGAAACTAAGCGCATGTGTCAATTATAGCACCATGGCTCAAAACTCGTAGGCATTACACTCCACAAACCCCAATTCCGATCCTTTTCTCAACTCTAAGCACCCTACAGCCCGACTCCACATACTCATCAAACCCTGATGCAAATCGCACATACACTCACACCACCCATCCGCCATCCCATCGCACCGCCATCTGACCCAACCATGCAGGGAGAAAGCAAACCCTAACTCGAAACACGAAGCGACAAAATCCACAAGTACAAAACTGTAACACGGGGTCGAATGGGGAGCGGGAAGGGAAGAGAAGGGGAGAACTGATGGGGGAGGAGCGGGTCGGCGTCACCTCGAGCTTGTGGACGGCGACGGCCTCGTCGGTGCTAGTGATGCCGACGAAGGTGTCGATCACCTCCTGCGGCGGACACGCCATGGCGGTAGGGCGGCGGCGCCGACCTAGGGCTCCGCGGCGACGCGACGGCGAGGAGGTTGGGAGTCGGAGGAGGGGGAGGAGGGAGGAGGCGGAGGGAGGAGGCGGCTACGTGGGGTGGGGTGGAGGGGAGGAGGCGGCGACGCTTGGGAGGGAGAAGAGGAGGCGGCGGCGGCGCTGGGTGGGAGGGAGGGAGGGGAGGCGGCAGCGGAGCGGGGTGGGGAGGAGAAGAAGGTGGGTGGGGGGGAGGAGGCGGTGCGGCGGCGTGGGGTGGGGAGGAGGCGGCTGCGGCGCGGGGTGGGGAGGAGGGGAAGGAGGCGGGGCGCGAGGGATGCAGGGGGAGAGTGGGGGGCGGCGGGGGGAGAGCGAGGGGGAGGTGGGGGAAGAGCGAGGCGACGGGGGGAGAGCGAGGGGGAGGCGGGGGGAGAGCGGGGCGGCGGGGGGAGAGCGAGGGGGAGGCGGGGGTGCGAGGGGGGAGAGCGAGGGGGATGCGGGGGGAGAGCGGTTCGGATTTTAGGGTTCAGGGAGGCGGCGTGCGGGGTGGGAGGGGAGGAGTGAACAGACGGTTTGGATTTTATTTTATATTTAGATCGAATGACTGAGAAGAGAAGAGTGACGACGGGTCAACCACCAACTCCTTCTTTTATAATAGTAAAGATATCGCTCCGGGGAGTTCTTCCGTTGGAGTTCGTTTTAACCACTCTCTGGCAAGTACTTTTTTTTTGCACATAACCCTATAAATACATGTTTGTTTGGCATACTCTTTCCTCCTCAACGTTGGAAGTATTATTGCTGAACAAAACTGTTTTTGTTGTGTGGACGTCGTGACGTTAATCCAAGGCGTTCGTGCGTAGCCCATGGGGTTAAGTCGTACAGCTCGGATGAGCATAGGTAAGCACACGAAGGTCATTACGAAGGTCATTCTTTGAGATGAATCCAATCTAAAACAAGGGAAGGCCACAGGTAATGGCCGAATTGGTTGGAGGGATATAGCGTGTGTCTTCTTGAGAAACCCCTCGCTGGCGACCAGTCCAAGAGATTTCTCTGCTAAGAACAAGAACGAATCAACCACAGAAGACAGAATAATAGATTGAACACACAGAGAGGTAGAGAGAACTCCTGGTCTTTCTTTATTGCTTCAATTCAATGGGGTACAAAATCAGCCATATGGCTCTCTATTTATAGGAGAGGGTGAGGTGCCCAATATGGATAGGGACTCGTTTAAACGGAAAGAATCCGTTTAAACGGAAATCCTTATCCCTGGTTTCCTAATACTCCCCCTTGGGCACTCATCCGACATACTCATGCCTCATTAATACTCCATAAAATCCAGTGGAAAAAATTTGGAGAAAGAGTACATGATGCATGTTATGCTGCGATTGCACGAATTGCCTCATTAAAAACCTTTGTCGAGAAACTTCAGGAAAACTCGTCAAGGGAAAAAGAGTACAATTCACCCAGTTTCATTTAGCCTTCAGGACTTTTATTCTTTGGGTACTTGATCTTCAGGATTAAGATTCACTAACGGGCTTGAGAGAATTCTCCTCCTGAATTCTGCACTTCTCTAAGTCTCATCATACCAATCCCTCGCACGCACCTTTCAAAGCTAGATGCAGGGAGGGACTTTGTGAATAAATTTGCTAGATTTTCACAAGACTTAGTATGCAGTACTTTAATCTCATTCATCTTTTGCAATTCGTGAGCATAGAAGAACTTAGGGTTGATATGCTTTGTGAGATGACTCTTCACATAGCCCGTTTGTACTTGTGCAACGTAAGCGGCATTATCTTCATAGATAATTGTGGGGATTTACACAATGTTCATTCCACATGACTGCTGGATGTGGTGAACCATTCGGCGTAGCCAAGTGCATTCACGTGCGGCTTCATACAGCGCTATTATTTCTGAGTGGTTCGTCGAGGTAGCTACAAGGCTTTGCTTAGACGATTTCCAGGAAATTGCAGTTCCACCACACAGGAATATATAGCCTGTTTGTGACTTTGCGGTATGCGGGTCAGACAGATACCCAGCATCTGCATAGCCAATCAAGTTCAGGTCTTGATTCATTCTGTAGAATAATCTAAGGTCCTTGCTTCCTTGGAGATATCGGAAGATGTCCTTTATGCCCTGCCAATGCCTTTTGGTGGGCTCTGCACTACACCTTGCTAACAGGTTCACAGCAAAGGCAATATCCGGTCTAGTGCAGTTTGCTAAGTACATGAGTGCTTCAACTGCACTCAAGTATGGGAAATCCGGTCCTAGGACTTCCTCCCCCTCTTCCCTAGGTCGGAAAGGATCTTTTTCTTGCTGTAAAGACCTCCCGATTATCGGTACTTTTGATGGGAATACTTTCTCAAAGCCGAATCTTTCTAGCACCTTCTGGGTGTAGGTCGACTGATGTACTAAGATTCCTCCAGGGACATGCTCAAGCTGCAGGCCTAAGCAGAACTTGGTCTTGCCCAAGTCTTTCATTTCAAACTCTGACTCCAAGTAGGAGCTTGCTTCTTTTATATCATCCACTGTCCCCATGATATTCAGATCATCTACATACACTGAGATTATATAGAATCCATTCTGAGATCGCCGTATAAATACACAAGGACAATCTTCATTGTTCGTGTAGCCTTTCTTGCAGAGAAAGTCGCTTAAGCGATTATACCACATTCTGCCAGATTGCTTCAGTCCATACAGGGACTTTCTAAGCTTCACACTGTACAGATTTCTATTTGCTCTATCTTGGTTCGGGAGAGGAATTCCTTCAGGGACTTTCATATAAATCTCCGAATCTAAGTTACCATAAAGGTATGCAGTCACAACATCCATCAATTTCATTTGTAAATTCAAGTTCACTGCCATTGAGATCAAGTATCTAAAGGTAATTCCACTCATGATCGGGGGGTAGGTTTCTTCATAATCAACTCTAGGATGTTGAGTGAAACCTTGTGCTACCAGCCTTGCTTTATATCTCACTACTTCGTTTTTTTCATTTCTCTTTCGAACAAATACCCACTTGTGCCCTACGGGGTGCACATGGGGAGGAGTGCGGCATACGGGCCCAAACACTTCTCTTTTGTTCAGAGATAGCAATTCGGTTGCTATTACATTCTTCCAATCTTCCCAATCTGATCTTTTCTTACATTCAGCGAGCGATGCAGGCTCGGGATCAAGATCAATGATTATGGTAATTTTCTTTGCGAAGTAGATATCGACATTGGCTGTTGTCCTGTTCAGGAACTCTCCCGTGTGCACATAATTTATAGCTATTTCTTCATAAGTTGCTTCTTCTGGAGCTTCATCTTGCGCATCGCTTCTTTCAATTGCGGTGGCAAGTCCCTTTAGTTGTTCGGCTCCGATGTGTGCGCACACATCCATGCCGATGGGGATATTCAGATCCGGTATGTCCTTTTCAACAGGTGTCATACTTGTGCCAGGTCTCAACTAGCTCCCCTTCTCATTCTGGGGGACTTCGGTGATCGGCTGTGATAAGTCCTTCTTATCCTTTTTCGCCAGGCGTCTCCAGTTACTTTGGATTCGAGGGGCCGGAGTTCTCGTTCTTTTATTCTGAGGCCTTTGGACGGGATTAGGGATACCTTCAATTTTCTTTGGTATTTCAACCCTCTCCGGTGCATTGCGTGCAGGCACATGCGACTTAGTCATGCTCTTCAAATCACTAAAGTGATCAGGCAGTTGATTTGCTAATGCTCGCAAATCGATGATCTTCTGGACCTCTTTTTCAATTTCACTAGTGCGTGGGTCATGTGCAGAAATTCCCGTGGCTTCCCACGTAATTTCCCGACATTTTTCATCAACGGGTTGATTTCCTCCCCCTAATGTCGGAAAATTATCCTCATCAAAAATACAGTCAGCGAAGCGGGCTGTATGCAAATCTCCCGACATGGGTTCCAAATACCTGATTATGGATGCAGTCTCATAACCAACGTATATCCCAGTCTTACGGAGAGGGCCCATTGCGATTCATTGCGGAGGGGTATAGGTACATAAACCTTGCATCCAAACCTTCTGAGATGAGAAATTTTCGGTGGTGACCCTTGCGCTAGTTGCATAGGTGAATGTATGTTGTAGGCCGAGGGTCTAAAGTTGATGAGATTTGCTGCATGTAGGACTGCGTGTCCCCAACATGTAGCTGGCAAATTACAATTCTGCAAAAGTGGTCGGGCAATAAATTTAATTCTCTTGATCAATGCCTCTGCCAAACCATTCTGGGTATGGACATGCGGTACCGAATGCTCAACTGCAATCCCCATTGCCATGCAATAATCATCGAATGCCTTTGAAATAAATTCTCCGGCATTGTCCATTCTAATGGACTTGATGCGATGATCAGGGAACACATTTCTGATGCGAATTATCTGCGAGATCAATTTGGCGAAAGCATGGTTTCTTGTGGATAATAAATCCACATATGACCACTTTGAGGAAGCATCAATGAGCACCATGAAATACCTAAATGGCCCTGAGATAGCTAAATAGGACCGCAAATGTCTCCCTGGATGCGTTTCAGAAATGCAGGGACTTCATCCTTCACTTTCAGAGTGGAAGGTCTAATAATTAATTTTCCGGTGGCACATGCAGGGCACACAAAATCTTCAGGATTCGGGAAATTCTTCACATTAATATTATGCCCGTGAGAATTGTTAATTATATTTCTCATCATCCTAAGACCGGGTGGCCTAATCATCATGCCGAGACGAATAGTTCGAGGTTCGATACCGTCTTGAGATAGTGTGCAGCTGCAGCACCTTAATGTTGGTATAATATAGCCCAGTTTCTAGTGAAGGAAGCTTTTCTAATACCCTTTTACCATTCTCTTCACGCTTCGTGATGAGTAGGTATTCCTTACCGTACTCTTCTTCAGTCTCAACGTGGAAACCATTGGCGCTAATATCTTTAAAGCTTAAGAGAGTTCTAGTCTAATCTGGGTACAATAATGCGTCTTCAATGACCAAAGTTGTGCCCATGGGAAGTATAATTGTGGCTCTTCCGGAACCAATTATACATGCATCGCTTCCGGCGATTGTCGTAAGGCTGCCATTGCTCTTACGGATCGACTGAAAATACTTAGTCTCTCTTAAGATGGTATTCGTGGTACCACTGTCGGCAAGGCATACTTCCTCCATAGGGCGCCACACGTCCTCTAATATAAGGTATTTTATTAATATGTATTAGAACACATAAATAAAACACACAAGTATTAGAACATATCATGTCATTGTAAACTGAATAAATGAATGAATTATTCCAAAATCATCCAACCATTATGAGAAAATAAAACTAGAGTACCATCCATGCAAGTTCTAACTTGTCCATTTAATGCAAAATAAATGACAATTAACGTCTTATGCATTCTGTGCATCAGACGGAATCAACTAGAAAATCGTTGACTTCTTCGGCTATCTTTTCAGGCGTGATGTTCTCTTCGAGAGAAATCATGGAGGTGGCTGCCTCTAAGTCGTAAAGGGGTGTCACGGATGGACTCAACCTCCATCATTTCGAGCAATGCTCATGATGCTCCCCTCAACAGCTGCAAAGTGAGCTTCAGGCTGCCCTTTGCCATTGTTCTTCTGGGCTTGGTGGGCATCAATGACATGTTGCGGTGCTTTACAGATCCGCGACCAATGTCCCCACTTGCCACACTTGTAGCAATCTTGGTTCTGCTGGCCATATGTTTTACCACTCTCCTTAGCCCTTTCGTCATTTGGAGCATCTAACTTGCCTTTCTGGGCAACGGCCTTACCCTTCTTCCCCCTTCTTTTCATCAAGAGCTTTCGCACCTTGTAGCTCCCAGCATTGGCTTCACGGCCAGCAGAGCTCCCCAATGGCTGAGTGACGTAATTCTTGCGGAGAAGTTCGTCCTGAGCCTCCGCTACCTGCATCATATCAATCAATTCGGCGTATTCCTTGTAGCCATCTTGACGATAGTTGCGGGCGGATTGCACAGCATTGGGGTGAAAGGTGGACGTGGTCTTCTCAATCTTCTCGCTCATCGTGATCTCGCTTGCCACGAGTTGAAGATTGGTACAAATTTCGTGCAAGGCGGTGTACTCCCAACCGCCTTGAAATCGGCAAATATCGATCGATCCACTCTGCTCGCTCGAGGAAGAATGGTGTACTTGAGCTTCTCAAACCGCTTCTTGAGTGCGGTCCAGAGTGCTAGCGCGCTTTTTTCCGCCATATACTCATTCTTGAGAGTAATGCAGAGATGGTGCCTAAGGAAATGAAGTGCCTGATCATTTTCCTCAGGTGTAGGTTTGGCGTCATGCCGTCCGCCAATCTCAATAGCTGCGCGGAGCTTCCTGGCTCCAAGTACTATCTCGACATCGATGCCCACGCCGATAGTTCTTGCCATGTGGGCAAGCTCCTCGAACTCCGGTTCGTGATGCCAGTCATCTACATGTGATGAATGGAACATATAAGTTTACTTCAGGTAAACATGCATGAAATTATTTACTGCAGGTAAATAAATGGTACAATAAATTCTCGTAATGTTTCATAATTTTCTATATATTTTCCATAATTTACTGCTAATTTTCAGTGATTAAAAGCAATTAAATAATTACAATTAATCAAAACAGTAAATAAATACAGAAAATACATAAAACAATAATGGCATAAATAAATAAACTTCAAAAACTGAAAATAATGCAAAATTCGGGTTCCCGAGGCCCTTAAATGTTAGAATATAAATTTTCAGCGAATTCTGCAATTCCAGAGGGTTTTTACGCAAATTTTCTATTCAGAGAAAAAATATGCGTAATTTTCTAATTTTTTTTCGGCGCGGGCCCATCCCCTTTTTCTTCAGCCCGATTGCCCCCCTCCCTCCCGGCCCGTTTGGCCTGTTTGGCCCAATAGGCCCGTCCGGCCGGTTTTAAGGCAGGGGGTAGGGTTTCCCTACCCCATGGCGGTGGCAGGGCGTGATGCGGCGGTGGGCTGGGCAGGAAGCCGGCGGTGGGCGCGGGCGGCGCCAGCGACGGCCAGTGGCGCAGGGCACGGTGGCGGGCTGCGAGGCCATGCGCGCGGCCGCGGGCGGACGCGGTGGCGCGACGCTGCGGCGACTTCGGCAGAGCGGCGCAGCGGTGTGCAAGCCGAGTGGCGCGCGACGGCCGGCGGCGCGAGTACAAGCCGCCGGCGACGGCAGCGCAGCGTGGCGGCGGCGGCGCGGCGGCGGCGGCGCGCGGCGCGCGCGCGGGCAGCGGCGGCGGGCGAGCGAGCTGGGCGGCGCGCGCGGCCATGCGCGCGCGCGGGCGGCGGCGCCGGCGCGGCGCAGGGGGGTGCGGTGGGGCTGCTGCGGTGCAGCGCATGCGGCGCGCGCGCGAGGAGGCGTGGTGGCGGCGCGCGCGGCAGCGCGACGCGGGAGCCGAGGATGAGGTGGCGCGTCGTTCGGGGCGCGGGCGTGGCGACGACGGTGGCGCCTCGTGCGGGAGGCGGCGGTCGGTATGTGCGCACGTGAGGCCAGGGCCAACCAAACAGAAAAGGCGATGCAAAAGAAATTTTGTTTCTCATCTACGATGCAATCAACATCTACCCCGTTTCACAATATACCGATCGACATTGTGTCGGTGACTTCGTGTCTGCTCGCGGTAGATTAGGGCGGATTTGCATCGTTTTCTACAGTGCAATCAACATCTACCCCGTTTCGCAATCTACCGATCGACATTGTGCCAGCGACTTCAAGTCTGCTCGCGGTAGATTTGGGGGATTTGCACCGTAGAAAAACCAATCTAGAACGCGAAGAAAAAACAAATTCAAAGCGATCTAGAAAATCAATCTATTAAGTGCTCCGATGATTACCTTCGTTCACCGGAGCGATTCGTGCTGATAACGTCTTGAGAAACCCCTCGCTGGCGACCAGTCCAAGAGATTTCTCTGCTAAGAACAAGAACGAATCAACCACAGAAGACAGAATAATAGATTGAACACACAGAGAGGTAGAGAGAACTTCTGGTCTTTCTTTATTGCTTCAATTCAATGGGATACAAAATCAGCCATATGGCTCTCTATTTATAGGAGAGGGTGAGGTGCCCAATATGGATAGGGACTCGTTTAAACGGAAAGAATCCGTTTAAACGGAAATTCTTATCCCTGGTTTCCTAATACTCCCCCTTGGGCACTCATCCGACATACTCATGCCTCATTAATACTCCATAAAATCCAGTGGAAAAAATTTGGAGAAAGAGTACATGATGCATGTTATGCTGCGATTGCACGAATTGCCTCATTAAAAACCTTTGTCGAGAAACTTCAGGAAAACTCGTCAAGGGAAAAAGAGTACAATTCACCCAGTTTCATTTAGCCTTCAGGAAAAAGAGTGACTTCTTTTGAGCATTTCCAATCTTTCCCTACAAATTTTAGAGCAGGCGATTAACTCCCGATGGATGCTTGTCAAGAGGGGCATTTTTGTCATGTTATTTTCTGAATTCCGACTTCGGCTACGGCGAGGAGGCAGCTATCACGCTGTTCTCCTTGGAGGCCACTGGTATGTAAATCACGACGACCACGTGGCCAACAGGCGAACACCTGTGCCTTCTTCAATCCCCACATGGCCTTTACCGTTCTCTGTGGCGCAGTACCTCAACTAAGACCAGGGGCAATTTAGGGATCTCAGTTATTTTTTGTTGCCAGGAAACAAGAAAAAACATGAAAGAGTTGATGGGGGTTGACGGAGTAGTAAACAGTGGCAAAGTTTCGTTTTATTAATACAGCAAAAATCTCTTACACCTCGTTTGGCTCCTGGACTTGGCCCTGAAACTGTAGAATTGGAATTCAATTGTAAGGATGTAGTTATTTGTCTACCATCTAGAAATGAATTACTGATTCCAAAGTCAATTCTAAGGGGCCTGGTAGAGCCAGAAGCAATTATTAATTTAAACCTGTCATTTATTTAGAATTCATTCTACAAAATTAAGTAAAAGTTTAGTATTTGAAATTTCAACCACACGTTTACATCATAATATTTTTTCATAAAATCAACTGAAATTTATTAGAGATGATTCAATATGTAGAGAAGCTAATTTGTTCACATTGGCGGGCCTTGGTGCACAGGGGCCCATAGCCTTGTAGACAATGATTTCATGAAAGTTTAATATTTGGAATTTCAACCTTGCATTTACGCTTAATTTTTTTCACGAATTTGTTTGATTTTTTGGAGATGATTTACTTGTAGATAAGCTACTTTGTGCACATCGATGGACCTAGGTACATAGGTGGGCCCCATGGTCTTGTAGAATTCCAAATAACATCTAAAGAGAAAAATTGGATTTTGAATTGGCTTGAATCAAATTCAAATTCAACTAGAATAGGATTTGGAATCCAATTGAATAAATTAAATTCAATTCTAGGTAGTAAAACTAGGTGTGAGTGGTATTGGCTTGAATCAAATTCAAATTCAACTAGAATAGGATTTGGAATCCAATTGAATAAATTAAATTTAATTCTAGATAGTAAAACCGGGTGTGAGTGGTATTTTTACTAAATTGGTTATCTTTGAGTGTGAAGAGGATCAACCTTGGTAGATTGAACGCGTAGGGTAGTTTGATCTTTCACAATGGTAGATAACAGTGATGATATACATGGAGTATGAATTACATGATGAAATTTTGTAGGACCCGTATGGCAACAGAGGGGTGAATGGTGCCTCAAAAATTTTCCCAAGAATTCACCAATTTTTCACTCAAGTAGTTATAGAGCTATAAAGATCAGCATTAAAAGCCAAGACCAAAGCAATAAACTCAAAAATCTAAGAGAGGGAAATCGTAGCTCCTCACTGGTTTGACAGTCACAGGAAGGCCGATCTGATCAGCAAGGCACCAGTGGTCTGACCACCAGCCGAACTGACCGATTGACCACGACGGTCTGACTGGTGGTCGATTGGACTGGGCTTAGGGAGATTTGATCAGTCCCCTATTTCTAGAATAGAAAATCAGTCCAAGCCAAAACCAAAAATGGTGTAACTCCCAAAATTCTCAATCAAAAGAGATGAAACTTTACATACACCTTGCTAAGAGTGTCAGGAATTTATTCCAGCCAAAGATCGCATGAATCGTGATCAAAGTTCTAACCTTTCCAAAAGACAAGTAAGATTGCACCAAAACCAAAAAAAACTTCAAAATCTTAGGATATGACTTGCTCGTGGGTCGAGGATAGTCAAGATAGCTCTAAATGAGTTCCCACATATCATAGCATGCTATTCCTCCCAAAGATTTGAATTAAAAAGCCCGTAATCAAGAATTCTCAAGATGAGGTTAAATCCAAGCAAAACCAGATAACTTCAAAATATTGCAAGACCTGGTGCCTATATGGATAGGATTTGATCTTTATGAGTCATCTTCATCACTTACATATCCTCAGTACACAACAAGATTAAGAATGGGAGAGAAGAGATAAAAAACAACAAGAAATCAACCAAATCAAGAAGGCACCTTGATTGATGAACAAAGTTGATGTATTGCTACTTAAGAATGAAGATTTTATAGCCACTCCATTTGGAGGACAAGAGAGTATATTACAGCACTCACTCTTCTAACCCTAACCCTAGAACACAAGATTAATATAGTTGGCTAGATGGTTACATAGTTGGCTTGCAAGCGACCTGTTCATACCTTCGTGGGACAACCCAGAGGAATTTCTTCACCACCGTCTCTTCTTCAAGGTTGTCATCTAGTCCACGAATGCTATTGATAATTGCAGTCAACCGCATCGCGAAATCATCCACGGACTCAGCATTTGTCATCTTGATCACTTCAAATTCTTTGCGCAAATTCTGGATCTTGGCCTCCTAGATGTGCACCACACCCATGCGAATTGTCTTGGTACTATCCTAGGCTTGCTTGGCCAAATCTGTGACGGCCAACATAGGCAGCATATCTATTGGGACAGCTTGGAGAATAGCAGGCAGCGCCATTTTATCCATGTGGTAATATGCAACTCCAGGTTTGATTGCCTCCCATACACCCTGCGCCTGCAGATTAACCCGCATCAAGATTGCCTATTTGGTGTAATTTGTGTGTGAGCACCAGCTACTGCAGTGTCACACTAGTCTCCTTGGGCGCCACCTGCGCTACCAACCCATGGCCACCTGACCAGCCACCAGACCGGCCACCACTGCTTGCACTCCTGGACACGAGTGAAATAGATCTTGCACTGTGCGGCACCTTCATAGGCTTGATGACGGATCAATGCTCTGATACCAAATGTCAGAGAAAAACCTCGCTCAACTCTCTACTTTAGCTCTGTTCTGGAAGCTAATTCTAAATTCTATATCGTGTCGGATGATGAACAGTACGTCCGAAACAACTCAGAGAATTCAGTTCAGTTGAGAGAAACGGGAGGCAGATCTTTGAGCTGCAAAACTGGCTGCAAATTTTTTAGTTTTCTTCCTCCTTTTATTTAGTGAATAACTAGAGTTAGTGACATGCAAATAATGCCTACTAATGCGCCACGATCTGCAGGATCTGTGGAACTGATCTCATGCACATCTACGACACACGCAACAGCTAATTTCAGAAAACACCACACTTTGTCCTACAGCCTGGAACTAGACAGGTTGAAAAACAAATTGAACACAACTCACACTGAACAAAAGAAACACAATGCTAAGCAGAAATGCAAAACATATAGCAACAAGATTACTTAAAAATATGGTCATGGGGAGGCTGGAGACAATATAGAGGACGATGGTGATAGGGACAGCCAGACCTTCTCCTTGTCTTCCTTCAGTCTTGCGAAGCGTCCGAGAATTGCTGTTGACAGCACCAAGATCATGTTGTTTCAGAATGATGGTATGAACGAGCTCGACTGTGTCCTGGCAAATTTGCATATCATATCTGAGAATCTCAAGGAGTTCATCATGCTATTTGGGAGCTACCCACCAATGGTACACAGGCCAATCGCCACTAGTCTTTATGTGGACTGTCAAATGTTTGGTCGTCATGTCGAACGAGAGAGGGTAATGAACTTCCTGTTGCAAGATGAGGGCCCCTTTAACTCCACAGTTGAGCATCCTTCCCATAATTGGCCATACTGGAGTGGGGAAGAACACTCTTGTCCAACATGTCTATGGTGATGCAAGGGTGCGCAACCACTTCTCATTAGTCATGCTGTTCAATTTCTGCTTTCTGCACCATATGTTGCAGGGTATAACATGGACTTGTGACGAGTTACCATGCGTTCTTGAAAAGTTGGGAAGAAAGAGGTTCCTTATCATATTTCATAATGTTGATTTGCAGCACAAGCAACAGATAAAAGTACTCTTGCCGAGTATAAGATGTGGAAAGCATGGGAGCAAGATAATATGTCACAAGTAACAATAAGCATGTTGCAAGCATTGGAGCAGTGGAGCCCATAATTCTGAGAGTCCTACCATAAGCAGAGTACTGGTTTTTCTTCAAGGCTCACGCATTCGGGAGCACAGATCTCGAGGACCAGAGGTTGGTGGAGATTGGAAAATTTTATTGCAAGGAGGCTTAAGGGTTCTTTCATCAAAGCGAACACCATCGGAGGAATGCTAAGAGCGAATCCAAGTCCCCAATTCTGGCATAAGGTCTTGAAGAATGATGCTTGGAAGCATGGTGGCTATGGTGATGGCGTTGCCTACATCAACGATATCACCTCGCATTCCCTACTTCCTCTAGTGAAAACATACCATTTCCTGCTTCCTCTGGTGAAAACACACCGTCTTGTGGAATCCGCTACTATTGGTTACAGTGAGAGAGCACACCTGAACTTGCAAAATCTTTTTTTTTGGGAGATCATGTTGCTGCTCACTATTCGAGAAATAAATCAGAAGATAGAAATAACTCCTATGTCTTGGATGTCTTACTGTGTAAGTCGATATTCCCATTGTATAACTTGTATTACATAGCCCGTTGCACAAATGCCTTGACCAAACTGTAAAAAAATGTCCTTCACATTTACTCACCTAGTTAAAGCAATTTACTTGGTATGAACATTCATAGTAGTTTCTGATTCATTCTTGAAGGCAGTTTCTTTTGTTTGTGTGTGTGTGTGTGTGTGTGGCACTTTGCATATCATGCATGAGCCCCTAATGAGTGGCACCGAAGTTGTTTTGTTAATATGTCCGATGGAATTGAAAAAATGAAATCAACTTTGATTTCATTACAATTTGAGTTGAATATTTCATTTTTGTTTTTTTGCTTTTTTTAGTATGTATTTTGGGTAGAACTCCGTTTTCATTTTTGGTTTTTGCTTGCATCATCACCTTCTCGGACCTGTGCTTGTCTTGTCAAGCTCAATGTTGTATGTGGGAGAATCAGACCGCTGCTTCCCTAAGTGTCTGCCTGTGGCATATTGTTTTTGTTATAAATTAAATTTGTGCCTAATAACCATAAGTCAACTTTTCTAAAAGATAAGTACTATATGATGACAAGATGCTACCTTAGAACCCTACAAGGTCTTTGCTCTTGAAGCTTGCTTGTAAAAATTACATCAAGCATGGTGAAGGGGGCAAGCATAGTCTAACTGATACCACTTCTTTGGATAAAAGATTATTTACATATTAGATAACTCATGCAGCAAATTACATAAAAGAAGATTTATATAGAATCGCAAAAACTAAAACAAGATCTGCATGCTAATCATAATTGAAACAAACTAGACTTATGTTATAAAACGTACGACAAAAATAGACGATCAAAAGAACAGGGATATGGATTTAACGTAGAAAACCTTGTGCGAAAAACCATAGACACACGAAGATAAAATTCACTATATGAGGAGATATTACAATGAGGCTCTTGCTCTTCTTATAGACTACTGAGATACATATATAGCACGAGAGAAATGAGTCTTACATGGAGAGGAAACCAAATCAGAATTGGTTGCTACAAGTTGACACCACGTTTGACATAGCCTGCGCATGTCCATGGCAATGGTCATGCCACGTCTAGTATGAGGCGATGTAGTGTCCTACACAAACATGGTACGAATTCAGATTAACTTCAACAATCTCCACCTTGAGCTTCAGCTGAATTAACTCCTGTAGTCGAAAAAAGCAATAAACTCCTCCAATTAAATTAGGATGAACACTTTTTGGACCAAAAGTATATCGGACTAATCTTCAATAAGAAAAACTGAAATAATCTTATACGAATCAACCAACGGTAAACACCGATTAATGTGCAAATAGACTAATCTTTCACGGTACCACTCACGGAATCTTGCAAACCGGTCTGATATGATTGCATTGCAAGGTCAACTCCTCCAGCACAATCTGAGAACACGGTATTCTCAACTTGTACACACGATGATAGCTTTCTTCCTTGTTGAAATCTCACAAAATCTCCTCTCGCTCTCTTCTCTCTTCATGACAACAGCTCTCAAATCAACTTCACGAACACACCAACATGGTGCTAAGTGACTTTTCTACTTTATTCATAGTCTAAATCATAATTTATGGTCTAAGGTTACATGGGGCATGCCCCCTTGGCCTTATATTGGTACCATGGGCATGGCCAACACAAACACACGCACGGCAATCTAGCCTAAGCCATTTCTAACTCACGCACGGCCAAGCTACATATCTAACTCAGACTCAAAAAGATAAATATGACTTGGACTCTATCTCTAAGAAAGGAAACAAATCATATGGACTCATATTTATCCCAACTATTGATTTTAATTGATATGGAACCAATTTGTATGGAATTGATTTGAGAAGTCTTATCCTCCTTTGCTCCTGACTTGATTTGAGTTTCTGGCTCCTTCTTCTTTGGCTCACACAGCTCCTGGCTCAACTTCTTATCCAACTCAATCTCCTCATATGGATCTCAGTCTCCTAGTTCTGGCTACATACAGTTTGGAATCGGACTCTCTTCCTTGATCCGAATTGTCCTAGCTCTTTCTTCACGTGTTTGGCTAGGAAACTTGGTTGCACATGGCACAAACTTTCCTCGCTTGATCCCCTTTTAGCTCGGCTTCCCTTCCAAGGGCACGCGCGTATTCCATATTCCTGGCTTAGTGCGGCCCCTTGGCTAGCTCAGCCTTTCTTTTCCATGCGTCCTTCTTTTTTTCCCAAGTAAGAAATAATTGGTTGATTGGTTTGGCTTGTCCTTGTTGGCAATCTCCTGGCTTGGCTTTAGCATGGCTTGGCTTGCACTTGGCTTGGCATGCACGTGGCTCTTTCTTTTCCCCTCAAGAAATAACCTACCAAACTTACGTGCTTCTTCCCCTCACGCACAGCCAGCCCCTCCTCCATGCATTCAGCCTTTCTTGGATCATGTGCCTTAGTTCCATGCATTCTTCTCTCATGCGGCCAAACAATTCTCTCATGCAACCAAGTGCTTGATGCTAGGGTTTGCTTCTCCCTTCCTAGGCTAGCCTCCCTCACCCCCTCTTGGCCAAAATGGATTCCTAAGTCTCTCCTTGTTGCAAAATGGCACTAACATATGATGTAACTTCAGTTTGCAACTTGAAATTACAAACCAAATTAGTGTCGGTGCTTGGTGCCACATCACAACCTTATCTAAACGCTTCTCACAAAGCAAAATTAAGTAAACCATTAGCAGATCTAAACACGTAGCTATCAACCAAAGCGGATGAATAAATCTGGCTTTTCACAATTAATAACCCTAGCAAAATTCTGAATCTGTATGACTGACCTTGTAAAATAAATGCTCAATCTTTGAACAGAATAAACCAAAACATCACCTGTGACACTGGATAAATAACAAGAATTCATATCATAGAATATGACAAGCTCCACTTGGAACACAACTCGACAAACAATGCTCATTGAAAAAGCAACTTACACATGTGGCCATCGCGTATATCAAGCTGTTGACTTCAAAGGTAACTAAATTCCATAATATAATTAAAACTGCTCCTGTAAATTTGTTTGGATAAAAGAAACTCTTGTGCTGTCAATAGATAATAAACTACAGTAGACCCCTCATATTGAGCCATGACAATTGGACAAACGTTGTGATATCCACGCAAAATAAACTCATTCTTACACTTAAATCCTTCATCTCTAATTGAAATTAGAGCAAAATCTTCACCTTCAAATAGCAAAACCCTAGAGAGAGTTATGCTAGCTGCTATCAGGGTGTCATCGAAATTTCGGAAATTGAATGTTGACAAAGGCTCTATAATGATCACGTAAGCGATCCAAATTGCAACCCATCCAAATAATGATTGCAACACCAAATCAATAGTCCACACAACTAAAATTGTTTTTTCTTTCCTTTAAAGTCTCCTCAATCAAACGTAGCCTAAATTGTGTTAACAACCTGCAACTCCACCTTAGACTCCTCATCTACGGATCTTGCCGTAGTAACCTAGAGTAGATGATGCATCGTCGAAGAAATTGCCAATAATTAATCCTGCATGAATACCACCAATAATAAGCACAACGGTCTAAATTATAATAAACCCCATCTCCAACAAGTGCTTCTTATGGAAGATGACGATCAACTGAGGCGGAATATTGTTAATAGATATGGCTAAGTACGAAGCTATGGTATGGCGTCAAGCAGCGCGAAAGATAATGTTAGCGAACCTAGCACTAGAATAGTCACTAAGATAGAGTGCAGATTGACGTTCAATATAGAGTCGAGTCGTGGAACAGAGTCAAGATTAATCGAAATCACCAGGTTGAGGTTGCTATAATTTCTTGGTACGACTTGTGTAGACATAGCAAAGTGTATGAGAATTCCTGGTACACCTTCTTATGTGCACGTTGCAATTTCGTTAATTTAAAAAAAACAGCTGAACAAGACGCCTTTTTTTCTCTGACATGGGCATGTCCTAGATTCCTTCGCGACGTGCGGCCTTGTTTCCGACACTGATGAGACGGCCTTCGCGACGTGCAACTCGCAGAAACACCGAGCCGTCGATTTTTTTCAGATCGGATCCCTTGTCATCTGCTTGAAGTCGCGCGATGGCCGTCCTAGAAGCCGCTCCTCCTGGGTAGCAGATAGTTTTTGGAACCCAAGCTGATATTATTTGTTATAAAATACATAATAAAAATAGATGATTAAAAGAATATAAAGATGAATTTAACATGAAAACCCTTAGAGAAAAAATCACAGACGTAGAAAGATGAAATTCAATATATAAAGAGATATTACAATAAAACTCTTGCTCTTCCTATAAACTACTAGAATACATATATTAGGTAAGGGAAACGAGTTTCACACGAAAAGAAAACGGGTCCTACACAGAGAGAAAATTGAATCAGAGTGGGTTGCTACAGGTTGATACTATGTTTGATACAGCCTGTGCATGTCCCTAGCATCGATCATACTATGTCTTATATGAGGCGATGCAGTGTCCTATACGGATATGGTACGAATTCAGATCAACTTCAACAATTTGAACTATAACTCAACTAGCTGACATACTGAACGATTTATAAATTTATTTGTATTTGACATAACCAAATGTATGAATAAACACTGTTTATATAGTTTTTTACTTCACTATGAATACCTTTTCAGGCATGGGGCAGAATGGACTAACTAGAAGTTTGATCATCGAGTTCAACAAAACTATTGTAGCATCCGAGATGTTTTGGTATATGGTACTTGTAAATTTAACAGTTCAATTTAATTTAAACCCGAAGATAAAACATATCAAAATTTGCCCCTTTTTTTCAGCTAGTTCTTTCTTTTTTTAGAGTACAAGATGGATGCATACACTCAACATACACCATACTCACATCACCCACACACACATACATGTGCATGTTCTCTACACATGCTTGGAATTTATTGAAGGCAACAAGGCCTCACAGAGCGCTGGCATGAGTTTTCTCACTGAACACGCACGCATATGTACTTCTAAAATCGATGGATATTAGCACAATGCAATAGCAAGTAGCAGATCATTGGATATATATTTAGGGCAATGCGACACATCAAACAGATTCTACAATCATCAATTCAGTAAAACACGATCTCCTATAGAGTTCTCCTATATATGGAAAAGTAAATGTGTAATAAAGTTGAAAGTTTTTGCCTGTCTGTTCATGATGGACAGATTAAACACAAGAAACATCTGAAAGATAAGATATTACAACATTGGGAATAACTTTAATTATGTGCTATGTGGCATGAGACGGAGGACACCGTACAACATCTTTTCTTTGACTGTACATTCAGCAGACAATGTTGGCAAAGTATTGGAATTCAATGGGTTCATGACCCCGACATAACCTAGTATATGGGATTCCATTTTTCATAGAAATTTTCATCATATTTGCATAGCATATTTGGAAACAACCAAACGGCAAATTTTTTGAGCAACACAGCCCTAGCTTTTTTAGTTGGAAACGGGACTTCAAGATGAAAGTATCTCTGCATTTGCACAGAGTGAATGATAGCTTACATGATGCAATTTGAAATTGGCTAGAGACCTTTTAATTTGATTTTTATGGCTTCGGCCATGTTTATATTTTAACCATGAAATTATTTAATATATCACAGCAGAAGACTCTCCTGTTCGTCTTCAAATTAACAGTCTAGGATTTGAACCTAGTTTTGTTTACAGCTGCACTTATGTGATGTTATTCAACTGACAACCCGCAGTAATGATGCTCCCTGCCTTTTCATCTCAATGCGCTTCCCAACACGAGCAAAGATAGCTGGACTAAGTGCACATGGTCATTGACGGAGCCAGGATTTATCGGAGCCTTGATCTTAGACTTAAAATTAAGAAGGATATAAATCTATAACTAATATCAAATACTATCAGTATTGAGGTATAACAAAAATACAATATAAATACATAATCAAAATAAAATTTAAATTCCATGTTGAACGATACGATAAAATAGATAAAACATAACAAAAAGATGAATGTAATGTACCACTAGTATGAGGTAATTTTTGCGTAATTAACAAAGATTTGGTTCATTTGAGCCTGTCATATCTTCATCAATAATAGTACGAGAACCTAAACCTGCAAAGATAAAATTGCATATGTAAATCAGAGAAACAAGACCATAACATTTTTTTAATGTAAATTATGAAATAAGAATGTAGCATACCACTAGCACGAGGTAGTTTCTGATAAACATACCACACTAATAACACTGTATAACACTATCATGTATCACAGACTTCAAATCACACTATCACTCAAAGTCTCAATCAGGCAGTCATACAAGTCGATCATAATTCACAGAAGCTCACCGGGAGATGGGAGAGCCAGCACCGGTGGACGGCGGTGAGGCGGTGAGCAGTGGGGCCGGCGTCGCGGCGGACTGGCGGAGCCGCGGAGAGGAGGCGCCGGCGGCCCGGCGGAGTCGCAGAGCGAGCACCGAGGCGGGGTTGGGGGTGCAGCGCGCGCTGCCGCCGGCGAGAGGAGGCGGGCGGCGGCGGGCTCAGCGGAGAGCGGAGAGGAGGCGGGGCGGGGGGCGCTGGCCGAGGTGAAGAGGAGGCGGGGGGGCTTGACGGAGAGGAGGCGGGGGGCGGGTGGCGGCGAGCCGGCGACGTGGCGTCATGGGCTCACGGGGGGCGGGGGGCTCGGCGGAGAGGAGGCTGGGCGGCCGACGGGCTCGGCGGAGAGGAGGCGGGGGGCCGTTGGCCGAGGTGGGGGGGCGGGGGGCCGCTGGCCGAGCCGGAGAGGAGGCGGAGGGGCTCGGCGGAGAGGAGGCGGGGGGCGGGGGGCGGCGCGTCGCGCACGGAGGCGGAGAAGGCGAGAAGCGGTTGGAGGCGGCTGAAGACGGGAGCTCCTCTCGCGGACCTCGCGGTTAGGGTAGGCCTCGAGCGGTCGGGCCGTTGCCCAACCAGGTCGTTGCCCAAGTGAAAAATGCACTGTTATTTTTTCTAGGCCTGCCCATCTCTGCCTCTGCACATGGTCATTTGATTAATGCCAGTCTAGTTCACAAATCATCGAGAAGGGACGGCGGAGTGCAGGTAGGGATGCAAATAAATTGCATTTGTAGGGGCCACAGTAGACGTGCAGTGCAAAGCACACCGCATCGGATAGACACGGCAAAAATCCAGCGTACAAGACAGACTGCCAGTGAGAAACAAGCCTGCATGTGCTCCATTGATGTACAAGACAGACTAACGCGTTAGATTTTCTGTTGCAACAAACACTATCTTTTATTCCAATGTTGAAGAGATATTTTGTGTCAGTGAAATTCCAAGACAAGGCAATTCCTGGCACAAGTGACACCAAACAAAAAAGAACAACACCTGTTCAAGAGATTAGCTCTGCGAGTGCCTGTACAGGAAGCTGTTCAGGCATGGCCACTTGGCAACATCTTTTGCCCAGTAGACTTGTACCAGTTGTATTCACCAATAATCTTCACAAGAGCACTTTCCACCCTCGAACTTATGCAAACATTTCGAATCCTTGATCAGTATTGCCGCTCGTATTTCTTTGAAACTAACTTGGCAAAGGTGTGGCAATGGTTACACATCCTTGAAGTTTTCATTCTCCTTATGCTTCTGAAATGAGGGGAATTAGAAATCGCAAAAAAGCAATTGCTAGTTTCTCACAATGTATTCCAACAACTTCTTCCTTTTCTTCTTCAACATCTAGAGTTATATTACTGATGTCAAGCATAGAGAGTCCCATCTGAATCATCATCAACTTTAGTTCAGCTACTGTATGCTCTAAGCAGTTGAGAACTAATAGATCTCCTGTTCCTGATTTCTGTCGCTCTTGACATCACCTAACATTATTCCTTTGTTGAGCACCATCACCTTTCACACATCAGCAGATTTACCAGCCAAATCTTGCAGACTAGAAACTAGCCTTTGGACTCCAGAATCTCTAGGCTCAATCACTGACAGCTCTCTAAATGCCAGGTGTGGCAACCTTACATTTCCATGCATTATTGCTGCAGTAAGAAATGCCTCCTAGAGTGTTGAATTGGGTGTGAGTGGCATCTAATCAATAAGCTCATATGCTTCTTGTAGTCTCCCTGACCGGCCAAGATCTACCAATGGTTCATAATGGTCTAAATCTGGAGTTATATTGTAATCTCGTTGACCACATTAAGAAATGTTTCGCTCCCTTCAGATACCTTTCCCTCGAGACCGTAGGCCTTCATAACAGCAGTCAAAGTTTGATTTTTTTTAAAATAATTTATTTTTTATTCTAAATTATAGTAATACACAAGTGTTTTTTTTATTTTATAGTAATAACCATCTGTCGTTCCACCGTTGACTGACTTGGGCTAGTCGCCCAACGGTTGAGCGACACGTGGTCAAGTCACTCAACCGTTGGGCAACATGGCCCTAGTTGCCCAACCGTGAAGCGATATCTCAACAAGTAATCCACCAGTTGGGCGATTTAAAATAATAATATTATTATTTTATTAATGTAATGGAAATAACTATGAAGGAGTAAATGATAATTTTTTTAGATAATACATTTAACAAATCTTGTTTATATGTTGTTATCTTTTTTGAAAATAAAAGGGCAAACAATGTAGTTTGGTCTGTTTATAATTTTCATAGATTCTCAAGGGTACGACTATTAGTCTCGTAGTAACATTTTGTGATCGTCGTATAGTATTGTAATACAATAAATTTTTAGAAGAATTTTATGAGGACGATTGAGGTGCCAATGATTCATAAGTAGGAAGGTAAGTGATATTACGATACAATAGGGAATTCATACGTAGAGAACTTTGGATAAATAACATAACAATAACAAAACAACAGTTGATTCGATAAGGGGTTACCTGGCACGTAGGCAACGAACCAAGAATGGTATATGCATGCTTTATTAAATTAGAAATATATAGGACATATGGATGAAGAGGGTCGAACTACTGTGTGAAACGTGGCCATTTGCCCTTTTTCTTGAGGTTAGCATTGTAGTTCTCGCTGACCGCCTTGGCCATAGCCGCCAGTTCGCGCTTCTCCTCATGGGCCTCGCACTCTCTTCACCTGCACGCCTCCAGATGAGCTTGTGTCTCCTACCGAATGCACTTGCTTTGATCTTCGCTACATCGTCGCTCCTCTCTCCTCACGTGCCATCTCGATGTCCCACTCCTTGCAGTCCAGATGTCACTGGTCATGCGAGTGGATCTCCTATCGATCCATTTGTAGTACATGCATAGTGGATCCAGAGAGTATAGGTGGAAATGTTGAGATATGGGTTAGGGTTGGAGGTACATAGGGGCTTCACTTTAAGGATGTGGCCTCCTAGCACGATGCGCTTGTTCATCCCAGGCTATGGCAGCTCTTGCAAGTCAGATGATCTCCTATCATTGCTTCTCCATACTAGCAATCTAGTGTTGCAGTCGTGGTGCAGGAAAATCCATTGCGGAAGGGGTACTACCTATAGGCTAAACCGATGCGGTGTACGCTTTACAAGTCCAATTCGGTTTAGGCAAATTTGCATCCACAAGGTAGCGGCATACCAGACGATTCATTGACCAACATAGCATCATGTTGCTCAACAAAGTTGCCCTATGTGATTTTATCACTAGGCAAGACTGTCTCATTTAGTCTTGTCACTGCATAAGGCTATTTCATTTGGTATTGTCACTGGGAAAGGCTATCTTGTTTGATCTTGTTACTGTGCAAAGTTGTCTCGCTTGGTCTGGTTAGGATACTATGCAAAAGCTACCCCTCTGGGTTTGTTGTATCTTCAACTATGTACAGTCAACTATCTAACAATGACAGATTGACACTACAAATGAAGTTAAAGTTTGCAAATGAAGTTACAACATGATAGCATTTCTAATCTTAATACCACTACACACATAAGAAGTGGTGCTGCACTTCACGCCGGTGTTCCTACTTGTCGGCAGGCACCTTGCAACTTCTTGCAATGTGGCTTTCCTGTCCACAACAGCCACAACAACAACTCGCCACTCTAGTTTTCCCTTCATCCATATCGTTTCTAATGTGACAACTCTACTGATGGCCCTTCCCACGCTTCAATAGGTCAGGATCTAGAATCCAAATCCTCTGTGCAATATCCAACGTGGCGAAGTTTCCCACAACCTTGAAGCATCTTAGCTCATCGCACCACGCCTGCAACATTCTCTCCTTCAAGAAGTACTTCAACATGAAGCTCAATGGGTCCATATTGATAGTCCCGTATGCGATGAGGACGGGAGAGTATGGCTTGTGAAGGCGTTTTAGCTTGTTAGATGTGCAACTAGGTTCATTTATATGATTTTCAAGGCATACCTCATGGGTAACAAGAGAGCGAGCCGTCCTAATTCCGGCTCTCTCCCAAAGCAGCACATTGAAACGATGCTCCGTATTGCCCATCATGAAGACTGT
Organism: Melocanna baccifera; assembly: GCA_036346265.1. Taxonomy (NCBI): domain Eukaryota; kingdom Viridiplantae; phylum Streptophyta; class Magnoliopsida; order Poales; family Poaceae; genus Melocanna; species Melocanna baccifera. The sequence continues at coordinate 6,469,376 of CM070708.1, forward strand.
GCGTAACTGACTCTTCTCAGTCTTAGCCTGCATATATGCTGTAATCTTCGAGCTATACAGTGTATGTGGGTTGGTTGCATGAAGTGCTATATTTGCATACCTTTCCCTAAAATACCTGATTATAGCATGCAAAACGCCTTCCACGATGGCGACGAGGGATTGAGCACAAAGGCCCATAAGACCCCAGTTATATACCTCTGCAAGGTTAGCGGTCATTTTGTCATACCTCACACTGTCCGTGTTGTGCAAGAAGGACCACTTCTCGAATGGCTTGGCCTTAATCCAATGTGAGAAGCACTTAATGTTCCTCGTGGTCCTCTGTGTCACAAAGGGAGGGTCAAGCTCCGACAATGGTGCGAGACGTTCGGGTTGGGCCACCCCAGGAATGGGCGGACATTTGTTCCTCTCGACGACATGCTTCCTGGTGTGCTCCTCCAATATCTCCCACAACGCATTGAATTTACGCTATCGGTTCTGTATAGCCAGCCTCTTGAACAGCTTCATCAATTGTTGTTGTGGGAACTGCTTAAAGAAGTTAGACCTCAGATGGCGAATGCACCATCTGTTCCTCATGTCTAGCTAAGGGAATGGCTCCTTAAGATCTTGTTGAAGTTTTCTTATGGCCTTCAACATCCTGGGGTAGTGAACATGCATTATACAGACATGAGGATGTGCCCCAACCACTCTCTCCTTTAGATGTCGAAGGAAACACAACCAACTGTCGAAATTCTCACTTTCGACAAGTGCAATGGCCAAGGGCAGAATTTGATTATTGCCGTCGAGGCCAATTACTGTGAGGATCTGCCCTCTTGTATTTCCTAGTTAGAAACGTTCTATCGACTGAGATCATAGGCAACAAGTGCTTGAAAAACATCGATGTAGGCATTGAAGGCTAAGAACTCCCTCTATAAAACCATGAAACCTGGCGGTCTTCTAGATGGCTTGTCATTCACAGCAATGTATGTGCCTGGATTCCTATCCCGCAGCACCTAGAGCATACGAGGAAGGTTGTCGTAAGCCACCTTGAAAGAACCGAGCCACTTTTCCAAAGCCTTCTGTTTCATACGTTATGCCTTCGCATAGCTAATCTTGTACTTAAATTTCTGCTTGATAGCCACTATGATGTTTTTGGCCTCTAGGTCCTTCTTCTGCATTATCTATCCATACATGATATTGGTTATACATTAGGTTGCGATGCTTTGGCAAAACAGTACTAAGCACGCAGGAGTGCACCTCCACCTTAGAGACAATCTAGTAAGTCTTGTAATTGGGTGTGTGTGTGTATACACACGCTAAGAACAACCAACCTACTTGCAGACCATGGTGTACTGCTCCTAACTAGATTTTTAAGACCCAAAACATCTGCTGCATGGACAAAGCCCATAGCTTAACGGCATCCTGCAATGCTCCCTTGTCAACAAACGTTGCATGAAGCCAATATCATACCATGGTACTCCCACAGTAATTCATGCTCATCATGTACAACAAGACCCTCCACATTCACCCTATTCCATCCCTACGGGATGGGACCTTCGTCCTCATTGTCAGTGTCATTGCCATCCTCTTGTACAATTCCTCCCTGTCCTAAGCCATCAGGTCATCGATCTTCATCTAACACACTATGTTGTTGATATACTCGCTTCCATCCCCCTATCCAGTGGGTTCAGCTTGCGATATGCAATCTTCCTATTCTACCTTAGCAACATCTGCATCTACCTGTCCAGTTGGCTCGATGTGTGGTATGCGATATTATGGTTGTGCCTCCGCAACATCGGCCACCACGTCCTCTTCATGAACCACGCACTGCATGCCTAAGCTACTCCCACCAGCCGGATGATACTCGTCAACAAGGCCTCATTTGACTCCCTTCAGACATGCTTGCACGAGTAGCACGCACTCATATCCACGTCGCCAGTAGTCTTCCACAAAGCCCTTCTATGCAACTATTGCATCAATCTCCTCAACTCTCATTGAATGTGCGTGGCAAACCGACTCCAAAGGCCATGTACGACAACACTGCACACTTCGGGGCTGAAGGAGAAGCTGCATGTGATCCAGTGCAGAACATCTCCAATGAGAGTATTCTCCGTGTCTAGGTGTACTAAATTGACTTGCAGGAAACCACTCAAGACAACATTGTATGGATCTTCAAGAATCGAACCAATACTATAATGCACTTTTAATCTTGTGGGTTCGAACATGACTGATTTCTCATTGTAAATATTACCATTTGTCAATATACATTTACTAAATATGTTGCCTATATTTCGATGAAAACAAGAACATATAAGACTATTACTTTTACGCGAAGACCTTCTCTCCTTAGCGATGAGCTTTCTTCACCTTTCTCTCTTACCTCACGAGCTCCTCCCCTTTCCTTCTCTCCCTCTCCCAAGCTCCTCCCCTCTCTTGTCCCTCTCTCAAGCTCCTCTGCTTCTCCCCACCCACCCGTCATTCTCTCTTCTCCTCTCCTTCTCCCCCTATCACAACCTTCTCCCCCTGTCACAACCTTCTCCCCCTTTCTTTCTCTGGCTCCTCTTTTCTCCTCTCCGAAGCTCCTCTTGTTCTCTTCTAGAGAAATGGTAAAAGAGACCGTGAGGGGAGTCGAGTGTGCTCGTGTATACAACCCTTCTATCACTCAACCGTTAGATGACTTGGTAGCAAGTAGTCGCTAAACGGTTGGGTGACTAGGGCCAAGTCGTCCAACGGTTGAGTGACTTAGCCTAACCGCCCAATGGTCAAGCGATTTGGCCATGTGTCGCTCAACCGTTGGGTGACTAACCCAAGTTACTCAACGGTGAAGTGACAGATGATTATTACTGCAAAATAAAAATATAGGTATATTATTGTAACTCAAAATAAAAATAGATATCTGGTAGCACACCCTCTTGCTTCATTAGACAGAAGCTATACAATGCTTCATTTGGAGAACCATGCAGCAAATGTGCAAGAATGATACAATTCTAGGAAATAATGTTCCTTGATGAGTGCTTGTCAAAAATAACACAAGCACCAGCAGGATTGCTAGATTTTGAATAGGCACTGATAAGTGCATTTGCAATTTCACCATCCATTTTAAAATCGTGGTGAAAATACAAGCATGGATCTCCCGTACTTTCCATGCCGCAACTAGGTTTGCAAATGCCGGAATGATACTTAGGATTGTAATGTAGTCAAGCCTCACAAGAAGTGATTGCATCTGCCAAAATATTCTTAGGGCTCTATCAAAATAACCATTATCCACTAATCCAACAATGAGTACTTTCCAAGAAGCTACATCCCTTTTTACTCCATAGCTTTCCATCATCTGGAATCAATGTTGCATGGACACAAACACACGTGTCAGATACAATACGTGTCGAACATGGGGATTTACCATTTTCCAAAAAAACCAACATAGAGGGCACGACTATATATATATAATCCCCACAAATTATTGCATTAGATCTAGAAAACACTACAAAATCAGTCACACAAGCACAAAAGAGAGGGTAGTCACCCCAAATCAGATCTGCAAGCAGTGAGAGAAAAGGAGTTGGGGAGGAGGTGGTGTTGGCTTGGCACAATGGATGCAGTGGAAGCCAGGAAGGAGGGAGGAAGCATTGGCAGAAGAGGGCAATTGAGGTCAAGTGTGCAAGACGAAAGAAGCATGTGCAAGCTTAGCACAACCATGCAAGCTTAGGAGAGGAAGGAGAATAATGAGGATTGAGGAGAAGAGGAAAAGGATGGGGAAAGAGCAGTTGAGAAGATTTGGGACTTACTAGGGTCACACCCACGAGAGGAACCAAATAAATCCACCCGGTGTCACAAAACATTAGGTTCAAAAAAATTTTTAGGAAGGATTAGCTTCTCTAGCCCATATGTGAACCCCCTAGCCCAAACTCAGTGCACTTGGTTATTCCCTTGAAGCTTAATGAAGGAAGCACTAGTAGTCTAAATTTCCAGTAGCTAACAGCAGCCCATGAGGAGCCTCTGCTTTCCTTAGCCTATGAGGCAACTGTAGCAGGCTAAGCTATCCCTTGAGCGAACCCAAGAGGGGGATTGCAATAAGCCACGATGTCCATTTGATCGATCCCGAAGCGTATCACCTCGCAACAGCCCTTGATGTCTGTTCATCTCGCACGGTTAGCTAGGAGATGTGCACCACGCCCGCTGCACAGCCACGCTAGCCAGGCAGTGACCGGTCACTAGAGAATGGGAGAAACTAGTGCCACCAGCCACCCTCCTCTGCCATCTTGCTGCAGCACCACCTAGTCCTTGTTGCCTTGCGCCCTCATCGCTTGAAGTAAGCTTAGGTCCACCTGATCAGTATATAATTTTTTTAATTTATCTCGATTCTTCCAATTTATTTCAAGAACATAGGCTAAATTTATGAGTTAAGGTTTCAATGTGATGATCGTTGATTGATTTTTGTCAAATTGTAGGGTTAAGAGTTAGAGTTTTAATTTTGATTTTTGGTATATCGGCCTAGCTGGTTGCTAATTAGAGGCAAAATTATAGTATTTAACCATAATGTCAAGTAAGTAAGTCATTAGATGTATTTTTTTTTATTATATTGTTCTTGCATTGTTGAACATAATGATACCTAATTGACTCTTTTTAATTAATTGGTGATGATTTTATGAATGATATACTTATTTAATATGTGGAGAAATAAGAATTAAGAAAATTACCAATGATGTTATGATTTGTAGTTTTATTAACCTGAAAGAACGTAAGTAATTTTGTTCTCTTTTAATAGGACATTGATGTCGAATGATATATCTTAGCAATACCGACCAACTTTTGTTTGTAATTTCACCTTTAGTTCCTTTAGTTTGCTACAATTAACTAGTATTATTATCGAGATTCTTTATTTTGGTAAGCATTTTGATCACTACTTTGTTATCATCATACGCTATCATTGGTTATGTTAAAGTACTGATACTAAAAATTATCAGACACATTACTATTTAGTATAATATTCCTTAGAAATTATATATGTTGTTATATGTATGGTGAAGTGGTAAACATTAGTCCTTTTCGTTCTAGTTCTACCCCTGGTCACACTAGTCACCAAAGAAGGCAACGTTGTTAGTCATTGGAGGAGGAGATGCCATGAGAAGAGGAGGTGCGGGCATGGAGCGCTTTTGCCTCTGGGCAAGCAACAGGTTGAGGGCGTCGTAGGGTCAAGAGGTGCAACGTAAGTGGGCTGGGCCATGTCGGGGCGTGCCTATGCCGTATCAAAAAATGAAAATCATTTCTTTAGCCAAAATTATCAAATACGTCTTTATACGTACCGGCTGCACATCGGAGGTGAATACGATGTCCGACACGAACACGAAGCCATCCCGACGTGTCAGTGTCCCCATTTCATATGTATCCTGAGATCATCGTATTCCATGTCATCACATTTCACCAAACACCATAGTTCTCCATTGTACAGAAGAGTTCATACCATTTACCACAATAGCCCACTTGTGCGAACCCTGCAACCATTGAATTCCAGGAGAAGATAACCTTCTCAGGTATCTCGTTAAACATTGTCCTAGCTACAACTATATCTCCACATTTTGCATACATGTCAGCCAAGGAGTTCTCCTAGAGCACGGTGACAAGCCCTGTGCGGCTTTGTACCTTGCCACCTCATATATCATCAAGTAGCCTCACTAGACCAGCAACACCCAAAAATCGTCGAGTTCCAAGTTCCCAAGTCCCGATGCCCTATCTTCTCAAAACACCCTACGTGCACGCCCCAATTCACCACATTTGACATTATACATCACCAGCACTGATGAGAGACCATGTGGAGGTATCCCTATGTTTGTGATGAGATATTGACAGTTGATTTAGTGAGTTAGAGTTTATTTTGGGTATTCTAGGGTTGAGTACCTTTATCTGTGCTAATGTGGAATATACTGTTTCGTGCGGTGCTATGTGATGGTTTGCTTGTCTGTGTAACTGCAGAACTTCGGAGTTAGGTCATGGTGAGGCGAGGTGGACCGGGACTAGGCACAGGAGGTGTCGAGGTCCAGACGGTCAAAGATGCCGAAGATGATCGAGACTGCTGAGGTGGTTGCGAGTCGGGAGACGAGGAACCGGAGCTACCTGTGACGAACACGACGGGTGATACGAGTGGACCGGGACTAGACTCAGGGAGGAGTCGAGGTTCAGATGGTCAAGGTATCGGATACGGAAGCTTCCAGGAAGGTGCTTGAGGGCAATTTGGTAATTTGACTCAAGCAAATGAGAGGATGGGTGGTTTCCCTCCACTTTGTCCAGGTGGTTGACCATTGCTTCATTTGGAAAGGAGGCATGGAGTGGGGGGTATGCCACTTCTTGATTTTCCATATGAAGATGGGCTCCTGGTGTCAACTGTTGATTTCTCTGGGAGCAGCATACGTAGGAGAGTGTGTTCCAAGGGTCTGGCGAGTAGAGTGCTTGAGCTAGTACTCCAGTGCGTGTGTTCTTCCCTCTTGGCTCCTGTGATCATATGCTAGTGTGAGTTCCCTGTGTGTATGTCTCTAGGATGTGCTAATGAGTAAGCATGTAGAGAGTGGGTGTGTTCTTGTGATTGGGAGAGGGAGAGAATGAATTGAGAATCCATGTATTTTAATGTCCATGCGTATCGGGACTCCTCTGTAATCGTTCATGGTAATGATCCAATGGATTGAGCTTGAGTTATTTTGGTCCCATGTCATTTCTCTGAAGTCTTATGCTTTTCTCTGTTCTCCTTTGTGGTGAAATGAGATTGTCTCTCTGTATGCTTTGAGTGTGGGCTGATTCTTTTGCTTGAGCAGCTGCATGCTTTAGCTCAGGTTGGGAAACTAATTTCTAGGCAAATTGGTCAGCTTTTCCCAAGAGCAAAAGTTCTCAAATGCAGAATTCCTCTGTTATTTATTGCTTCTAGGGTTTCTTTGCAGAGCTTGTGTGAGTCTTGTGTTTTCTCTGCTAAAGATGGGTTGAGATTCTTGTTAGCAAGTCTTGAGACCATTGCTAAGCTCTTTGCAAAAGATCACGAATAAAAATTGTGAGAACAATGAGTAATTTGAAAATTAGCTCTCTTTCTCTGAAGTTTTCAGATTTGAACCCAATTCTTGATTTCTTGATCTGTTGGTAAAATCCTTGGATTCCTGAGTTCCCAATGCTATTTTGATCAAGTTCTTAGTCTTTAGGTCTGAAAAGAAAATGAATTAATCATCAAACTCACTGCTTGTTGGCTGCATGTAGTAATTAACGAACCATTTTCATGAAAGCGTGGCTGTGTCAGCAGGCAACCTGTTTTCAGATTTCGGCTGGGAGTTGTGTGCTGTGTTCTCTCTGTTTTCAGTCAACCCTTTCGGGTCTGCAGGTTCAAGCAAATGGCTGTTGGTTATAGCTGACTTAGTCTGCAGTTTCTATGCTTTTTGGGCCAGCTCTACGTCTCAGTCCCTCTGCTATTTACTTGCTGCAATCTATGTGTTCTTGCTGTTCAGTTTTCAGCATGTAGTTGTGCAGTTTTCAGCTCTCTTCAGTGAGGTTCTTTGCTGCAGATTTATGAGTGCAGATTTTAGATTTTAATCTCAGGTTGCTGCAGAATTATGAGTGCAGATTTCAGATTTTAATCTCAGGTTGCTGCAGATTTATGAGTGCAGATTTCAGATTTTAATCTCAGGTTGCTGCAGAATTATGAGTGCAGATTTCAGATTTTAATCTCAGGTTGCTGCAGATTTATGAGTGCAGATTTTAGATTTTAATCTCAGGTTGCTGCAGATTTATGAGTGCAGATTTCAGATTTTAATCTCAGGTTGCTGCAGATTTGTGAGTGCAGATTTCAGACTTCAATCTCAGGTTAATGCAGATTTTAATTTCAGATTTCAGCATACTCTAAGTTTCAGTTTTCAGTTTGCTTGCTGGTTTCGGTTTCAGTTCGCAGTATTTAGTGGATGGCAAAGTTTAGATATTAATTCTTTGTTAGTTCTGACTTTTCGGACTGATTTTCAGTTTGCAGTATTTACTGCAGTTTGTTGTTATGGTCAACAGGAGCTCTTGACAGCAGTCAATGTCTAGGTGCAGCATCAAGTTTTCTGTGAACAAATTAAGATTGCTGTTTAAAGTTTCTTGCTCCCTCTTGTGTAGCTGCTGCAGATTTTCTTCGTGTGTGCTATGAGCATATTTCATGATTTCTTGAGTTGATCTTGACCTTGCCTTTTAGATTGGATTTTTGTTTCGTCTTGGCATTCTCGGTAGTTTGGTCGTATGCTATTTCTTACTTCATAGCTATTGTAGCTATTGGAGAAGAAGTATTTGTGGATGCTTTGGGGTAACTTTTAAAGATTTTTAAAAAGGCACCATTCACTCCCCCTCTATTGCCATTTCCGATCCTACAACTGAGTTCCCGACCAGCACAGCCTTCACTCTCCCCATAAACCCTCTCCTAATAGTCATGGAGCGCAGCGCCCTCTTGAGCTCTAGGTCCTTGGCGTATGCACTCTCCTGCAAAATCCGAGTGAGTAAGAATGTAACAACCCAAGTTTTTTTTAAAAAAAGAAAACTATAATAAATAATAATAAATAAAATAAAATAATAATTAACTTAGTTTAAAATAAAAATCAAAGTTATTTGGTTGCTTCAAATTTTAAAATTTTCGCTAACATAATTTGCTGCTTTAAAGAAAAGAGTCTTTCTGTTAAACAAAAAATATTTTATAAAGGAAAATATCAAAATTTTAGTTAAAAATATTTTTATAAGTTTAAAATAGCTTTAGAAACTTCTATGAAATTTTTCTAAGATTTTTAAGCTTTATTTGTAATTTATTATATTATTTTAAAGCGAGAAAAGAAAAAAATTTTTAAAAATTAAATATATTTCAATTAATTCCAAAAAAAATTATCTAATCTTTTCAGGTTTCAAGGATTTTTTATAAAAAAAATTTGAATTTTTTTTTCTTTTCTCTTTTTCTCTCTCCTCCTTTTTCCTTTCCTTCTCCTAGAGAAAGCTTTGTTCGTGCAGACAGAGGCAGCGCCATGGCACATTTTGGAAGCTTTTTCAAAACCTTATAACTTTTGATTTTCTCAACGGATTTAGATAAAATAAATTGCATCCACTTCCTCTCATCAAGCCTCTTCAATTCCCTCCGTTTCCCCTCTCCTTTAGCATTTTTGCGAGAATTAAACCATGTCATTCAAATACATGGTCCTTTGATCTCTCTCCTTGGTCCACCCACGCCCCTATAAAAGGGAGCAACGTGAGCCCCTCCTCATCCTCACTCGACCCTGAAAATCTCAAGTCCCTAATCTTCTCCTCTTGGTCGCAATCGAAGTTTTCCTTTTGTGTTTCAAGCGCCGTTCTTCGGCTTATTGCACCTCATCCGGTGGAGCCCCGCCACTTTTGAGCACATCCCCGGCTTCGTCTCGTCGCGTTCTACGCGATGCTCACCTCGCCTTCGTCGGAACTTCGCTGGAGTATCGTCGCCACTGTGGGTCAAATCGGGTCTCCGTTCCTCGCGTCGCCACCGGCCAACCGTGTATGCTCGACCAAAACCAAGATGAGCACCATGTTTCCCATGTTATACTCTTCATTTCACCCCAACTCTCGCATGTTAACTCATCTCCGTTTGCCTGAAATATCGATGTTAGCCCATCGGCTGCTTAAAGTCTTGTCCACCGTGTTTCACTAGTCCGTTGGTTGAGCTGTCTACACCGTTGAGTTTGTCTCGACGCATTCTATGCCATGCTCCCCTCCGTTTGTCCAAAATCCTTTCCCAAATTTTTGCGTCTAAATAGCCGCAAATGGCACTTCACGTCCTGTCTGTCCTGGAATGCTTTCAGCAATCCATTCATGTCAAAACGTACCAAACCATCCCAAGTGGCTACGTTTCAGACGGTTTTGGATTCGCCTCACCGAGCAAAAGATATTGAGTTTTTCGTTTTTCAGTACCATCGTCGTTCAAATGACGATTGCGTCGCCTCCGGTGAGTTTTCGGCTTACCCGATATTTTTCCTAGCTTTGTCTCGCTGCATTCTAGGCCGTGCTTACCTTACTTCTCTATGTCTCATTCTGCAAAATTATTCTTCTCTCCAACCCTATGTCATTTTTCACCGTTCGTGTCGTCACCGTGCTCCATTTTACTAGCTGGATTCATGTCCCGTGGCTTTTCTCATCGGCGCGACGGCCAAAAACTACTCTATGTTAGTTTTGTGTAGGAATATTCTTGATTTTTCTGTTTCCAGAATTTTCTAATTCGCTAATTTTTCAATCGTTCGTTCTCCTCCGTCCGAACTCTAAATCAAGTGATTCAAGTTTCTAAATTCATAATATATTTTTTAGTATATATTTCGTAATTTTTGGATTTTCTCGACTGGCCATTGGCTAAGTCTCTTCACCGCCGGAACACCGACACCGCCGCCGCCAACATCTTTGATGGGACCGCGTGCACCTCCTTCACCCTTTTCCCAAGCCAGAGCATTACCGGAGTACCCCGCCGCCAGTGACCTTCCTTCCGCCCACGTGAACCTTCGACGCCCCTTCTCCGAGCAATCCATCATTGGGGAGTCTCTGTCGTCGATAATCGTGCCCCGCCTCCGCTACACCCTCACCACCAGCCAACTCTGTGCAGTCCAAACCTTGCACCAAGGTAAAATGGGACTTAAACTCTTCTCCCTCTTTTGTACATCTCACCGATCTTCGCCGCCGTTGGATCACTCGGATCTTGTCACGCGAAGTCGTCTGACTTCTCCCAACCATCCGATTCTTAGACTCTGACGTTTGAAGGCTCATAAGACTTTGCCATTTGGAAGCTTCTTAGACTCTGACTGCTTGAAACCTTCGACTTTGACTTCAACCTTCAACCCCAGAGACTTTGACCTTCGAAGATTCCAATTTTGACTTTGACCTTCAGAGACTTCGACTCCAGCCTTCGACTTTTGACCTCGAAGACTTCGACTTCGGCCTTCTATCTCAGAGCCTTCGACTTCGACATCCGTCTTCGAACCGACCATGGTTGTTTTACCGTTTTAACCTCAGCGCCCTCCGACCTCTCTGAACCCTCCGATCTCTCTGAGCACTCGACTCCGACTACCCTTTGTTCTCGACTGCTATAGTGTTCTTCGACCGCCGTACAGTTTTGACAGAGTCTTCGTCTGAATCTTTGACTTCGCAATCACCCGTACTAGGAGTCTTCGTCTTGACTTTGACCTTCGCAACTTGAACCGTTGATTCGACCATGGTTTTGACCACGGCTTTGACTACGCCTTCGATCATGGTTTTGACCATACAAAAATATTGTAGCTTCCGATCACTTTTCCTTCACAAAGAAAAGAGTTCCAAGAATTCCTTTTATTCATTTCTTTAGAATTCAAATCACCAGAAGTCGTTCTCCTTCGCTCTAACTCCAATTGGACCCATTCAAATTCCTAAATTTATCTAAAGTCATATTCTATCTCCCAGCATATATTTTATAATTTTTGGACTTTATTTGGATTTTATTTGGTCTGATTTTTCGTGTGTAGACTACGACTGTTTCGGAGAGTATAACCTCGACGGACCTCAGCAAACTTCGAAGCAAGCCAAGTTACACCTTTGATCATGTTATTTCTAGTAATTTAAATTATTTATGTTGTTTTTAAAATTATTATGCATACGTACTTTTATTCAAGCCTAGTTTAAATTCAATTTAATTTCTAGTTACACCCAAATCCTTTGTGTGTGGCCAAATTTGATATTGAATTTCCTTATGCTTTGTCATCTTAGATGAAAACCTAGTTAGTACAATAGTATTGACTAAAACTTTTATAGAATTGCTTAGCCATGCTTAAAATTATTTAAGTGGGAATACTTGTTTCACTTCAGAATAATAATTTTTCAAAATATATTCTTGACTTCGGTGAGTCAAGAAGGTATATGAAATATTTCAAAATAAAATATACAACTTGGTTTGGACCTAGGCTAATGGTTAGGTGGTGGGTGCTGGCATGCATTGTTGTTCGGTGACACAATGTTGATTATCAGGCACAAGGGGTACGTGGTTTGAGCCTAAGTCAAATTAAGGACCGGTCTGTGAGCTACTGTTGCAAAGCCATATCGTACTACCACAAGACTGGTATAGAACAGTCCTGGCTGACTAATTTGTGAGGTCCCAACTTTGGTCTCACTATAGGTTGAATATGAGCGTGGCATAGGCCATAAGAAGTCTCACACGGCACAAGAGGGGGCTCCAACTTGTGGATTCAAGTTGTGGTGAAACCTTAGTGGCGGTGTGACCAGGTTGAAGGCTTAGCATTGTAAAGGCCTTGTCATGATCTTCTCGCCACAAACCAAAGGAGTGTGTTTATCCGGTGATAATATGGGATGATCATGTCTAGTGAATCAAGCTGTACAACCTCTGCAGATTGTATAACCTATCCTAGATAGCTGTGCCCACGGTCATGGGCAAGCCGAGTAAAGTTTTTCACGGATTAGAGTTTGGTTTCAAAATAGTTTCTAAAAAGGCTTATGGATGGATGAAATCCATATGAGATTTTAAAAAGCATTTGGATGGATAGAATCTATATGAGATCTTTTGGAAAAGATGGACCAGGTGGGATACCTGTAGATAGGTTAGTGTTTGGTCGGAGCCTACACTAATGATATTATTTTGTTAAATCGCTATTTCTATCTATTGTATGAAATTCAGCTTTTGAATCTATTTACAGTATTTACTTAAATTTTACTTTACGCTCAACTAACCCTGCTATGCCTTCCATTGTCAATCTTTATGCATGCATGAACTCTGTTAAACCTCCTAGTGTAACTTGTGGAGTACTTTATGTACTCATGTTGCTTCATTCACTATTTTCAGAGAAGGATTTCATCAACTTTGGTGAGAATAATAACAAGTAGGCCACGTCTTATAGTCATTCGCCTGTGGGCAAGCAAGATGGGCTGCTGCTTTATGGTTCTTTTTTCGCTACTTATATATATTTTTTTGATTTATGAACCATTGATGTAAACTTTGGCTATCAGGCTCATATTTAGTTAATGAAAAAAATATCATTATGCATGATATGAATCTTTGTTATCCACTGTGTGCACTAGATTGATCCTGAACTAGTGCAATTTACACAGAGGATCCAGGAGAACTCCTTTTACCATGCTCACCGCAAGTGCAAGGACCTCGTTGTGCATGCCCCTGATAGCGTACGTGCCAATCATGGCCGACCAGGAGCAGGTCCTTGCGGCACATTCCGTCGAACACCTTGCGGGCGTCGCCCAAACACCTGGCGCAAGTAGGCCTACTGATGTGTTAAAATCCAACCAAAAACCAACCTAACTCATATGAGACAAAGCTAACTTTCCACCATAGTCTAACCCACAAATGATTTTTCACAACCCCACCCCACCCAAGCTACCTTCCACTTAAACCCAACCCAAACCCATGGGTTCAACCCACTTCTCAACCTATTTATCAACATGTCCCTTATTCACAGGATAATGCTATAGCTATTACAATGGAGATGGGTGATTGGATGGTTTTTCTTGTATTTGTTGGTTTGCCAACTGGGTTTCACTTTCTGGGATGTGGTCATCGAGATCTAGGGCTGCAACTGGGTAGGGTATGGGTAACCCAAATCTATACATCCTTTTATCCATACCATCTGAAGTGATATTACCTATATCCAAGTGAAAAAGGGTATACCCAATGGGTTTGGGTAACCCAGTGGGTAAAGAAGAAGGAAAGAGAGGGGCCCAATGGGTTTGGGTAACCCAGTGGGTAAAGAACAAGGAAAGAGAGGGGTTAAGTCAAAGGGACTTATGAAGTTTTTGTAAAACTTTGGTATTTAGAATTTCAACCTCGCATTCATACCACAAACGTTTCTTGAAATCAATTGAAATTTATTGAAGATGATTTTGCCTGTAGAGGAGCTACTCTATGCAAATTGGTAGGGCTAGGTGCACACGTGAACATCATATGTTTTTATAGGAAGTTTTTGTAAAACTTTGGTATTTGGAATTTTAACCTCATGTTCACACCACAAAGTTTCTTGAAATCAATCAAATTTATTAGAGATGATTCTGCATGTAGAAGAGCTACTCCATGCAATTGGTAGGGCTAGTCCCACACATGGCCCACATGCTTCTATAGGAAGCTTTTGTAAAACTTCAGAATTTAGAATTTCAACATCACGTTTTGCACCACAAAAGTTTCTCAAAATCAATTGAAATTTATTGAAAATGATTCTACGTGTAGGGGAGCTATTCTATGTAAATTGGAAGGGCTAGACGCATACGTGGGCACCACATGCTTTTATAGGAAGTTTTCATAAAACTTCGGTATTTGAAATTTCAACCTTGCGTTCACACCACAAAGGTTTCTCAAAATCAATTGAAATTTCTTGTAGATGATTCTATGTGTATGGAGCTACTATGTGCAAATTGACGGGTGCAGATACATATGTGGCTCTCACATACTTTTATAGAAAGTTATAACTAAGTATGGATAGTTCAAGCCAATAGATAGTTCAAGCGCCACCCCATTAGGCCACGCCATGGGTTAAACCTGTTCAAAATCCAATCTCAACCCAAAATTTCTAAACCCACCTCACCCCAACCTAACCTTTTTTATGAGGTAACCCAACCCAACTCAACCCGTTCACACTTCCAACCCGTTTCTACCCATCCAAAGTGTAACATCCTGATTTTATGGAGTTTTTAAAGCCTTTATTTTAAAAATAAATTTTTGGACTTTTCTGGAATTAATAAAGCTTAATTTGAACTTTTAGAAAATAAAAAGAGTTTAATATGATTAAAATAAATATTAACATGAGCTAAAAATATTTTATTTGAGTTCCTTAGGTCTCAAGGAATTTTTTGGTATTTTTGGTTAATTTTTGAGATTTATCTGGTATTTTCTGGAGCTCCTTGTATTTTCTTTGATTTTTGTTAACAAAAAGTGGGAAAAATCTTAAAACCCTAGCGGGCCGGACCCAAACCGACCGACTTCCTCTCGGCCGCCCCCGCCCTACCACGCGTCAGCCGCGCGCCCACATCGGCCCGGCCCAGCTCCCCTCGCCCACGCGCCCTTCGCCCGCCTCTCCACGCCACCATCCGATCCTCACCCTGCGACGAGTGTCGCCCATCCGCGCGAGCTGTCCCGCGCCTGCGCCCGTCCGCGCCGTGCCCCGCCCGGACTCCGCCCCAGCTGTCCAATTTGCCGCGTGGCAGCCTCCCCGTCTTCACCTCGGATGTGCCCGCCCGCGTCGTCTCCTTTCCAAACCCAGCCTCAGGCTCCGTGCTTAAAAGCTGCCGCCTCCTCTCACCTTGAGCACTGTCGCCTGCCTCCGCCACCGCACCCGATCGCCGTCATTCTCGCTGCGCCGCCTTTTACCTGACGCCGACCGTGCCCGTGCCCGCGCCGTGCCCGCGCCGGAGTCATCCTCGCTGTCGATTGGAGCCTGGCCGCCGTCACCGTCCGTGCCGGTAAGCACTTCTGTTGCCTCGAACCCCTCTGCCGCCGTCGGACCCCCGCCCTTCCACACTCACCGTCGCCAGACATCGCCGCTGCACTCCACACCGGACGCGCCTGCGCCGTGCCCTCGGTCCCCGCACTAACCCACGCCGCACCCCACAGCCTGCCTCGGTCCGCGAACCCAACCCGCGCCGCGTCTGCCCACGCCCGCCTCGCGTCCGCGCAATGCTTCGCACCGCACGCCCGCCACACATCGGAGATCCGACGGTTCCCACACCCGATCTAATCCAACGGCTCGGATGCGCCTACGTGTCCGCACCTCAGTCGTCCGACCCCACTGTCGTCGACACGTCCGCCCAAGCCACGTCAGCAAAAACCGTCCCCCGAGTGCCACGTCAGCTACCACATCAGTCGTGCCACGTGTCAGCACCGCGTGATGCCACGTTAGCCCTAGGCCGCCGCGTCAGCACCGCCCCTCTGCATGCACTGTTTCATGGACCGGGTCCACTGTGGACTTGTTCTACCATGCACTGGGTTCACAGCACAGTACCTTTTCCGATTTTTCAATGTTTTCTTTAGGGTTGATTTTTCGAGAGCCCGTTCTCCTCCGTCCTAGCTCCGATTAACACCGTTCTTTTTTCTAAATTCATTTAAAATCGAGCTCTAGCTTTTGGTTCTAACTTCAAGGTTTTTGGATTACATTTGCTTATTGTTTTACGTGATTTTGTTGTTTCGGTGATTTTCTCTCTCGTTAGATTCCAATTCCGGAGGAGTAGGAGCGACACCAGAAGACCCCAAGTACCTCGCTGAGCATAACCAAGGCAAGTCATGTCTTTTGATCATGTTGAACTCAGTTTATAATCTGTTATTTAATTATTTTATTTTAAATTATCTTGCATCACTATTTAATTACAAACCTTTGTACGTGGTAGTTACCATCCCACATTGAATTATCCTTCCTTGATAATTTTGAGTACGATGATGCCATTGTCACTATAGGTCAAAAAATTATTTAGTGATGCTATGTTAGATATCACATAGGAATCACGATTATAATGCTTAGCCTACTTAGTCCACGAAAGGGATTATCATCACATGTGAATATTTAACTTGACTTAATGAAATTTGGAACCGTGGTTGGTGCCACATTTATTAAAATTTGTGCCATGACATTGGTGTGTCATTGGCGTGATTATACAAACTTGGTTTTTCACTCGAACGAGTGATCGTGCAGTAAAGGAGGAGTGCAGGTTCACTTCGTGGGATGTGGCAGTCTCGTCCGGGTAGATTTAAGGACTTAACTTTGTGCACCACTGATCTGAGCTTTATCGTGCAAACCACATGTCTAGGATGGGATAGACCTGGCTGATTAATTTGGAATATTTCAACTTTAGTCTCGCCATTGTGATGAACATGGTTGCTGATTTCCATATAGCGCAAGGGGATGTGATGCGAAACCCTAGCGGATGGGACTAGGTTGGGATTGAACTTTGTAAAGGCCTTGTTATGGTTTCCTTGGGCCGAGGCTAATCACATCGTGTGGGTACAGCTGTGCAACCTCTGCAGAGTGTAAAACTATTCGAATAGCTGTGTCCCCGGTTATGGACAATACTCGGTAATTTCACACGAGGGGTAGTGTTTTCATGATAAACTTGTGATTTATGGTTGGACAGTGGGCATGTAGTTTACTATTGGTTTGGCTTGTGGATGGGAGGTTCACAAGTGGCTTATTTTTAATTATGTTGATTACTTATTAATTATTGTTTTCATTAAATTTCGCTTGCAATCTAATATTCATATTTATCATAAATGTCCTTTTATGCAAATTAACCTTTCAGCCATCCATTGGTAAGCCTTGCATATTATATTGCATTCATTTGTTACAAACGACTTGCTGAGTACCAATGTACTCACGGCTTTATGCCTATGTTGTTCAGTTGAGGAGGAGGAGTATTATCAGCAGGAGGTTCCAGAGAGAGAGTACTTCGACGACTCCACGGTAGAACTTTGTTCTCCACTCGATAGCCTGTAGGCATGTTGAATGGCTACTATACTTTATTTTAGATTTTTCGCTGTTAGATTTAAAGTCCTTCCGGTTAGAGATATTTTAAGTTTGGCCATAAGGTCGTACCTTTGAGATTTATTATTATTTGAGGTTTTCATTTATTTTAGCGTGTGTATGGTTGTGATTACATCTATGTTTGACTGTGTGCACTAGCGTGATCCTAGACTACTACAGTTTACACAGAGAGTCCGAATTTGCATATTCGGGTCTCGACACAAAGCCAATCCAATTAAGGACCCACCCCATATAACTCATTTGAACCCAACTATTAGCACCCCTAGGTGCAGGAATGCATCATGATGAGCTTGGTCTGTGAGAGAAACTTGGCTCCTCGTGAGAGAAACAACTTGGTGGTTCGGTTCTTGGCTCTTGGACGGGCTAGGTGTGGTGGAGGACATGGGCGCTTCTCATTTTTTGAAGTGGGGGCGGGAGTGGAGGAGCTTAAGTGAATGCCATGATGGGTTCTTGGAGGTAGCCATGGTGGGGTCTGTAGGGGTGTTGGGATGGGGACTGGTGGGATTTGGGAAGGAGGGAGGGGAAGGGAGGCAGGAGGAACTCCATGGGAGGGGGAAGGAGACGCTCTTGGGGGTTTGGATTTTTGCATCTTATCCTCTTGTTTTTTCTATGTCTTTTTCTGTTCTTTGTGTTTTTGCTACACTAGATTACAGCATATCCTTTGACCTTCATCATTACATGGAATATGCATTTTTCATAAAAATGATATGATTAATTCTATATTAAAAATAATTTTATCAAATTATAGATGTTGTTTGCAAAGTAAAAATATGTGACCTAGTGTATAGTAAATAATTTTTTTGATGATTGTCTATACCTCACAAGTATTTTCTTTAAAAGTCAACTTCTAAACTATTGAATAAGATCCCCACCACACCAAATGCTTGCTATGTAGCTTTCCCACACCGCTAATACTCTCCTCGAGTGTGGCCGCTGTTGATCCCACTGTTATTAGGGCTACCCCGTAGATCACCTTTCGTTGTCCACTATAAAAACTCTTTAACTTTCTGGGCTTCCATATGCCATCCTTCTCCTCATCACCAACACTCCATTGGGTGGTGCTCCCGCCACTTCATGACAATAAAGTCTGGAAATCCATGATTGCGGGCTTGGTGAGCTTTAGAAAGCATAATGTAACATCTCAAAATTTCAATATCTTTAAAAATTAATTATTAAAAATTATTAGAATTTCATTTGCATTTTATGTGTAATTATGGAAGGAAATATAAAAATTCCAATTCCAATCTGAATTTAAATTTCAAAGTTCAAATTCAAATTTCTAAAAATCTAAATCTACAAAAAAAATATACGTTCTATTTTTCTAGAATGAACCCATTTTTCCTAGCCCATCTCTATTTTTCTTTTTTTCTCCTTTCTTTCTTTCTTCTCCTCCCTTCCTCCTTTTCTTTCAATCAGATGCACCTTTACTATTTAGCTGCACTGTGTGGGCTACTTCTCTCTCCCCTCCCTTATTTTCTTTGCTTCCCACTAAAGAAACTAAATGCCGTGAAGAACATCTACAATCATTGATAGTAATCAACTCAATTCTATTTCTAAGCCATTAAATCTTTCATTTTTTAGTTTCTATACATTCAAACCTAGAAACTGATATGGATTTAATTCGGCTGATTCAATCTTGTTTCTCTCATTCTTGCTCTATAAAATGGAGCAATGTGACAGCGCTAAACCCCTTCACACCTCTCCCAAACCTCACAATCTCTCATGCACCTTCATAGCCATGAGCGACATCTTCCCAAGCATCGACCGTCATCCCAACCTTGCCATTTTTACTACGGTGAAATTTTCATGACCTTTTTATGTCATATCGTGTTCATGAACCTCATCAATCTCCATCCAAGTTAATTTGGTTTTCATGTAGGGAATCACCCGGAATCGAGTTTTTCCCATGCTCGGCCGAAAATGCTTTCCGTCATTCATTTGTCATCTCTGGTGAGTTGTTCTTCGATTCCTCGTTTTCACACCATCACCTACACCTCCTCTACCTGTGCCAAGTCTCACTTGGTCTAGTGAGTCACCATGGAGGTCCGTCGTCGTGCGCCATGACCCGGCCGGCCGCCCCACACATCTCAGGCCTTCCTCAGCCACTTTCTGACCAAGCCGACTTCATGTACATGTTCCATGTATCAAGGCTGTTCCTGTGCTCACACTATTTCTCTACATTCTATGCCAAAACATCATTGCCCATGCGAGCCCGCACTTGTCTGTGCCCCGGGTGCCACTACCATCGTCATGCTGTGTCTCAGACCACACCGTGACCTCCCATACCTTTGTGGGGAACCCAACAACCCTTTTTGCTACTTGGCCGAACCTCCCACCCCTCACCTCGTGTCAATACCCAAATTTGCAAATCCAGACTCTCAGTGTATTCTACACTAATCCAGGATCATGATAATACACATAGTGAAAATATAGATAAAATATCGACCATATCACAATTAACTAAGGAAAACTCAAATATTATTAATTGTCGAAGTTCTAACCTTACAACCAAGCCTACAAATGATAGCCCAAATGGCTTAACAAAAACTAGCAGCGGAGAATAATGATAAGCGTCATAACAATTCGACATACCCGCAGGCAATCGAAACAAAGTTCTAATTTGAGAAGTTATCGAAGAATCCTCATTCAATTACGTCAGGCTTATACAAGTCTTCTTCAACAACTGAGTAAATATGGGTATAGCCGTGAGTACATAGAGTATTTAGCAAGTCGTTTGTAACAAGATGCAATATAATTATGCATGGCTTTAACAAATGATGGCTGAGTGGTTACTTTACAAAATACAACAATTTAAAGTAGTTACAATAAATAGATTGAAAATGCACTTGTGGAAATGACATAAATAAATAGGTAAAGGATCAATGATTAAATAAGCTATAAGTGAATTGACCATTTACTTTTCAACCAACTTACTTTCTAGACAAACTAACCAACTTACTTTCTAGACAAACTAAGCTTTTGGAAAAACTTAACCCTCGTGTGAAATCACCGAGCATTGTCCATGACCGGGAACATGGCTATTTTAATAGTTTTACACTCTGCAGAGGTTGCACAACTTTACCCATAAAATATGATTACCTCATATTGTCACGTGATTAACATATTTCCTTTGGTGTGCGATCGAAAAATCACAACAAGACTTTATAATGCTCAATCGCAAACTGAACTTGCTCGCTAAGATTTCGCTGTCGTGTAGGCTAACGACCCAATCGGAAAAGCCTCCACTTGCGTCAACAGAATATCTCAATGTCAAAATCTTAGTTGAAATATTACAAATTAATTAGCTAGATCTATCTCATACTTGACATGTGATTGCACGATAAAGATCATATTAATGGCACATAAAGTCCTTAGAATTACCTAGGTGAAATATCCACATCCCAAATAGTGTTAACCACACTTCCCCTTTACTGCACGATCTCTCGTCTAAGTGAAAACTATTTTGTATAACCAACACTAATAACCCATGTCATGACATTCAAATTTTACAACTATGGTTGACCACCATGATTCAATATCTCATTAAGTCAAAATTAATCAATATGTGATGATGAGTCCAACATGATACAGCTCTTCTTCAGCAACTGTAACATCCCAAAAATTTCTTTTCCTTTAAAAGGGTTTTTCTGGATTTAATTTGGATCCTTCAGGATTTTATTTCAAGCCTGGTTGTGAAAAATCAAATTATTTCATTTTATAAAAGTCAAAATAAGTGCATTTCATTTTCCTAAGTCAACTATGTAATTATAGCAATTTTCAGAAATTTATAAAATTTAAAAACTCACCTAAATGAAATTATCTGTGCTTTTACAGGAAATTAAATGCTATTATAAGTTGAAAATATTTTTATTAAGTCTAAAATGGTTCCAGATGATTCTCTGAATTTTTCTGGAATTTTTAAAATTTGTTTGGTATTGTTCTGAGAATTTTTAAAACTTATTAGCATTTCTGGAAATCTTTAAATGAAAATTTAATCCAAAACCCCTCTCCGGCTGCCAAGTGTCAGCCATCGGGCTAATCCATGCCACCAGCTTCAATCTAAGCCTCCCGATCCCACTTACCCCTTCGCCCCGCCTTCCCCTCCTCTCTGGTCAACACCTGTCGCCCATCGGACCGGCCAGCCCTCCGCCCGAATTGATCCCAGTCGGCCATCATCACTTACCGCTTCGCCCGCTCCTCTCTTCCCTCCGATCGACACGTGGCTCGATCTGAACCCTTCCTTGTTTCCGTACCAAATCCCTGCTGCCCGCAACCACTTAACCCCTCGGTCCTCGCCTGAACGGCTCTGATTTCATCCCCGTTGTCGGATCAAATCACACCCGTCCGCATTCACTTAACAGTTCGCTCGAGATCCAATGGCCCTACTCCCTCTCCCTTGCCACTTGTCACCAATCTAGCCGCCACCCTCGCCCTTTCTCTTTTCTTCCTCTCGCTGACTGGTGGGTCCCGACGGTCAGATCCGTCTTCCCCGCCACCTTTCTTCTTCCCCGCGCGATCACTGCCGCTGCTGCCGCCATTAACGCCCGCAACCGAAAAATTAAACCTTCGGGTTCTTCCGCCGATTTTGCTCGAGCAATTGCGCATTTACTCCCCCTTTCACTGCCACACTCGAGCCGCCCGTTACCCCCCTCCTTTACCTCGCAATTAAGCCGATTGGTGCTCAGGCCGATTCAAGTCCAGCGAGCAATTGCTCGGCCGTTACTACTCCTTCCCCTATATAAGGCCTACCCGAGCATCCCCTCCCCACACCACTCCATTCCCCTCTCTCAATTTCACCCGAGCACGCCTTTAGCATCGCCGCCCCGTGCGTCCTCTCTCCCCGCCGCCGGTAGGACTACGATGAGCAATCGCCGCCGCCTCGGAGCTTCTCGTGCCACGCCACCGCCACTCTGAGCTTCAGGGAAGCACGGCGCGTCTCCTCCACCTTATTTTCGAGCCCCTTCGCCACTGAGACAACCGCAACGCCGATGACCTCCCTCCGCTACCGCTTCTCGCCGCCGTTAGCACACTCCGGCCACCCTCGGGCTTCCTGGAAAGTACATGTGCACTCCCCTCACGCTCCTCTTCCTCCCTGCACCCTCGGCCGGTGCTACCGTCCGTCGGAGCGCCGGCAACCATCGGTCCCCGTGCCTCCTCCGTCGGCCCGCATGCCACGTCAGCTCGACGGGCCGAGCTGGCAGCCGTGGCCGCCACCCGGAAGCCACATCGGCCTCGGGCAGCCACGCCAGCGCCACCTCCCCTCCCCGTGCCACGCGTGCCACCTCACCCCGCCTTGGGTCCATGGACTCAGTCCACCGTGAACCCGGGCCCACATGTCGGCCTTATGCCCATAAACCGGCCCCACCTGTCGGTGTCTCAGCCGGATTTAATAATCCTAGGGCTGACGTGAACTTACGTCATAAACCCAAATTTTCCGTTTAAAAACAATTCCGCCGAAATTTAATTATTGTGCTGACGTCATAATATTTTATTTTCCTTTAGAAAAATAATTCTTGCTGATGTCATAAATGCTTTTTCAGTTCAAAAATAATTCCAGAAAATGGGTATTTTCTTTTTATTTGTATTTAAACTTTAGAAGGCCATAACTTCTTCATTTTAACTCCAAATTGACCCGTTCAAATTTCTAAATTTTTCTAAAATCATGACCTTTCCATTTCTGCCATCCTTTTGAATTTTTGAATTTTATTTGAATTTTTTTTGAGTTTGAATTTGAATCTTCGCGGTTAGATTTCGATGATTCCAGATAATTCGATTTCGACAACGATTTCCAACAGAACTTCGAGTAAGGCAAGTTACACCTTTGACCATGTTGACCCTAATATCTCGAATTTAATTATATTGTTTTACTGTATATGCATGCGTACTTTACTAAAGCGTAATTTAAATTTGATTTAAATTGTAGTTATACCCATGATCCTTGATTATAGCCAATTTGAATCTCGAATCCATATACCTTATCACTCTAGCTAAAAACTAGTTAGTACCATAGTATTGACTAGAAACTTTATAGAATTGCTTAGCCTAGCTTAGTATGATCTTAGGTGGGATCAAATATTTCATATGGAATGACAGTCTTTTTAAATGAGTTCTTGACTTCGGTGAGTCAAGAAAGTTTATGAAGAGATTTAAATATAAAAATAGAAAACTGGTTTGGACTTAGGCTACTGGTTAGGTGGTGGGGTGTTGGCATGCCTCGTGTTTGATGACACCTGGTTGATTGTCATGCATGATGGAATGTGGATGAGCCTAAGTCAAATTAAGGACCATTTCTGTAAATCATTTTACGAAGTCACTTCGTACTACCACAAGCCCAGTATGGGACGGACCTGACTAAGTAACTTATGAAGTTCCAGGTATAGTTTCGCTATAGGCTGAATGTGAGTGTGGCGTAGGCCGCGAGAAGTCTCACAGGGTACCAGAGGGGACTCCAACTCGTGGATTCGAGTTGTGGTGAAATCTTAGTGGCGGCGTGACTGTTTTGGATATGGATCATTAGAACAACCTTATCATGAACTCTCTGCCGCACACCTAAGACAGTGTATTTATCGCGTGGCTCAAGTGAGAGGGAATATCTTGTGGGTAAAGTTATACACCTCCGCAAAGTTAAAAATTTATCCTGGATAACCGTGTCCACGGTTATGGACATGCTGAGTAGATTCTTCACATATTAGACTTGAGTTTATAGAACTTGGCTTTGACAAACAACAGTGGTTTGGAAAATGGTCCAGGTGGGATACCCGTGGTTAGGTTAGTGTTGGTCGGACCCTACACTAACGATATTACTTTGTTAAATCTTGTTTCTTACTATGTACTAAAAATTCGCTTTTTGTACTTACGTTATTGTATTTAAAATTCAGTACTGCTTTTACGCACATTTACCCTATTAAGCCTTTCTTTGAAATAAATTATGCATGCATCACTCTATTATATCTCCCAGTGTGACTTGTGGAGTACTTTTGAAGTACTCACCTTACTAAAATCTGTTGCCAGACTTCGACAGCGATTTCGACGGTGAGGACTATTTCAGCGATTTGGACACGTCTTACAGTCATTCACCTGTGAGAGGCTGGATGGGCTGAGCTGCCACCTTTATTATTTTTTTTCGCTGCATTTATTTCCAGTTGGCCTCGTGCCATTTATTTGTAAGACTTGGCCATAAGGCCGTAAATTTGCTTAATATAATTGTGGTGATTTTGCGTGATAACATCACTGTTTACCCTGTGTGCACTAGCTTTTCCTGGGATAGTGCGATTTACACAGAGGGGCTTGGAGTGTTGTTCCGGGTCTCAACAGCAACTGAGCAAATATGGATATAGCTATGAATACATAGAGTATTCAGCAAGTCGTTTGTAACAAGATACAATATAATTATGCAACGCTTAACGAATGATAGCTAAGTGGTTACTTTACAAAATACAACAATTTAAACTAGTTACAATAAATAGATTGAAAACACACTGATGAAAATGATGTAAATAAATAGGTAAATGATCAATGATTAAATAAACCATAAGTGAACTGATCATTTACTTCCCAACAACTTACATTCTAAACAAACTAAGTTTTAGGAAAAACTTAACCCTCGTGTGAAATCACCAAGTATTTTTCATGACCAAGGATATGGCTATTTTAATAGTTTTACACTCCACAGAGGTTGCACAACTTTATCCACAAAATATAATTATCTCATATTGCCACGTGATTAACACATTTTCTTTAGTGTGTGAACGAGAAATTACGACAAGGCTTTTATAATGCTTAATCTCAAAGTGATCTTGCTCGTTAAGGTTTTGCTGTCGAGTAGGCTAACGACCCAATCAAAAAAGCCCCCCTCTTGTATCAACATAACATCTCAATGGCAAAATCTTTGTTGAAACATTATAAATTAATCAGTTAGGTCTATCTCATACTAGACATGTGATTGTACGATAAGGATCAGATCAATGACACACAAAGTCCTTAGATATTACTCAGGTTAGACATCCACATCCTAAATAGTGCTAACCATACTCCCCCTTTACTGCACGATCACTCGTCCAAGTAAAACTATTTTGTATAACCAATACTAATGACCCATACCATGACATTCAAATTTCACAACTATGTTTGACCACTATGATTCAATATCTCATTAAGTCAAAATTAATCAACATGTGATGATGAGTCTAACGTACTACAAGCATAGCTAAGTATATTAAACATACAACCTATGTGGATACTAGTATTGCATCACTAGATAATTACCCATCATATGGTGACAATAGAATTATGGCATTTAAATTACCAAGGTGGAATTAATCAAGTTAGATAATAACTACCTAGTACAAGGGTTTGTATTAAATTAACAATACATGATAATTTAAAATAAAATATAAATAATAGATTTAAGAACAATATGTATAACATGATTAAAGGTCACGAATTGCCTTGGCCTCACTCAGTTACCCACTCTTGATCATCTAGTCCTACTTCTTCTCCTTCAATGACGTTATAAAACCCAAATAAAATCTAAAAACAATAAAAACTAAAACTAAAAGATAGAGCTCAATTTTAGATGAATTTAGAAAGAAGAATCAGGCCAATCGGAGTTAGGACGGAGAAAAAGAGCTCTCGAAAGATTTGCCAAAAAATTAATTCATGAAAATTGAGAGAAAAAGGAGAATATTCCCTTCAGAATTAATTAATAAAAAACCTAGAGACTAGTATGTGGGACCATTGGATTTTTTGATTTTTTTTTTTTTGGAACATAGGTAAACCTGGAAAAAAAAGGTTTAAAGGCTGACAAGTAGGCCCTTGGTCCATAGATCAAGTCTACGGGCTAGAAGATGTTTACGATGAATAGGTCTATGGAAGAGTACTCTCACATATGGGGTCCACATATCTAAGACATAGTTCACAGCAAATCAAGTCCATGGAAGACTAGGCTTACGGTTTTGGGTGATGTGGCGGCTAGGGCTGATGTGGCTGGCACGCATGTGATAGTGATGATGTGGCGGTGATGTGAACTGATGACTGGATTGCTAACATGGCAAATCATTGCGGTGCACTGAGCTGGCAAAGGGATCTGCTATGGCCTACGCATGGCTTCAACATGGGCTCGGTGCACTGATGTGGCGCCATGTGGGATGACACATCGGACAGGATCTAACGGCTCACGATGCTGACACCGACGACGGCGAACGGTGGCTCGTTGAACTTTAGTGAGATGCGCCCGAGCGTCAACATGGCATAGGGAGACAATCTTCCAACTCGGATTAGATGGAGAGGCCCCGCAAGGTAGCCGATGGCGACATGGGGCAACCTGGATGCTCGGCCAACAATGGGTGCAAAAGACTCTTGAAAGCAATGCGATGCTAAGGAGCCAGTCACAGAGACCCATGGTGGTCGAAAGTTTACCGACGACGTGGGTGGAGCGGCGGAGCAGAGGGGCTCCTCGGCGTTGGCGAGCTACAGTGGCGCAATGGCTTCGGCAAGGCACGGAAGGGGTGGCACACGACCAGGAGAAGCTTGCTGAGAAGACGGTGAGGCTCGACACTCACAGACGGTGACAGAATCGATGGTCGGAGGTGAAACCGAAGACAGCAGCGCAAATTCCAATTGGGCCATGTCAGCGCGGTGCGAAGGAGGGTCGCTCAGTAATGCGATCTATGGCTCGAGGCGACGCTATTTATGCACGGAGGGCAGGATTCCGCGAAGGAAACAGTGAGGAGTCTGCGATGGCTACAGAGCGGACTCGGAGAAGAAGAGCCTGGGTCTGAGAAGATAAGACTGACAGGCAGGGCCCGCACGTCAGCGACACGAAGGGAGAGAAGTGAGCGGACGACGCAGATTCAAGACGTGCACAAGAATGGCCGCCGCGTGGCTCGAGCGTACAAACTGCGATACGATGCGCAACACGGGCAACAGACCAGTGGGCAACAAGTGGCACACGACAGACGGTTGGATCAGCTGTGGCGAACGGCTTGGATGGAGCGAACGAGACAACCGGCGGATGAGTGACACTTGGCAAGAATCGAGCGGTGCAGGGCGGGTCATCGAGCCGGGCCGAGATGAGCCAAAAGGAAAAATGGGCCAGACTTTAGGGTTTCGGCCCAGCTCAGAAAATTTGAAAAAAGGAATTTGAGCTCTAGAAAGTAGTAAATAAATCCGAAAAATACAGAAAAAATGGAAAAATTCCTTGAATCACAAAAAAATCCATGTAAAGATAGTTTTCTTTTAATTGATGTTTATTTTATTCAAATTATATCTTTTAAATTTATTAAAATTCATATTAAGTTTTAATTAATTTCAGAAAAAAAATCTAAATTTTTATTTTATTTTAAAAACTTCAGAAAGACACTAAAAAGCAGGATGTTACACCTCACAGACTAAATGAGCCATTACCTAGTTCAGGTTTGGCTATAGCCTTATACTAAATTATTTGTACAAGAACATCTAGCCACCAAAACAATCCTTTGCTGCTGTCCAACTGACAATTGCTGTAAGATGTCTTAGCCAACTCATCCCTTTCTTAAATTTCATAACAATCTGGGCTAAGTAATCAACACCAACATTTTTCTATTCGAAACAAGATCAACACCAATATTCTTATGCCCTTTTTTTCCCACTCGGCACAATGCTATAGTTACCAACTGAAACCAGCAGTGAAGTCGATCTGAATCAAGAAAACTGAAACCTGCACTAGAAATATAAGAAAGCATCACCTATCTGTAAATTCCCATGTCTAATATACGACAGCATCAACCAACGGACTAGCAGAAAAACAATTTCCATACATACCACCAGCCATTATACATGCTGAAACGGAATCAAGCAACTAAAAAACTTCATATAAACTTCAGTTATGATTCTGCCCACAACTCTCTAATAACAGAGAATAAGAGAAACAAACGAAGCCAGGTTAGCATTCCAGCGGTCTTCTCCCTTCCAAGAAACCAGTGAAGAGAAAGGGCTTTGATGCGGCAAATGGATGTAGTTGAACTCATTGGTTACCACCATTGCGGCCACTAAATCCTCTGCCTCGCCGCTGCTGCTGAACACGCCACTGCTGGGCAAACTGACGACTGGGGGCAGCATTTGCCTGCTGCGGTTGCATCGTCCTCATTCGCTGCCGCTTCATCCGTGCAAAGAGTGCATCCATTGTCCTCGGCATCTGGTTCTGCACCTCCTTGCCCTAGACATGGAGTCATGAATTAAGGAAGCCATATTATAATTTATAAACTATGCTAATGAAACTAATAGAAGCAACAAGAATAATGCAATACACATGAAATAATCAGGTGTTTTCATGTATCATGTAACTTGTAAAAATAATGTTCATCATGCAAGTTCCCCTGTTTCTAGCTTCTTATGCAGTGTCACTGGGATAATATTACAAATAAATAATAAAAATATACATGAAACTATTCGAGAAAACTATAGTCAATATACAAAAAAATAGGTTGTGTAAAATGTAAGAAATTAATATAGATGACAACAGAAATGGTTGCCCAAGAAATACAAGTATACCACTGATTAGAAAAAGAACTGATTGCCTACATCTGAAGCCACTTGTGCACCAGATACAGCACACAGCAAAACTTGCTTTTACAAGCCAGTATAATAGATATTAGATACAATAACCACTCATTAAAATGCTCGAATATCACTCTTCAAAGAAGCTGATATTTTTAGGTAGAGTGAAATGCAATGTGTAAAATAAACAGTCAGGAAATGTTACAAGGAGATGGATATCATGTATTTTTTTTAAAAAAAAAAGAGCCAGGAATAAATTTCACTTAAGTGGTGCTGGTCCTACCACAAGTATACCATAAGGTCCAAAACCATCATATATTCAAATTTTCATCATATACCTATCTTGTTTAACTACTCCCACCAACTGTTTTGGATGTCTCACTAATATGCCAGGGCAACGCAGCTCCTAGAAGTGCATCTTCCAAGTAACCACCCATAATCTACCCATAACCAGTTCCCACAATCTGCTATGAGATGCATACAACCATCTACCCTTTTCCTTCAATCTACAACTCCACAGTACTCCCTACACTGATACACTGGTACACTCATCCTCCTACCACCACATCCCCGTCCGTGACCAGTGATCATGTTCAGCACTCATGTACATGACCACCACCATGGTTGTCACTACGTCGCCTAGGCGTCGCGTGGTGCTGGGAGAATGCCGTGGAGCTTCGCCTCGACTGGGCCTGCTAGGCGAGCACCTAGGAGTTCTCGACGTCCATGGTGTCTTCAAGGCATCCAAGGCGAATGAAAAGGTGATGTCTTGCCGTGAGGAGCAGACTAAAGAGACCGAGCCGAGGCGACCCCGGTGGAACCCTAGCCGTCGCCACCGCCACTCCCTCTGCCAACGTCGCCGACCCGCCATCGTCGAAGATCCCTCCACCTCCGGTGAGCAATCCATAGTTATTAAGGCGGTAAGGCGAGGCGAGGCGACCCACCACCCTCACAACTTTTAAGCGGTAAGGCGCGAGGCGAGGCGACGCATTTCTAAAAAGAAGGACCTAATTGTAATTTTATAGAACTCCGAGGACTAAAGTTTAAAATTTCAGTTCCTTTATAACCCCCCTCACCCCAGATCGCCCGAGTGAGACTCTCACTCGGTCGTCAATCTCGGTCGATCTCCCCCGAGCGCCGCCGGCCGCCTCCTCCCCCGAGCACCGCCTCCTCTCCTCCGGATCGGCGCCTCCTCCGCTCGGCTCGGCCGCCTCCTCCGGATCGGGCGCGGATCCGTCTCGCACCACCACCTCCACCCGACGCGCCGCCTCCTCCGCGACGACGCCGGATCCGCCTCCGCGCCGGATCTAGTCTGCGCGCGCGCCGCCTCCACCCGGACAACGCCGCCGCCACCGCCTCCACCGAACGACGCGGATCCGACCTCCCACGCCGAGATCCGGTCTGCGCGCGCGCGCCTCCACCCGGACGAGCAGCCGCCGCCGCTTCCACCGCCGACGCGGATCCGGCCTCACGCCGGATCCGGTCTGCGCGCCGCCTCGCCCCGTGCCGCCTTGGGCACGGACGGCAAGGCGGGGGCGACGCCTTGGCCCCCCGGGCCGCCTTACCGCTTAGGCGACGCTTAAGCGTTGCCTAAGCGACGCCTTAATAACCATGGAGCAATCCCCCCCCCCTTGTCCACTCCCTCCAGCACCATCGGACGATTTGATCCAGGAGGCGAGGGAGGAGAGGAGGCGGCGATGCGAAGCCACGCCGGGGACAGGAGGCAGCGGGGAGAGGAGACGGCACCAGGAGGGAAGAGAGGAGAGGAGGCGGATGTACCAGGGGGGAGCAGCGCCGCAGGGGAGGAAGCATGACGCAACGGTAGTTGGGGACAGGGGAGAGAGAGAGGAGAGCCAGGGCTGGGGATGAGGGAGTCGGGACGCGAGTCAAGACTGGAGATATTTGGATGGGAGTTGGGACCGGATTGTAAAGAAATAAAGTTTTGGAGGACCTAGAGATAAGATCAGGCACTACTGCTGTTGCTACATCTTCTTTTCTCGCCTAGGCGACCCCATGGCGACCGCCTGGATGCCATGGCGTCCCGGCGCCTCTCTGTCACCGTGATCGCCAAGCACGCCGTGACAACCATGACCACCACTTTTTGGGTTTGATACCAATTGTATAGCAAGTAGTTTCAACTCTATTACAAAATAGTATTGAATACCTCTGATAACATTCGGGACCGAATACTGGTCAAGACCAGCATGGCAAATTTTCAACAAGATATAGAGCCCTAGTATCAATACTAACCCTTTGTTTAGGAAGGAAACACTTCTCTTAGCACAAAATGTCATGAAGCACCGAAATACAATAAAAGGTTTACACATTAAAAACCTTGATAACTAGATTACTAATAAGACAAAATTAGCTAATAGTTGTGCTACAAATGTTGCCCCTACACAAGATACAATATTCACATTAAGGTTGGAAATTAGAACAGATGGACCAATAGATCAACAAGGTCTACATCCTAGATAGCAACAAGACTAAAAAGCTTATGCTCAAGTACTATAAGGACCACTGATCACAGTTTATCCTGTTAACTCTACTTCAAAATTTACTGTACCTTGCCATTCTGAAAAGCCTCAACTACAGGCCTCCTCTGTACTGAGGTAGATGGGGCACTGCATCCAGAACAAAACATTAGTGGCTCACATGAGCAGGAGTTACCTCAAGTACCAAGAATCATGTGCAACAGAGGACCAAATGCCAGATTTCATAGTCTATATGCTTCATGGTAAGGTAAACAAAACTTACCACACCCCTTCCAAAAAAGAGTTCTCTTTTAAGTCAGGGTGCACATACCATGCTTTGGAACAAACCAAACAGTAACAACAATGCGATCACTACATCAATGACTGCATATATAGTGAATCTTCTCAGTCCATAAGGCCCTCAACACCCTATGCTGTTACATCCACCCAAATTTGAATGCAGATGGTCCAATAAGATCCCAATTGTCACAATTTATTGCTTTGATTGAACCGATAAGCTCATAGTTAACAAATACGACCATCAATCCAGAATCAACATAAAGGCATGCTAGGAATCACGAAAAGTGATTCCATCAGTTGACCCTGAAAAGATAACCTCCATACAGCACAGCATACTGGGATGACTCTTAACAAGAACAATCATCAGATACCATGATATACTATTACCCAGCTGAACTGCAGACACACATGAGGATGCTCGTACAATACTTGATGATTGAAATCCAGTAATCCACTATGAGGATGCTCGAATTAATGCATGCCACTACGGATACAGCCAACTAGGCATATCAGAACGACAGCAGAGTGCACTCCTGAGGTGCAGCATACCACAACTTTGCCTGTGTGAACACACTAACCTAGATTCACATTGCTTTCATTAAAACAAATTTAAACCGAGCATCTGCACCATGGAGCTAGTGGTAAAAACCACTCTGGAATACACAATCCATACCCAGCATCTGGGGTGTCCAGCAGTATGAGATGCTAGAGATTATCATACCCCCTTCCTACCAAGAAGTCAACAAACGAGATTAAGGTACCCTCACAAACAGTTAATGCTGACCACCCAAAGTAGCACTCATCCAACTGCTTAAATACATCATAAATTGCCTTATTGAATGTCAGGCAACAACAGATATATATCCAAGATGCTCTAGCAGGTTCACAAAGTTGATCAGCACAGCCAGAATAAAAGCAACACTTGTAGCTTTTGTGAAGGTTTAAGACATAACTGTGCAACGCAATACAATCTGGCTCAGCTTACTGCAACTCTTATTCACCATTTTTAGCGGTTCAACCAAAAAGTAGGCCTCGTTCCACAAGAATATGAAGTTGATTGATCTTTATACTTGCATGTGCTTGTACCAATGGAATGCCGATAGCAGAAAAATTAACATGAGAGTTCCATGCAAACACCAGCACCATAATCATTCTCAGCCCATCTACCCAAAGGTGTATGACTCAAAGTATTAACAAGTCCTTGAATGCGGTAAACCTTCTCATAAGCAATAAAAGAACCGTTATTTACCTGTTCATAATTTTGCATTGAGATAAAATTAATAGAGTGAATACAGAAAGAACAAGAGAACAATGTAGTGATTGGTTGATACCTTGGCTTGTTCCATCTGATAGGCCTACTGCGCAATGGCATAGTAGCAGCCTTCTTTGCAGCCTGCTTTGTAATTGGGAACTGATTTCCACCAAGATTTGACCTCCTTTGTGCAAGAACCCCCTAAAGACTCACCAAAACAGCTTTAGAAATCGCAACATAAGGCAAACTATACTAGTTGTAGTGAAGAACATACTTGTCTTATAGATGATCTGGACTCGATAAACCGCTGGACCTTAGCATTCCCTTGGTTACTGTTACCATTCTGGAATGGACGTTTTTTTATCTGTGATAATCAAAAGGTGATTAACAAACTTCCACAGTGGGTTAGCAAATGTAAGGCAACATGGGTACTTCAATAAATTAAAATGCTTACTGGCTGTCTAGGGGCTTTCTTGCCTTTAGGATTCTTTGACATCTTAATAATATCTTCTGCGTAAACATAGAAGAAAAAACCATGAGCTAAATTAACTTTGGAATATGAATTAACACCATTAAACAATAAATAAATAGCATACCCAAGGTCATGTCCATCTTTTTCTCAGTAAGAGCAATAGCTTCAGCAGTGAGTGGCACTGATTCCATCTCTAGTTAGAGCCAATAACAAAATTGGGGTAAGAACCGATCATGATTGCAGGGGGAAATTATAACAATGCAGTGCAACATAAACTTGTCATGTTTCAACATCAGCAAAGTCAAACTTGCAACAAGTGCACAAACAAAGCATTACAGACCAAAGAAAACAAAAACATACAAGCATCATCCAATCGAACAACTGCAACAACAGATTTCTTGTAAGCAAAACCAACTAGACTAGTATTAAATACCTTCCTTACCAATTGTTATCAAACAGTGTACGATACAACTATAACCTGAATGGCCCACTTTTATACCCAATAAGGGCAACAGATAAAGTTTGCATGGCCAAATATGCTTGTGAGATATGAAATTAACTGGTAGAACCCTAGAAGAATGCCACAAATCCATTAAATCCAAATCTCCGCAACAAAGCTCAGACAAGGAAATTTCTGGGGAGCATAACCAACTAGACTAAACGACTAATATCAAATACACCTCAAACCAAAGACCAACTGCTAGCTTCTAGTTGATCATTAAAGCGCATGGTACAACTTTAGCCTAACAGCCACACTTCCATACCAAAGAATGGTGATATCAAAAAAAATTGCACACTGAAATATGCTTGTCAAGATTGAAATTAACTGAGGTAGAAGAACAACACAAAGAATCAGAGATATTCAGCCCAAATCTCCGCAACTAGGCTCAGTTAAGGAAGAGCAAATTTATCAGCAAGCACGCTGATCCACAAGGACCGCAAGGTAACAAATTAGAGACAAGGACCCCGGTGCCCTGGAACTGATGCTGCCTCAACACCTTAGTCCAATCCTAGGATTAGTTTACTCGGCAGCTAAACCTGACACACAAAACCTCCAAATATAATGAGATCGCAAGAAAGGAACCTAATTGTACAAATTTCGACCATCAAAGCCAATCATTAAAGCCAAGCTAAGGAAGCGTGAAATTATGAGCAAAACATGCATCATTAAAGCTGAGCTAAGGAAGCACGAAATTATGAGCAAAACATGCTGATCTGCAACCACCCTCTGAGCTAGGGACCCTGGAGTCCACGAACTGATGATACCAACTAAACATCCTAGCCAAATCTTACAATTAGCACACTTTTAAGCTAAAACTTGACACAGAGAACCTCCGGGCGCAACGAAATCCAAAGAAATAGGGTCCTAATCATGCGAATTTCGACCACCAAGGTCAATCACGATTCATGACCTTCCCAACTGCCATATTAATCAATGCCTAGGAACAGAGATTTCTGAGCCTGGCTCAAGAAATCACCAACATCAACCGAGCGGAACACATCAATTCCTCAGTACAACCCGTCCACATCAATTCCTCAGTACAACCCGTCCAACACGCTCGCAACCGCCTGCGACCTAACCAATAAAGGCATACCAGCACGGAATTATCGATGGCAACCACGCGAACCGACCCCACCATCAATCCACCGCCGCAATACCCATGCGGTTTCCCCGGTAAACGCGGCGGAGGTCTCGCCAATTCGAAGCGGGAAGGAAGGCGAGAGATTACCGGATCCGGGCAGCACAGGAAGGAGGGGCAGGTGGAGGAGGAGGCTCTTGCGGCTTGGCGTGGGAGCTCGCGGGGACGGCTGGCTAGGGTTTGGGTGGCTGTTTCCGTACGGATGGATTCTCTCCGCCGCTGTTTTGCCTGCGCGCCGGAAGGGCTGATGATACGCGACGCAGGGGGGATCGTTTTTTAGGCGAGAGGAGGGGTATATACGGGCCGTGCTGTCGCCTCAAGATTCGTGCGGGGCTCCTGCTGTCGTTGTCTGATTAATGGCATCCGAAGCGGACTGTTCGTGTC
Source organism: Melocanna baccifera (assembly GCA_036346265.1). NCBI lineage: Eukaryota > Viridiplantae > Streptophyta > Magnoliopsida > Poales > Poaceae > Melocanna > Melocanna baccifera. Next base: position 6,504,916 of record CM070708.1, read on the forward strand.
CGCGGGCGGACGGCAGACGGAGATGGAGTTGACGGACAAATACCTTTAGAGGGTTAGGGCCCCTTTTTTTTTTGTTTATGGTTAAGTTTTTTTAGTGACTAACTTTTAAATAAAATATATTTTAAAGTAGAATTTATAAATTGATTATAGTAGATATTATCTCGACTTCATCTATATCGATCAAAATCGTCCGCGAGTATCCCTTTCTATACTCTCTTACAATCGGTCAGAATGCAAAAAATTAAACCAAAAACTATAAACCACAGCCCAAAATAACACACCCTAGATCTACTTGGGTGGTGACGTCAAGGAAAACCAGTGGGCGGTAGGGGGACCCAGGGGTGAAAACGAATCGGATAGTGCTTGAACCATATTCACATCCCTATTTTTTTCTCGAATTCGAATATCAATTAGACAAAAGAACATGCAACAGGCTTTTATTATAGATGTATCAAAATTGAAAATATAAAATACCAAATTAGAGTCCACCATGATGATGGACTCATCGAGATGATCGAAATATATATATGATATGCCTAATTTAGAGATCAAATACAAAAGATACAAGAGATGACGTCAGCATCGGTTGGGGCCGGTGGCATGGAGTCGCCCTAGGGCCAAAACGGTACGAGTGGGATGAATGGCATCAGGACAGGGGCGGATTACATGGGAAGAGCATTTGACATTTTTTTATTAATAGTAGAAAAAAATCCAAAATCACAAATCATTGTGAAAACACTGGCGCCAACATGTGGAGCCACCCATTCCTCCTCTTTGCGACGCATGGGAGACGACACGTGGGGCATCGACGTGCTCCTGTTCCTTTTCTCCCCACAATGCCGATGTGATCCCTTGCCCTTCTCTCTTCCTCGGGGAAGCATGCAGTGCCCCCAGCTCCCTTGATGTGTCTCCGCCCTCCATCTCTCTATGCTCACAGCCTTCCTACTTCCTAACCTCTCTTGATCTCGTGTACAAGTAGAGCCCCTACTACCCTCGATGTTCCCTTCTCCCTTTCTCCCCCAAGCCTTCGCACCTACGCATCCCCTGCAACACCACCCTCCCTTTTGATGTGCTCGCCCTTGCCTACAGTGCCCTGCCGCCAACGCTATTGTTTCCACACTCCTGGCGGCCCCCTTCCCATCTCACCATCATCTGCAGTCATGATGTTGAGGCATCAGAGGTGTAGGGATACGAGGTAGGCTATACTAGCGCAAATTAAAATTTCTACCATATAAAATAGGAAACCATGAGAGTTACATATCATGAATCGTTGCCACTGAACACACAGTGTAGCAGAAGAAGAGTTGAACCAGTCTGATTTAACATAGCGTGCATCGATGTGGTGGAAATAGTCGATTGTCTAACATCTCATTAGCATCCTCAGAAGGTGGTCGTCCTCAAGTGGTAGTCGATCTCTATGAGTCAATTGTGTCTTCTTCTCATATCGTCATGATCAGCGTCGTAGTCGTAGCAACACCTCTACTGATAGCCCAATGATCGTCATGAAATGCCATATGCTGGTGTGTTAGCACCAGCGCACACAACATGGCATTTTGGAAGGAGGCGGCTAAGGTTTCGGTGAGTATGTGTTATCTCTTTGTCTTTCTCACTTTACCTGTAGTCCAAGGCACCCCTTTATATAAAGCCTCTAGCTGGATCCTTATCCAATATGAGTAGATATACTATCCTATTCAGAGAGTCTTCGACTGGAACCTCATCTAATATGAGTAGAGATTGTATCCCACTCAGAGAACCTTTGATCAGAATATCATCCAATACGAGTAGAGATTATATGCCACTCAGAGTGCCTCCGACCTGATCATAACTATTCCAATCAATTAAGTGTGTGACCTTGTAAGTTTATGCATACTTGGTTCTAACTCAAAAGCATCTTTCCCATCACTGGCTGGTAGTAGTCCCTAGGAGAACATATCGACTCTCAAATATGCACAAAGATCAATCTAGATAAACTTTATGCAATATGATCTGCAACCAAGTCCTATTCACTCACGATTAGTTTTATAACTCCTCATGACTAGATCGTATCTAGTTATAACTAGTCCGTATCTCAAACAATTAGTTTGTAGACCAGTTTATGATATGTTCAACTAATTCATGACTAGTCAATATATCTATACTTAGGGTGGCAACAGGGTGGGGGTCCCAGAGGAGGCCCTCACAGCTCCGCCTTGATCCTGCTAGCACAGCCCTGCCTCGGTATCGCTAAGCCTACCAGGGGGAGATGGCCCCCTGTCCCCAGTCCCAGTGGGGACCCGACCCCCACAGAGATCCCGCCGGGATTAAAAGTAGTCAAAATATTTTTTAAAAATAAAATTTTAACTTTGTTTATCATTTATAATTATTTAGGCACACTTTTTTTTCAAAATATAGCTTAAAATATATATATATATATATTCTAATATATATTAAAGTTTTAGTCAAATATACAAGAAAAGAATAAAATTTCTTATATTAAAAAGTATAATCTATTATTAAAATAATATTTTTATATTTATCGGGTCCCATGGGACCTTGCGGGGGAGGGCGACCCCCATCTCCGTCCCACTAGCGTAGCAGGGCCCCATCCCCATCCCCCGTGGGGGGGAGATCACCTCCAGCCCTGCCCCCATGGGGGTATTCCCCATGGAGGAATTGCCCCTACCCATACTACCAGTTCATATCTGATCGGACTAAATGACCTATTTGTATATTTTTCTTTTTCCTCATGATATCAAATTAAACTCTAGATCAGAAATGTGTCATTCATGGACTATTCAACCTTTTTCCCCATCTAGTGATGGATTACATGTGGTCGACTCTTTGACTACTTGTGGTATGGCCATACACTTTCTTTATCCGACCACATCGAGGGGCCTAGTTACTTAATCTATTATTTATCTATTTTATTTTAAATTATCATGCATTGTTATTTTATTACAAACCTTTGTACCTAGTAGTTATTGTCCAAATTGATTAACCCCTCATTTGATAATTTGAATACCATGATTCCAATATCAACATCGGATGGGAAATTATTTAGTGATACAATACTAGTTATTACATGGGTTGTACAATTAATATGCTTAGTCATACTTATAGTCTCGTTGGGTTCATCATTACATATGATCAATTAATTAATTTGACTTAATGAAATATTGAATCGTTGTTGTAGCCATGGTTATAAAATTTGTATGCCACGATATTGGTATATCATTGGTGTTAGTTATACAAACTTAATTTCACTCGGATGAGTGATTGTGCAGTAAAGGGGAAGTATAGATTCACTTCGAGGCATATGGATGTCTCGCTTGGGTATTATATAAGGACTTACCTTTGTGCCACATTGATCTGAGCCTTACCGTACAACCATATATCTAATATGTGATAGACTTGGCTGATTAATTATTTCAATTTTGATTTCACTATTATGATGAACATATATGCTGATTTCCATGAGGCGCAAGGAGAGTGTAATGCGAAACCCTAGTGGGCGAAATTGAGCTGAGGTTGAGTATTATAAAGGTTTTGTTGTGATTTTCTTTAGTGTGAGAATGATCATATCGTGTGGGCAAAGTTGTACAATCTTTGCAGAGTGTAAAACTATTTTAAATGGTCGTATCTTCGGTTATGGACAATGCTTGATGATTTCATACAAAGGGTAGAGTTTTCATTAAAAACTTGATTGAGATAACTTTGGAAAGTGAATGGTTAATTCACTAGTAATTAAATTCATGAATGGTTAGTTCACTTCTGGTTTAATGTGGTTTGATCAATTCCTTTGATTAATTACTTATTGTCATTTTTTTGTTTAAATTCACTTTCAATCTATTTATTGTATTTATTTTAAATTATTATTTTCTGCAAAATAATATTTCAGCTATCCATTGGTAAGCCTTGCATATTTGTTACAAACAACTTGCTGAGTACCAATGTGCTTTCAGCTTTATACCTACTGTTGCTTAGTTGAAAAGAAGGAACCATATCAGCAGGAGGTACCTAAAGGAAGATACTTCGACGAATTTGCATATTAGAACTTCGCTTCTCAGTCGATTGCCTATGCGCATGTCAAATGGCTACTACGCTTAATTTTGTTTTCCACTACTAGTTTCATAAACCTTTCAAGCTAGTAAGTTGTAAGCTTGGATATAAGATCATACTATGATAATTATTAATATTTGAATATTTTCCTTTCTTAATCATGCATATAGTCAATATTTTATCTATGTTTACACTGTATGCACTAGCGTGATCCTGAACTAGTGCGGTATACACACAGAGTCCGGATTTGCAGATTCAGGTCTTGACAGTTAACATGGAAGCTCTATTAGTAGTAATGAGAAATAAACTATTGGCTAATTGTAGCCCAAAGTATGGGCATCAAAAGAAATGTCATTCGCCTTCAAATTGATCATCGGTCACCTCCATCATCACAGCAAGGTGTGACCTCTCTCTCGAAATGAGGCATCTTTGCACACTGACGTGACCTAACAAGGTAACTTTGTGCAGGGATGTGACCCAGTGAGCTAGCTTTGTGTAGGGATGTGACTCGACCAAATAGCTTTGTGCTGCGACATGACCCAACGAGGCAGCTTTCCACAGGACGTGACCGAATGACCCAATAGATTAGTCATACTACTCCGCAAGTACATACTATCCAGATTACCACAATAACTAAGTGCTCAATAACATACTATCTAGAACAACCAATAGATTAATCATTATATCCAAGTACAACTTCTAGAATAACTAACAAACTAGTATTTTATGGAGCTTGTAGGGAAGGCACTAGAAAATGTTAGAAAAGCTCATCATAATACTAGTGATTACATGCAAGGTTAGTTTGAAATATCATGAATATACCATATGTAAGTACTTGCTGGACGAATAGAGACAGTGTAAGTACACATCTGTAAAGCACGATATGACCCAACGAGGCAGCTTTGCGCTACGATGTGACCTGACGATTTAGCTTTGCGCAGCAACGCGATGCAAGGCTGTAGTATGGTTCCTTGCCGGGCCCGCTGCCTCGCGGACGCCAAATTAGCTTCAACCGAATTACATTCCAACCATGTCTGTCGATTCGCGTCAGTATTTAAGTACTACACCAACGGGGTACTCCTGCATCATGACTACAACAATACCTCGCTCAAATGGAGAACCAGTAGGATGAGATCCACAGGCTCGCAAGGGCTACTGCAGCCCATGACGAACAAAGGGAGCATACCAAAAGGCCACCTACCTACAATGACAACCCCACATAGCAGCAACCCCTACATCAACATTCCAACCGAGCACTCGCTGTAAGAACCACCCGAGGGGAGACGCCTCCCATGTGTTGGTGTAGGGACAGATGCAAGTTCTTCAAGTCCAAGCAGCGGCTCAACCTCAGCATGCGCTACTGGGGTTGCACAAATTACGCATCGAAGTATCTCGATCGCCGTTAGGACATAAGCCGCTACCGGCAGCTGGTAAGGACCTGCTACAAATTATTCTTGTAACATTTCTCTCTGCAAGTGCACACTAACATCCTCTCTTGTCTACCTGTAGTCTTTGGATTCGCTACATGCCTACCACAGTTGGATCGACCAAGAGATCCACCTGCATGACCAGTGAAGTCTTGATTGTGAGGAGTGGGACACCAAGACTGGCTGCGATATAATAGATGAGCACCGTCATGATGAAGAGCACAACGGCCATATCCGACGGGAGATGCAGGCTCATCTCGAGGCATGTAGACGTAGAAAGCACGATGCTCATGAGAAGCGCGAGAGAAAGCACAAATTGGCAGCCAAGGCAAGGGAGGTGGGTGAGGAGTACAACGCTGAGCTCGCAAGGAAGGGTAAATGGCCATGGTCCACGTAGTAGTTTGAGGCATTCCATACCAACCCCCTGCCGACCATATTGTTCGTTTATGCGCATACATGTATTCTAGCATTAGTCGGATGCTTTCGTCATAGTGTGTCATAGTAGTATCGATGTTTGCTTAAGCAATTACCAGAAGCATTATACCATGTAACCACATCGTATGCGCGTCGGTTCAGGGACTCCAATATACTGCATGTTCCTTGTCTTCCAACTTATCTTTGGTTGGAACGTTTTATCACTCTTGTACCTTCGGGTGTTCATCTCAAATATTCCTAACTTCTTTGCCATATTACATACAACTGACTACCTAAAATATTCCTAACTATCATTTAGCACTACTTTATAGTTTAACAACACTATCAACAAACATTGTTCAATCTCACATCCGAATAAAAAATAGAATATTTGACAATGGAATTGTGGTATTCAACTTATCAAGGTTGAATTAATCAAATTGGCCAACATCTACCAAATACAAAGATTTGCAATAAAATAGCAATGCATGATAATTTAAAAAATAAAATAAATACATAAATAATAGATTAAAAACTAGGTTCAATATGATCAAACGACGCGACTTGCCTTGGCCTTACTCAGTTATGAATTATTAATCTTCTGGTTGTGCTTCTGTTCCTTCGCAGCCGCGATCTAACGAGAGAGAAAATGAATGAGGCATACATTAATTCAAATAAACTCTAAAAACTTTAAAACGTGAACCAAAAGATAGAGCTCAATTTTAGGTGAATTTAGAAAAAGAACAGGGTCAATCAGAGTTAAGACGAAGGAGGGCCTGTTCTTTGCGGCTTCTAAAAGCCGCTTTTTCGCTTTTGCTACAGTAACTAACTTTTAAACGGAGTATTTTTTTAAGATGGGGTCTACAAGTTAATTATAGTACATATTAAAAAACTAATATCTGTACCATCAAAAATCGCAAGCGAGTATCTCTCTTCAGTAATCTCTGCGCAAACGACCAAAAAGCCATCACCGCATGACCAAAAGCCATCACCATGACCAAAAGAACAGGCATGGAGAACGAGCTCTTGAAAAATCTAATCTAAAGAAAGTACTGGAAATTCAGAAATTATACTGTGCTGTGGACTCGGTGCATGGAATAGCTAGTCTACGATGGACTCGGCTCATGGAACAGTGCGTGGTGCGATTGGGCGTGCTGACGTGGCCGACTAGGGCTGATGTGGCAGATATGTGGCCGACACATGGCTGACAGGTGGCAGATAGGACTGACATGGCATGCTGACGTGGCCTGATACGTGGCATACTAACGTGGCACCGGGGATGGCTCGGGTACTGATGTGGCATCCATGTATCATGACACATGATGACACGTGGCTCTTAGGGTTTGTGTGGTCACTGATGTGGACACAGACTCGGCTTGGCTGGCTCACAGGTCTACAAAACAGGGGCGGCTGGTAGGTGAGGCCCGCATGTTAGTCTCTTGGTTCACAGTGGACTAGGTTCATGGAGAACATGAAAGGTCGTGAGGCGCGGGTGCGGGTGACATCACGGCTAACGTTGGTCGGCGCTTGAACCGAAGCGGTAGGCCCGCGAACCGAGGTGGCAACACAGCTGGTTTGAACAGTGAGAGTGGTGAATGTGCGAGACAGGGCTCGGCCAGAAAAGAAACTCACCAGTGGTGGCTTGGCAAACGGCGGCGAGATAAGCGGCGACGACAGTGACGACGACCTCACCAATGAAAACAGTGCATGGCCCGGTCGATACGTGATGCGTGGCAACCTCGAGATCAGATGGCTGGCAGCAGAAAGCACATATGAACAGTTCATCACCCTTCGGATGGGTGATATGTGGCACTTTGAAATGATTCGTCGGCTAAAGCAGAATTTGGCCGGATGGCAAGCAAGCAACTATCCCACTTAATTCCATGATATAGCACACAAGCTCTTAACATGTCCTTAGAATCTAATTCACTCGCTCAGTCTAACCATCGATCTAGGGATGATACGTTGTACTGAAATTCAAACAAGTACTCATAGATTCATGGATACTCCCCAAAATTGTGAAGTGAACTGCAATCCACGATCTGACACTATTTTCTTGGACACTCTATGCAGACTTATAATTCTCGACATGTATAGTTCTGCCAACTTGTCACCTGCATAGGTTATATTAACCGGGATAAAATGAGCAATCTTCATCAAACGATCCACAATTACCTAAATTGAGTCAAAATTATCCTTGATCTTAGGCAATCCTGTAATAAAATTCATGCCAACTTCTTCCAACTTCCACTCGAAAATTCTCAACGGTTGTAGCAAACCTGCTGGTCTCTGATACTCAGCCTTTACTCTTTGACATACATCACAAAGTGCAACATACTCTGCTATCTCACATCTCATGGTTGGCCACCAATATTTATCTTTGATATCCTGATACATCTTGGTGCTGTCTGGATGAATTGAGTACAATGATTCATGAACTTCCTTAAACAACAACTCTTTTAACTCCTTTTTATTTGGCATACACAAATGCTCTTTAAACCACAAGCTTCCTTTGTCATCCTCTGTAAATTATGCTGCTTTACCTTTACTCATGTTAGTCTTGATCTGTTGGATATTTTTATCCTCTCTTTGAACTTTATGAGTCTGATCATCCAAAGTTGGCTGCAACTCCATTGTGGCTAGGAATCTTTTCTTAACCAAATCCAAGCTAAGCTTCTGAAATTTCTCGTGTAAAGCTAGTTGACTCTCCTTGATCATCACCGTATTGCAATAAATTGTTCTGCTCAAAGCATCTACTACCACATTGGCTTTTCTAGGTTTTAATATATTCCAATATTATAATTTTTTATCAACTCCAACCACCTCCTTTGCTTGAGATTGAGGTCAGCTTGAATGAAAATATACTTCAAACTCTTGTGATTTGTGTAAATCTCACAACGGTTACCCATGAGGTAATGACGTCAAATTTTTAGGACATACACTATGGATGTTAACTCCAAATCATGAGTAGAGTACTTCTCCTCATATGGCATCAACTGACGCGAAGCGTAAGCTACCACTCCTCTGTCTTGCATCAACACACATCTCAAACCTTTGCAGGAAGCATCACAAAAGATCTCAAAATCCTTGTTAATGCCTAGCTATACTAGCACTGAGGCTGTAGTCAAACACTTTTTCAGCTTCTGAAAACTCTTCTCACATTCCGGCGTCCAAATAAATTTCTTTTCCTTCTTTAGCAACTAGGTAAGGGGCTTCGCTACACTAGAGAATACTTGGATGAAACGACAGTAGTAACTTGCCATTCTAAGAAAGCTTTTAACTTGCGTCAATGACGACAATGACTTCCAATCAACCGCAACTTTTATTTTTTGGGGGTCAACTGCAATTCCTTCTACTGACATGACGTGGCCTAGGAAAGTAGCTTTCTTCATCTAGAACTCGTACTTGCTAAACTTAGCATACAGCTGATGCTCGCTGAGCTTTTGCAAAGCTAATCTCAAATGCTCCTTGCGTTCTTTCTTATCCTTGGAGTAGATCAGAATGTCGTCAATGAACATAATGACAAACTTATCCAAATACTCCATGAACACATTGTTTATCAGGTACATAAAATAAGCTGGGGCATTAGTTAAACCAAAGGACATCACTGCGAACTTGTACAGACCATAACAAGTTGAGTAAGCTGTCTTAGGTATATCCTCTTGACAAATTTTTATTTGATGATGTTTTGACCTCTAATCAATTTTGAAGAAAACTCCAGCTCCTTTAACCTAATCAAATAAGTCATCAATCTTAGGCAAATGATACTTGTTTTTTATGGTGATCTCATTGAGTGCTTGGTAATCCACACACATACGCTGACTACCATCCTTCTTCTTGACGAACAACACTAGCACTCCTCACGGAGATGAGTTAGGTCTGACATGAATCTTATCCAATAATTTTTGAATTTACTTCCTTAATTCCGTTAACTCATTAGCGAGCATTCGATATGGTCTCTTGAATATCAGCGAAGTACTAGGTACTAGCTTAATAAAAAATTCAACTTCTCGGTCAGGTGGCATTCCAGGAAGATCATCCAGAAATGCATTGGATATTCCCTAACGACTAGCACATCCTCTAACATGATCTCTTTGCTTTGGCAAACCATAACCCTCTCTGGCTGACTCATGCTGGTTACAAATTTCACTTTTCTTTCATCTGAACTGATCAAGGGAACGGCTCTAATTCCACAATCCAACACTGCTTGTTGCTTCTTAAGCCAATTTATTTCTAAAATCACATTCAAAGATTGGATATCCAACATGACAAAATCGGCTGAGAACTCCACTCCTTGAATGGCTATCTTGACTTCCGGACAACCTAGGTTTGTACTCAACTCAGAGCCTAGGGATTGAATCAAGAGGACAGATCCAAAAATAACAATTTTTAACTGTTGCTTTAAGGCAAAACTCTAACAAACAAATGAATGCAAAGCTCTAGAATCAAACAAAACTATAGCAAGAACTGAATTGACTAGGAATTACCAATCACAACCTTTGGCGCTTCTTGGGCCTCCTCCGTGATGACATGGTTCACTTGACCTTGCATGACTAATGGCGATGCTCAACTAGCCTAGCCTGGTACCTGGGGTGCTCCACATCCTGATCCTGAAGCAGGGGTTAGCATTCCTCTATTACTGATTGGTTGAACCAATAGGACGGGCTCCTAATTGAAACTGGCGGGGTGCTGGTGCGGGAGTTCTAAATCTTGACTAAATACACTACCACTTTAACATTTAACTACACCTTATCAACCGCTAAGCATCAAAGATAATCATTATAATAATCTTGTATGTAAATTTCAGTAACATGATAAACAATAAATTGAATTTAAGATAAACCAAATCATCACTAAATGGATCAATTGTTAAACTAAACCAAGAACTATTAAGTAGCAATATTGTGAACTATAAGGAACCAACGAAACCATTAAGTATCTAATTATTACATGGATAAACTAAAATATTTATGATAAAAAAGTGAATGGTTTACTAGGTGGAATGAAGAGCTATAAAAGTGCAATTGTTTCATGTTCTACTTCCACCCAATATATGACACCTTTAACGTTCATCTAAAAACAACAATAAAGCAAGAGTGAATTCACGACTCAGCAATTACAAAAATATAATAATAAATAAGGTAAGCATTATTTTAACATTTCATCTTAATTCATCATTGTCTCATTATCACATACTCATTTTTATCAAGTTCCATACATATGCCTTATTTTTCCTAATTGTCTTTTCATGAATGCAATATACATGTCTCAACTTCTCTTCTACATATTTCAGTATAGCTGAGTGTTCACCCGTCGATAACACACCATCGTCCTATCTTTTTTCATACAGGGTCGCTCTGTCCCGTGGGTCACCCACACAAAGCAGTTTCTTGAGGGCCACACAGGTCACCGCTTTGCAACACAGATACTCACATGTAATACAATGATTTTCTTTTTCATTTATTAGTTAACAGCGTTAATCAATTGACATAATCATCATTTTAACCGTAAACATATGAGCAATATAAGAATAAGTATCATCATATGAACCGTCATGGAAAATAACCATTTAACTAAAGCAACAAGCTCAAACACTTAAAGACCATTCTAACATGCACTTACATTTTTCTTAATTGTGACAACCGAAATGATTTGGAGGTAACAACACACTCGACGCTACTCCTACTATAGTAAATACTCAATTTTTAAAAAAAGCCAAAGCAATACAAATCAATACTTAATCAACAACGCTCCTACATACTTCCAAAATCCACAACTTCTCCCTTTACATGATAGCCACCCCTAATATCCGAGTACAGAAATTATCACAACTTTCAACTCTAACACCATATTATAGCAAACAATACCAGTTCTGGAATCTATATAAACTTTTCTACAACTTCTTAGTTAATCAAATGTCTATATTAAATCATCTAAACGTCATTTTTAGCCTAGAAGACAGATCTATCATTTTCTAAAAAAAAGACTTAATAATTTCATATATTATAATCTATACATGTAACTATATTGAACTATGACATTTTTAGAATCTACAGAAAATTTTTATTCCACTTTTTAGTTATACCTAAAATTAATTATGCTATTGACCAAATTAAATTAATGTTTTTCCACAACTGTATCCAGCAGCAACCCAGTATTGGACAACAGCCTCCCAAAATTCATAACTTCTATTATACATATCTAAAAATTGTATTCTTAAACTTTCTTAAAACCTTATGAAACTACCTACAATTTTCATGTAGACCATACCCTCAAATTAGTTAGTGTACTATTTTTAATATAAAGGTTAATACATGCTACTAAAACACGATAAATTTACCAGACAGCACCAGCTCGCATCAACCCTACCTTGTTGCCCCATCCTTGCGCCACCCCACGCACTGCCACCCACCTCCTCGACAATGTCAGAGGCGACACTAGCGATGCCCTCTGACAAACCCCTCCCCATCTGCTACCGCCTCCTCCTCCTCTCCCATGCCGCCGCACGTGTCCTCCTCCCTAGCCGCTAATGACATCCGTCTCGATCTCTCATGCTCTATCCTTCTTCCTTTCTCCGGCCACCCCCACCGCCTCCACTGCCCTCCTCCTCGCCGCCCTACCACTATGATATGGCGGTGCCCAATTTTTACGATGTAGGATCTCACTTGAAAGAAAAATATGTAGCTAACATGAAATCCTGTGAATTCTGATGAATGAAAACACGCGATTGCCTGTCTCGATTACAGACTCTTATGTACCAGAATTCAACTAGCAACACGCTCTGAATCTCTGTCTTCTCACCACACCAAGATAAACGATGTTGTTGGTCCATGACGAACAACAAGAACACAGGTAACCGGTAATTTGGTGAAACGCTAACTAGTTAGCTTTTCAACTCCCATAGCAACATACGGCATAAAACCAAAGAGTAAAAAAATGCTTTGACTTAAAATTAACGTTTGAGAGTTACAGGGGATGGTGGCCAAGGCTTTATACCCTAGTACAAGTCTAGCCAAACTCAAAGTAGGGAAACTACTCGAATCCTATTATAATTCCTAATTTAAACCGAAAGCAATAAGAAATGGCTGGCTGGTCGTCTTGGTTTGGGCACCCATGAGGTGGCCTCCACGTGGTGGCTGGCCCATGAGGGTAGCACACAACTCTCTTGACAACAGCCTAACTTTCCTTGCAGTTCAAGTATTCATTTTCAGTCCATTTGAACCTTCAACATCCTCATCACCTCAAAACGAAACCAAAATAAATGCTAAAAACCCAAAACAACCTTAATATATCTTATTATAGATACAAATCAGCCCCATGATATATTGAACTTGGCCAAAAACTCAAACGAACTTAGAATTGAAGACTGGACACAACCGAACTTCTGAAGTATAGTCTTCTCCAATCTTCAATTCAGAGTTTAAAAACTCGATTTCAGCATCTTGATGGCTTTTCCTACTAATATAAGTGAAGTATCATCATCTTCTCCTTCTGGATCTTGTCTTGGTGTGTCGGCCTCCCTCACTCTCACTTGATAGCACCAAGTTCTTACTCACCTAATAACCTGAAAATACATAAAGTAGAAGTATTAGGTAGCAGGTTGTCCTTAGCAGTGAATCAAAGGAACTTAGGATCAGATTCGCCTGTTTAATGAGTTCCCTTTCTCTAACTCGAGTGATTGGTCTCTTGTGCAATTGTTGTAAAATTTTAGCCATTAAACCAACACTAGTCTTATCATTATAATTATAACTTAAATCTAATGATAGAGATGATGAGTGTGTAGATGAAGCCTTCATAATAGCAATGTTCTCATCACACTGCCACCACCTACCACCGGTCCTCCCCTACCTCGGCCTTCCTCTAAATTTAGGTCGAGTGAATCCTGACCCTAACCTCGGTGAACCCCAATTTAGAGAAGTTCGCCGGAGCTTTGCCAAAGATGGAGATGGAGACAGAGGTGGGTAGACACATGGATCATGATACAAATCGAAAGGTAAGAAATTTGACTGATTTTGCAAAAAAAGAAATATGCAACTGATATTTACCATTTCAGCTAAATTTATAACCAAATTAAACAATGGCTATAAACATTTTGTTGCGTGACATTCTGAAAACAATTATCGCTGTGTTGCAACATTTTTGGAGAACACTGAAGCACTACTCGAACACAAATGTTGCATTATGTAACAATTGTGGAAACAGATGTGCGATTTCTTTTCAAATAAATAACCCTGTGAATATTCTAATTTTTGAATTTAATTTTCTAACTCCTGAAAATTGGTTAGTATAAAAATAATAAAAATATATATTTCAGTTCCGTAAGTATCCATTATTAGGCAAGGATATATGAATTAAAAGGAGGAGGCTAGCTTAATTACCCACTGGCGTCCACCACATTCCTGGAGATCATCTTCTTGGTGACGCCCACGTAGAGCTCCTCCAGAGTACACGTACGCCAGCTTGCTCTCCACCGCCGCCAGCGCCGCGGCGCCCCCGCCACAGCCGCCCGCACCCTGGTGATCACCGCCGTATGGCCGGCCTAACCCGTTGTCTGCCCTCGCGAACCCACCGAAGTACGGCCCGTTCCCGCCGTCCCACGCCGTCTGCTCCTTGGCGCGCGCGTTGCTGCTAGCGGACGTGTTGCAGTACGTGAACGGCGTGCTCCTGATGAACTCGGCGAAGATGTCGTCGGCGCCGCCGCAGGGCTGCGGCAGGGGGCCCTTGAGCCCCTCCTCCCCGTACTGGTCGTACACCTCCCTCTTGCCGGCGTCGCTGAGCACCTTATCCACCGACCCGGTCCATGCATGCAAAATCGATCAATTCTTTTTTTTTTTTACCATATGATCAAACAATGCATGTAAAATTTAGCAAAAAAAATTGACTGATTGATTAATTGGTGGTTTTGCATGCATGCGTGATTCATAGGTACGTACGTTGCAGGCTTCTGTGATGTCCTTGAACTTGGCATCGGCGTACGTCCTTCTTACCGGTGGGGTTCTCGTCGGGGTGCCACCGCATGGCCAGCCTCCGGTGGGCCCTGCGGAGGTCGTCGTCGGTCGCGCTCCGGTCGACATTCAGGATCTCATATTAGTCCACCGATCCCATTGTGGTTCCTCCAACAATGATGAAGATGGACGACAAGAAGAATCCCGAGATGCCTATGTGCATGGAGCTTGGACGTATGTAGATTCTATGCACCTAACTACACCAATGGCCAATGGGTTAATTGGATCGATCACCAGAGGAAATGGGAGATGAATGAGACTAATGCTCGCGTCAAAGATCGCCAGAGGAAGAGGAGGCTCCTTAGCTTGAAAGTACAGAACATTTGATACAAGGATGAATCGATCTGAGGGAAATTAATCAAAGAAAATGGGAGGGACATTGAAGAAGGTGGTGTATAATCTTCTCAAGGCCAGAATAGAATGGCAACAGAGACCATTCGTTCCTTTTTCTCTGTTTATTTGGCTTGCAAGAGCAGAAAAGGGTAAAATTGGGGAAAGGCCACGTCGAAGAATATGGGGAAAACACGTAAAGAAAAAAGCATTTACGTGTTCTCTTTTGCATGGTTAAAAGGGTGGGCCCTGTCACACGGTAAGGGCATCCAAATGCAAGCCATCACCGGTGGTGGTTTTCCAAGGCGGCCGCTTAGCCCGCTTAGGTGATATCTAGATGCCACCCTCTCATCTTGCCTATCTAACTGATTTTTTCCGCCTAGGCGCGATTAGGCGCTAGGCGCTGGTCCTCCATCCAACTAGCTAAGGGTGGAACCAAAACAAAAATGATCAAGATTCACTATTTCACTATACATGTAAGGCATGTTCATTTTTTCTTTTGACTTCTACTTTTAGCTCTTGTCTTCTTCTGAAGTCAAAAAGCCAAACGTCAAAATAAGATGGTCTCTTGAAGCGGATTCTCCAAGCAGCTTCACGAGCACAAAACCATGTGCATCATCTATATCGGCGTCTCCATCATCCGTTGCCATGTCGAAAAGTGCACACAAAAGCCATCAGCCGCAGTCTAAAAGAACACCTCCATAATTACATGCATGATTTTGCCTTCTATTTGCAACAAAGTATAGGGGGTATTACAATTTCAAAAACTCAAATTGAAATCCTAATTCCAAACCCTACAATGTGACAAAGAAACCATCCAACAATCATGACATTTAAATCATAATTCATAAATTCAATATATTTGCTTAAAAAATCAAAAAAACAAGAGAAATTTAACAATAACCTATATTGAATCAGGCCTAAATCGTGCTGCCAAGTGCTCAGCTAGATGATTAGTAGATAATAATGAACAGGAGATACGGCGGCCAGCAAATTGCAGCTCTGGGCTCCGACAACCGGCAGTTGTGAGCCTACAACCAAGCAAGAGGGTGGATTTTGCTTTAACGCAAGTTGGGACAAAGGGTAGGATGGAACGTGGCATGAGTGATTGGGGCGATGTGATGCGCGTGTGGTGCAGCCCTTGCCTGCTATCTTTCTTTCATAGATTGACTTGGCTAGTCAAGCACCTTGAGCCATACTTGTATCAGCTGGACTGCACTTGGGCATACTAGGTTGCGTGTCCTGTGCCTTTATTGGTGTTGTCTTGGGCCCAACTGCGGGAGCGCTAAGTGGAGCAGTGGGAGATAGGAGGTCGAGAGCTTTGATCTTTGGGCTAGCCAGGTGTCCTTTAATTTGGGCTGGGAGGTTCACATCTAAATTTCTATAGGCTATACAATAGGAAAAAATAAATAAAATTAGACCAGGTGTCCTGTGCACCCATGTAACTCTCTTTAGATCCGCCCTTGCGACTAACACCTAGCGTCTTGGTGAACACTGCTTGAGATAAAAAAAAAGTTCCACCTAGGCATGAGCCTTTCCAAAGAGTACCTTATATAGCATGCAGGCGTACCATCCTTTTGCATAATGAGTAGTTATGTGTAGAAGCTATAAAGCTTGCACATCATTCAAGGAAAGATTTTTTCTGAAAAATCTGCGAGCCTTTGATTTTGTTTCTGTAATACCCTGAACGTCATTTCAGCGTCGGTTTTGAAAGTAATCGCGGAGTCGCCGGATTTTTGGTAAATCGCGGGAAAGGAGAATAAAATTGTGGAATAGTAAAAAATAAGCATAAAATAAAATAAATAAATAAAAACCCATTAGTGGGCTGCCTGGAGGGTGGGCCTACCACCTTGAGCCATCCGGCCCAAGGGGGTTGCCACACCCCCTCCCCCTAACCCTAAGCCTCCCTCCCCCCTATTTAGTCCCCTTGCCGTAGCCCCCTCCCTCTTTTCCGATCCCTGGCCACCACCCTTCCCCCCTGCACCTCCCTCTCTCCCCCAAAGAGCTGCTGTCCATTGGTGCAAGGAGAAGAAGAAGAAGAGGAAGAGAAGGAAGGGAGGAAGAGGAAGAGAAGGAAGGGAGGAAGAGAAAGAGGAGAAGAGAAGAAGAGAGATCCCAAGGGATCCCCTAGGTGGCTTCGCTCCTGACCGCGCGTGATCGCATCGCTTCAACGGTAGAAGCAAGTAAACGTAGTGGATATGCTACTGTTTAACTCGTTATCATTCTACATTCACACTAGTTAATTCTCTTAATTTGAGATGTTATGCCATTGTTACATATTTCCTTAATGTGGTCTGTGTGGTAGCAATTTAGCATTCAAATGGTTATGCCTTGATGGATTAATTGTGGTGATGTGGTATAGTTCTTAATGAGACAAATATGGTTATGGGGTAATATTCCTTACGAGGATATTATGGTCTAGATGGTAATACTCTTAGTGAATCTACTGTGGTTATAGTAGTGGTATTCTTAATTAATATTTTGTGGTCCACGTGGTAGTGTTCCCTTTGAATAGATTGATTTTGATCTTGGCGAACTGAATGTGGATTGTGTGGTGAGGTTTCTTTTGAGGCATAAGTGAATTGTGAGAAAATATTCATGATGAATATGTTGCTGTTCTTTGTAGTTAAATTCTTATTAATCATGTTTATCAAATCATTCATATCATAATATGTCATTTGCATCGTGGATGTCGCCGCAAATAGTCACGATCGTACCGATACAACATCGTACATTGCCATAGTACGTTGAACACTCTTACCTTATTGGGTAAGGGTGCAGTGGATCATATGCATTCATATGTATTTACATTGTGGATAGATCATTTGCATACTTACACAATGTATTGTGGTTGAATTATTTATAAACAAATGCAACTTCTTAGTTTTTATGTGGGATTGGCTCATTAGAGTCACTTGCGGTATAAGGAATGAGGATGTGGTTGTGGAATAGGGTTCACCCACCTCTTGTGTTGTGGTAGTGGCATGAGGGGTTCTCTTGTGGTAACTGTTGTTAGTGGTTGTGGGTGTGGGAATTAATAAAGTCAGTGAGGAAAATTATGTTAGTGCTAAACTGATATTGGTAGTATTAGTGTTTGAGGATTTGAAATAGTCAAACGAGATTTATTTGCCAAAGTTTTACCGTTGTTGGTAGTGATTTGGGTTAAGATTATAAAAGTAGAAATTGTGGAAAATAAATGTTGATGATTAAACTATTGTAGTTTAATTAGCTTGTTAAACAGTTTGCTTGTTGAGATTTTTTATCTCACTTTTGCTTTTCCCCGTTCTAGGTGATTCTCGAGCATGCATGGGAAGGATAGAGCGGCACATCACTGTCACACATCATATCATGTTTCATACTGTAATAATTAAGTAGAGTCTCTAGTTATTCATCTTTTCTCTCATTGTTGATCTTCAGGAAAAACTCACAGTGGAAAAAAGAGTACAACATTTAGATTTTCAGGATCATGTAAGTTTTCTGGTCTTATATAAGGGTTATGGTTCAGGGATTTACTCTCCCTGAACATTATAACTCTCTAAGCTGTCTTATCTGCTAGGTTATCACAAGACCTAGCCTTCAACACCTTTATCTCTCCGTTCTTCTAGAGCTCACGAGGATAAAAGAATTTAGAAATAATATGTTTCATGATATTACTCTTAATATAGTCTATTTGTATTTGTGTCACACGAACTGCATTACCTTCATCGATAATGGTGGGGATTATCGACGATGGTTGTGCACATGACTTTTAGATGTGGATAATCATTCACCTGAGCCAAGCACATTCTGATGAGGCTTCATACCACGATATGCATATGTCTCGTTAAAAACTCCTTTCAAAAACCTAGTGGGAAAAAGGAATGGAGAAAAGAGTACATAGCATACGTTAAATTACATTGCAGTTGTTACCTCATTAAAACCCTACAAGTGAGAAAGTCTAATGGGAAAAACTTACTAAGAGAAAAAGAGTGCAACACTTATCTTCAGGATTTGTAACACTTATTTTTAAGATTTATAAACTAT
Organism: Melocanna baccifera; assembly: GCA_036346265.1. Classification (NCBI taxonomy): domain Eukaryota; kingdom Viridiplantae; phylum Streptophyta; class Magnoliopsida; order Poales; family Poaceae; genus Melocanna; species Melocanna baccifera. The sequence goes on from CM070708.1 coordinate 6,524,153, forward strand.
CTTTAAGATATATTATGATCTTCAAGATTTTTATCATGTCCATCAATTGGACTTATATTGATAGATAGTAAAACCTTCAAGGTAGTGATCAAGTCAATACCTTCTAGGTTTGACTAAAGTCAAGATTTTATGAATCTCATACATAACTAAAGTCAATACCATTTCCGGTGAAGTCTTATTGTTCCATTGCCTTTAACACATTTCAAAAAATAAATACAGGTCAATATATTTATCCTGATTAGGACATGGGAAAAGCAATCGCAATGCCACATTTCTTTAGGATGTGACTTATCAAAACCTTTCAGGGTCTTAATAACTGTCTTTGAGTAGTACCATATGATCCAAAGTCTGTTCTACAGAACTTCATGGTAATAGAGGATATTGCAACTCCATTTCCTTCTCGTAGGAGATGCATTTCTCACATGCTTATGTGGCACACTTCTAGTGCTTAGTTTCCTCATATCATTCCCTCAGGTCTTGGATGGGTCCATATCCACTTCCAGGGATTGCATAATCATTGGTGTATTTTCGATCAACTGGTGAGTTAATTTCTCTTCAGGGAAATGTTCTCTCTTCTAGGAGATATTTTCTCTTCTGAGAGATACTCTTTCTTCAAGTAAGAGTTTATTATGTATAACTTATATATATATATATATACATGTTGCAATTCACTTTCTTGTTGAAATACCGAGTCCTTCAAGGATCGAGCTTTGGGGTCCTTTAGGGATCCTATCAAGGATTTTCAAAATCTAACTGCATATCTTATTTATATCATATGCCAGAGTTATTACATAATGGAATATTATTTCATTCATAACAGGAGAATATCAATCTCTACGGGGATCCTTTAACCATCTCTTTCACCACCTCATCATCTCATAATGATCCATCAAGTCTAAACTAATAGGTTCTAAGACTTTTATCTATAATTATGGTTCGACCTTAATTGCTTTCTTTCATTTTGACCTGATATGAACACTTCAGGTGCTTGACCATGGACTTTGGTTTTGGATTTATGTTCTCATACAAGAAGATTTAGCAATTTTAGAGACAAACTAGTTGTCAATAACTTTTCTCCAAATATCCTTATAATTGAGTGTCTTTCAGTGTTAACCAAAACTTTGTCATTTCCCAAAACAAAAGCTTATTGGTTGTTCCATGTTCCTCGGTATTGTAATATGCGTGTGCCTTATTACTGGGGTTTTCATCTTCAGGATGAGCCTCTTCATGAGATATTTCACCTTCAAGGTGAGTTCTCCTCTAGAGTATTCAATGAGTGTTTAATGATTATTTTAACTTGTGTCACTAGACCTTATATCCATAAGCATCCCCGTAGACTTTAGATCATTGACCAGTAAGTCAACTTTGCAAAGATGAAAATACTATTCAATATGGGGTATTCTAAACTTAGTGACACATTTACTTTAAGTAAATACTCTATAACTCCTCCATGTAATGTTTAAAGAAAATTGGCAGTCTCTCTGCTTCTAGCGTACAAGAGTAACAGCTAAACTTAAATTTAGCTTGGTTACTATGTGAACCATATACTAAAGATCTTTCTTCAGGAAAATATCACGGCATTCAAAGATTTTGGGCATTTCTCAACCCCAAATGCTGAGATTTGATCTTGCTTAATAGCACACTTCAAAATCCCCTAAGTATTCTACGGCGGTGATATCATATGGAAAATGATTGGTTCTCATAACACACACTGATCCTTCTTAATATAGTGGCATAGAAAACTGCGCATCCCTACTTCTGGTAGATTATCCCAAATATCTGGTGAGTTATAAATCTGCGATGGCAGAAATATTATATCTTCTTATATATTGCCTAATGTTATGATCAAATTATTCATACTTTTGACTTAAAATTTAGTTCACATAAACTTCAGATTTTGTGTTAATGCAACATATTTGACCTGGTCAAGAATATTATGTTTTGATAGCATAAAATACATCTTCAGGATGCTCACAAAAGCATAAATATAACATTGTCACATAAAACATCACCATCGATTAATCTGCATGGAATATATATATTTTGCGGGAATATATTTTTAGTTTAACCTTCCAGATGGAATAATTATTCTTCAGAAATATATGTGATTAATTTGGGAGGTAATTTATATGCCTATTATAATTTATAATGCTAAATAAGTACGACAAATTTAGATCATTGGGGATCATTAAAACCCAACAGGTCATCTAGTATTTTGAGAGTTATATTTGTTTCAGGCAAATGCTTATAGCTTCCAGTTGTATTACATTTATAGACTGCATTTGCCAAAATGCATGTGTAATATCAGATGAGTATGGTATACTCCAATATGTACCATTCTGGCATATGCGCGGCGGCTTCATGCTACTGTGTAATACCCATGTATGTGGACGCATGTTGGCGACTAATACATTACTGGAGACAAATCAATTACCCTTCGAGGGTTGCAACAATTTGTCAATAGTGTGGATAGCAGTTTCTCTAATATCTCAAATGAATTAGATTATTTATAACTTCGGGCTTATTTGCTTCTGGATTTGACCTAGGATATTCCACTATGCTCATCATTACTCTTGTGCCTCCAAGGTTCCAATATTCCTCATATACCCCATTCCTCCCCCTTTTCATGTCGACGATAAAATTTCAAGTGAGAGCGCTTGCTTCTAGCATTTGATTTGAATTAACTCAGAGTTTTAGCAATGAATTGCTATTATACTATTTCAAGAGTAAAATTTTATTAGCGTGAAACCATCATACACTTGTTGATATGAAAGATGGGGGTTATTTATAGACTTCAAGTCTTTGGGATTCGTAGTGTTTTCTAGTCAAGGTGATCCTTCTGGGATTTAACATTTGACTAGATTCCTTGTGTCTTCAAGAATGACACTTTTCCTATTACCATCTAGGCAATAATGAACTGAGTTATATCATTCCTTTCAAATGTCAGGCATAATATTTACAAATGTTATTCCATGCATGATTAATTAATAGTACTTCAGGTAAGATATGCTGCTGGTAATGTGTTTTATTAAGCAACTGTTCATCAAGGGAAGGATTTAACAGAACAACATAGACCAAATATTTATGGTATCTAGAAAAATAATTATCTAATGCACAATTTCAGCTTAAAGCAAAAGATAAGAGGTGCTCTTCATGAGCAAGATCAAACTCGACAAGAGTTGTATCTATATTATTGATGCTACTCATCTGGAAAAATAACATCCAAATAAAGCTAAGGGATAAGTAAGAGAATGCTCCTGGTCTCCATATTGTTCACCGTAGGCATATTCTTGCTTATGAATGTACCATTTATTGATAACATACGAGTTATCTAAATTTTGTCCAGAGACAATGTGGTGCAAGGTGGAGTAATACTCTCGTGCAGACTTCTAGTCCTAGAGACAGCAATTGATCCTGGCAAAGTGCCTACAAGGTCACTAGTAACACTTCAAGGTAGAGTAGATGTGATACATCACCAACTATAAAATTTTTACCTTTTAGTGACAAAAGGATATAGTTACGTCAGCGTCAGGCTTGACATTAGTATGATTATATGACAATAAAATGAGCCTAGGTAAAACAATTATAGCCATTTGGGGCGAGTGAATATCCACTTAATGATGTCCAATGTCTTACAATATTCATACAATTTTCTACATGCTTACTTCTGATAAGTAATTTCAAGTACATAAAATGAGTGCAAAAAGTAAAGAATTACTTTTACCTATTCAGTACATAAAGTATCATTTTTTAGATTTTTCCTAGCATTTTTTGGGATTTTCTCATAATTATTAGGACATATAAGTAATTTTCAGAATTACTAGCCCATTAAATAAATCCCCAAACACATAATGATAGGAAATAAACCATAAAAGAAATATAAAGTTTCCAAGATGTACTAAGTATAAGGTTTCACAAATTTACAGAAGCTTATATACCTAAAAGCCATGTTTCTAGGATTTTCTAGAATTTTTTGGAATTTCTTGTAATTTTTATGAATTTCTGCTAATTAATAAGCAATTTTCAGAAAGTACTAAATCAGCAGAAATAATATGCTATTGAAAATAAATCAAAAAAACATAATAATATCAAGTGCTAACAAAATTATAATAAAACACATATAATTTAAGAATTAACTTCTTTACTATGAAAGTCAGCTGGACTAATCCGCTATTTCGACAAACAATAGGGTCAGAATTTATAATTATTGTTGCATTTAATAAAATATTTTAATTAACCAAAACTTCAGGGGCTAAATTAAAAAATGTCAACTAGAATATTCTCTTCTTCTTTTTCGCTATCAGGCTAAAATCGGCCCGTTTGGCCCACTATCATTGGTGGCCCATTCGGTCTTATCAAAAATGGGTGCTAGGGTTGAAAGCCTCATTTTTGCATCTATGGCGGTGCTCGCACAGCGGCGCTACAAGCAATGGCTACGGCAAGGTGGCGGAGCCGGTGCGACGACCAGCAGTGAGGTTCTCGCTTTGGGTGTAGGCTGTGGAGACAGCTTCCAGCAGCTCAACGCGTAGTTTCGGATGTGAGGTGCGGCGCCCACTCCAGGTGGCGGCGGCTCCAGCGAGCTACCTCGACGACTGACGGGCGAGCAGCTGCTTCAAGCGGGGATGAAGAGGGTCATGCGACTGTGGCTTGAGGCCGAGCACACGGAGGCAGCAGCAGGCAGCCGGGCGTAGAGGTGACCACAGCGGTAGCAGCTTCAGGCTCGACCAGCGGTTACGGTGGGGCAGCCTCGGCCGGTGGAAAGATGGCTGAACGCGGCTTCGAGCGCGGGGGCAGCCGACAGCCTTAGGTGGGCATCGCGGTAGTGTCTTTCGGTGCGGTGGGCTCGACCGGGCGTTGTAGGCGACTGGGGGCAATGACAGCTAGTAAGGCCAGGCGTGGTCGTAGGCGGTGGCGGCCAAGTGCTTCCACGGCCGACGGGGCCGAGCGAGTATAGAGGCGGTGGCGTCCGAGGGCTTCCATGACCGATGACTTCAGGCACGGCGACTGATGACTTCGGGGGGTGTGGCAGTTGGTAGCGGCGACCGACAACTTCGGGGCATGGCAGTCGATGGCCTCGGGTGCCAACAGTAGTAGCACTTGCCGAATTAATGCGTGTCATCCTAGCGATCCTAATTTCTAATCTATTTTCTGAGATCCTAGCTTTTTGATCCAATGAATTGGCAGAAGTGGTATGATCATACCTATAAAATATAGATCAATCTGAGACTAGCATCAATGAATGCATATAATCTAATCATTGCATTTCAAACAAATCTAGTATCAATCTAGATACTATGAACAATCAAGTAGATAAATCATAGATCAATCTATGTTTAGATTTTGCTTAGGATACTACTGATCTAGATATGGCATCGCAAATATTCAAAATTCAATCTAGATTGATATACCAAATTGCAATACATAATAGATTAATTTTGGAATTTGTCTAACATGCATCTTCTAGAGCGAGTCGTGCTGATAACGTGTTAAGAAATCGATATAGAATAGATGAACGGCAATATAATCACGCAATCAATCAATCACCACGAATGGAGTAGAACGAAGTAAATAAATCACAAAGGAGACACCAATTGAGAAAGAACACCAGAGAAAGCAATCTTTGTTAATTCTTTGATAACTTTTTACATGGTATAATGATATCTCTATTTATATTCTAAGTCCACTAAGAATAATTCTAGTATTTATTCACATCAAAACTTTCTAGATTTTGTAATAGTTGCCACCCCAGCAAACCACAAATCCACGATGGCACAAGCATTGAAAGACCATGGTGGCCATTCTGCTTGGTAGAGTCCGGGGATCCATATCCATAAGGGTTCTTGCTATCCCAGTCCCACTGATCCCTACGCATTTCTTCTATGCCATATTTGGGTAGGAGAAAGGCAGCTTGGATGATATAAAAAAAACCAAGTATTTTATAGAGAATTGCTATATAATATTTATATATTTTTTTGGACTTAAATCTATCAGATTTTAGGGTGTTAGGTCTCTATCCAACAGTTCCCCCTATATCTCCCTTAAAAAAATAAGTGATCCGAATCTGGAGCATTAGATCTCTGATCCAACACCCTAAAATCTGATATATTTGAACTAAAAACATGCAAATATTGTATAGACACTCATGACATAATTATCTGTGTTGTGAGACTTGGCGTTCGTTTTAGCGATGGCTTCTGTCTAAAATTTTACTGTAGCTAGCTTTTTTTTACTGTAGCTGATTTGGCTTTTTGGGCATAATTAAATTTAAGAAAATGTAAAAATAGAAAAAATATGTTAGCCCATCACGCACAATGCAAAGAAACACGGGAAAAAAAAGAAAAATGCAAAAAAGCCCAAAAAATATAAAAAAATTCAGAAAAAGATGAATTACTGAATAGTGAAAAAAAAACTGAAGCTAGAAGCTGAATCTAAAAAAAGCTGAAACGAGCGGGGCAGTTGAGCGCCCTCTCTCTTTAGCAGTTGACGAAAACAGAAATCTCCGCATCACCAGGGCGTTTTGGACCGATGATCAGAGAAATTTTCTAGAAAAGGACAAAATTAAGTACATATAAAGCAAGCCTGCTTATCATGGCAAGGCAGGCGGCAGGTTGAAGAAAGCATTCATTTAACAAGTGCTAACAATCATGGAATCAATTAAGCAGAAAAAAAAAGCTTCTAGGAGTCCTTAGATGGCTCGACGGGCAATAAGTAAGCATCGTAATACAAGTCATACAATTATTTCGTTATAGTGCAATAGTAGAAGTATAGTAAGCTAATCCAGGTCTACATAAAAAAACAAATTGTGTTACAGGATGAAAAAGTATCTGACATTACTACGAAAGAAAACAGAGGTTTAATAAGAAAGCTAGCGTTTGTGTCTCTGTAAAAAAAACTAAACACAGGTTTGGTGAACAGAGCAAAAAAGATAAATGTTGATAATGTTTCTATAAGAAAATTAACCAAAACATTAAGCACAAATACTGGTTATTCCTATATAGCTATATCTTTGAAACTGTGAAGTTCTTTCTATACTTGGCTACTTGGTCAAGTATTTGTATTTCTCACTTCTCACGTAGTTTGTGTGAGACCTACCACATACGCATATCAATATATCAACTACTCGACAGATCCACCCCTTAAAAATAATTCAAACTTGAAAACCTCCCATTCTCGTGCAGGCATAAACTAACCAGCAAGCAGTGTGCATGCATGGTGACGGAAAATTTAAGTACGCAGTGCATGTCACATCATGGCACATATCAAAATGACAGAAAACCAAAGGCGGCCTTTTGCTGTAAAAAAAAATCTGCACTGAAACAAGTCCTTCAAGAGCTCAATCCACTTGCTTGTTTCGAAGCATCTCGATCATACAGATTCAATCCGCATCACGTCATTAGAAGCCAATTAGTTAGTTTTGTGCTTAAGCTAGCCTTGCCAGTGATCAGCTAGTACTAACCGAACCCAAATTTTCATATGAATGTGATATGAAGGACGACTGTATCTTGAGTAGTTTACAGGCCTGCGACCGGGAGCACTTGATCTACAAAGCTACTCACCACAGTGTTGTTGCTGGCAAAGTTTCCACAGCGCCGGTAGATCTGCCGCTGGACTGCTTCAAGTCGAACCCAAACCCGGACAGGTGGGTTCGCAACAATGTGCACCCACCATTTCATACCGAGAGAGTTCTTTATTCGCGTATGATCTTATGTTGAAAGTTGAAACATCTCCAAAAAAATTTTGCTCTATGGCATCATCGGTGTGTGTCCCTTTTGCTTTCATCAGGCTGTGTGATTATACATGGGCAGCAATTATTCAGACACTCTCAGAAGAGAAGCAAATAATCCTGAATCCACTTACAGAGAAAAGAGGAAGGAAGGATATCGGAATCTCATAGAAGCTGTATAAGCAAGCGACTGATCTCTTGCTTCAAGGCCACAGACATGGGAGTAATTCCCAAAAATGGTGCTTCAGTGTGCTTTCGTCTTGTTTGCCAGGTGAGGAAATGCACCCAGGATGTTGTGTGCCCTCAGGTTCTGCCTTGTCAGGATCCCCACAATTGGAGATATCTGAAGAGAGAAAGGAACAAGGATAACACAAATTCATCACCAAATGCTTCATAACGAAAAGAACAAATGAAGAAGAAGCCCATTTTTCAAGATCGTTTTGGTTGTGTTGTCAGATCTGCAATAAGTGACCAAATAAGATTGCTAATTTTGCAGATTTAAGGTATCAAATACTAGGAATCTTCAGAGATTGTGATCTTGGAATGTAGTAGTAATTAACTTAGAAATAATCATTACCATTATTATTCGGACTCACCTCAGGGCCTTGGTACTTGGGGATGCTTAGCATGTGCCGGAGCGCGACACTGCGGAAGATACACAACGGCCTTGGCGACAGACATGGTCTCAACGACGGCGTACAACATGGTGTTGGTGATGTTGAAAGGTAGGCAATATTTTAATTCCAAGTTTTACTAAGAGACAAATAAAATATAATAGCGATGCAAAGCTAACTACTAACAGTAGGCTACTCATCGTATTTCAGAATATACGCAAGAAAATTATAGTATCAAAGTCGTACGAACACACAAACGACTTACTGTTGGGCTTGATGAAGAGTAGGAAGTAGCGCAGGCGTGATGCAATGAAGGCTCGATGTAGTGCAGGGTGTTGTAGAAGCGGTCGCGCAAATGCGCTGCCCAGAAACCTTATTGCCGCCCCATGCAGGTTTTCTCTGCGACAATTGTTCGGAGATTCCGCTCTCCTCTCTTACTGATGCACGCCGAGAAGAAAGGTCGACGAGGTTCGAGTGCTCAACACTTCGTACAAGAGTGGAAGAAGACAATGGGAGAAAGAAATGGAGAAGTTCAATTCCAAATCTGGACGTCTCTAGGCCTTTTATAAACGTGCTAATTACTCTATAGTAATTGACGCCATTAGACTGAAATAATACTCAAGTAACTGACTCCATTATTCATTGATAACTGCTCGTATTTAAACCAAATAATTAAGTAGTCTCATGACCAGTAAAAAAAAGAGAGAGACGGTACAAGGTTTAGCAAAATAAGGTGGACATGGTCTACCAAGTAACGTGCCACATCACAGCGTGGTCGCGCGTTGCAAGTCAGAAGTCACGCGATTTTCACGCGGAAATACGCGAATACGCGTGCGCATGTGCGCGTGTGTGTTTAGCCAAAACTATCCTTATGTCATCCACTTCCATAATTCAAAGAGTGGCATGGACTCCACCTTATAAATTAGTCTCTCCCATCTTACCTTAGCAATATGGTACTAAACCTTACATACTTTAAAATTAATAAAATAGGACTCAATTTGTGGGCCTATTTTTAACAATCCCTCACCAATTCCAAAGAAGGAAGTAAAAGATATTGTACTGGAGTGTTGTTTAATATACCAGTCTTACAATGTAAGTCCTGTACGGGTTAAACTTACACCTAGATTAGCAAGATTTATCTTCTCACAGCTAATGAATAGACTATGCCTTGAATTCACAGTTTTTCGTAATCAGACTTCACCTGAAATCTCAACTGATACTAGGCTACCAATGAACTACGTCTAAACGGAGCGTTATACGGTTATGCCCCCTTATCTGCTCATGAGCTTTTTAGAGAATACCATGTTCTCGTGAACTGCGACCACACAATTAGGCTCAAGTAGGTGTATTCTTTCTAGGTATCCTGCAAACTAATACATTTTCCTTATTTGGACAACAGAATACATTAAGGTTTTATGCTAACCTTCCATACAATTGAGAGTACTTTACTTATTAGGACATAGGTACAATCAATATGTACTCTCTTGTTACAACATCAACTTGTTTTTCTCATGACCTAAGTCACCGAATCTCCGATCAAGAAGGCATGGGTTACCATTGTGATGTAACTTAAAGGGGCCTCATTCCCATGTCCATCGAAACAACGAAAATCGCTTTCCGTGCTAATATCTTTGTAAAAGGGTCTGCCAGATTTTTCTCAGTGTTAATATAGTTCACAGCTATTACTCCAGAGTTTCTCAATTTTCTGACAGATTTAAGCCTCTGCTTCACATGTCTAGAGGACTTCATATTATCCTTTGTACTTGTGACTTTGGGCAACACAGTTTGATTATCACAGTATATCAGGATTGTTAGTATTGGTTTCTCAACCAACGGCAAGTCCATCAGAAGATCTCTTAACCATTCAACCTCAACAGTGGCTGTGTCAAGTGCTACAAGTTCCGCTTCCATAGTTGACCTCGTCAATATAGTCTGTTTACAAGACCTTCATGAAACTACAGTACCATCTAAAGTAAACACATAACCACTTGTAGGTTTAATCTCATCAGCATCAGAGATCCAATTGGAGTCAATGTACCCTTCTAATACAGAAAGGTATCCAGTACAATGAATTCCATAAGATGTTGTGCCCCTCAAGTAGCGCAACACTCTTTTAAGTGCCTCCTAGTGATCATCTCCTGGGTTAGAAGTAAACCGACTTAATTTGCTCACAACAAATGAAATATCAGGTCTAGTGGCACCAACTAAATACATTAGTAATCCAATAATTTGTGAATATCTCAATTGATCTTTTCCTAGTCGTTAGTTTTTTCGTAGCTTCATACTTGCATCATAGGGCGTTGGAGAAATTTTACAGTTTTCAAAGCCGAACCGGCTCAATATTTTCTTAGTATAATGGGATTGATTCAAAGTGATCCCATCCTCATTCTTTATCAATTTAATATTTAGAATGACATCTGCCTCTCCTAAGTCTTTCATATCAAAATATCAGGATAGGAAAGATTTGACCTCGTCAATTACGGTAGTGTTTGTTCCAAACATAAATATGTCATTTACATAAAAACACAAGATCACTTCTTGACCCCCACCATAATAGTAATATACACATTTATCAGCTTCATTCACAATAAAGCTAGCGGTTGTCAAAGTTTTATCAAATTTCTCGTGCCATTGTTTATGTGCTTGTTTTAAGTCATATAGGGATTTTATTAATCTCCATACCTTATTTTCCTATCTAGAAATCACAAAACTATCTGGTTGATCTACATAGATTTCTTTCTCCAACTCTCCATTAAGGAAAGTTGTCGTTACGTCCATCTGATGAACATGTAGGCCATTGAAAGATGCTAACGTAAGGAGCATTTTGATAGTGGTTAATCTAGCGACAGGAGAATACGTATCAAAGAAATGTTCTCCCTCTTTCTGGGTGTAACCTTTGGCTACAAGTCTTGCTTTGTACTTCCCAATAATACCATCGGGCCTCAGTTTCTTTTTAAAGACCCATTTACATTCTACAGGTTTGCACCCAATAGGAAGATCGGTGATCTCCCAAGTCTTATTAGCCATAATAGAGTCCATCTCGCTACAGACTGCCTCTTTCCAATATTTAGCATCAAAAGATGCATAAGCTTCTGAAAGAGTCTTTGACACATCATGCACGAGGTATACAATAAAGTCATCATCAAAGGTTTTCTCAACCCTTTGTCTCTTGCTCCTTCGAGGAGCTTCTACGACTAGATCGTTGTCCTACTCAAAGATATCATAAATTGGTTTAGAAAATGGTGGAAAGTTTAGAAGTTTGATTAGTCTCATTTTCGATATTATCGTTTTGAACATTCTTAGTTCATGTTGAAGTACTGCGTACTGTTCTCATAGGAAAGATATTCTCAAAAAATGAAGTATCTCTAGATTCCATTATTGTGTTAACAATAATCTCAGGAGTTTCTGATTTAACTACTAAAAATCAATAGGCCGTGCTATTTTGAGCATATCCTAGAAAAATACAATCGACTGTTTTTTGTCTAAGTTTTCTCTTTTTCTACAATGGTATATTGACTTTTGCCAAACACCCCCAAGTTCGCAGAAAATTAACAGTAGGTTTTCTCCCCTTCCATCCCTTATATGAAGTAATCTCACTCCTTTTAGTGATTATTCTGTTTAAAACGAAAGTTGCTGTCAATATAGCTTCCCCACTATGCCTTAGGCATACCAGAACTCTCTAACATGGCATTAACCAAGTCTGTTAGTGTTCGATTTTTCCTCTCAGCTACCACATTTGATTGGGGTGAATATGGTGGTGTTAATTCATAAATTATTCTATGCTCAGAACAGAATTGAGAGAATTCATGAGAGACGTACTCTCTTCCACGATCAGATCTCAATCTTTTTATTTTCTTTTCTAATTGGTTCTCAACCTCAGTCTTATAAGTTTTAAAATAGTGGTGAAGAGCGAACACACGAACAACTTACTATTGGGCTTGATGAAGAGCAGGAAGCAGCGCAGGCGTGATGCAGTGAAGGCTCGATGCAGTGCAATGTGTAGTAGAAGCAGTCGCGCAAATGCGCTACCTAGAAACCTTATTACCGCCCCGTACAGGTTCTCTCTACGTCAATTGTTCGGAGGTCCTACTCTCCTCTCTTACCGGTGCACGCCGAGAAGAAAGGTCGACGAGGTTCGAATGCTTAACACTTTGTACAAGAGTGGAAGAAGACAATGGGAGAAAGAAATGGAGAAGTTTAGTTCCAAACCTGGACGTCTCTAGGCCTTTTATAGACGTGCTAATTACTCTCTAGTAACTGACGCCATTAGACTGAAATAATACTCAAGTAACTAACTCCATTATTCACTGGTAACTGCTCGTATTCAAACCAAATAATTAAGCAGTCTCATGACCAGTCAAAAGAGAGAGACGGTACAAGGTTTAGCAAAATAAGGTGGATATGGTCTGCCAAGTGACGCGCCACATCATAGCGCGGTCGCGCGTTGTAAGTCACAAGTCACGTGATTTTCATGCGAAAATACGCGAATACGCGCGCTCGTACGCGTGTGTGTTTAGCCAAAGCCATCCTCATGCCATCCACTTCTATAATTGAAAGAGTGGCCTGGAATTCACCTTATAAATTAGTCTCCCCCACCTTGTCTTAGCAATATGGTATTAAACCTTGAATGCTTTGGAATTAATAAAATGGGCCTCAATTTGTGGGCCTGTTTTTAACAGGTGAATGGGTGGAGGTCAACGTACATGTCCATCTCCTCTGGCGTGAGCTGGGCGTCATCGAGCTTCCCGCCCTTCTCGGCGAGCTCGGCCGACGAGAACTGCTCCCTGACGTCCCACTCCTCCGTCCTCCTCTTCTCCGACAGGAACCACCGCTTCTTGAGCACGGAGATAAGGTGTGACCGGAGCACGAGCCCGTGCAGCTCCGACACGCTGGGCCACGGCCGGTCGAGCACGAGGAACCCGTTGTGGCTTGTGGAGCGCAGCTTGTCAACGATGGTGGACACCTTCTCAATGACCTGAAGCGTGATGGGGTCCTCGTCGACGATGAGGTCCGTCATCCAGGGCTCCGGCTTGGGCTCCAAGAACGGCAAGCACTTGAGGTCGAGGATGATCTCGTAGATGCTCGGGTTGAAGGCATCGCTGACGGTCTTGGCGATGAGGAGCACGAACATGGTGATGGGGAGCAGGAGGAGGTTGTTTGTGAGCTCAAGGAAGATGACGTAGAGCAAGGCGGTCATCCTCATGGACCCTGACATGAGCGCCACCGCTCTGAGCACGGCGTAGAGGCCATGGTTGATGTGCACAAAGCGGGCGAGCGTGAGCGCGAGGATGCGGCCATAGGCGGAGCCCATGAGGATGATGGGGAGGAAGATCCCCGTCGGCACAGCGATGCCGATGGTGAAGAGCCCCTGCATGCAGTAGATGGCGAAGAAGATGAGCAGCGAGTCCAGTCGAAACTCACCTGCGGTGCCCGTGGACAAGAAGATGTTACGGGTGGCGTCGACGTTGGTGGCGTGAAGCAGGATGGTGAGGTCGTTGTACTACCCGGTGGGGCAGTTGTGTTGGATCACACATCACCACATGCACGATTATGAGTATCTAGTACTCGTTTACGATTACGGCATAAATGACTACAAGTATTTAGTGTTTATAACTACGACACACTCGACTACTCTCACACTACAGTGGTTTTACGATCACATTTCTGATGATATTACGATCGCACAGTACCATCAAGCACGGTGATTTTACGGCTGCACAAAGATCGTGACAACTTTGAGAAATCGACTACAACTACGAACACTTGAATACTTGGGAATTCCTATACTCGATTACGACTATGAGATAATGGAGTTTTTTTATGCTGCGCTAAAACTGTGCAGCTTTCTTCTCTGATTTATATGATGCAAATACAAAGCAAAACTAAAACTTATTGTCTATTCTTACGCCATGATCTGCTTCAGCCGTATCATTCCATGTCCAGCGTAACCACCGCTCTACTAACTAACAGTCTAACCAAGAATCATGGCCACGACATGAATTTGAGCATGTCTCAGACCACTAGTTATGACAGAGCAAAATGCAAATATGCAGTGCAATGGGCTTAAGTCCAACAAATCACCCCCTAAGTCTTTTACGCAAACTTCACCTCAACGACGCTGAGATTCTATCTCATCTCGATGAACTTGACTCACCCAAGCGCCTTGGTGAGTATATCACCGAGTTGTTTATCTGTGCTGACATACTCGATGTCCACCTTGCCATCTTCAATGCATTCATGAATAAAATAAAAAGGGTGTCGATATGCTTACTCCGTTCGTGATGCACTGTGTTCTTGCTTAGCGCAATGGCTGGCTTGTTATCCACTAGAAGCTTTATCATCTTCGGTGCTTGCCCGACCAGCTTAACATACAGTCAGCTCAATCAAACACCTTGACATACCGCCCTTGCCACCGTGATGTATTCCGCCTCATAGGATGAAAACGCAACAACTTTCTACTTCTGAATGTCCAAGTGATCAAACTCGTGCCGAGGAAGAACACAACTACAGTAGTGCTTCTGCGATCGTCGATGTCACCGGCGTGGTCACTGTCACTAAACCCCACCAGTGCAGCCTCTTGCTTTCCTGCCTTCTTGTAGCAACACCCGTAGCTTGTAGTGCCGCTAAGGTAGTGTAGGATCTGTTTCACCGCTGCCTAATATGATGCAGCTGGTGTCTCCATGAACTTGCACACGATCCCTACCACGTAAATGATGTCGGGCCTCGTATTGCAGAGGTATCGCAGACTTCCAACAATACTCTGGTACCGTGTTGCATCCACAACGGCACCAGTGTCATCTAGCATGGCAGGATGCAATTCATGCCGCACCGTCTCCATTCACTCCACCGGGGCGTATCCTTTAGCGACTAGACGCGCCTTGTGCCTTACCACTTTCCCTGCAGGGTCCTTCTTAACCTAAAATGCCCATTTGAGCCCGATGGCCCTATGTCCGACTAGAAGTGTGACGAGCTCTCATGTACCATTGTTGTGGATGACAGACAACTTTTCTTCCATCACCTGCTTCCAGCATACTTCTTTGAGTACTTGGTTGACGTTGGCTGGCTCCTCAGCAGCTAGAAGACAAATCCTGCTCTGCTCGACATCGACTTCCTCCGTACTGTCGTAGATGTTTGACAACTCCCAGTAGCGACTGGCTCAATGTCAGTGTCGAGCATGTCATCATGGGTTGGTAGTGTCACTAGTGGAGGTGGCCCATAGATGCCAGTGGAGGTGTTGTTTGTGGCTTCGTCGCCTGCGATGCCATCGAATCTGCTTCGGGTGTCGATGTCGTTGCTTCTTTAGTATCAACATCCGCGACGTCTTGCTCCGTGGTGTATGTCACGGTGAATGTGGAAGTTGGGCATGGTCCAGCACTGCATTCATCGGACTCCCAGTCCCATTGCTTATGTTTCTTGAACATAACATCGTGACTCACGTGAAGCTTCTTCGTCGTTGGATTATACACCATGTATGCCTTTGCTCCTTCCTCATAGCCAATGAACACCATCGGTGCCTAGCAGTCCGCTGGTTTATTCACACCCGACCTGATGTTCTTTACGTGCGCAATGCACCCAAAAACTCAGAGATGGTGCACCTTCGACTTCCTCTTGTGCCACACCTCATACGGTGTCTTGTTGTTGATACTCCATGTTGGCGCCCTGTTGAGAATGTAGACTGTAATTTTCACGGCCTCGCCCCAGAACGTCACCGGCACACCCATGATCTTCAGTAGATAGCGTGCCATCTCCACTACAGTCTGGTTGTGGCGCTCAACGACCTCGTTCTATTACGATGAGTATGGTGTAGTGGTATAGTGCTGATGCTGAGCTCATCACAATATTCGTGGAACTCGACGAAGTTGAACTCCTCACCATGTTCCGAGCGGAATACCCTGAGCTTGCCACTATGCTCAGTTTCTGCTAGGGTCTTGATTTTCTTGAAAAATTTGAATACCTCGTCTTTGGACATGAGCACCTCAAGTCACATATATCTACTATGATCGTCTACAATCAACAGAAAAAACTTATTACCTCCAACCGTCACTGGTGTGATCGGTCCGCACAAGTCACTATGCACCAACTGTAGTGGGTGCTCAGTGTGGTAAGTCGTGGCTAGCGGGAATGCCTACTTGCCAAGAGCGCACCCATCACAAAACTGCTTGATGTGATCGAACAGTAGAACCCCAGTAATCATTCCCTTTAGAGACAGGTTCCACAGGGCTCAAAAATTAATGTGGTCGTAGCGTCCATGCCACATTACCCATGCGCGTGAGTGAGCACATAGGACTAGGAAGTTTCAGCTTCAGAGTGTAAAGTCGGTTCCTAGTTTGATTCACCCGTGCCAATAATTTTTGCTCATGGTCGAACATGAGCAGTTCTCCGTCTATAATCGTCACCTTGTACCTGCTCTCATCCAATTGCCCAATTGAAATAATGTTGATACGGATATGCGAGATGAAGTATACCTCTGTGAGAGGCCGACGCTCCCCATTTCGGCGCTGGAACATGACAGTTTCCTTGCCACAGATGTCCACGAGCAAACCATCGTCGAATTTGATCGTCCCTTTCACTGATTCATTGTGCGTTCTGAACATCGCTCGAGATCCAGTCATGTGGTTGCTCACTCCTGTATCGAGATACCATACACCATCGCCTACGTCCGTCAGGATCACCTACTCCTCATTGAGGAGCACCGACTGCTGCTGGAACTTGTTGTCACTTGTGACAACTCGTAATGCTCGACTATGAGCAGTACGAGTTCTTCATCTTGCGTACGTGTTAGGTGCACCTCCTCCTTACGCTCGCGATGGGGCTTACGGTAGTTCTTGGAGAAGTGCCCCATATGATCATAGTTGTAGCACTTTACTTGTGACATATCACGGTGTGTGCTAGACAAGCCACTACCCTGAGCATTGTGCCCAGCTTTGTCACGCTCGTGACCTTGCTGCCTACCACGGCGATGATTATCGCCGCTACTACTGCTTCTCTGGTCTCCACCTGAGGAGTTGTTGCCCTGCTCCCGTTTCTTGGCACATGCAAGCCACTCCACCTCGGTGAGGTGCAAGCGCCTTCTAGAGCCACCTTTGTCGTCGACTCCATATTGCTCCACCACACGGAGCCGCCCAGTGAGCTCGTCGATTGAGAGTGTGCTTAGGTCGAGAAGCGTCTTGATGGAGATGGCCACCTGCATGTACCGTGATGGTATGACTTGTAGATACTTTTCACAATCTTGGATACCTCGATTGCGTCACCGAGGATACGAAGATTGTTGACGAGGCTAGCAATCCGCATCAAAAACTCATCGATGATCTCACCGTCCTTGAAGGAGATATCCTCAAACTCCTTGTGGAGCTTTTGCGCATTCACCTCATGCACGTGATCGACGCCCATCCGCTACACCTTCACGGCGTCCCACACCTGTTTTGTCATGTCCTTCGCGGCGAGCGTTACAGCATATTGGACGGCATCGCACGGAGGATCACAGACAATGTCATCCTGTCGTCACGGAAGTCAGCGTCGCTCGGCTCAATTGCTCGCCACAGGTACTGCATCTGCAAGTTGACTCTCATCACGAGAGCCTAGTTGGAGTAGCTCGTGCGCGTCAGCATGGGGTAGACCACCGTCCCCCTGCTCTCCCTTGTCACCTACTGCACTACCACCTCACGGCCGCGCACCCTCATCCTGCTGTGCCCACGGATCCTCGGTGGACTAAGGGACCCTAAAGGAGACTCTGATTCATCGCCAGACATTGTCGACAGGATCTCTTCACCGCTTTGATACCAACTGTTGGAACACACACACGACTACATGAACAACTACGAGTACCTAGTACTCATTTACGACTATGGCACAAACGACTACGAGTACCTAGTACTCATTTATAACCACGACACACTCGACTACTCTCACGACTATAGTAGTTTTACGACTGTTATAATGATTTAAGACTGCTATAGTACCACTACGACTGCTATAGTGATTTTACGATTGCTATCTTACGACTGCTACAGTATCGCTGCTGTAGTGATCTTACGACTGCTACAGTACCACTGCTACAATGATTTTACGACTACTATAGTATCGCTACTACAGTACCACTACGATTTCGAGTAGTCGACTACGACCATGAGCACTTGAACACTCAGGAATTTTTGTACTCGATTACAACTATGAGATAATGGAGTTTTTGGATGCGTTAAAATTGTGTAGCTTTTCTCAGCTTTTTTCTTTGATTTATATGATGCGAATACAAAGCAAAACTAAAACTTATTACCTATTCTTACGCCATGATCCACTTTAACCGTGCCATTCCACGTCCAGCATAACCACCGCTCCACTAACTAATAGTATAACCGAGAATCATGTCCATGACGTGAACGTGGGCATGTCTCAGACCACTAGCTATAACAGAGTAAAATGCAAATATGCAGTGCAATGAGTTTAAGTCCAACAAGTTGAACTACTTGAAGTTGCCGCTCTTCCCCATCGTCGAGCACGCATAGCTGAGGTTGTACAACCGGAGCACCTTGTGGAGGAGGTGGTTGTACAGGCTGTCGAGGACGTCGCCGAGGGTCATCGGGAGGTCACCGACTTGGTACTAGACTGCGATGTCACTGACATCGAAAAGGATGAGCCTGCCCTCGCTAAACAGGCCGCACCAGCCGTTGCAGCACACCTCGATGAACCCGCGCAGCACCACCACCACGGTGGTCGTGCTGAAGAAGGTGCACCATAGTAGCGCGCTCCACCACCATGTTGCCACCTCCTCCAGCGAGAACACACGTCGCCCACGGGGGAGCGAAACGCCACACACAATCCTGACGACGCGTCGTAGGTGATCAAGTCCCGCCAGTCCCGGTCATTGTTCAAGTACTACAGCCGCTGCCACCACTGGAGGCGATACCAGTCGAAGCCGCCCTAACTGAGCAGGTTTGCGAGGCACACACCGATGTGACCAGAGGCCCCTCCTTGCCGAGATCGAGCCCTAACGACATCGTTACAATGATGCCTATGATCTGCACTAAAAATGAAAAATTGTGCGTCGTGTTACTCGCATTTCACAAGAGAGTACGAAGAGACATACTTATGTGAGATTTTAGTCAATATAGATAAAATTGGAATAATATTTACTATAATCAACTTGTAGACCTATATTTAAAAGATACCCCATAAGTCCAAAAGAAGAGAATTGCTTTATAATATTCTCATGTTTTTTGGGCCCAAATCTGTCAGATTTTAGGACGTTGGATCTCCATCCAATGGATCGCTCCATACCCCCTCAAAAAAAGTGGTGGGCGTTTGATGTCTATTCAACGGATCCCCCATACCTCCCTTCAAAAAAATGAGTGATCTGAATCTAGGACTTAATCTAACTGATTTAAATCTAAAATATATACGAGTGTTGTATAGATACTCTCTAAAAGAATCCAACCATAGACAAGTAGTGTGTGTGTCATGTTTAGGTGGAAGGAACATACCTTGACAAGGAGCTGTGACGCACCGAACATGTTGGGTGTGTCGACGCCGTTGAGGTAGGCCTTGATCTTGGGGATCATTAACTATACAATTCTTTCCAAGAGTGGAAAATATGATGCTTAATAAGCAAACAAAGAAAACTCTGCCAAATTATTTTTAAAAGTCTTAACATGTGCTTGCAATGCATCTTGTCATCTATGTACACATATTTAGGGGGGCTCTCTTTGAATTGACTTTAAAAAGCAATTGATTCTTTAAACTTATATAAGTTCATTGTAAGAATTAATTGTTTTTCAAAGTTACAAAAGAATATACAACTCGTTTTTAAACTAATGGTATATTCAAAACTTAATTCTTCTCATATAATGTTTGTGTTGTCATCAATTACAAAAAAAAGAGAAGATTGAAAGTATCTAGATTCCTAAAAATGGTTTTGGTAATTAATGACATTATGTAAATATGTGACTAACATGTTTACTGAGTATTTAAAAGGTTTAATCATAATGATAAATGTGATATGTATGCTAAGGGTCAACATAAAGATCAATGTGGTTCAAGACAAAGGTATAAGTAGTCTAGGATCCTTTTTCTCTTTTTGCTTATATCGGTCTAAGGAGAAAAGGTGGTAGACCGGATTATAGAATAAATACTGTACTATTAAGAGGGATCATGACTAGTAACTTGATAGAATGTTCTTATGTCATTGGATCAATTTAGGATCATGCATGTGCTTAAAACTAAAATTGATAGCCAAATTGTGCACTAGCAAGAAAATCGAAAGTACTGAAGTGAAATCGGTGGTACTTCCGCATTCTGAAAGTACTGGTGTAAAACTGGCGGTACTTCCACTTGACCAAAGCTCCAAAAATCTGGAGGGTATATTTTTTCCAGAGAGCACCCTCAGAATCATTTTGTGTTTTTGGAAAATGGAAGTACCGAAGTTTCAATGGCGAAACTACCGTAGAACGGAAGTACCGCACATCTTAAGCGGAACTACTGGAATACGAAAATTCCAAAAATCCAGATGGTACAAATTTTCAAAGAGCACCCTTGGAATCATTTTGTCTCTCCAGAAAATGAAAGTACCAAAGTTTCAACGGTGAAACTATCGTAGAACAGAAGTACCACACATCTTGAGCGGAAATTTCGAAACACGGAAGCTCCAAAAATCCTAGCGATATATTTTTTTAGAGAGCACCAACTTTCGCCCTCGAAGCAAATGAAAGTACCTCATCAAAACTTTGGAACTTCCGAAGATCGAAACTGTCGCGCCTATAATGGTGGTAGTACCACACTGAATTTAAACGGCCAGTTCTGACGCTCTAATATAACTGTTACTATTGTTATAGTACATGTGTGGTAGTTCCACAAATTGTACAGCGGTACTACCGCTCACCCTGATTTTTCAGGATTGTTATTTGCAATGTCTATATTTGGTTGGTAGGGGTATAAATACTTCTCCACCAACTCAAGAACAGATGTTAGAGACTCTATTAAATATCCTTGAGCATTGAGCATTCTCACCACAACTCAATTTCACATTGTGCCTTTATTTAAGTTAGTTGAATTAAATCAAGTGAATTTTATCTCTAGATTGATCTTTGGCACTTGATCGCCGTCAATGAAGCTATGATTCTTTACTCTTGGTGTTTGCCGGCACCTAGACAGCTTGGCGCGAGATTGTAAGGTGAAGATTATGAAGAGGCTCTGCACTAACTTATGAGTGGCTTAATTCGTAGAGCCAGTCCAAGTTGCTTGAGCTTTTCTCAAAATGGATTAGGGAAAATCGACAAGTTTCCAAACACATGGTAAAACATCATGTGTCATTTGGTTACTTGTTTCTCTCTACTTTCTATACTTATATTTCTAGCTGTGTGATTGCTAAGGTTGTCATATTTACTTATGCTAGAAATATATTTGTAGAGATTATTACTTGTGGTGTTTCATACTTTCTAAAATTGTATAGGTTTAAAAATGCATTGAAATCTCACCTAGCTACATTTTGTGGTAATTAGTTTTAGAAGTCAAGAATTTTAGAACATCCTATTCGCCCCCTCTAATTAGTTATCCTTGATCCTATAGTATGGACTATACAAAGCCTAAGGCTATATTGGTAGCATCGAGCTCAACAGCCACAATAAATCAACTCCTCTTGCTATTATATATATCCCTTCTTTGGCAACCATGAGGAGAGGATATCATGGTGACGGTGGTCGGAAACGCACCAGGCCAACCCTTGCCCAGCCAAATATGTCCCTCCTACTGACATGGAGACACCAAGGATTGGCCACTGTTGCTTCCTACTTCGAGCTCGTGAGTAATGTCATTGCCACTGGCCACACAACAATACCCCACGAGTAAGCACGACGATGAAAGCAAAGGTGGATGTAGTTTATTTTTACCGAGAGGAATCAAATGATGGAAGTTAGCGTCTGTATCAAATGTCCCAGCGCTAGTAGCTCCCTTGTATTGCTGGTGTCTCACATTCCTATATGGCCAAGAAGAGTAAAGAACAATCCCATCTATACACCTGAGAAGAAAAGGACCAATTGCTCCTGTGTGCCTACCTACGTAGGAAAAGATAAATATGGGGGCATGCCCTTCAGCACCAAGCAAGTGATGTGAATGATTTATATAGTTCATTCCACCTCAAATATATCAGCTCATGGGAGGCCGCAGCATGCAGCCAGAGTCTGCAGCAATGCTCCTCCTCCCCTCTCTTCACCACCAATGCGATGGCCAGCGATTTGCAATAGAGGGAGCAGCTGCTTACACTCTCGTTCCCCCCCTCTCCATGGCTAATGTGAGGAGCTGGTGCGGCGGCCTACTATGCTCACACTCCTCCCTACCCCTCTCTCCATGGCCAATGACGAGGAGCTAGTGCGGTGGCCCACAATAAGACAATGGCATAGCCTATCCCTCGCTAGATTTGCGCCTACCGATGACAAGGCACCAGATTTGGACCCACCGACGATGACGCACCAGGATGGCCGCCTTCACCTCCTACTGTGAGCTCAGCTCTTTGTTGCCATAACTTCTTTCTCCCCAATGAGTTTATTGCAAACTCATTTGAGCTAGTCTCGATTGTTGCAATAGTTAAGTCAAATTGTTGCATGAGTTTTTTTGGATGGTGAGAATTATTTTTGCTTGTTGCTACATCCTCCAATAAGCTTTTGTTGTATATTTCTTTCAAATTGTTGCAACACCTTTTCTCCATTGTTGCAAGAACTATTTTTGTTTGTTACATTATATCCTTCTCAAATATTGTAGCATGTTATTTTTGTTGTAATGGATTGTTGATTTATTACACTCATGTATATTTTTTGTTCCAACAAGGTGGTTGTTTTCTTGCGTCATTTATTATAAGAGGAATTGTTGCAACGAGAGTGCAGTTTGTTTCAATATTAAGATTTCATTGTTGCACTTCATGAGTTCTTTTTATGCTAGATTGAACGGCCGAGAATTATCTACTTAAGTGAAATTTGCAATCGTTTGGACGTTCAATGTGTCGGATGCTTCACTCCATAGCTACTCCTACCTTATGATGAGGGATGGCCCAATTTTCCAATGAGAAGGATAACTTAGATTTGATATGACGTTGACAAAGAGGCTACTTAACCGAGACGACCAATTCCGTCCTGCAATCGCTACGCCACACCCTAGTCGATATTAACCGTACCAAGAACGCAGTTGACCTGAACACGAGATTCAATTCCTGTAAGCAATCGAAGAACAAGTAAGAACAAGATAAAGAGTAATATAACTATTGCGAATATGAATGAGGAACACAAAGAGGTTGAGGCATGCAATCGCAGTTGTTAGTCAAGTCGACAAAAGAACACACGACGAAGTTTCACGGTGAAAAACTAATCTAAACAAGCCTGAGTTACAAGGCCAATTGAGTCTCATTTATATGGACATGCAGACCCTTACTTATGAAAAGTTCTCAACACATAAAAAGTAATCAAATCATACTTGATTCTATCTCTCTTTCCAAAACTGAAAGATTGTTTTGATGATTGTGTTGCTCACAAAAGGAATTTCAGGATGAGGCCAGATCAGTTTGGAAAGAGAATGAAATAAGCTTTTCATGCTGTACTCACACATTCCAAATGAACTCTTGATGCGAAATCTATGAGCATTTAAAATTGGTCCTGTCAGGCTGAGTCAGCGTCGGCTTGTTTTGATGATTCCGATGCGCACAGAAGGAATTTGGAGGTGGAGTCAAATCCATTGAAAAGTGGACGAGCTCTTCTTTCCATGCTATACTTGCACACCTCAAACGGAGTTCGTATGCAAAAGTTATACATGTTTGAAGTCGGACCTATCAAGCTGACTCCGGATTGAACTGGAGACTGAATTAGATTCCAAAATGTGTTCTACTTGAACTCTTGTTTGAATTGATCCAAAAGTGACGTGGTGACCTTGAGCAAGAGTTGAAAAAGGTGTTGACTTGGTCTTGATATATTGATCAGTTTTCCTTTAGGTGGACCCCAACCACGAGCGCGTAGCGTTGATGCAATTCTCCTTGTATAGCTGGACAAATATACATTTTTATCTTTAGATAGTATCATATTCCCATTTAAAACAATTTAAAACCAAAGAAATGAATTCACCTTTTGTTTATTCTTGGAAATTTTGGTTGTATGAGTATGTGGCGTGGTCACATCACCTTACCTTATCCATCCACATCACCGACAAATACAAAAGCACTCATTCCAACCTCTCTCTCACACATGCATCCAGGTGCATGCTCTTATTCACCTCTCTGCTACTCTCACCCTCATGGATCTATCACCAGATGTCACCATCACCAATCTCACATATCTCTCTCCCTCATGGGCCCAGTTCGTGAACAACAACTTTCGACCCGTGAGCCTTGCCATGGCCAATAGAGCTCCATTACCGTAGGATCCTTACTGGTATCATTTCAACCTCCTACGGCGAGCTTTGCTACTCACCACCGTTCATGCTATTCCTTCTTTGGTAGGTTTGTTGCGGGTGTTTTCTCGAATTGTTGCGACTCACTTCCTCCATTGTTGCACGAAGTATTTTTTTGCTGCAATGTCTTTTTCTCAGATCCAGTAGCAAAATATAATTTTCTTGCAGTTGGAGTGATTTATTGCACAACAATATTTTTGTTGTAATGGGGTAATTATTTTGTTGCATATTTTTGTTGAAATGGATTATTACAATAAGTTATTTGTGATATTGCCGAAGATATTTTGAATTATTGCATATGCATCTACAAACTGTTGCAAGGATGCAACATCTTTTTAGAGAAAGATTTTTTTGTTTTTGAAATTATTTACGCATGGAGTATGCATAGCCTGAGGCCATAATGGTAGTGTCGAGCTCAACATCCACCGTAAACCAGCCTCTCTTGCTACTCTATCTATTCCGTCTTCGACAACCATGAGAGGGCATCATGGTAACGGCGATCAGAAATGCACCAGGCCAACCTTGCCCGGCCAAATATATCCCTCCTACTAACATGGAGACACCAGGGATTGGCCACAGTTGCTTCCTACTTCGAGCTCGTGAGTCATGTCATTGCCATTGGCCACACAACAATACCCCGCGAGTGAGCACGACGAAGAAAGCAAGGGTGGATGTAGTGTATTTTTGCCGGAAGGAATCGAACGATGGAAGTTAGCGCCCGTACATATCGAATGTCTTGGCGCTACTAGCTCCCCTATATTCCTGGTGTCTCCCATTCCTATATGCCCAAGAAGGGTAAGAACAATCTCGTCTATGCACCTAAGAAGAAAAAGGTCAATTGCTCTTGTGTGCCTACCTACGTAGGAAAAGATAAATATGGGAGCATGCTCTTCAGCACCAAGCAAGTGAAGTAAATGATTTCTATATTCCATTCCACCTCGATCAAAGTGGATATTCCATCTTGAATATATCAGCTCAAAGTGGATCACACCCCGAAGTGGTAGCTTAATTTCTTGAAGTAATTGTACTGCCATTGGTCACACGCTTGGCTTCAGTATCTATAATCTGCAACTGCACAGTTGAACAAGATCCAACTGCCCATATTAATATTCACATATGTACCTAGATATCAATGTTAGGTGTTAGGGCATGAGAACTTTCTTCAATCTTTGGCTCTCTTCTTTTGAATTTATGGTTGAGATTTCTACAGTAACTAGATTTCAAACGAAATGTCTTTTAGATAGAGTTTACAAGTAAATTATAGCTATGACTTTATCTATATCGATAAAAAATTATACGTAATTATTTTTCTCTGTTCCCTCTCAGTAAAAATTTATACGAGCCGTTTCCACGCCCGCGGGTGTCAGCCGATTGTTCGCTGGCTGTGGCCGCGCCCTCCGTTTCTCCTTCCCGTGCAACCCCCTTTTCAGCCTCTGTGCCACGTACTTTCTTGTTTTATTTACTAGTAAGCTACCCGTGCGTTGCAACGAAAAACCAAATAAAAGTGATATATACTTTATTGTTGACAAAAAGACATTGCTAGTTTTTAAACCTTTGAAAGGATGACAGCTCATGGTATGTATGAAAGAACATGAAAAAAGAATATATGATAATAGCAACAGTAAAGACATTATTGCATTAGGCAACCATATTTCATTGATGTTTTATTGGCTTACATAAATAAGAACAGAAGTATGAAGGAAGACACTCTCCCTATTCATGAAGGTTGAAGAATATACTACACAAAAGCAAAGTGAAAAGCATCGTGATTTTACGCAATCGTCCATCCGTCGTGATTTTCTCTCTCACTGCATGCAGAATATGGCGATCATAGTGAATAAACAACCAATTCATGTAGGGTACATATCTGAAGATAGCAAGATCAACACTAAATGTACCTATTAGTCTGCTCTCTTTATTGATGTACTACACCCAGGTTTGTGCACATCCGTTAAGTTCTATTTCATAGAGCTAGGAAATAAAAAGAAATAAGATGCTGGCAATAGTAGACCAGCAGTTCCAAATAGCTCCACTAAAAATTAGTAGGTTCTACAATTTCATATAGGGGCATATGAGCAAGCATGTATAGTAATTTAATGTAAAAGGGTATAAGCATGATGCTACCTCCAACAGGTGAAACATTGCATAGAGATTAGATGGCTACCTTCTCCTGCCAATAAACCCGCAAAAGAAAGAAGGGCCATCCAATTTAGCATAGTTCTTTGATATGACCTGTGATTCCTTAAGCAGTACTGAAATAATATACCACACAAAGGGAAAGTGAAAAGCACAAAAAATTAGAGCAGGATTATGCCTGTAAGGCAGGAACTTGACTCTGTACAATCTCCTATAGGAAAAACACTCTAGAAATCTAACCTTAGCAAAATAAAGGTAGCACATATGTATATCATGTGTATATGGTAAGTAAAACTGAACCATCATGCTAGCGAACCAAATTGCTGATGCCCTCTCCTCCTGAAAGCAACTAAGATCATTCACATGCATAATCAACAACAAGAAAATAGCTAACATCCTGAAACTGCTGATCTTATGTCAACTCTTACCAACAACTTTGCAACAGATCCTAAAATTTGACTATAGGTCAGCATTAATAGATTAGAGGTCCATACATTTGGACGTGCAAAATGTATCTAAGTTAGAAACATCCCAAATATGGTATAAGAAAGCATGCTATGATGTAGTGCTCTAGAGCCACACTGTTAACAAATACATGCGGAAGAGTTTTAGGCTAAAGCAAAAGGAACAGCTACAACATTCGGATAGGAAAATAAATCATAAGCGTGTTATAAGAACAACAAGGCAATAGCGGTTGGCGCTTACTCTTGATATATGTGTAGCTTCCCATCTAATTGCAGCATCATTCAAGCGGCTAGAATGCAGTGACAAGCACCGAAATCCAAAGGAGTTTAAGTGAGTACTTTACGATCTGTCCCAAGACTTCCGACGACATAGCATCCATGGAGCTTTGCGAGTTGACCAACAATCGCCAACCGCTCCCGATGCAAGAAACAAATCTGAGACTCTCCTTTCTTTGGTGAGTAGACCTCATAGAATCCAACATATGTTTGTAAAACCGGGCATGCCTGTGGGTGCGAACAGAATGTCGATTAGCATGTTGGGTCAAAGAATAGCTCACGAAAGAAATTTCAAAAACGAAGAGCTAAACGGATCGGTATATCTTTGGTTTTCATGACACCACAAGCAGAAAATTTCGAAACAGAGAGCTACATGGATCAAGTATACGCTAGTTTTCATCATGTCACAAATAGAAATTTGAAACATTAGCTACATGGATCGTAATAAGCTAGTTTCCATGACGCCACAAAGCGAAATTTGAGCAGTAGCTACGGATCAACGGATCAAGATATCGCTAGTTTCCATCACGTCATTGTCAATTCATCACAACAACCAAGAAAAGATCACTTGGCATTTCCCTTAACCACACACCCTTTATTCATTTGTCTCTAACCTTCCTTTTCTTCTAAATTACATACCACAAATTTGTGCAACCAAGGTGACTTTCTATAAAATATCATGACACGTGCTCCTTAAAGGATAATCTTTTTGGTCCTTCGCATGATTACATCCTTTCATTCATGATTTCTGCTGTCCATGCTTTAGAATTCAACTGAATAATTAAAAACATGACTAAGAAACTTACTAAGAAGCCCCAAATGATAAGAGAGTCGAATGTCACTTTGCTGAATCTTCCTCAGCTGCTCAGGCTTATCGATCAGACTGTATTCCTCCCAACCAGTCAATCCCGAAACAATGTCGCTCCCACCGAATCCCGAATGAGTGGAATCCACCACCCTCGCCACGCCAAACCCTTCTATAACCTTGACAGATCAAGAAATCGCCTGATCAGTAAACAAATCCTCTATGTGCAGACGAACGCACACCTATTTCTTGAGCAATCAACGAGAGAGACCAAGCGAAAAGGGAGGATAATTTGAAGAGGAAAATAAAAGAATTTTACTGATCCGGGCTTGAATGGGGGGATGTAGGAGCCGTGGAAGTCCCGCATCCAGCCGCGCATGTAGGGATCGCAGGAGAGGTATATGTTCTTCAGGGCCAGCGGCGCCCTGGGGGAAGCGCAGCGCGACGGTGTCGCCGTCGACGAGCACCATGTCGTCCTCCCTCGACGCGCTGCTGATGTACTCCCGTAGCACCGAGAGGACTCGGCGGCGGTGCGGAGGAGCGGGGTAGGGGGAGTAGAGGCGGCGGCGTGCGGGGTGGGGAGGCGGAGAGGAGGCGGCGCGTGGAGGTGGGGAGGCGGAGGGAGGGGAGGAAGCGGCACGCAGGGAGAGGAGGCGGCGGCGGCTGTGGGCTGCTACTCGGGCGCTACCTCCGGAGGCGGCGCGGTTGTGTCGGGCTCCACCATGGGGACAGCGGGATTAGGGTTCGAGGGTTTTCGCCTCCGATGTCTACACAGGTGCGGAGGCGGCGCTTGGAGGGAGGAGGGGAGGAGGCGGCGGCGTCGCGGGGTGGGAGGGAGGGTGGGAGGCGGCATCGAGGGGTGGGAGGAAGGGGAGGAGGCGGCGGCGCGGGGTGGGGAGGAGGAGGCGGCGGCAACGCGGGGTGGGGGGAGGGAGGCGGCATCGACGCGGGGTAGGGGAGGGAGGTGGCGACGGAGCGGAGGGGTAGGGAGGAGGAGGAGGTGGAGGCGCGGCGCGGGTGAAGATGAGGAGGCGGAGGCGGAGTGGGAGGGAGGGGAGGGGAGGAGGAGGCGGCGGTGGATGAGGGGAGGAGGAGGCGCCGAAGCGGAGGCGATTAGATCGCGAAGAGAGAGAGAGGGGAGAGGAGAGGGGCGGTCAAGATTTTTTTTATTCAGATCAAATGGCTGAGAAGAGGTATAGGAGAGGACTCATCAACCACCAACTCCTTCTTTTAAAGTAGTAAAGATATGGTACGAAAAAGGGCATTCACCGGGAGCTAGAGGAGAATCCGTAAATGGTGGACTACTGGCAGGAGCATGGTGTTTTCCCATGCAAAGCGTGCGAAACATACCCCCACAGCAAGGGACAAATGAAGTGCCCCTCACCCTCTTACATGCAGCCGCACGCCTTCAACTACTTGTCCGTATTCAGCAGTGCAGTGCTCCGTGCTTGTCAGCTGAAACACACTGCGAAAAGGAGTTGCAGATCCTGATGATTTGGTTCTATCCTATTTTGCTCTCAACTCCAAATATTTTGCTCCTAGAAGTTACTGAAATTTTCAGTCGTTGCAAAGCCAAATGCTAGCAAGGTCGAATATATTCAGGTGTTGTGCAGTGTTGCATATCTTTGTGCTGACCGCATATCCTAATCATGTTGTTCTATTTTTGTTCCTTTTTTGTGGCTAGTTTATTTCTGGAAGAAAGAAGATAATCTCGGCACCATTGTTGGCCAACATTTTGGATGTGCTTGGTCGGATGCCCCAACTTGCAATTGTGACTTATCGCAGTTTTTGTGAGTCCCTCGATTGCAGAAATGTGATTTTCGAATGGAGACATGAAGGTTCAGTTTATCTGAGACATGCCTTTAAAAATCAAAATTAGCTGCATATAATTTTAAAGATATTTAAAATCTAGATATATTTCCTCGTCTATTTGTTTTTAACCTCTGATGAAATTAAAAATGTGTTTGTCAGAAACAACGATGTGAAATCTTTTGTTACTTGGCCATCTGCAGGCCCTCGATCATCGGTTGCCAGGTGTTGTAAATTAGGCCACCTGTCCATACTTGTTTAGTTTTGACACCCATATCCTAGATTTGTAGTAAAATAATTTCTTTAAAAACATAAACTAGGCCACTTGTCCATACTAGTTTGGTTTGACACCCATATCATAGTTTTGTAGTACAAATATTTCTATAAAAATATGTTATCTCAAATACAAAATAATTATATATTATGAATGTATATTTCATGATGAATTTAGTAATATCAATTTCGTATTGTGAATCTTGATATTTCTTTACATATTGATGGTCAAAACTAAATTTATTTTAAAAATTTTAAAATGACTTACATTTGGAATCAGTGGTAGCAATGTTAAAAAAATTCTAAAACGACTTACAAAGCCGATTCAAAAGTTCTTTAATTTGTCAATTAGAAGTTCGGAATTGATTTGAATGTTCTCAAATACAACTAAAAACTTCTTTAATTTGTCAACTGGAAGTTCTTAAATAAGATTTAGACTTTCAATTCTCTTTGCACGAGGTGAGGCATCTGCCACTTTGTGTTTTTGGGCTGGCGACAACTGCATAGTATTCCCCATGAAACATATTAATCCATATAATTTTACTCATCTGTTTGTTTTGAGCTTAAATTGTGGTAATGTGTATTAGTCTTAGATCACAGGGATAATGAAAAATACTTCAAATCTATAAAATTTTGCTCAGCTATTTGTTTTGAGAAGAAGTGTGTGAATTTGCGCTTGTCACGTGCAACAATGTTTCAGTCTTTTGCTACTCGATCATCTTAATTTGCAGTTTTATTTACAAGTACCCCAAGTTCTGAATAATTTACTATTACTATGGTTTTAGGTAACTTTCGAGTTAGGCCACACCAGGTCCAGTCGCCGGTAGTACTACACTTTTTCAAAAAAAGTAAAATACATAGAGAGTCATTCAATTTGTAGAATATACCATCTAAGTTACACTACTACAGAAATCATCATCACAGACGGTTCTAAAACGTCATCACAAACGGTTTTTTGAATCGTCTGAATTTATGGGTCAGTGATAATCGAAAGTTATCATAGACGGTTTGTGAGCCGTCTGTGATAAATACAATACAGACGGTTTGTAACTAGAACCGTCTGTGAAAACACTATCACAGACAGTTCTATATATAGAACCGTCTGTGATACTCACACATCACAGACGGTTCTCAGTTTAGAACCATCTATGATATGTGATCACAAACGATTTATACTACAAAACCATCTATGATAATTCATTCTATACCTATTTTTTTTATTTTTCAGTTAACCTCAGAAAATATTAGCTATGCTTTTTGAAAACAAGCGAAAACAAACAAATACGATATCAAACATAGCAGAGAATATTTTATTTCCATTACAATCCACCCTTACAACATCACAAGATTATAATCCACCATTATAACATCATAAAATTACAATCCACCATTACAACATCACAAGATTACAGTCCACCATTACAATAGCAGAGAATATTGCATAAAACAATAGAAATAACAATGGAGGCTACGATGAAGAGAACAATGAAAGTAACATAGCAGAGAACAATCCACCATCACAAGCTCGGGTAGGCCTTCTTAGCAGCTACCTCACTGTAAGCTCCCAGGCAACAATGGAGGCTACGATAGAGACCTAAACCCTACATAATCAAATACTTGAAGAAACAATAGAGGCGGGAAACAATGGAGACCTAAACCCCACAGATGCATTTGAAGGGAGGGGTGGATGGGTTTGGGTGAGTATTTATAGAGGAGTTCTACTCGAACTCAGGCGGGAATTTATGAAATTTTAGAGATACACGAAGCGGGAAACATATCACAGACGGCTCTTAATTAAGAGCCGTCTGTGATATCCAATATCACATACGGTTCTTAATTAAGAACCATATGTGATATTGGCTATACATATACCGATACAAATACAAACAACTAGTTTTAAAGTATGAAATAACAAAGTTCTGTATAGCTTATATATGCCCATTTGAAAGGTTTCGACGAGATCTACAACTTTGCAGTTGAGACAAACCCTAAATTTTGAAGGGAAGATCAAAAATTTTGGCAAAAACAGAATTCAAAAACTTTTAATTCGAATTTAAGTCTACAAATGACTGATTTTGGGGGTCTTCGAGGTCGACGGGCGCAAGCTGGTTGTTTTTTTGGATCGAGCTCGTCGTTAGCTTTCCAACGAGTACAAAAACATCAAAAACGGACACCGTATACAAAAGTTATGCCTGTTTTACTGAAGGTGTGTCAAAACGAAATCCTACTCGAACTCAAACGGTAAATTATGAAATTTTAGGGATGTGTGAGGCGGGAAACCTATCATAGACAGTTTTTAATTAAGAAGCATCGTGATAGTCCGAATATCACAGAGCGGTTTCTTCGAAAACCGTCAGGATCTCGACTATCACGAGCGGTTTTTAGTTCCGTCTGTGATAGTCCAGTATCACAGACGGTTTTTCAGTAAAAACCGTCTATGATACTACTTCAGCAGCACAGACGGTCTCCAAATTAAAACCGTCTGTAATAGTGTACATCACAGACAGTTTTACAAAACCGTATGTAATTTGGCGTCTAGTATTAGGCTTTCTGTAGTAGTGTTACTATACTTTGAAAATGTATATCTAAGCTATCGATGTGAGATAAGTGGGTCATCAGTTCATCCAAATTGTCCATGCTGGTACATTAAAAACATGTGACATGTCGACTTCAATGCAATTTACAAAAAAATGTAGAACCCCTATGCATTTTTTCTAATAATGGCATGTGCTAGGACTGAACGAAAAAATAATGCATAGGGTTTTTTTGCGAATTTTCCATCAACTGCATGGCATGTAGAAGGACTGAAAGAAAAAATAACGCACATTGGTTTCCTGCAAATTTTCTGTCAACTGCATTGAAGCTGGCGTGGCATACCACGTGTACTTAATATACCAACGTGGACAGTTAGAATAGACTGATGGCCCACTTATCTTACATTGATGATCTACATATGCATTTTCAAAGTATAATAACCTAAATGACACACCTATACAAGTTGAATGACCCTTCGTGCATTTTGCTGAAAAGAAAAAAAATAAATTAATGGTACTTTGTTGTACCTGAGTTTGCAGTTCTATCATGATCCCAACGTTGGTACACGTGCCCACTAACACCCAGTCCCCACGCTGACATTCTCCCCTTACGTCACCCATGAACCGCACCCATGATCCCATCACCCCTCACGAGAGTATAGAGCTGATTGCATATTTGGTACTGTAGCAAGCTTTTTTTCCCTTCAAAATTGCCCCTTAAATGTATGTTTTTTAAATTTAACCCCCTCCACTACTGCGAGAATAATGGCAAGCAACATATGCACCTATCGAGTTCTCCCATTGTGATAGGTGGTGGCACTCGTGACAACACAAGTGAGCTCGGTAGGATCGGTCTGACACCCACCTGCTGAGCTGGTGTGCTTGACACCCTCCTGTCGAGTATAAGGGCACGATACCTCGCATATCACCCACCTATAGAGTTGGGTGTGCTTAGCACCTTTTTGCCTAGTCTAGAAACACAAGAGCTTATTGCTATGGTTATCATCAGCTGTGATTAAGGAGCTCGGTAGGTGATACATAGACGCCAAATTTAATAAAGCAGACTCAATTTTGAAAAAAAAAACGCTACCGTGCCAAATATGCTACGACTTCGAGAGCGTGCGCCGTGCTGTCCAATTGGCTACTTGCTGGCTACTCCTCCCCCCTTTTCTACTCTCGCCCCCGCCGCCGCCTCCACTAAAACCCTAGCCAGCACGAGCCGCGCCTCGCCCGGATCCTTCCTTCCTCGCCTTCCTCCCGGATCCCGGCGCAGAGGCAGCCAGGCAAGCCCCAGATCCCGTGTTCGCCACGGCGCGCGCATCTGCTTCTTTTCACGGTTCTTCACGAATTTCTCCGAGATTGTTTGGTTGAGAATTGTGTTTCTTCTCGTCGTGCAGCGGCGGCGGTGGGTTGGGATCCAGCCATGTCGACCAGCAAGGGTGGTGGAGGCGGAGGTGCGTTCTTGCTCTTGCCCTTGTTCTTTCTTCGTCTTCGGACTCTTGCGCTGTTGGTTGGGCTGGGTTCGGTGGTTTTGTGTTTTCTCTGAGGTGGTTTCTTGGTTACAGGGAAGAAGAAGGAGGTGAAGAAGGAGACGAAGCTGGGGATGGCGTTCAAGAAAGACGACAACTTCGGGGAGTGGTACTCCGAGGTGCGTTTTCTTTGGCCTTTTCTGTGCCATGGGGAGATTTAGTTCGTAGATCTGGGCGAATTTTGCTGTAATGTGGGGGCGACGAGGTGTTCATGTGTGGTGGAATTTAAGGCGCTGGTAGAGATACTAGGGGGCAAGATTTGGTACGGTGGTTGCAGAGAAAGTTTTTTGTGCTGTAGGAGCTAAAAATTTGTGCCTTTGGTAGCAAATAATACTGCATGAGTTCGCAATGTTGGTCTCCTTGTTAGCTGCTACTGCTGCTGTTGCTTTTTTGGAACCGTTCTTGGTCAATTGCTCCATTCCTATGTTGCTGTGGAAGAGAAAACTAACAAACTTTAAGAATTTGGTAATGTGTTGTGTTAGCTATAAGTTTTTGCCTTTTGAGTGCGATATACTGCATTAGTTCACTTGTGCCCCTGTTACCGGTGCAGTGGTGCTGATAGTTACCCTTTCCAAGCTGTTCATCGTTGTTTGCTCATTTTACCCCTTTTTGCATTGTTGCGATAGCAAAAACAACAAACTTCAATGATTTGCTGTGTGCTAGTTGGATGATTAGTTGCTACGTGAACAATGATTTCTTTTTCAAACTAAAATTAATTCTCGTTCTTGCTAGGGTGCTTATTTAAAGCTTTGTTGTTTGTTCCTCTAGGTTGTCATTAACAGTGAAATGATTGAGTACTATGACATCTCTGGTTGCTATATTTTGAGGCCTTGGTCGATGGAAATTTGGGAATTGCTGAAAGTAAGTTTCCTTAATACCCTCTGAAATTCAACTGATCATATTTCCCTTCTGTGCAATGAAATATAAATATCCTTCGTTGCAAGTTTTGAACTCGTGTAAATGCAAGCATCTGTGGTGATAAAAGAAAGCCATCTCTATGTCTGTAGACTTTTTGAGTGTCATCTAAAACTGCTTGTTTTGTCAAGTTTATGTGCTACCTTCTTGGCTTTTGCTTTAACTTTTTTGGTAACTAATTTTGAACCTCCCGTTATCCAATCAAAATTTGATATGTTGAGTTGTGATCCCCTTTGACATTTTAATCTGTTCTCACCATGTTTATTTCAGCATTATACATATAAGTACTATTTTTCTTCATCTATGTTGTGCTGTCTTGTTCAAAAGTGGCTGTTGCATCTCTTTGAGCTTCTCTAATCAGTACCTAATGACTCTAAATTGTGCGGAAAGCTATTATTTTCAGCATTAAGGCTGTTTGTTTCTATATTTTTAGCTTGTCAAGTGGTAATGACATTATTATAGCTCTGTTCCTTTTAGTAATCACTATGTGATTTGGTGCAGGAATTCTTTGATGCAGAAATTAAAAAGCTGAAGCTGAAACCTTATTATTTCCCTTTGTTTGTTACTGAGAATGTTCTACAGAAGGAGAAAGACCACATTGAGGGCTTTGCACCTGAGGTGTGCCTTTTCTTCTTGTCCTTCACACTTCACTCCAGTGTTTTCTATTTCGCCAGTTAGGATATGGGTTAAGTTCTGCCATTCAGCCTTTCCTACTGTGGCAGTAACTTCTTTTGAAAAGATAACAGTTGAGAGAAAAAGAATACCTACATGAAATGATGCAGAAGTCTTGAAATCGTTCTTCCTTTTTTTTTTATCTGTACACACCTCATATCCCATAAAATCAGAGCTGTCATAATCATCTGCAGTACACCATTATTTATTCTTTCTTTCTTTTTGGTTATGATGGAGGTAATTAGACCTGAAACACTCATTTCATTTGTGAAATTTTGTTATGTAATTCTCATGAAGAAACTCCCTTGGCTCCTTATGAAACTGTTGTTCTTAGGAAAGGTTGGTGTTGGATATATATAATTTAAATTCAAACACCCCTCATGAAAAGATACTATCTGTTTGTAAAAGAAAAAAAGGAATGAACAATGTGTCCTGCCAACTTATGTGAACTATGAACTAGTAGTTGGCACAGGCCAGGCCACTGCCTTTCATTTAACTTCTGACCAGAGTTTTGTCAGACCAATGAAATTGAATAATTGAGTGGCTGTGTTTGTTGGCAGCTGGCACTGCTTTCCATCATTTCTGAGGTAGTTTTTTTAGTCCATTATGTTGCAGATATGCGGTGGGGTTAATGTTTCATGAAATCTGTTATATCTTTAATTAAATTTCTTTCTGTGCTATGGTCCTACTAAACTGTGTGACAAGGTTATTAAAACGATGCGGTGAGGCGTGGCAACTCACCACCTTTACGCCACAATATTGCTTATGATGTGTGGCGTGATAACACCATACACATATCTTAACCTAGTTTGGTAACAAATTAAATCGACAATGTAGTAGAACATGCATACACCATATCACCAAGCCATAGCAGTAGCACCAAGCATACACCATATCACCAAGCCATAGCAGTAGCAGGCTAGCAACCATAGCAGTAGTACCAACAGTCCAACACGAAGCAATCAAGCATATCAGATGGAAGCCATAGTAGTAGCACCAAGCCACCAAACCATACACATGTGCCATAGAAGCTAAAGCAAAAGGCCAATAGCAAGAGGTCAAAATCAATCACTTTTTCTACCCATCGGATGAATAATTAACGGTCTAGATCATCTCATCCAGCCCATATAAAAAACCATAGCCCACTCCCTAATCCTAACTCCTCCCTCACTCCTAGTTGCCACCACCACCACCATCCCATCTGGTGCACCGCTTCCCTGCAGCTGCTACCGCCTCCTCTTCCTCTGTCGATGCCAATTGCCTCTCCCATCGTCTTCCACTATCGACACCGACCACCTCTCCCCTCGTCGGCTCACCCGCCTCTCCCGCAGATCTGTGGCGTGGAGGGGAGGTCGTGAGGCCGACGGATGGGAGACGACGGAGGAGAGATAGGAAGGGAGAGGGCAGAGGGGACTCAGGGGAGACACACGAAGGGTAGGGGTGGCGGGCGACGGTGGAGGGGAGATGAAGAGGGGGG
Organism: Melocanna baccifera; assembly: GCA_036346265.1. NCBI lineage: Eukaryota > Viridiplantae > Streptophyta > Magnoliopsida > Poales > Poaceae > Melocanna > Melocanna baccifera. The sequence continues at coordinate 6,561,796 of CM070708.1, forward strand.
GGGGGGAGGTGGAAGGGACCTCAGTCGTTATGTGGGATTCCGGCGAGGCAGAGGCGGAATGGACCTTAGCTGCCTTGGCCACTATTAGAATAATTAGATATATTTCCATATATGCGTTTACCATGTATGCGCTTTCCATGTATATGCTTTCCATATATGCGCTTACCATGGATGCGCCTTCCATGTATATACTTTCCTTGTATGTCTACTCCAGGCCAATATATATACAAGCCACCCCAGCCCTTTAGCTGTGTGGTGTTTGCCTCAATCTCTCTACCTTTCTACATGGTATCAGAGCCTACCTGATTTTCCGTTGCCCACCTCCTCTTCCGCAATCTGCACCAACCAACCGGACGCCGCCTCCTCCTCACGAACACCACCGCCGCTTCCTCTCCGTGGTCGCCTTCTTCCCGAGGCCGCCGTCTGCACCAACACCCGACCGCCGCCTCCTCACGGACGCCGCTTTCCCTCTTCGAACGCCATCGCCAACTCCTTCCCTGGAGGCCGCCGCCGTTGTCGGAGCGCCGCGCCGTCTGCGCTGGCCATGCGTTGTGCGACCGCCGTTGCGCGGCCGCCTCTCCTCCACTGCCGGCGCCACTGGCTTGCCTTGCCGGCCGCGCCTCGTGCTCTCCGTCGCCGCGCCTCTCCGCTGCCGCCGTGGGCCGTCGCCTCTCCGTCGGCCACTGCCTCTCCGCCGGCCGCCGCCTCTCCGCCCACTGCTCCCTCGGTGCCTCTTCGATCCAGATCTGGATTGCAACCTATTTATATAGGTAAAAAAAAGAAGATCTGGTCTTACGCCGCGCCTCCCCGACCATGGCGAGCCCTCCCGCTGATCCGACTATTGCCGCCGCTGCCGCCGGCGCGATAGCGCCTGTCGCCCCTCCGATCGTCCTCAACCCCTACTGCACGGTCGTCAAGTCCCATGTGCCGACCACTCTCGATCTGAAGGCGCTGAACTACTCCTGATGGTCCAAATTCTTTCGGACCATGTGCACGAAGTTCGGCCTCCTCTCCCACATCGACGGCGCAGGACACGGCGCGATCGCGACGAGGCTAAGCGGGTCCTCGCCGACTCGCTGCGTTCTCGGTGGCTCTATGGCTCGTCTCGACGACATCCTCGACTCCGCAATGACAGATCAAGAGACTGCACGAGATCTTTGGGTCGCGATCGAGGCGCTGTTCCGCGACAACAAGGAGTCCCGCGCGGTCTTCCTCAACAACTAGTTTCACTCGCTTGTTCAAAGCGATCTGACCATTGTCGACTACAGCCAGCAGATGAAAGTCCTCGCTGACGAGCTACGCGACATCGGCCACCCCGTCACTGACACGCAACTCGTCCTCAACCTGTTGCGTGGCCTCAACCTGCGCTTCTCCACCACCGCCGACGACATCGCCAACTCCGTACTGTTCCCCTCCTTCGCTAGGGCACGGTCCATGCTCGCTCTTAAGGAGACTCGCCTTAGCAACGAGGCAAAGATCGCCACCACCACAACACTGTTCGCCTCCAGCGGCTCCTCCGGCTAAACGTCATCGACCACTACTCAAGCCGCCAATACTCGTGATGGGCGTCGCGGTGGCGCGCAGGGCAGGTTCGGCCGTGGCACCAGTACCGGTTTTCAGGGTGGTCGCGTACCACCATCTCCATCGACCGGTCCCTGGTTCTGCTTCAACCCGTGGATCGCCCTACCGCGGTCGGTGGCGCCTCGCCGCTCGGCCTCCTCGGCGCTCCACCTCAGGCTCATACCGCCTTCACGCCGTCCCAGCCTTCCACCCCGCATACCTGGGATCAGCAGGGTCTCATTACTGCGTTGAACCAACTGGCTGTCCAAGGACATGGTGGCTGGGTCATGGACAGCGGCGCTACTTCCCACATGACGATAGACGACGGTACACCTCTCTTCCCACCCTCCACCTCATTCGGTTGTTACTGTTGGCAACGGTTCCCGTCTCCCTGTCGTTTCTCGTAGTCACACTTTTCTTCATACACCAACCAACCGTTTTCTCCTTCCGAACACTCTCGTTGTCCCTAACCTAGTCCACAACCTTCTTTCTGTTAGACAATTCACTCGTGATAACCATTGCTCTATTGAGTTTGACGCCTTTGGTTTTTCTATTAAGGATCTCCGGACACAGCGTATGATGCTTCGCTGCGATAGTGCAGGCGACCTCTACACCATACCTCCAGTCGCCACCTCAGCTCCACCCAGCACCCACATCGTCGTCTCCTCCCAGTTATGGCATCAACGTCTTGGTCATCCCGGCCTCGTCAGCCTCGACACCCTACATAAAAACTCGCTCATCTCATGTAATAAAGTAGACCGCTCTCTCTGCCAGTCCTGTCAACTTGGCAAACATACGCGTCTACCTTTTGTTACCTCTTCGCGCTCCTCTGCGCCATTTGAGCGAGTTCATTGTGATGTGTGGACATCTCCAGTTCCTAGCATATCTGGTTTTCTTTACTATCTAGTGTTGATGATTTCTCTCATTATTGTTGGACTTTTTCTCTTAAAAAGAAATCAGAAGTTTCCCATCTTTTAGCAGATTTTACCGCCTATGTTAGCACACAATTCGGCCTTCCTTTAAAATCCATACAGGCCGACAACGGCACCGAATTTGTGAACCACACCAACACATCCTTCCTTGCTTCCCGCGGCATTACCCTACGCCTCTCTTGCCCATACACCTCCCCGTAGAATGGCAAAGCCGAGCGCATCATTCATACCCTCAACAATGTGGTTCGCACGCTCCTGCTTCACGCCACTATGCCTCCCAAGTATTGGGTTGAGGCGCTAGCAACTGCCACCTATCTCATTAACCGTTGCCCATCCTCCCCTGTCTGTGGTGACATTCCCTATACCCTCCTTCATCGCTCCCCACCACAGTATAGTTATCTCTGGGTTTTCGGTTGTCTTTGTTTTCCGAACCTTTCTGCCACTTCTGCCCATAAGCTTGCTCCATGTTCCACGGCCTGTGTCTTCCTCGGTTACCCTTCTCACCATAAGGAGTACCGCTGTCTCGATCTCGCCACCAAACGTGTCATCATGTCTCGCCATGTTGTCTTTAATGAGAGCATATTCCCGTTTGCCAGTAGTGATCGATCTTTACCCCCTCCCTCTTACTCCGACTTTGATTTCCTCGACGTCGACCTTGCCATGTCGGTGCCTCGCACTGCTGCAATGGCACCCTTGCAGGTACCCTAGATGACTGCTCCACCACTGCATGGTGTCGAGCGATCATCTCCTTCGCCCTGGCGCCATCCGTCGCCGCCACCACGACCGCGCGTGCATCCGGTTTACTCGAGACGGCCACGTCGCGGCTCCTCCGACCCATTTGCAAGGCCGCTGTTGCGCCGAGACTCGGTGCCGACTACGTCAGCGCCTTCCTCGGACCATTCGATGGTGACCGGGCTCGATGCGCGCCGATCCTCTCGTGGAGTTTTCTCCCAGCGGCCGACCGGTCTCTCCGCCGCTGTTCGACGAACTATCGTAGCGCCCTCGCTGATCCCAACTGGCGCGTCGCGATGGCCGAGGAGTACAAGGCCCTCATGGACAACGACACCTGGTGGCTTGTCCTGCGCCCGCCTGGTGCTAATGTCATCTTCAGGAAGTAGATCTTCAAGCACAAGTTTCACTCTGATGGCAGTCTGGCCCGCTATAAAGCGCGCTGGGTTGTTTGTGGCTTCTCTCAGCAGCACGGCCTAGACTACGACGAGACATTCAGTCCGGTGGTCAAACCGGCCACCATCCGGACTGTTCTCTCCATCGCAGCATCCCGCTCTTGGCCGATCCGTCAGCTTGATGTCAAGAATGCCTTTCTCCATGGCACTCTTAATGAGACGGTATACTGCCAGCAGCCCTCCGGATTCGTGGACCCTGCTCGTTTCACCAATGTGTGTCTTCTCCAGAAGTCCCTCTATGGTTTAAAGCAGGCTTCCCGAGCATGGTACCAACGGTTCGCCTCCTACATCTGCGGCATCGGTTTCGTCGCCTCCTTCAGTCCCGACGCAGCTCTTTCAGGATTTTCGATCCAGTCTTTGCGTCCGGACTGCCGCTATGACTGCGGGCGGGTATTAGAATAATTAGATATATTTCCATATATGCGCTTACCATGTATGCGCTTTCCATATATATACTTTCCATATATGCGCTTACCATATATGCGCCTTCCATGTATATACTTTCCTTGTATGCCTACTCCAGGCCAATATATATACAAGCCACCCCAGCCCTTTAGCTGTGTGGTGTTTGCCCCAATCTCTCTACCTTTCTACAGCCACCTTGCCGTTTGCATGCCAAATGACGGCGATATGCGACGCCATATCGACGCCTTAACAACCATGCTGTGCATGCTTATTAAGTCGTCGACTAGTCGACAAGTCGATAGCCAAGAGCCGATTGGAGCTGGTGACTCGATTTGCGCTGGAAAAAGTGAGGAGAGAGACCGCCACCGGATCTGCCACCGCCGCCACCAGATCTGCCATCGCCGCCGCTGGATTTACCGTCTCCGCCGTCGGATCCACTGCTTCCGCCAGATCGGGTCTCCTCCGCACCTCTTCGGTTCCGGTCTCTGCCGTGGTGCCGCTTCCTGCTTCGCCGGGCGGCAAGTAGACTCGCCGCCTCCTCTGCGGCTGCCGCTTAGGGGGCGGTGGAGAGTGGCGGCAGGAAGAGGGAGCGGCTGCCGGCGAGCTGGCTTGACCTCGCCAGCACCGGAGATGGGGAAAGGAGAGAGGGAGTGAGGCAGTGGGGGGTGGAGGTTGGAGAGAAGGCGAGGCAGTGGGGGGGCGGGGGGCGGAGGTCGGAGAGAAGGCGAGGAGTGGGGGGGGGGGGGCGGAGGTCGGAGGAAGAAAAAAGGTAGCGGGGGGGGGGCAGGTTATAAGGATTGGCATTTTGCAATTTAGCCTCCTTATTTTTTGAAATTGCAATAAAGTCCTCTGTATATAAATATTCATATAAACAGTACCTGTCGACTAGTCGACCGACTAGTCGACAAGTCAGTCTTTAGGAGGGTAGTGTCGATTTATCGACTTAATAACCTTGATGCTGTGCCATAAATATTTCACCTTAAGACTTCTATTTATTTTTTATATTGTCCTCTTGCCATTTATGTAAAAAAGGTAAGTAACCTATTCATTTGTATTCATCTTGTAGGTAGCATGGGTTACTAAATCAGGAAAATCTGACCTGGAAGCTCCGATCGCAATCCGTCCCACAAGCGAGACAGTCATGTATCCATACTTCTCTAAATGGATAAGAAGCCACCGAGACTTACCTTTGAAGTGTAACCAGTGGTGCAACGTTGTTAGATGGGAGTTTAGCAACCCAACTCCTTTCATAAGGTAGAATATTGTTGGTGGCTTATCACTTTTCTCTATGCACTTCTCCCAGTCTGCCTTATTTCCTCTAGTGCCCGCAAGTCATCAGTGTCTTACTAGTGCCTAATTGCCTGCTTTGCTAGTATATTCTTCCAAAGGCAGAATATTCATTTGTTTGCGAGTGAAATAAGTACAATGTCACAAGGTGGCTGGCGAAGTGTTAAGCGTTTCATTTATTCCAAAGGTCAAGGAGATCCCATTTTTCTTTTCTTTCTATTAAAATAATGAATAGCTCTAGCATCTTGCCAACATTGTGATTTTGAGGTAGACCATTTGAAACAAAAGAACCAAAGGAAGATTGGGGAAATGAGGCTTTTGCAACTTTGGAATTTACCCTGAAAATTTTCACCCTGGGTAGTTTATGTGTTCAACATGGTATTTCTGTACGGTATTGGTATCCATAACACCTTCCATTCGAGGTGTTCTTCGTCCTACTCATGGGTGTCATCTCTGTTACATTGTACCAATATGATGCTCATTAACTGAAAAACATGATGGTTTCTTAATTTTTGTCAATGAATCTAATAATGTAAATTTTGAAATTTTCATGCACCTTATGTTTCTGCGAAGGTAAATTTTCGGCACACACAGAGAGGGTGGGGGGGGGGGGGGAGATTCTCATCAGCCATATGGGCTAAACATTATTGAACTGTTCTCTTCAGGAGCCGTGAATTTCTTTGGCAAGAAGGGCATACAGCTTTTGCAACTAAAGAGGAGGCAGATGAAGAGGTATTAACTACTTATTTCTTCACTATTGTGATGTATTTCTGTTGTGAACTAGTAGTATTGAGTTGGTTTTATCCAGTATGAACAAATGATTTTATGAAAACCTACATGTTAAATGTCAAAGGGATGATCAGTTATTTATGATAATGTTCTTAGGTTCTCCAAATACTGGAACTCTACCGAAGGATATATGAAGAATTTTTAGCAGTTCCAGTGTCTAAAGGGAGGAAAAGTGAGATGGAAAAATTTGCTGGTGGACTTTATACAACCAGTGTTGAGGTATTGATACGAAAATGTTTGCTGCATTCCTGCTGCATGTAGCTTTCTTAAGCTGTCCTGGTGAAGAGGACAAGTGATTTCTCAAGTTTCCTTTACTGCTAACTTAAAGTTTATAATTTTTCGAGGCCTTCATTCCAAACACCGGCCGTGGTATACAAGGTGCAACCTCCCATTGTCTTGGTCAGAACTTTGCAAAGATGTTTGATATCACTTTTGAGAATGAGAAGGGTGCAAGATCCATGGTGTGGCAGAACTCTTGGGCTTACACCACCCGCTCGGTAATTCTTATATGTATTTTTTTACTTGAAATGGATTTTCATTTAGACTCTCTTCTTGGTTTTCCTTTTTCTACTGTTAAAAGTTTTGAAAATGTGAATGAGGCTCTCAGCCTCTCACTTTATATACTTATATTTTTATAATTTCACATCCTGCTGTTTGATATGTATTGAATAATAAGCCTATAAGTTCGACTTCGCATTTATGTTTTTTTGTGTCTTTGGGCTTTGTCGTTTCAACATGAGTAGCTACTTTTCTAAAAAGAAAATATTCTGTTAACTTTGCCAAGGCATTCACAATATTTATAAAGAGGAACTGGCAAGGTGGGGGATGCCGGTATACATCTGGACATGTTTTTGGTGATTAAAAATATATTGTATATTGGAATTAACCTAATTTTGGACATTTGTTCATAAATCTTCACAATGGTAGCTATGGTCACCTCATGTAGCCTTAGCCTAACTTGAGCAGTTCCTATCTCAAAAAATTAAATAAAAATATCACATAAAAATAAAACTATAAAAATTGGTGTTCCATTTTATTTATCCATCATTTTGTCAAGAAGTTAGTGTGCATGGGTCAGGGGAGGCCTACTCCTAGCACTTTGGAGCTAGCTTTTGTGCTCTGGACATGTTTTCGGTGATTAAAATATATTGTATATTGGAATTAACCTAATTTTGGACAGTTCATAAATTTTTGCAATGGTTGATATGTATTGAATAATAGGCCTATAAGTTTGTGGCATTTATGCTTTTTGTGTCTTTGGGTTTTGCTGTTTCAACATGAATAGCTACTTTTCTAAAAAGAAAATATTCTGTTGACTTTGCCAAGGCATTCACAATATTGATAAAGAGGAACTGGCAAGGTGGGGGATGTTGGTATACATCTGGACATGTTTATGGCGATTAAAAATATATTGTATATGTAGAGTATGCATATTTATTTTGTATTAACGTATGTGTAGGTGTAGGGTTGTATTTGCATATAGTCCCTTGTGTTATATATATATCTTGCCCATTGGGCATCATGAATATATGTACAATATTCATAACATAGTATTAGAGCTAGAGCACTAACCCTAGTTTTTCCACTGCCATCCCACTGCCCTGCCACCAGCCCACGATCAAGCCACCAATGTCCGCCGCCCTCCCTCCCTGTTTGTCTTCCCGCGCTGCAGCCAACCATCTAGGGCCGCACGAGTCGACCATTGATCCTTGAAACGCCGCCGCCGCCCCTGGGTGGTTGCGTATCCTTGGCGCTGACGTTGCCATCGCCGACGCCGACGGCGGCCGCTGCGCTCGATCTTTGCCTTTGCGATGTGTCGCTGCTCATCGCCGCCAACGTCGTCGGCCACCTTGCGTGCTCCTCCTGGGCTGAGCCTGACTTTGGTTCGGTAAATAAGGAAACCGATTTGGTTTCCTTATATTAGAGTTTGCTTTCTAAAAATAAATAAAGAAATAAAACGTTGATCTAACCGTCGCGCTGTCCAGCGTCGCCTGTTAGACTTTGTTGCCTTCGTCGCCACACCGTACAGCGTCGCCTACTGATGGCTTCCGTTCCATGAGCTGCGATCCCATTCTCGGGAACAAAGCTCCATGTGACGAATTACAGTCTACAGGTTGTGGTTTTCACTCATGGAGATCATGCTCGATGGTCTCCGTCTCTGGGGACATATCACCGGTGCTCGATCTTGCCCGCCATCGCCGGTTTAAACTCCTCCCAGGCAGCTTACTTTTGCACCTCCTGCAGAAGATGAGGCCGTCAAGGAGTCAGAGGCTGCTGCTGCTGATGAGGCCCTTCAGTATGCCACAAACGCTTTCGAGCGCTGGTGTACTGATGAGGCCTGTTTCGAGCTATCCTAGTGGCCTGCGTCGGTGACTCCATTTAGCTAGACATTGTTGGTCTGTGATATAGGGGTGCCCGATCTTCACGACGTAGAATCTCACTTGAAGGGTAAATATGTGGCTAACCTGAAATCCTGTGAATTCTGATGAACAGAAGCACGCGATTGTCTGTCTTGATTACAGATTCCCACGTACCGGAATTCAAGTAGTAACACACTCTGGATCTCTGTCTTCTCACTACACCAAGATAGACGACATTGCTGGTCCGTGAGGAACAATAAGAACACTGTTAACCGATAATTTAGTGAAACGCTAACTAGTCAGCTTCTCAACTTCCTTGGCAGCATGGTATAAACCAAAGAGCAAAAAATTGCTTTGACTCAAAATTAATGTTCGAGGGTTATATGGGACGGTGGCCAAGACTTTATACCCTCGTACAAGTCTAGCCGGACTCAAAGTAGGGAAACAACTGAAATCCTATTCTAATTCCTAATTTATAAACCTAAAGCAATAAGAAGTGGCTGCCTGGTTGCCTTGGTTTGGGTGCCCATGAGGTGGGTCCCACGTGGTGGTCGGTCCATGAGGGTAGCGCACAACTCCCTTCACATCAACCTAACTTCTCTTGCTCCCTAAGTATTTGTTTTCAGTCTGTTTGAAGCTTCGGCATTGCCATCATCTCAAAATTGAAACAAAATGAATACTAAAGCCCAAAACAATCTTAATATGTCTTATTATACCAGCCCATGACACATGGAACCAAAAACTCAAAATGAACTTAAAATTGAAGACTGGACACAATCGAGCTTCTGAAGTGTAGTCTTCTCCAATAAGTTTGAAAACTTGATTCTAGCATATTGGGGCTTTTCCCATTGATATAAGTGAAGTGTCGTCTCCTCCTCTTGGACCTTCTCTTGGTGCGTCGGCTCTCACCTCTCGTTTGGTTGCATCAAGTTCTTGCGCTCCTACTAACATGATAATACATGAAGTGGAAGCAATATGTAGCAAAATGTCCTTAGAAGTGAAATAAAAGAAACTTAGGATCATATTTATCTGTTTAGTGAGTTCTCTTGCTCTAGCTCGAGCGATTGGTCCATTGTATAATTGCTGCAAAGTTTCAGCCGTTGGTCCAACACTAGTCTTGTCATTGTCATTGTTACTTGAATATGATGATAGAGATGATAATTGTGTAGATGAAGCCTTGATAATAGTGATGTCCACATTACTTTGTGTTCTGCTCGTCAGATCTGAGAGTACTTGCGTGAGCGATACTAGCAGAGCAGTTATACTCTGTTCTTTTCGCTTTAGCGTGAGTCGGAGACGGTTTGCCAAGATGACTCTTCTGTTGATGACTTCTTTTGAGCCTTGGCTAGTCTCTGGCGCCAATTGGATGAGCTGGAATCTTTGCTTTGCTTGGAGTATCATATAGTGTAGAAGGTGGTTCGTGATCGCCCTCGACTTTATGACTTCGTTTGCCATTTTCGCTCAAAGTGGAGCCTGTCAGGGCTCAACTACTGAGCCATCCACCTTGACTGTCACTGAAGCTCTTTTGACACTGTGCTTAGGAGCTTCGCCGCGGGTTAGCAGCACAGTCTGTTGCGGCTGTGCTTGCTGCCCCTTCGACTACATCGACGGCTTCTACTTCGACTACAGTCCTTTCTCAGGTGTTTGTGCTATTTTCGCACCAACTGGGGTTCAGTGCAATTATTGCAAGAACTTTGGGCACGACTATCAGAGTTGTGTGGTGTGGAAAAAGTAGAACAAGGCACGTGGGGGCGGACGATCGGAGGGGGGGGGGGGGAGCAGGAGGCCCTTCCTCGACGGGAGGACAAATTGGCACGCCAGGACCTTCTCATTGAGGTGATTTTATTCAGCAGCTCTGTTAGGCTCTTCTTTAGCAGCTCTCATAGCTCAACAAGTTCTAGCAGTCTAGCTCATTCATCTCCTCTAGGTACCGCTTGGGTTCTGAATTCTACTCCTTTTTTCATGACATCGGACTCTACATCTCTCTTTAGTAGGACCTGTTTTTCCTATTTCTGTTCAGATAGCTGATGGTACTCCTCTTTGTCAACTGTTAGGGCACTCTTTTGTCCATTGATTTTTTTTGTTCCAGTTGTTTCATATGTTCCCCAAATTACCATGCTGCTTCTTTCTATGGGTTAGCTCACTGATCTTGGCTGTAGAGTTGGTTTTGACCTTCACACCTGTTTCGTCCAGAATCGACACTAGCCAGCGTCGTAGGGATTGTCAGGGTTTCTACATCCTTGACTGCTTCCACCTTCCGTCCACTTCAGTTCCTCCTATCACATCTACATCTACCACCACCACTGTTGCTACCACATCTACAACTTTTGCGCAGTAGCATCACCGTTTAAGTCACTTGTGTGGGTCTCGCCTTTCTTCATTAGTTCATCAGGGTGTGTTGTATGTTTTATTGTTGACACGATTATGTTTTGTCAGGGTTGTAAGCTAGGCAAGCAGCTACATCGTTCTTATCATTATAGTGAGTCATTGTCTTTTCGTCCTTTTGATTTAGTTCATTTAGATGTATGGGGACCTGCGCGGGCATAAATTCTATGTGATTTTCATTGATGATTATTCCGATTTTACATGGCTTTTCCTTATGTCTAATTATGGTCAGTTTCTTGTGATCTATCGTAGCTTTGCAATGATGGTTCATACTCAGTGAGTCTTCTATTTGTACTTTTCGCTGTAATTCTGCTGGTGAGTACTATTCTGGCGTTTTTAGACAGTTTCTTTCTGAGTAGGGCACCATTTACTAGTCTTGTCCTGGTGTCTATGTTCAAAATGGGGTTGTTGAGCGCAAACATCATCTGATTGAGACTGCCCTCACTCCTTGCCTCTTATGTTCCACCACAGTTCTGGGATGAGGTTTCTAGGGCTGCATATCATTAATATGCAACCTTCTACTGCTTTTAAGGGTGGCAGTTCTATAGAGTATCTCCTCTCGAGCCCCCAAGTACACTTACCTTTGTGTTTTTGGCTGCACCTGTTTTGACCTGCTGCAGCCTCGTAAGCACACCAAATTGTTGGCTTTGTCAGTTGAGTGTGTTTCTTGGCTGTAGTTTTGAGGATAAGGGTTATCGCTGCTATGATGCTTTTGCTCGACGGATCATGATTCACAAGGTGGTTTTTGATGAATCTCGACCTTTCTTTGGAGATTCAGCTCTTTGTCCTATTTCTACTGTTGAGACGATATCATAGTTGTCTCTTTTTGACTCACCCATTTCTCCATTATCAGTCTTCCCTTCTCCTGTCTCCAGTAGTTCCTTCTGTACCTCCGCCTCCTGTATTGCCTCCTGTAGCATGTCGAGATCTGAATATGCAAATCCAGACTCTCTGTATTCTGCGCTATTCTAGAATTACACTAATGCATACAATGGAAAAATAGATGAAATATCAACTACATCACGATTAATTAAGAAAAAGACTTAAATGTTATTAATTATCAGTGTTGCGACCTTATGGCCAAACTTACAATTTAATAATCTAAAGGGCTTAAAAAACTAGCTGCAAAAAAGAGAAACGAAGTGGTCATTCGGCATGCCATAGGCATTCGACTGGGAAGCGAAACCTAATCCAAGAAGTCGAAGCATCCTCCTTCAAGCACCTTCGGTTGACTTCAACTGAGCAAGTGTGATATAGCCGTGAGTATATAGAGTACTTAGCAAGTCGTTTGTAATAAAATGTAATATATTTATGCAAGGCTTATTATAGGTGAATGGTTATTTTGCAGAAAACGACAATTTTATAGTACATACAATAAATAGATTGAAAGCGAACTTTGAAATGATAAGTAATTACGTCAAATGAAGTGAATAAATCATAAGTGACCTGACCATTCACCCAATGAACCACCTGTGAACTAACTATTCACGTAATGAACCAACCACCAGTGAATTAACCATTCACTTTCCAAGCTTAACCCAACCAGGTTTTATGACATATCTACCCCTCGTGTGAAATCACTAAGCATTGTTCATTATCAGGGACACGACTATTCGAATAGTTTTACATTGCATAAGTTGTACAACTTTACTCATATGATGTGATCATCTTATAGTGACACTAGAGCAACATGTGTCCTTGTGCACGTTGACCAAGAAGATCACAACAAGGTCTTTATAATACTCAAATCTCAAACTGATCTTGCCCGCTAAGGTTTCACTACCGAGCAGGCTAGCCACCTAGGCGGAAAAGCCCCCTTTTGTGCCAACATAACATCTTAATGACAAAATCAAGGTTGAAACTTTACAAATTAATCAGCTAGGTTCATCTCATACTGGACATGTGGTTGTACGATATGGCTCATGTCAACGGTGCACAAAGTTAAGTGACTTAAGTCCTTAGATATTACCCATACGAGACATTCACATCCCAAAAGTGTTGACCACACTTTCTCTCTACTGTAGATCACTCAAATGAAAATCATTTTGTATAACTAATACCAATGACACTACCTATGTTAGGGTATTCAAATTTTATAATTGTGGCTGACCATCACGGTGGCTGACCATCACGATTACATATCTCATTAAGTAAAAATTAATTAATGAATCAACACGTGATGATTAGCCCAACGTATTAAAACATGGCTAAACATATTAAACGTATAATCCATGTGACAGCTAGTATTGTATCACTAGATAAATACCCATCCGATGGTAACAATGGAATCATGGCATTCAAATTATCTAGGTGGAATTTACCGAATTGGACAACTACCAGGTACAAAGGTTTGTATTAAAACAGCAATATATCATAATTTAAAATAAAATACTAAATAAATAGATTTAAAAACTAGGTTCAAAATGATCAAAGGTCACGACTTGCCTTCCTTGCTCAGGTACCAACTCTTGAACTTTTGGTCCTACTTCTGCTCTTTCGAAGACATTATCTAATGAAAGAGAAAGCGAGCGAAACACAAATAAATTCAAATAAAATCCAAATGAACTAAAAAGATTAGAAAACCAGAACTAAAAGATAGAGCTCAATTTTAGATGAATTTAGGAAAAAGAATCGGGTCAGCGATGGCGGCAGATTCGGGAGATGACGACGCACGAGCTTGTTGAAGACGATGGTGGCTTTGTGACGCGGGATGAGGGGGCGTGGTCTTTTATGGTGGGGATGTCGAGGAGTTCGAGGCGGCTACGACGTCTATTTCGAGGCATCCATGGCACGAACCCGGAGATTCCAGCTCGGGCATGACGGGGACGTCGGCCTAACAGGTGGGCCCCACCAGTCGGTGGATGAGAAGAAAGGAACGGTCGAGGTCATGGCGCGGCGAAGCGGTCGGGGGATGAACGACACATGGTGGTCATCCGGCGGTAGCGTGCAGACGCGCGGCGCCTGCGATGGGCCGACGGGGCCGGAGGGAAGATGGGCTGGCTCTAGGGTTTCGACTGAAAGGTTTAGGGATTTAAAGACTTCTAATTTTAGAAATTCACACAAATTCAATTGAGCTCTAGAAAATACAGAAAAATTCCAGAAAATTTAGAAAAATTCCTTGCATTACAAGGAATCCAAATAAAACAATTTCAAGAATAATTGAAGTTTAACTTATCACCTTAAATCTTAAAAATTTCTAAAAATTCAAGTTAAGCTTTAATTAATTCCAGGAAAATCCAAATGGTGAATGTTATTTTAGAAACACTTAAAAGAGATTATGAAAACGGGATGTTACACAGCACCACCTCTTGTTCCTGCAGCACCATCGTCTCGTTTCTCTGGTGTTCGCTACTCTTGGCGGCCTCGTCCTTCACCAGCCTCCTTTCCTGGTATCTTGCTGACACCTACATTGGATCCTCCTGATGATGCTTCTTGTTATGCCCTTCGTGACCAGACATCCCTTCGGCCTCCTAATTGTTTTTGTTTCGCTTTGACAATTCATGCTCTCGCTGTCATTGAGCTTAGTTCTTATTGTGATGTTGCTCATTCTAAGTGGCATCTTGCTATGACAGTGGAGCTTGATGCTCGTCGGCGTACAGAGACTTGAGATGTTGTACCGACACCTGTGCATGCTCGTCCTATCACGTGCAAGTGGGTGTACAAGATTAAGATCTGGTCTGATGGTACTATCGAGTGCTACAAGGCTCGTCTTGTGGCTTGCAGTTTCCAGCAGGAGTACGGTCATGACTACAATGAGACTTTTGCCCCTGTTGCCTATATGGCCACTGTTCGCACTCTTGTTATGATTGCTTTTTGTTAACCGTTGGTCTATCTCTCAGCTTGATGGTAAGAATACCTTTCTTAATGGTGTTTTGCATGAGGTTTACATGTAACCACCACTTAGGTATTCTGTTCTAGATGGGCACGTCTGTCGTCTCTGATGTGCTATTTATGGCCTCAAATAGGCACCTTGTGCCTGGTTTGCGTGTTTTACCTTAGCGATTACCATTGTCGATTTCACTGTCAGTCCTCACGATCCTGCTCTTTTTGTCCATGTCTCACTTCGGGGCAGGGCATTGCGTCTTTTGTATGTGGATGACATGCTCATCACTAGTGGTGATTCGTCATTCATCACGTATGTGAAGAATCATCTCAATGAGCAGTTTATGATGATTGATGTTGGTTTTCTCACGTACTTCTTTGGGATTGAGGTCACTTCCACACCTAAGGGCTATTACCTCTCCTAGCTTAAGTACGTCTAGGATTTTGTTGATCGCTTTGGTCTGACTGACGCACTGCTGAGACTCCCATGTAGCTATCCCTTCAGCTTCTTACCACTGATGGTGATTTTCTCGAGGATCCTACTCATTATCGCTATCATGTTGGGAGTTTGGTGTATCTTGTGTGTACTTGTTCTGATATTGCTTATGTTGTTCATATTTTGAGAAAGTTCATGACTCGTCCTACCCACCTTCACTACAGTCACCTTCATGTTCTTCGCTACTTGCGTGATGTTATCTCTCGTCGTTTGCTTTTCCCTAGCTCTTACTACAACTTCAGGTGTACTTTGATGCAACCTGAGCTAGTGATCTTTTTGATCGTTGTTCTCTTTTTGTTTACTGTGTTTTCCTTGGCTCCTCCCTGATTACTTGGAAGACAGAAGCAGACCGCAGTTTTTCGTTCGAGTGCTGAGGCTGAGTCGAGAGCTATGGTAGCAGTGACAAAAGAGATTGTTTGGTTGAGGTGGCTACTTGTAGTTTTTGGTGTGCGTGTGATAGGACCTACGACTCTTTTTTCTAATAGTACATGTGCTACCAGTATTGCCCGCGACCCAGTGAAGGATGAGCTCTCCAAGCATATTGGTATGGATGCTTCATACACTTGTTCACAGGTCCAGGAGGGAGTGCTTGCTCTACAGTGTGTCTTTAGATTTACAGATTGCTGACTTCTTCATGAAGCCACAGATTAGGGTGTAACATTTGTATTTTGTCTCCAAACTCAGTGTGTGTGATCTACTATGAGTTTGAGGGGGGAGGAGGGGGGGGGGTAGAGTATGCATATTCCTTTTGTATTTACATATGTATGATATATATGTAGGGTTGTCTTGGCATATAGTCCCTTGTTCTATATATATTGCCCATTGGGCCTTATGAATACATACACAATATTTATAACAGTATATTGGAATTCTTTGCAATGGTAGCTAAGATCACC
Organism: Melocanna baccifera; assembly: GCA_036346265.1. Classification (NCBI taxonomy): domain Eukaryota; kingdom Viridiplantae; phylum Streptophyta; class Magnoliopsida; order Poales; family Poaceae; genus Melocanna; species Melocanna baccifera. The sequence continues at coordinate 6,577,912 of CM070708.1, forward strand.
TCATGTAGCGTTAGCCTAACGTGAGCAGTTCCCATCTCAAAAAACAAATAAAAATATTACATAAGAATGAAACTCTAAATATTGGTGTTCCATTTTACTAATCCTTCATGTTGTCAATAATTTAGTGTGCATGGGTCAGCGGAGCCCTACTCCCAGAACTTTGGAGCTAGCTTTTGCGTGCTAATCCCTCTTGTCTTAATTTTTGCAATATCGTGAGGTGTTAGGTTTTTTTAAATAAGTATTGCATTCTACATTAATTTTGTGTATGGGATTTTTCAGTCACCGAGTGTTCTGCCTAAATTACAATTGCAGTTGTAATATGTAGCACTACTTTTCTTGCAGATTGGGGTGATGGTGATGACACATGGCGATGACAAGGGCTTAGTGCTACCGCCAAGGGTGGCACCTGTGCAGGTCATTGTTATTCCAGTACCTTTCAAGGATGCTGACATGACGGCTATTAAAGGAGCCTGTGAAGCAACCGTTTACACACTGAACCAAGCAGGGATTCGAGCGGACTTGGATGCTCGTGAGAACTACTCACCGGGCTGGAAATATTCACATTGGGAAATGAAAGGTGTTCCTTTGAGAATCGAGATAGGTCCAAAAGATCTGGCCAACAAGCAGGTACTGATGTGTCCACATTCAATTTATTAACTTCATGTCTGCCAGTGATCACAAGTATTTTGGTTACTGGTTCTTGATCACGCAGATTAATGTGCCACATAAATTGCTCTCTTGTTTCATTTTACACTAGGACTATTAACAGTAATGCCTTTCATGTTGATCATAGAAGACAAACAACCTTATTTAGGGGACCGGTCGCTCTCCCCCTGTTTAACTTATCCTTACTTTTTTGCTTTTGTTCCTGTTGGTTCCAAGATACGAGCTGTTTTGCTTCTTTAACTTGTTCGTGAAGCCTAATATGAAGTGTAAGTTGTTTCTCTGTTGTCTGTTCTCTATGTAAAATTTGATTAAAACAGATCATACATTGGACTTCAAAACAGGCTTTCTATCTTTTTTCATGGTGAAAGCAAGTAGCTAATGGATATGTGTAATTAAGTTTACACTTTTATTTCTATGTGTTAACTTGCACATTTTTACAATTTTATACTAAACTTTTTTGTCAAGCGATGTGAAGTTAATTTTTCCTCTTTAGCTGTAACAGCCCAATAAGCTTTGTGGTTTTCGTAACATTTTGTAATTTATCTTTGTGGTTTTCGTAACATTTTGTAATTTACTAACTCATCACTTCTTGCTTTTGTTCTCTTCTGGGCTTTGGCAATGTTATGACAGTAAACGATGTGTAAAATATGTTTGACCTCTGTATGCTGGAATGTAAAAACAAAAAGAAATCATGTCTTGAAATACTATATTTTCTTGAGCGTACTACAGTTTATTCTTGTAGTAGAGGATTGTGCTATTGTTTTCTTGACTTCAATTTTATTTAATAATTACTGAAAGGGTAACTCAAGAAAGCAGGATGCTGTTTTCATATTTTTGGATGGGACAACAACAGTATGAAGTGCAAGTGGATTGTTTTTACGAATAAGCTTCTGTTCAATTATTTGCAAAATTATCCTAGTTCCTGACTGTTTAAGTCAAAAACCGGAAAGACTTATTTCTTCTGTTAAAAATTGGTTTAATGGGATACCATTAGTCAGAGGCACCCTTACATGACTTATCATTTATTTTTGGATGGGATACCATTATTGCACCCACCAACTTGCATCTTTTACAGTGACTAAATGGTGCCCTTTTTCTGATATATGCAGAGTTGTAACAAGGATTTGTTTGTTATTTTTCTGTAGTCTTTAATTTGTTAGTGAATGAGAATATAATCTTTTGTCTTCAGGTGCGCATTGTTCGACGAGACAATGGTGCCAAGGTTGATGTTCCGTCAAGCGATTTGGTTGAGAAGGTTAGAGTGTTACTGGATGGGATTCAAGAAAACTTGTTCGAAACAGCCAAACAAAAGAGAGATGCCTGCATTAAAGTGATCAACACTTGGGATGAATTCACGGCAGCTCTGAATGACAAAAAGTTGATCTTGGCTCCTTGGTGTGATGAAGAGGTATTTGAAAGTGTTTTCTACATTTATCAGATCCCCCTCCCACCCTGGTTCCCTTTTTCAAAAAAAATACAATAACTAATATTAGTAATGACTATGGTACACATTTGTATCTAATGCGCTTTCTGTACACTTTTTCCACAATATTACAAACTGTAGAAGTGGGAGCGGGGGGACGTGCAAAAATGTGGAGAAAAGTGTTAGGAAACTTGTATAGATAGAAGTTTGTGTCAGCCATCCCCTTAACTATCATAAATATTTAAAAAGTTCACAAATAAAATAAAGATTTAGTTGCTGAAACTGTGTAATGAACTTTTAATGTACTTGTTTACATATATATTTGACTCTTGCACTGGGGCATGTGTATCAAATTGACAAAAATAGCAGATTCTGAAGTTTCACTAATAGCAGGACTGCACAGTACGAGTGTCTCTCATGCAGTAAGCTGGTTGATTTATGGTAAATTATGAACTTAGGAGCGCACTGGTGTCAGTGTAGGCCATGCTGTTGGTTCATACATGCCACATCTGTTACTCAGGTAGTAAGCAAATTGGTTTATGGTAAAATTAGTGAACTTAGGAGTTTACTGGTGGCATCTAGGTCATGCTGTTGTCTGTTGGTGCATACATGCCACAGCCGTGGGTCTAGTCATTTCATTCCCCCTTCAGCATGAAGTCCACATGCTCTGTAATACTTCCACCACCACTATATGGGCTTCCTCAAGAAAGTGCTGTTTAGGAACAGCCACCATTACCTAAAAATTGATCCATTCCATTTTCTGCAAGCACAATACGACACACCAGCACTTTAAAGCTAGTCCATGGAGGCAAGGAGAGGAGTGTGAATTAGGATAGAGAAGTTCCCTTTCCAGTTTCCACTGGTGAAGGGCTGCATTTAGTAGCTCCCGCAAAATAAAATTTGTTGGAATGTAAGAAAATCAGAAGTTTGTTAGTTATTAGCAAACATATTCTACATTGCAGTAATTGGCTTCATTAACCATTTACATTGATACTAGGCACTTTCCACTCAGCATTTATAATACAAATTCTTGCTTTTGGTGCAGGAAGTTGAGAAGGACGTGAAAGCTCGGACAAAAGGTGAACTCGGAGCTGCCAAAACATTGTGTACTCCATTTGATCAACCAGATCTTCCAGCAGGTATGCTCTGTGGACACCTGACATGCCGTATGACCTGGATAAAAATTACTTTTGGGTTTCTCTTCCGCTACATTTATTGCAATGGATGCGTCCGTGCACACAAGCCTGACCTGTTTGTGATATCTGCACCAAAATTCAGGAACTGTGTGCTTTGCTTCTGGAAAGCCTGCAAAGAAGTGGTCATTCTGGGGGCGCAGCTATTGATTGACCTTTGTTGTGTTCCATAACCTGTTACTCTGCAGTTCTCATCATTCATTCCTGCTGGCGAAGCCTTTGATTGTCTTCAGGGAGTCGACAATGCACTGGTTTGGTTGTCACAAAGATCACACACATACATCCATTTAGCATGCAGTTTTGCTACTTATGAGAAACCCTTACATTCAACTGTTTACCCAGGAACAGTTTGTTTCAAAATCCTGCTGTTGCGACTCAACTCCAATACAATGCACGAGTTAACTTTGTTGTGTGTCATGTCAGCATCAACATGGGGCTTTGGTCCACCTGATCTGTCCGTTAATCTCGTTGCCTCTATGTTGTAGTTTAAACTTGAAGTCTGGTGCCTTATGGAATAAGAGTAGCTGAGCCCCAGGTATAAGCTTCCGATTCGAGACACATTTGATTCCCTCGGTGCAAACCAACGATTTTGGCAATGCATGCGCTGCATCTGAAAATTTTTGTAAATAAATAAAAGCACGGCTTTGTTGGATTTTCAAAAACTTTGGCAATACCATCTTATTTCAAAAGCTTTCCTTCCGGTTTTTCCAATGCATTGGAAAAAAAAGAGTTTCCAAATAAATAAAAAATTTAAAACATCTCTTAAATACAAATGCCTCCAAAATGATTCCTTCTCAATGTTGAAAATCTTTGACTTTATTTGCAGCCTATTCATACTCAATTGAATTCCAAAACATTGTATTCAATAAAACAGCCGGCCGTTTTATTTCAAGTAACCACGGGGCGACGTGGCGTGGCGTCCAACGTGGCTCAAAATCGGGGTGGATTGGGCATGTGTGGAGATCCATCACATATACCTGATTTTGGCAATTCAGGGCTGTAAGTTATCCGGTTTCGTATAGGTGATTTCGGCAATTCAGGGTTGTTAGTTATATGATTTTGGGAATTCTGGGTTATATACCTGATTTTGAACGTTAAACCAACTATTCCTTTAAAAAAAATTGTTGTCAGATAATTGCGTATATTACTAACCAATTTAATTCGTAAAACAGTGCTCAAATTGCACACTTCATTTTATAGAAGACGGCTCCGGCATTTGCCTTGGTTAGATGGGTGCTATCATCTCTTTTTGCACGTGTGCGAAATCTGGCTGCGACTTGCGAGACCTTTTAATTCTGTGATGTGTTTGATGGAATAGTGTATTCCACATTTCGAAGTATACAAACAGAGTGATTACTGTAGCTGAAATTTTACTATAGCTAATTTTTTTTACTGTATCTGATTTGGTTTTTAGGCATAATTAAATTTAAAAAATGTAAAAATAGAAAAAATATGTTAGCTTATTACGGACAATGTAAAGGAACACGAGAAAAAAAGAAAAATACAAAAAAATTTAAAAAATCTAAAACATCTAGAAAAAAATAAATTACTGAATAGTGAAAAAAAGCTGAAATTTAAAGTTGAAACTGAAAAAAAGCTGAAATGAGCGGGGCCTATAGCCTTGTTAGAAGAGTATACCGATTAATTGGGCAGTACTACATGTTAATTACCAGGTTTCCCTGTACCCTGTACATGTTAATTGCTTGACCTTTTGAGGAGGCGATGTGTTACGAGTATTTGGCTTGCTAGACCTGGTTTTAGAACTTATTATGGTTCTTTTTTTTTTGGCAATTACAAAGAAGACATGCACGCACAGACATGCACGCACATATATGTAAGTGCGTTTACTTAGCGCATTCTAGAATGACTGACGAACAGGGTGACGAGGATTCAACTAGCTATGCAATTGTTGAACTTATCCCACATCCTTAATTGGCATCAAAACTGTAAGCTGTACATAGTTGGGCCAAATTTAGGTGCCAACTGGGCTGTACCCAAGAACTTTTGCCACTTTCTTATATGCGTTGCACTTTATACCATATATCTCAATCTACATACCTACTCAACCAAAATCTCTTAATACAATGAATGTTACACTTTTGTTTTAAACTAGTAAGGTGCCTATGTGTTGCAACGGAAAACCAAATAAAAGTGATGCATACTATCAAATATGATCTCAAACTGAATAATAAATATCAACTTTTTCTTACGTCATCATATATCAAACAAAACATACATGTTCATACTCGTAAATAAATCAAGTATTATATTAGTGAAGCATGATAGAACAAGTACTACATACAACAATATGTACAGAAATGATAGTAAACAATATTTTTCTATAGTATTCTTAATACATAAATAACTGTCAGACTGTCTTGGAGAATAACAAACCAATTGATAAATAGGACATCATGCTATAAACATTAACGGGTATTTTAAAATGAAACTGATGCACACATATTTTTTCTTGCTTTGAATTAATATGGGCTGCAAGTAAAAATTTCTACAAGTTTATAGAGATAAATAAACATTGAATCAAAATAAAAACTATATGAATGTAGCCAATCATCTATTTGATGGCCATCCTGAATCACATGTAATAACACACCAAGAAATAGGACTCATTGATAGTAATAACACACCAAGAACCAAGAAATAGGACTCATTGATAGTAATAACACACCAAGAAATAGGACACCATGTAATACTAAAGATTGATACTATGATGTCATGCCATGTGTGCAAGGGAAATCAATGATATAATGGGAATCTGATAGCGCTGGTATGGTTAGCAAGATGCAAGAACAAACACTACATACTACAATCAATGGTTATCCCTCCACAAATTTCAGTCAAGAATATGCATAACCAACCTTAATTACTTCTTGGGAAGCCACTCCACCAATGAAGGCAGCCACAGGATGAATCTCTGCACCCCCCAAACTTGCACACTTCAGCAATCTGGTCATTGGACAAGGATGCTCCGTTCAAACCCATGTCATTTATTTTATTTTATTTTTCAACAAGTAAGCAGTAATCAGTAGTCAGTACACCTTGTGCATAGAATCGGCTTTATTCAATTTATCAAATGTGGTGCGGATAACAAAACACTGGAAGGTTATTCCATTACTAAACCCAATCAGGAGTCACAATCATCAAGCACATCGTGCAATAAGATGTACAGATAGCAATCATAAACAGAAGCTAGAAAATATATATTTGAAGAAAGCTACCCTGAGTTTTCTAGAATTTTACAAAATGTTTTGATATATGCCCTTGAAATAGAATCAGGGTCTCTGCTAATTCGCTTCAAGATATCTTTTACCATGATGCTCCATGGCTTGACAGTCAAATTCAGCCTTAGATTGATAAATCTTTTGGAGGCTTACATAATACCTGTAAAGGTCAGAAAAGAGAAACTTTACCATATTCATGTAATAGAAAAAATAGTTACGAAAATAGAAGTTGAACCTGATATCATAGCAAAGCTGGATGACAGCTGCAAGACACTGACTCGGTAAGTAATGTCATATCAGGTATTCTTCCCTCGAGAGGTAGCTCACCATTGCCCTCATTTGCGATAAATTCCTGTAAATTGTGAAAAAGAAAGCAATTCAAGTTGAGACATGGAAAATCATGCTAACAAAGAAGTATGATTGCACAACAAAAGAAAGTGCAAAGAACATGTTGTGCAACTTTAGCAGGTCCTGCAAAGACAATTCGTGAATAATCCACCATTTCAGCAATAGACCAGCTTAATTGTGTCCTATCAACTTATATTCATTATGCAAGCAGCTTCCCACAGACAACATTTCTAGGGCTTATTTGCTCTAAATGTGGCGCCTCCAGTAAGCCAACTCATAAGGGGCTTTAGCTTATAAGCCTGCAAAGCCCAAAGCTACCTGCCATTGGCTTCAGCTTATATAAGGTTCTAGCTCAAAGGATGACTTAAGCCTTTGGCTCTGACTTGAGTTTTTAAGCCCAAAAACTAAACCTAGAAGAAGGCCAAGCAGGTTCTTTGAATATTATTGAGACACCTCAACTACATCGATGGACTGACATTTAGCACAAACGTAACTATAGGCTATTGCAGATAATACAAGATAAAAAATCTTTCGTGATGGTTTTAATAATGAAAAGGGTATGAAAAGTGCCTGCATCTCACATAATATATCAAGAGCAAATGAATTATCATTCAACCATAAGGAAGGCCACAAACTTTTAAGCTTATTATTTTGAAATTGAGGTACTAATAAAAACCATGGCCTAACATGAGCAAATAAAAAGTCACTATTCAAGATGTGTGAATCATAATGAAGATTTACCTTCAAAGCACCACACTAAAACCCGTAAATCAAGAAGATGAATTGACTTCAGCAGAATTATCATCAATTATCCGACAGATCTCCCACTCCAATCCATCTACTCAATTTAGCAAAATCGTGGTGAGAAAAAATCACAAGAAACAAAACATTTGGACAGCTTGCAACGCATCACCCACCCAAGATTGGAATCGAGGTGAAGAGGATGGAAATGGAGAGGATTAGGTGGTGGAGCCCGTGCGGATGGCAGAGAGACAGGTGGTGGTGCCTCGGGCAGGAAAGGGCAGAGGAGGGAGCCATGGGCCACTGCTGGTGTGTGTGTCTTCCCTTCCCATAGGGGGTGTGGTTGTGGCGTAAGGTGCCTACTTTTATAGCACCGCTCACGCCAATCTAGAAGCAGAACATGAAAAACAGCTGACCCATGCATAATTGCTCACAAGCTGAAACATCCAAACAGGTGTTTGATCATACTAAATGGCAAACACAGCAGTTAATCAGACTATGCAACAGCAAAATGGTGATGCAAATTTCAAATTTTTGTCAATACAAATTACTCAAGGTGCTGTGGACTATTTAGCATGGATGCCTTGCAGCGCATAAACTTCATTGGCAATCAATCGTTTGTCCATTCAGTATCAAATGACACAAAGAACCTGCCCGTGCGTTGCAATGGATTTTAAATATTTGATAACGCAAATTCTAAAGTCTCAAACAAACTAATATGAGTTTCCCTACATCCATTTTTTAATATAAAACTTTCCCTATATCTATGAGTTGATTGTTCATGGGACTTAAATTTTTCGCTATGATTCCATCGTGGAAAAATAGTTAAAGTTTAAATTTTAAATAGCATAAAAATTCATGTTACAAGTAAGACAAATCATGCCATGAATCACATGCGTACACATATACGTAGGTAATCCTATCCTTCATAGAAGAGCACAGAAATACAACATCAAGGCTATTGAAATACAACATCCATCTGTGATGCCAAATCTCAGTTTAACAAAGCCAATTAACAAAGCTACAAAGGTAAATAAAATCATAAGGTACAGCCAATGAGTTAACAGAATAAACAAGGCAAGGAAGAGAAATCATCACAAAAGTGGTCACTTTTACTCTTTTCCTTGTGCACATGCACTTCTTGCATAAACTGCTTTCTTAGAGAAGCTAGCAGAAAGGGACTTTAGCCTCCTAGGACAAAAGGTTCTTAAGCTTGCCTAAGAATTAAGATATCCCAGAAACTATACATATTCTGGAAAGGTCGCCTAGAAAGGAACTTAACCTAACAGGCATTGCATAAACAGTGGATGGAGAGTATGAGAGATGGTACTATTCTAAAACAAGTCTAGTGGCACAAGCCACTGATAGCTTAATAGCTTACAGCATTGTAAAGGAATCAGCAGTTTAGCCTGTTTTTCATTGTTAATTAGGGAGGTCATAAAGTCAATCTTAAATTTAAAAAACTGATAAGTGAATATCAAATGAAAGTGAACAAAAGGCATCAATACAAAAGACTTGACCCTAAAAGACACACTAATATTTCGAACATAGCATCCTTCCAGGAAAAGATAAAGAGTACACAACTACATGAAAAAAAAAGGTTGGGCTTCCCATTACTGCGTTATGAGGCTTATAAACACTATTCATGTGCATCCCACATAAAACCTATGAGCAGTGAAGGTTCTTACCTTCAAGTAACAGTATTAATAAAAGATACAGCAAGAAAAAAAGGATTATGTGGCAGGAAGGAAAAGCTGAGAGATTAAGTACTGGATACCGAAAGAACCGACTTCAAATTTAGGACATAAACAATTAGCACTGACCTAACAGAGGCCATGCATTATACAAGACATGCATTGCTGCTCAAGTCAGTTCCAAGGCTCCTATATGAAAAGAGCCTGTTGGTGTCCTGCTTTCAGACAATGGGAGTTTTATGAGTATTTCAGAATCCTAATGTATTAAATGATCCAAATTCAAGAAGGAAATACTGTGGAGCTACTAAGTTCTTGCTCAAGGAGTGCAACCCAGCTTCAATACATTTTGAACAAGTAAAGAAAGCAAAACAGAAAACTAATACAATCAGAATAAGTAGCATGTAATCGCAACACAAAGAACTAAGTAACAAAATAAACACATGGATTCAGCTACAAACCAAATGCAAATGTAATTAACTTGAAAATGCAGCTGAAACAGGATAAACTCAACTGAGATTCAGTCAGTCAGTGCTTACCTTTCTCTTGAACACCAGCTACTTTCTTATTTGCAGCTGGACCAATACGCATGGGTCTTGAAGAACAGAGCGTCCCATTCATTTCAGTCATTGCACGAGCTTGCTCAGTAGGATCACCAAATTTCACAAAGCCATAATCCTTTGAGCGCATTGTCAGTTTATCAGTTACAACTTTTGCACCCTTCACAGATGGGTAGTGCACCCTAAATGTCTCTTGTAATATGTAATCTGTAACATTAGCAGCCAAATCACCAACAAAAATTGTATAATCAGGGGTGTTATCACGTTTTTCACCAGCAGTGGCCCAATTCAATCGGTATGTCATCTCAACATTTGGCATCATTGTCCCATTGTACGTTTGAAGAACTCTTTCAGCACCAGCACGACTTGCGAATTCAATAAAGCCATAACCCTGAAGTTGTCCAGTCTGCTTATCACGAATTAGCTTGACAGATTGTACCTACAAATTGATGGAACACAAAACAAAAGTTCAACAAACTATAACTACATAAATGCCACAATTTAGGAGTACAAATTGTGCAACGGCATGTGATGACAACATGAATATCTTAAAATTGAATCAACCAAGAAGTTAAAATCGAAATTATGTTTCATGGTCTCGCATCCCGAATGGTCACAGTGGTTTGTACAATTATGTTTTAGCGAACCATGAAAGCAGGTATGCATGAGAAACTACCTCATTACAAGCACTAACAAAAAAGAAAGATGGCAAAATCTGGTTAGATGGGTGCTATCATCTCTTTTTGCACGTGTGCGAAATCTGGCTGCGACTTGCGAGACCTTTTAATTCTGTGATGTGTTTGATGGAATAGTGTATTCCACATTTCGAAGTATACAAAACAGAGTGATTACTGTAGCTGAAATTTTACTATAGCTAATTTTTTTTACTGTAATTGATTTGACTTTTTAGATATAATTAAATTTAAAAAATATAAAAATAGAAAAAATATGTTAGCTCATCACGGACAATGTAAAGGAACACGAGAAAAAAAGAAAAATACAAAAAAGCTTAAAAAATCTAAAAAATTCAGAAAAAAATAAATTACTGAATAGTGAAAAAAAGCTGAAGCTAAAAGTTAAAACTGAAAAAAAGTTGAAATGAGCGGGGCCTATAGGCTTGTTAGAAGAGTATACCGATTAATTGGGCAGTACTAAATGTTAATTACCAGGTTTCCCTGTACCCTGTACATGTTAATTGCTTGACCTTTTGAGGAGGCGATGTGTTACGAGTATTTGGCTTGCTAGTCCTGGTTTTAGAACTTATTATGATTCTTTTTTTTTTGGCAATTACAAAGAAGACATGCACGCACAGACATGCACGCACATATATGTAAGTGCGTTTACTTAGCGCATTCTAGAATGACTGACGAACAGGGTGACGAGGATTCAACTAGCTATGCAATTGTTGAACTTATCCCACATCCTTAATTGGCATCAAAACTGTAAGCTGTACATAGTTGGGCCAAATTTAGGTGCCAACTGGGCTATACCCAAGAACTTTTGCCACTTTCTTATATGCGTTGCACTTTACACCATATATCTCAATCTACATACCTACTCAACCAAAATCTCTTAATACAATGAATGTTACACTTTTGTTTTAAATAGACGTTGTTTCACACATCAACACGATCTCTTTACACACATTTGACTATGACTTTTTCTAATTACATATTATAAAGAACATAAAAATACAATGATATCAAAATACTTTTAGTGATAAATAAGAACATAAAAATACAATGATATCAAAATACCGTTAATGATAAAATTGCTAATATCATTTCCATGCGACGAAACTTTTTCAGTGTTACTAGTGGTCCGAGTTTTAAAAGTATGACTGTACGGACCTTATGCATGTTAGTTATTAAGGGCGGTAAAATGGACTTGTTCCTGTTAAGATAAGGACTCGGCGTGACCCGAAAAGTAACAATTAACGTGATGAACACATGCAATTAAAAATGACCACATAGCTACCCTGTGCTAATATTAGTACAGATCAAGAAGCTTAATCCATTGTAGTTGATCATGAGTGATATATCAGGCCATCTTTTGCCTATGTCAAATCCTTTTATTTTCATCCATATCAAGCAAGTTATGGTCCAAGGCATGCCACATGTAGATCTTACATATGCTAGAAGCTTTTAATTAGACTAGTGCATTTTAGTTGCATGCCATTTTCATGTGGCATGTGGCTCACGTTCAATTCCTTTGTTCTTGGTTAGTCCATCCGTGTCATTCAAGAGGACTAAACTATGCCACGTTGCTAGCTTTCCCATGCTAGCTTCTTTTTGCATGTGCACTTTCAATATGCACAAGAATACTTTAAATTAATTTGCACAAAGCAAAGATGCAGGAGCAGTACTAGTCTCCATCTCAACTTAGGACTTGATGGTGCACCTTATGCAAGTTAGCATCAGAGAGCATGCATATTACCTAGATAGCAAACACTATCAAATCGATAAGATCGTATTCTCTGATGTGACAGTGAGCAAAGAATATGGAGCCTAATAACTACACGCTTGATATAGCCCAAACATATGTACCTTACTATTGGTGACTTGGTAACAGGACACTTGGTGAGCAATAGTACTTGTACGGTTGTGCCCTGCCCGCACAGTGTTAACTGCAAGCAGGGGCTTCTGAAGACAAATCCCTTGTTAGATTCGTACCTTCCATGGTAAATTTCTTGAATCTGAGCGATGATATACATGTATATATTGAATGCAATTACATACTCTATCCTACTGCGCATACACACACACATACATATATACACACACACATACATATATATACATACATACACACACATAAGATATCTTTTACATTTGGCTGTAACTACACCTATATCTAATATATCACCTAAACAAACTTAAAATACTTCTTTATTATTTGGATATACTTGTATCTATACGTATATACCCTCTGTTACGTGAGATACTCTCTTCTAGATTTTATATATATATTTATATATATATATATATATATATATATATATATATATATATATATATATAATTGTATTTGGATTGTCTATATCAAATTGGTATGATTAGATTCGTTATAAAATATTTTGTAATATATAACTTTTGTTATTTATAACATTATATTATGATAATTAGCGGTCAAAAGGTACTTGACAGCCGTGTCAATGGAAAGAATGATGTATAATTGCAATTGGAGATGTATAGTGTTATGAATATTGTGTGTATTAATATGAGGCCCAAAAGGCCAAATATATAGGAGAGTACAAGGAGATATGCCATATAAAGATAAGGCATATATGGAATAGAATACAAACTCTATATCCTAATACAACTCTATCTCCATAACACTCCCCTCAAATGTAAGATGTATGCAATAGTATTGCATTCGAAAAGAGTTTTTACTAAAATAGTAAACATCCAAAGTTCGAGTTTTGATAATGTCGTCATGTCGTGCAGCTCTTGAAAAATACTGTCAAATCAAGCCAAAAGGAATAGATAGAAGCATGACGGCGCAGATCGAAGCCCAAGACAGCGGCGACGCAATGCACAAGGTGCAGAAGAAGCGCGGTAGAATTAGAAGCTTGGGGCGGCGGCTAAAGAAGCGGCGGTATTATAACGACTTCTACGATCTGCACGTGGCTCAGAGAGAAGAGCGGCGTCTGCTATCATGGAATAGATAGAAGCATGGCGGCGCAAATCGAAGCCCAAGACGACGGCGACGCAATGCACAAGGTGTAGGAGAAGCGCGGCGGCCTTAGAAACTCGGGGCAGTGGCTAAAGAAGCGACGACGTCATAACGACTTCTACGATTTGCACGTGGCTCAGAGAGAAGAGTGACAACTGCTGTCATGCAAAATAAAATTCCTACACTTCTATGACTGACAATAATTTCTGGATTCGCATGGTTTAGATGAACTGAAAGTTAGAAGTTACAGACATAGGATGGACGCAAATGAAAGACTAAAATCTACAGGAAAACTATTGGGGATTTGTCAATCGGAGAGAGGTGTTAATTGCAAAGAGGCATATGCAATAATCATCAGAATCAAGATCTCCCGGTGCCTCGCTTCCTCCACCACCGACAATTTGGTAGACCGGCTCGGGCATGTAGCCACCGTCTTGTGCAGTCGGGTCGAGTGTCGAGGCTGAAGAGGTAGTCTGGGACCTCGGAGATGATCGACGAGGCCTCGGATCGGCCGTACTTCATGGGCACGGGCGTTGGGGTGTTGAGCAAACCACTGATCCGAGGAGGCGTTGCCGGTGCCGAAGAGGATGGAGCCGAAGGCACCCGCGGAGGAGTGGTCTGACGAGGCGGCGAAGAGGAAGAGGCGGAGGCGGGGTGACTTGATGGTGGCGGTGGCGAGGCCCTGAGCGTCGGGTCGGATGTCCCCGTCATGAAGAGCGTGGGGGCGACCTTGGCGAGCGCGGCGACGAACGCGGCATAGGAGGCGACGCGTGGGACGGAGACGATGCGGGTCTCCCTGACGATGTAGTGGAGCTGGTGGTTGCCCGAGCGTGGCACGACCTTGGAGAGGCCCTGGTAGCAGGGAAGGTCCTCGTCGGCAGCCAGGAGGTAGAAGCACGGGGGGATGAGCTGCACGAGCACATCGAAGAAGAGGGCGTGGTTGCGGACGCCACTGCAGTTGGCCGCTGCAAGGAGGTCAGCGGGCATGGTGGTGGTGAGGGAATCGTGGTCGAACATCGTCGCCGCCGCGGTGGAAGGTTTCTTGCCCATTGCGGTGAGGATTTGGAGCCTAGCACATCGTACAACGTGCTCGGCCTCCCCGCCTCGAAGGCCATGGTGCACCGGATCTTGCACACCCAAAACCCAACCCCAGGTTTCGGCGCCGAGACTTGGAGCAGAGGCGCGCAGATCATCAGAAGAAAAAAACCGTAGAATAACCAGGCGACGACGCTTAGGATGTTGAGGTGGCTGCCGGGAGAAGAAGTGGCCGCTCTCAGGAGCGGAGATCGATTCTCCTGGGGGCAGCGGCAGGGGAAGTAGATCTAGATCGAGATTAGGGTTTTAATCTTTTCTCTGATACCATGTTATGAATATTGTGTGTATTAATATAAGGCCTAAAGAGCCATATATATAGGAGAGTATAAGGGGATATGTCATATAGAGTTAAGGCATATATGAAATAGAATACAAACTCTATATTCTAATACAACTTTATCTCCATAACATATAGTACCAAAATACCGAATTGTTTAGCCTATAATTGTTCCGATAAATTAATCCCTTTTTCTTGGTTTGTCCATCCAAGAGGGAGTTGACTAAACCATGCTGCGACACTGCAAGTTTGCCTCAACAATTAAGGCTGAAAAGCTCTCCTTGTGCAATCAACTATGCGAAAAGACAGCTCGTGCGTCATAACTACAGCTGTGTACTGGAATGTAAGTGCAAATGCAGGCTGTAGTGTCCATTGGCATAGGTATCAATTGCTACCAAGAAAAGTAGAATTGAAATGTTAGATGTTACTGGTCTGGTTTATCATATTAAAAATGATTGGACAGCAATACATGCACACTAACTATTCTCTCTCTTGTTTGAAGAAGTTTCTGCTAGGGGCACCACGATCATTTTCTCTACACCATTCCTCTAGTTTTAGAACATCTTTAATCAGTCTGCTTGGTTTAAATAAGACTCACTCAAAGAAAGAAAACCGATGAAGTTATGGAGGATTGAGGAGCCTATATGCATGGTTTCCTCGCTTGTTGGAGTTCAATGTGTGAGATGTACAACGACTTAAACATAACTAAGTCTCCGTTTGGCATTGCAATAGATGATTAAAATCCTGTTTGGTAGAATCGTTTTCAGTTATTTCTATGTTCGGCTGGCTGTTTCTTTTTCTAAACCAAGTTGAAAAATGGAGATATTCCTGTATTCTAAATAATATAACAAACGGGTGGTTTGAGAGACCACTGGATAACTGAATTAATCTAACTTTAATCTGATTTGGGAAACAAATTGCCAAAATTTTCATACGTGCTTTTCCATGGAAGCTTTAAAGATAATCACCACGCAGCAAAGCAACAGTCACAAACTGACCCAAAGTCAAGTATATCAACTTCATGTGAAACTTTTTGGGTGAAGCGATAGTGAAAACTCAAGTGAGTTGCTATGTACCGTGTGTAGTTTATCACACTGAAACCAATTATTCCTAGTCGATCAAATTTAACTTTAGGTATACTGTTTAATTATTCTCAATTTTTCAACTAACTCAACTAAAATCTCTTACTTGATGAACACATACAATTCAAAGTTCATTGTGAAGTGCATGACCAAGAGCTATTCTGTACCAGTCTCAGTACAAACAAGCTCAATTACAGTTGCATACTACTCTCACGCCATCTTTTTTTCCCAAGTCAAATTCCATTTTTGACTGATACATCGATCGTTATCAGCCAAGTTATGGTCTGAGTTGTGCCACAAATCTCGAGTACATAGTTGACTACTTAATAGGACTAATTCTCTCTGTGTGTGTGTGTGTGTGTGTGTGTGTGTGTTGCAGTTGCGAGCCATTTTCGGACAGTATCAAGTCCCTTTCTTCTTGGTTTGTACATGCATGTCACACAACAGAAGGTCTAGAGTTTGCCACATAGCAAGCTTAATTTCCAACGCGTGCTAATTTTAATTTGCGTGTGCCATGATATATAATTTGTGGATTTCTCGCTTGAACTTCAAGTTCGTTCGTACACATGACAAAAACACAAGAGCGGGTACTAGTCTCCATCTCAACTTAGGACTTGATGGTGCACCTTATGAAAGTTTGCATCTGGGAGCATGCTGCCTAAATACCATTCACTAGATAGCAAAAAGGTGGTTGATAATGATCGATGGATATATGCATCTCTTTGGTGGTTTTATCAGAGTGGTTAGCACATGTACGGTCTTATGTTTAATAGCTGAGAGGTCATAAGATCAGATCATGGGAAATTTTTGAAGACACACCTAACATGTGGTTTGTAAAATTTGTGTTAGAAATAGATAGGCTCATTTTCTTAATTCCAATGCATGTAAGATTTAGTACCATATTGCTAAGAAAAGGTGGAGAAGACCTGGTAGAGTCTATACCACTCCTTCAATTATAGATGGGATGTCATGAGTAAGGCTTTGGCTAATCACACACGTGCGTATTCACGTATTTTCGCGTGAAAATTGTTTGACTTGTGACGTGCGACCGTGTCGTGACGTAGCGTGCTACTTGGCAGACCAAGTACACCTTTATTTTTGCTGAACCATGCATCACTCTCTTTTTCTCTCTATTTGAATGAGATTCAAACGTTTAAATTTGGGGCTTTATTGGGTTTGATGAAAGACAATTACCAGTGGGTAAATGATTGGTTAAATATATTAGTTACCAGTGAGTAAATGATTATTTTAATCATATCAGTTATCAATCTGTATATATATATATATATATATATATATGCCTAGAGACGTCCAGAGTACAGAGCCAAGAATCTCACTGCCTCTCTCCTTTTCCTCCCATGAACTTGTGCTGTTGTGCTGCGCCGTCTGAATCTCGTCGACTCTTCTTTCCATTGTGCACTGTAAGAAGTGGAGGGGGTATCTCCGAGCCATTGTTGCCATGAAAACCTGCATGGGGGCGGCAATAAGATTTTTGGGCAGTGTACATCTGCGCGATTGTTCACTGCACTGCGTTATCTACGTTCTGCATTGTATCAAGTCTGCGCTGCTTCTTATTCTTCATCAGGCTTGCCTAGTAAAACTTTGTATCACTAGTTTTATATTGTATTTGTCTCTAGTAAAACTTGAAATTAAAATATTACCTATATTTTCAACAATCCAGAAATCTTATTGTGAACCTTGTTGCAATACAGAAATGGTTAGTGCTTCTGATGCAATGAAACCTGAGAGGTTTTCTAGTCAGAACTTTCATAGATGGAAGATAGAGCCAAGTTTTGGCTCATGTCTTTAGGGCTATAGTGGGTTATCCACCTGCAGTATCCATTTACGGTTGAGTAGTTAATGTAATTTGATAATGCAAACAACACTACTCTTGGCTGCATTCTAACTGTTCTGGCAGATTAGCTCTACGATGTGTACATGGACTACAGGTCCGCCACAATGTTGTGGGATACACTAGAGCACAAATATGTAGATGTAAAGGCAGGTTGCTGGCTCTACATATGTGAGCAATTTTTGATTTTAGTATGGATGAGGCTAAGTCCATAGTTGGACAACATCATGACCTTTAGCTACTAGTCAGTGAGATTACACACCTGGGCTGTGTGTTGCCTCCTAAGTTTGTGGCTGCGGGTATTGTTGCTAAACTCCCTGCTTCTTGGGAGGATTTTGCCACTAGTCTGAAACATAAGAGGGAAGATATTTCTGTTGAGGATCTCATTGTTACCCTCGATGTGGAAGAAAAAGCAAGAGCAAACGATGCACCAAGCACCTCTGACCAGAACAATGCAAATTTCATAAAGAAAAAGACTGCAGCAAAGAAGTACAAATCTAATAAACCGAACAAGACAACTAGATTTAAGAAGAAAACTGAGAAAAAGGATTTGAGAGACATCATCTCCTTTTTGTGCTGAAAAGAAGGTCATATGGCGAAGGATTGTTGCTTTCGCAAAATCAGAGATGATGAACTGCCAAAGAAGAAGGCTGTCAATGTGATATAGGCGAGGCCTTGACTTCAGGAGGGTATGGTAATTCTCCTGTTGTCTTTTTAGTATGTCAATTCACTGATTGATGGGTTGATACTGGTGCTAATATTCACGTATATTATGATATTTCCTAGTTTTCTTCTTATCAGGCAGTATGGGCTTCCTCCGTTCTAATGAAAAATGACTCATATGCTTTTGTTCTTGGTGTTGGTATGGTGGATTTGAAACTTACTTCAGGAAAGATTATCCACTTGAAGAACGTGCAACATGCTCCTACAATAAACAAAAACCTTATTAGTGGTTTTTTTTATGTAGGAATGGTCATAAGCTAGTTTTTGAGTTAAATAAAATTGTAGTGTCTAAGTTCAAAAAATTTGTTAGTAAAGGCTATGAGAGCGGAGGCTTGTTCTGCCTAAATATTTTAGAGTCTTGTTATAATTGAATATTGCAATAAGTTTAAATAAATGTGAGACAAATATTTGGCATTCTCGTTTCTATCATATTGTTTTTGATAGTATTGCTAAAATGTCCAAATTAGATTTAATTCCAAAATATGAAATTGTCAAAAGATCAACGTATCAGTCATGTGTGCGAGAAAAGTAGCCTCGAAAACCCTTTAAGGGATTAGAGGATGAAAAGAACTTGGCACCATTAGATCTTATTCATTTAGATTTGTGTGAAATGAATAGCTTATTGACAAAAGGAGATAAAAGATATTTTTTTTTAACTTTTATTGATGATGCAACACGTTACTACTATGTGTATTTGCTAAAAACTAAGGATAAAGTTTTAAACTATTTTAAGACTTATAAGGGCGAGGTTGAGAACCAACTAGAAAAGAAAATAAAAAGAGTACGTCTCTTATGAATTCTCCTAATTCTGTTTTGAGTATGGAATTATCTATGAATTAACACCACCATATTCATCCCAATCAAATGGGGTAACTGAGAGGAAAAATTGGACACTAATAGACTTTGTTAATGTCATGTTAGAGAGTTCCGGTTCGCCTAAGATATAGTGGGGGAAGCTATATTGATAGCAACTTTTGTTTTAAACAAAGTAATCACTAAAATGAGTGAGATTACTCCATATGTTAATTTTCTGTGAACTTGGGGTTGTTTGTCAAAAGTTAATATACTGCTGCATAAAAAGAGAAAGTTTAGACTAAAAACAGTCGATAGTACTTTTCTAGGATATGCTCCAAATAGCACGATCTAGAGATTTTTAGTAGTTAAATCAAAAACTCCTGAGATTATTGTTAACATAATAATGGAGTCTAGAGATGCTTTATTTTTTAGAATATCTTTTCTATGATAACAGCAGGCAGTACTTCATGCACTAAGAATGTTCAAACTAATAATATTGAAAATGAGAATAATCAAACTTTTGAACTTTTCACCATTTTTGAACCAATTTGTGATGTCCCTAAGGAGGATAATAATCTAGTCGCTGAAACTCCTCGCAGGAGTAAGAGATAAAGGGTTGAGAAAACCTTTGGTGACGACTTTATTGTATACCTCATGGATGATGTACCAAAAACTCTTTTGAAGGCTTATGCATCTTCTGATGCTGAGTATTGGAAAGAGGCAGTCCGTGGTGAGATGGACTCTATCATGGCTAATGGGACTTGGCAGTCACTGATTATCCTATTGGGTACAAACCTATAGGATGTAAATAGGTCTTTAAAAAGAAACTGAGGCCTGATGGTACTATTGAGAAGTACAAAGTAAGACTTGTGTCTAAGAGTTACACCCAGAAAGAGAGAGAAGATTTCTTTGATACCTATTCTCCAGTCGCCAGATTAACCACCGTCACAGTGCTCATTGCGTTAGCAGATTTCTATGGTTTATATATTCATCTAATGGATGTGAAAAAAACTTTCCTTAATGGAGAGTTGGAGGAAGAAATCTATATAGATCAACTAGATGGTTTTATGATTTCAAGACAGGAAAATAAAGTATGCAGATTATTGAAATCTTTGTATGGCCTAAAACAAGCACATAAATAATGGCACAAAAAGTTTGACAAAACTTTGAAATCCGCTAGCTTCGTTGTGAATGAAGCTGATAAATGTGTATATTACCATTATGGTGATGAGTAATTTTATGTTTATATATGGATGATATACTTATATTTGGAACAAACACTGCCGTAATTGACAAGGTCAAAATTTTCTTATCCCGATGCTTTGATATAAAAGACTTAGGATCGGCTGATGTCATTCTAAATATTAAATTAATTAAGAATGAGGTTAGGATCACTTTGAACCAATCCCATTATGCTGAGAAAATATTGAACCGGTTCGGCTTTGAAACCTATAAAATTTCTCCAATACCCTATGACGCAAGCATTAAGCTATGAAAGAACCAGGGGTTTGAAAAATATTAATTGAGATATTCACAAATTATTGGGTTACTCATGTATTTAGTTGGCACCACAAGACCTGATATTTTATTTACTGTGAATAAATTAAGTCGGTTTACTTTCTACCCAGGAGATGATCACTGGGAGGCACTTCAAAGAGTGTTGCGCTACTTGAGGGGTACAACATCTTTTGGAATTCATTATACTGGATACTTTTTTGTATTAGAAGGATACAGTGACTCCAATTAGATTTCTGATGCAGATGAGATCAAAGCTATAAGTGATTATGTGTTTACGTTAACTGGTGCTGTAGTTTCATGAATATCTTGCAAACAGACTATATTGACGAGGTCAACCATGGAATCTAAACTTGTAGCACTTGACACAACCATTGTTGAGGCTGAATGGCTAAGAGCTTCTTATGACTTGCCATTGATTGAGAAACCACTACCGGCAATTCTGATGTACTGTGATAATCAAATTATGTTGGCTAAAGTCATAAGTACAAAGGATAACATGAAGTCCTCTAAACATATGAAGTATAGACTTAAATCTATCAGAAAATTGAGAAACTTTGGAGTGATAGCTATATTAACACTGAGAAAAATCTAGCAGATTTTGTCACATCTATGGATATGGAAATGAGGTCTATTAAAGTTACATCACAATGGTAACCCATATCTTCTTGATTGGAGATCCCGTGACTTAGGTAATGGGAAAAAAGAGTTGACGTTGTGATAAAAGAGTACATATTCATTGAACCCATATCCTAATAAATAAAGTACTCTCGACTATATAGAAGGTTGGTATAAAGTCTTAATGTATTCTGTTGTCCAAATGAAGAAAAATGTATTAACCTACAGGATACCTAGAAAGAATACACCTACTTGAGTCTAACTGTGTGGTCACAGTTCACGAGAACAGGGCATTCTCTAGAAAGCTTATTAGCAGATAAAGGAGCATGACCATATAACGCTTCGTTTAGGCGTGGTTTATTGGTAACCTAGTACTAGTTGAGATTTCAAGTGAAATCTGATCATAAAAAGCTGTGGATTCAAGGTATAGTCCATTCATTAGCTATGAGAAGATGAATCTTGTCATTATAGGTGCAAGTTGAAACCGTACGAGACTTACACTAAAAAACTGGTATATTAATAGTACTTCAATATAATATCTTTGATATCTTTTTACTTTCTGCTTTAGAATTGGTGGGGGATTATTAGAAATAGGCCCATAGAGTGAGGTCCATTTTCTTAATTCCAAAGTATGCAAGTTTTAGTACCATATTGCTAAGGTAAGGTGGGGGAGATCAATTTATAATGTGGAATCTATGCCACTCTTTGAATTATTAATGGGGATGTCAGAGCAAGACTTTAGCTAATCACACATGCACGCACGCACGTGCGAGCGTATTTGTGTATTTTCGCGTGAAAATATTGTGACTTGTGACTTGCGATGCGCGATCGTGTCGTGACGTGGCGAGCTACTTTGCAGAAAAAGTCCACCTTTATTTTTGTTGAACTGTGCATCACACACTCTCTCTTACTTTGAATGAGATTCAAAAGTTTGAATTTGAGGCTTTATTGGGTTTGATGACAGGCAGTTACCAGTGAGTAAATGGCTAGTTAAATATGTCAGTTATCAGTGAGTAAATGACTGTTTTAATCATATCAGTTATCAATTTGTCTATATATATGCCTGGAGACGTCCAAAGGATGTAGCCCAGAATCTCCCTGCCTCTCTCCTTTTCCTCCTACGAACTTGTGTTGTTGTGCTATGCTGTCTGAACCGCATCGACTCTTCTTCCCAGCATGCACTATGAAGAATATGAGCGGTATTTCCGAGTCATTGCTGTCGTGAAGACCTACACGGGGGTGGAAATAAGGTTTCTGGGTAGCGTACATCTGCGCATCCACTCACTACACTGCGTCATCTACGTTCTGCACTGCATCACGCCTACGCTGCTTCCTATTCTTCATCAAACCCAATATTAAGTTATTCGTCCATTCGATCGACTTTCATACTATATTTCTTTTGCGTATTTTCTGAATTATAATGAGTAGCCTATTGTTAGTTATGAGTTTTGCATCACTATTTTTATATTATATTTGTCTTCTAGTAAAACTTGGAATTAAAATATTGTTTATATATTCAACAATTTGGAGAGCAACCGGTAACTTTTGCTAGATAAACTTGGTTATACTCATTGGGAGATCTAACCCTTGCTTATTTCCTTTTAAGTTGAATAATGTGTCACGAAAACTAACATTATATATATAGGTGGAATATTGTAAGTAAAATTTTAAATATCTAGGATTAGTAAAATTGAGATGTATCCTGGACATCGTCGCTACGTATGCATATTTAGTACAAACTTAGTACAAGTTAGAAATTGAGATAATATTAATATTTGAGTCAAATACAAATTTCAAAAATAGTAAATTCATATGATGGATAGTATCTACAGACAAGTTATTTATGTTGGAAAGTGCAAACATGAAAAAACAACTTTGTTCAATTTAGATACCAAAAGATCATTAGGACGAAAGCTAGTTGAATAAATCTTGCTTCTGACGAGATGGGCTTGTTGTTTCCAGCTTTTAAAAGCTACCTTTTGGCTTTTTAGCAGTAATTAACTTTTAAACAAAGTATCTTTTTAAGCCAAGGTCTTCAAGGTGCTTATAGTATATACTGTAGCGACTTCATTTATATAGACCAAAACTACATGTAAGTTTCTGTTACTCCATACTTTCTCTTATGAACAGCCTAAAAGTCATAGGCCGTAACAAAAAACCATGGTTTCTGTTTGTTTCCAACTAGCATTGATAAGGACCAATCAGGACAATGTTTTGTTTCACATATATTTGTCGGTCAGATTTGGTACCATGTTATGTAATGAAACTTTAGCTATTGATTGTATTAAGATTTGCCTGTACTATGTCATGTTGAATTGTATTACTAAATCTGTAAAATAGGGGATTTCAATAGGTTTAGATTAGGATTCAATAGGGGATTTCAAGCTTCGAGTTTAGAAACGATGTCATTTCATATATGTGTATATAGTGCTATGGTGTATTAAAACTGAATGGTGCTTGTTCAGGTGAAGGTTTGGATTTGATGCCACCCACACATTGTCCATAAGGTTAAGTAGGCCTTATGCTTATGCTTATCCATTGGTAGACAGTAGACGGTGGTTGTTCTCAATCCTTATGCTTATGTGAAATTTGCCTTCCTGTTTATTATATCTATGACGACACAATGATGATGACTATGTAGCGATCTCAGTTAAATGAAATTGGTATAGTATTGCTAAGCAATGATAGTTTACATGATGGTTGTGGGTAATGATGATGGCATATGATACAACAATTTGATAGATAGATAATCGTTAATGGTTAATGACACATGGTAATTGTATAAGAGAAATTGTTGCATTATGATGCATATCATGAAAATAGATGGATTGAGTGGCATCTATGGTCTATTTGGTGTGGACCTCCCACAGGAGTGGGAAGAGTAAGACCTACTTTGGTAGGTACTCCATGGGAGTGTAGGATGAGGTCCCCATATCAAAAAAAGAAAGATTGTTAACGTCCCCGTATGAAAGAGGATGGGCTATTGAGGTCCCCGCCTGAAAAGAGGGTGGGCATGGGTGAGCATCAACGGGTGCTTACTCCGCTATATCAGTATGAGCTAAAGAAAGAGAAAAAGAGACATGTGCATGATTATTGCATTGCATCAATGAAGGAAAAGAGTTGCTCATAAATGTTTATTGTTCTGTCATATGGGTTTGTGTTAATGGAGAGAAAGTAATGATGATAAGATATGTGAAAAATGGCATGTTTATGTTTATACTTATGACGGTGTTAATGTTTATTGTTCTGCCTTATACTTGCTGATTCTTGGACTCACGCTTACTTTGTTACTGTTTTTAGGTAACCGATGATGCGTCATACATTGTGAATGGGAGTAGAAACTGTGCACGACATTTAATAATAATGAACTAGAACATCACATCTGTTTTCTTTAAAATTGCCTCAGTAAGGTAGCTTGCTAATATGAACTCAGTCATAGAACCCTTGTAAACTGATGATGAACATTAGATAGCTTCTCTTGTGATGTATATTTTCTTAGTAATATTCTATTTGCAAGTTTAAGTATGCTCCTGGACGCATGGTTCTAGGTGGTCCTGAATATGCAAACTCAGACTATCTGTATATTTTGCACTAGTGTAGGATTATGTTAGTGCACACAGTGAAAACATAAATAAAACATCGACAATATTCATAATTAACTAAGAAAAGGCTCAAATATTATTAATTATCAAACTTGTGACTTTATGGCCAAGTTTACACTTTAATAGCTAGAAGGACTTAACAGAACTAGCAGTGGAAACAGAACAAAAATGATGCAGCCATTCGACATGCTCACAGGTAATCATCGACTGGGAAATAAGACCCTAATCCAAGAAGTCATCAAACTATCTTCCTTCAAGTATCTCTGGTTGATATGGTTCTTCTTCTCTAACTTAGCAAATATGGATATAGCCATAAGTACATAGAGTACTTAGTAAGTCGTTTATAACAATAATGCAATATAATTATACAAGATTTACCAAATGATAGCTGAGTAGTTAATTTATAACAAAATAATAATTTAGAGTAAATACAATAAATAGATTGAAATAAACTTAAAAATTTGATTAATAAATAAATAATCAAACGAATTGAGTAAACCACAAGTGAACTGACTATTCACTCAATGAACCACCCATGAACTAACCATTCATATAATGGACCACTAGTGAACCAACCATTTACTTCCCAAACTTAACCCAACCAAGTTTTATGAAATATCTACCCACATGTGAAATCACCGAGCATTATCTGTAACCGGAGACACGACTATTCAAATAATTTTACACTCTACAGATATTGCACAACTTTACCCACATAGTATGATTATCTCATAGTGACACTAGAGCAACACTCTTCCTTGGGCATGCTGACCAAGAATACAATAACAAGACCTTTACAATGTTTAATCTCAACTCAGTTTCACCTACTAAGATTTTTCAATCGAGTAGGCTAACCACTAGTCTAACAGATCCCTCTTATACCCTATAAAAATGTCTAACCGATACCCACTGACATCTCGATGGTGAAACTAAAATTGAAACATCACAAATTAATTAGCCCAGTCCATTCCATGCTGGATATGTGGTTATACGATACGGCTCAGATCAATGGTGCATAAAATTAAGTCCTTAGATATTACCTAAACGAGACATCCACATCCCAGAAGTGCTAACCACATCTCCCTCTTTATTGCACGATCAGTCGCCCAAGTGAAAACTATTTTGTACAACTAATACCAATGACACTACCATGTTATGGTACTTCAATTTTATATCTGTGGCTGATCCCCATGATTCAATATTTTACTAAGTCAAATTTAGTTAATTAATCAACATGTAATGGTGAGCCTAACATATTACAAGCATAGCTAAGCATATTAAACGTACAACTTATGTGACAACTAGTATTGCATCACTAGATAAATACCCATCCTATGATGACAATGAAATCATGGCATTAAAATAACCAAGATGAAATTAATCAAGTTAGACAATAACTATCAGATACAAAGATTTGTATTAAATTAGTAATGCATGATAATTTAAAACAAAATAATAAATAAATAGAATTAAAAATTAGGTTTAGCATGACTGAAGAACATGACTTGCCTTAGCTTTAGTCAGTTACCAACTCTTGGTCTTTAGATCCTACTTCAGCTCCTTTGAAGATGTTATCTCATGCGAAAGAAAATGAATGAAGCATAAATAAAATCAAATAAAATTTAAATGAACCCTAAAAACTTCAAAACTAGAACCAAAAGATAGAGCACGATTTTAGATAAATTTAGGAAAATGAATCGGGTTAATCGAAGCTAGGGTGGAGAAGAACGGGCACTCAAAATGTTTAAATCTAAGAAAAAGGAAAAAAGAAAATCTTATTTCTTTTCTAGAATTATTTTACTAAAGAAAATTGTGAATTATAATGTCAGCATCTAATTTCTTTTTAGTTGAATTATTTTTTAAAAGAAAAATAGGATTTATGATGTCATTGCTGACGTGGCATGACACTTGGCTCTCACACGTGGCATCGACACATGACTTGGGTGGCTGACATGGAAAATATGTGGCTGACAGTGGTAGACACGTCGGATTAGGGAACAAATCAGAAGGGGATCAGTAAGAACGTACCTGCCATGCATAACGCGAACTAAATCGAGATGAGGGAGGAGGAACACGCATTGCAGAGGAAAGGTAGGAACCTCTAAATCAAGCAGCCAATAGAAGTTTTCCTGAGCACTGCATTTAAAGGACGAAGAGAACAAATTAGGTACTCGCACTGCGTTTAAAGAAGGAACAAACCAGAGTGGAAAAAACACAAGAACAACAAATCTATCTATGAACAAATAGCTTGGCAAAAAGGACAGCGATGAAAGAGTACCTCGCAGTGAATAGGCGCTCCGTATACCACGAACCGAATCAAAACGGCACAAAAAGAACGCGCATTACAGACCAAAGGCTCACAGCGTGCATCCCATGCGCACGGCGTAAACCAATTCAAGACCAAACGGAGAGCAAAAACCAAAGGCAGAGGCGGCCGATGCAAGGGCGAAACAACCAAGAGCGGACGAAGAACCAAGTGAAAGAACAACTGAGAAAGAAGGAACAACGGATGCGTCCGCTAGGCAAAAAGCCGGAATCGAAGGGCCCATGAACAAGTCCACGCCTCGTAGTCACCGTAGTAGGCCGAAAAGAAGATCCACGCGAAAGGAGCGCACCACAACAAGCAAAGAACAAGTGGGCCACAGCCATCACGACACACGCGCTCAAAGAGCAGCGTAGAAACGGAAAGCAAAGAGGAAACCGCGCGCAGCAACTGAAGGAGGCAAGACTGCCGCTCGCAAACCGGGGGCCAAGAGCGCGCACGCAACCCCGTCGCACAGCGTGAAGACACGCATCGAGCCAAGGGCAGACGGGGTTGATGTGGCACGAGCGAGGGAATGGGGAGTCCCCCGGGTTTAATATACGGATGATACCCTTTCTGACGACTAAAGAATGATGAGCTGATAAAAAATAAATAAATGATTCCTTCATCATTTAGTTGCTAGCCACTGATCACATTCTAGCATATATTAGCCTAATCTCAGGTGCCCACACCAGTTAGACTCCCAACTGTTAGATTTTTTATCTCGTTGAACTTAACTTGTAATTCAATGTTGTAGATAATGCGGTTTCAGCAAATATTTAAATAAAATTTCAGAATTGTAAATAAAAAATAAAGCATGTTTCCAGCATATATTAAATAATAGGTGCACAAATAAGATGATTGCATATATAATAGCTCTTAGATGTCGTTTGCACTTATTTAACACAAGACCTTCCCGACACAGTGGTCTATATTTATACAATGATCACAATGATAACCTCTAGATATTTCTGCTAGTTTGAGCTCCATTACTTATCACATTAATCAATTGCGCTTCAAGGATAACAACAATAAAATGACAACATTAAGTATGGCTCAAAAGGAGATGAACACTGACGAGGATATAATAATTCTCTATTTATTATGTCATCATATTATCTGAATATATCTCTTAATGATAAAAGAGAAATTTCGTAGGGTAGTTATAGATCTTACTGCGACTACTCCGTAGTCGTAAGTTCTACTACAACTAACTAGTCGTAAATTCTGCTACGACTACCTAGTCGTCAAATCTACTATGACTATCTAGTCCTAAGTTATGCTACGGCTTCCTAATTATTCTCCTATATTCAACTAACCTACCCTCATAGCGGGTCTGTCTGACAAGACAGTTAGAATGTACGTTTATGCTTAATAACTGCACATTCTCTGGTCGGATGAGAACATTCTCGGCCACGTATAGCCGAGAATCTTGAGCCATATTTGTTGCTCCTAGACCCTCTTGGCTCTTCTAAGAGTCGAGACCAGATTCGAGTACCTGAAGAGCCGACCCCTTCTCGATCATAGGTTCTGCTGTTGCAACAATTTTCTTCACAGAAGACATGAAATGCTTCTGATTTTCTTTGTTGAGTTGCTTGATAAAACCTCGAGAAGAACATATTGAATAGGTTTTGCTATTATAATAGAAGGGTACCTTGATTTTGAGAGTCGGTTTCTCAAATACAACTGTCCCTATCTCAGATGCAACACTTATGTCTGCAATGAATTTCTAGATTGGGCCGGTCTGAGCAACAGGGAGAAGAGTGGCAGGAGAAATAGCGGCACTTGAGCTTTCCTTCCCCTTATCAGTGGCATTAACTAGCTGACGCCTCTTAGCTGGAGGAGCGTTTGCTTTCTTCGCCATTTTTTCAATAACCATCAATTCGACCCCTTGGTCGTCCTAACGGTTATTCACACCTACATTCTGAAGAAATGAAGAATAACATTTAGTCATAAGTTTTCCTACGACTATTTAGTCGTAAGTTCTTCTACGACTATATAGTCCTAAAGGGTAATATCATTCTTTCAATTACCTTTAGACGTTGTTCTCTTTCTTCGGTGGACACATCCACTACGAGGAGCCTCCGCTTTCAGTGATGGAGCCTTCTCACAGATATTTCTGACTCAGGAGTCAATTTTCTCAAAATCAAGATATGATTCATTTAAATCAAGAGGTTAGTATACAGTACTCAAAATTTAAATCTACCACTATGAGTACAACTATACATACCAGTTTTATAATCTCTGGTATTATTAGTTGCTCCCGAGTACATCCACATGGGATGAACTCATCTCTTCAAGGAGCTGATATGACAGGTGTAGTCCTTCATTACATGCCATCCTATAAGTCCCTTATCCCTTAGCTCTTTGATTGTTGAAATGTAGGGAGCAATCTTGGTAGCTCCTTAGCAGCCTTCCCCACAAAGAAAAGACTGTCTTCACTGGTGGTCTCCCAGTAGAATCACATCTTCTTCCACCCTGACCATGATGACCAGGTGAACATCGGGATATATACCTCTGACTTTCCGATATGGAGCTTCAATCCACAGCTTCCAGCGATTCTAGTTTGATGGCTCATCTCATGATAATACTGGAAGAGCTCCAGATCTAGAGGGATTCCCAAATATGCTTCACAGAGGTATATGAATACACTCAGCATTGTAATTGAGTTGGGAACCAGAATCACCAATTCAACCCCGAAGTACTCGAACACCACTATGAGAAAGGGATGGGTAGGGAGACGAAGGCCACACTCGCAGAAGGCTTGGAATATTGGGATTTGTCCAATCTCCCCCGATGGCCAGTGTTGTCCGATGGCTTCAATCCACTTCACGAACTTCCACGGAGGGATCTTCTTAGCCTCTTCCTCAGCCTTTAGCTCGATTTATCCATTTTCGACACCACCCAGTTGGATGAGGACTTTGCCATATTCCTGACTAGATAATTTGGATCTAGAGAAAGGGTTGAAGGAGGAAGATGACTTGTTCATTGAAAAACACAAGGAGGAATGGAAGCAATTGAGGAAAATGAAGCCGAAAGGTAACCCAAAAGTAACCTTTTTATCGAAGCATTGGTTATTCGTTTTGGGAGTTGAACGGATTTCTCGAAAATGAATGGACAGACAGAATTATGAGAAGTAATTAAAATTCTCTTTGAAGTCCATCTATCTTCACAACTTAAATGAAATTACCTTTCTGTCCAAGTGCACTCCTGGTCGAGAATTGAAAGAACAATACTTCCGATCATCTACGACTCTACTTGTTCATGTTATTTTTATTTGAAGTTAAGGGCTAGATGACAAAGATATAATAATATTCTATTTATTACATCATCATATTCTCTGAATATATCTCTTAACGATAAGGAAAAAATTTCATAGAGTAGTCATAAGTCTTACTGCGACTATTTCGTAGTCGTAAGTTCTACTACAACTATCTAGTCGTAAGTTCTGTTATGACTATCTAGTCATAAGATTTGCTATGACTATCTAGTTATAAGTTATGTTATGACTTTCTAATTATTTTTCTATGTTGGACTAACCTACCATCACCGTGGGTCTATCTAACAAGGCAGTTAGAACGTGCGTTTATACTCAATAACTGCACATGATCTCTCTATCTAACAACAACCGTCCTACGGCGAACAGCTGCCCACGTCTCTATGACAATAACCACCATCTAGCAGTTAACTCCCAAAGTATCAAGATGTCTTCTGGCAAGAAACAATTGTCACCACTTCGTTATCGATATAAGAGTTGATGTTGGGGGAAGGGGAGGACAATCAATTCTAGAATGAGGGTTATACTTTTCGCACTATTCACACTTGTAACTTTTCCTCAGTAATAGCAACACAGGACATAGGGTTGTTATTTTTCTAGGAGAAGGCTCGAACCTGTATAAAAATTTATGTGTCTTTACTCTATACAATCATACAAGGGTCTTGAGAGTTTTCCCCTGAATATGATAAATCATATGTAAAATCGATATTAAAACATCAACAAACACAATACTGACCGAAGACAAAATGACAAGATTAAAGCTATGGCAAGAATAGGACAACAAGTAATCAAGTTGTGAACAACTCACATACTAGTAGAAATATTCTTAAATCATCATCGCAACCTCAAATAGACCATGGATCGTCATCGAGCAATCCTTAGTCCCATAAATTATCATGCAATTGTCTCATAGAACTAGTGATAATATTATAAAAATACTAAAGTACAATAGAATGCTCACAATCACACAATAACAACAAGAATTGAAGGCAACTCATAAGGTGATGGCACTCGAAGCCGTCCAGAAGGCAGCAAAGCTAGGCACGCTGAAGTCGATGCTATCCCAAAAAACCTATCGCCGTTGTTTGCATCGTGGTGTGGTTCTTAAAGATACAAAGCCACCATATGAACTGGCAAGCACCACGGTCATGAGGCTAAGGGTTGGAGAACACCACACAAGACCAAGAACCTAGCACCGACCAAGTGCTAGGCAAGTAAGAACACCACACAAAACATGCCTGAAACCTCCTCTGTCATGACTGAGCCACAAATCCACCACTGAAGAACTAGCACCCGGACTGGCATTGTCGTGGCTCACCTATGCCACTATTTGGACATCGTGGATCGCAAGAGCCATCGCCGTCTTGACCCAGCCAAAGCTGGAGTCACTGCTACCTTGATCTAGCTCCCACACTCCGTCCTCACTGAAGCATGGCTCATCGATGACTAAGCTGAGGGTAAGGCTTTAGGTTGCTGGAGATGGATTGCTGAATCGCGCCTCCACTACCAAAGCACAAAGACTTAGGGTTTTCACTCGATTAGATCTTAGTCTTCTTCTTGGAGGAGAGCCCAAATCGCTATAAGAAGAGGGAGGAAGGAGGACCATGCCGCCAATGGCCAATTGAGGCTGTCGGAGTTGGGGAGGTGGGGATTGGATTGATCCCTATGTCTCTTTCGATCTACAGAACATAAGGAGCCATAGGCTCCTTATCCTTTCCCTCTCTCTCAATGACAAGTGGCCCTCTCTCTCTTTCTTTTGTTTTAATCCAAAAATCCAATGAGAAATTCCCAATTTGCCTTCAGTGGCAACAATCCCCACCAATTTTTCTAACTTAGGGTCACAGCTCAAACGTCTTAACAATGCATAGATAGAGGAAGATTATTCCTCGATCTAATGCCTTGGTGTGAGAGTTTTTGCCCAAGTTGCACTCTTTATAAGGTTGCTTGCCCTTTCTCTCTCGGGTTAGGAAGTTATGGTCATGTTCCCGTATCTCTCTCATGAGTACTTAAGAAAGTATGCCCAAACATTCTTTGATAGCGACTACACGATCATACTCACATAGGTGAGTTCTCTAGGAAACTCTATATGATAGTTCCTGACTGCCATACAAGTTATCGAATTCATAAGAGCTATTACTCAACCTGCCATACTGTTAGAGTATTGTAGCCAATGAGACCCTTTAGGTGTACTCCCTGTCTTTTCACGGTTTATTGTCTTAGAGCCTAGTTCATAAGATCCCTGTTCTTCTAAGATAGGTTACCATCATTAAACATCATCAAATGGGTATGAGCCTCATTCCCTTTAATGCTACAAGAATGACCTTTTTCTCCATCCTTTAGTGAAAGGATCCACTTGATTCTTTTCAGACTAGTGTATTTTGCAGTGATTACACCTGTCTCTGTGGCTTGCCAAACTGACTTAAGTAGTCTCTTTATGTGTTTTGAGGACTTCATGTTGTCTTTCCTACTCTTACCTTAACCAATATGGTTTCATTTTCGCAGTAGGTCAAAACAACTGTAATTGGTCTTTTCAATACCGGTTGGTCAGAAAGAAGCACTTTGAGCCATTCCGTGTCTACTACTATCGAGTCATATGCTACTAGCTTATCCTCCATGTTGGATCATGTAAGAATAGTCTGTTTAGAAGACTACCACACGACAGCCCCAACTGCTAGAGTGAAAACGTATCCACTCGTTGTCTTCATATCATCCGAGTCACTAATTTAGTTAGAGTCACTAAATCCTTTAAGGGCTGCCGGATGGCCAGAATAATGTATCCCCTAATTCTTCATTACTTTTAGGTACCTAAGTATCATTTCTAGTACTATCCAATGATCATATCCTAGATTGACCATATATCGACTTAATCTGCTTACAATATATGGGATGTTAGGCATCGTTGCACTAGTTAAATACATTAATGATCTAATTATTTGTGAATATTTAAGCTGATTTTTACCATGTCCAATCTTTTTACGTAGCTTGACATTTGGATCATAGGGTGTAGCTACAGACTTAGCATCCATAAATAAAAAGTAGTTTAGGATCTTATCTATATAATAGGATTGTATTAAAGTGATTCCATTCTCACCCTTTAATAACTTAATGTTTAAAATAACTTTAGCTTCACCCAGGTCTTTTCTATCAAAGTTCTGAGAGGAAAGACCTAGTTTTATTGATTACATCTATATTGGTCTCAAATAGTAATATATCATCCACATGAAGACACAAGATGACACCTTCACCCCTGTTAAATCGATAGTAAACACATTTCTTGGCTTCGTTTACACAAAACCCTATCGAAGTCAACATGTAGCTAGTGCTAAAAACACTCAAATTATGGGTAAACGAGCCATAGGAAAGTATGTATCAAAGTAGTGTTCACCCTTTTTTTTACGTGAAACCCTTAGCCACTAAACGAGTCTTGTATTTTTCAATAGTACTATCAGGTTTTCACTTTCTTTTGAAGATCTATTTGTTGCCTACTAGCTTATATCCACTTGGAAGATGAGTAATCTCCCAAGTTCCATTAGCTAGGATGGAATCCATCTCGCTACGGACTACTTCCTTATTGTACTCCGCATCTAGGGATGCACATGCCTCTGAAAGGTTATGTGGTTTTATCATCCACAAGGTAGGTGACATAGTCACCACCCAAAGACTTTTCAATCCTCAATCTCTTACTCATTCCTAACTCTAATTTAGGAGTGGTGTCATCCACACTAGGAAGAATGGAGTGTTCACATGAACCATCGGGGTAATAACTTCATTTGCTCTCATAGGGAACACATAAGGACATTTTTAGCGATATCGCTCACCTCAGATTTGTCCACTAGAAATTTGTGCGCTTGCTGTGATGCACATACCCTAGAAAGACAAAATCAACAATCTTATGACCAAGTTTCCTTTTATTCATTAATGTCACATGCACTTTTTCAAGGCAGCCCCAAGTATGAAGAAATGACATATTCAATTTTCTTCCATTCCATCCTTCATAAGGTGTCTCTTCACAATTGTGGGGAGAAACCCTATTTAGGACATAATTAGCTATGAGAATTACCTCACCCCACCATGAGTCTAAAATATCTGAACTCTGTAACATGGCATTTACCAATCACAGAGAGTTCGGTTCTTTCGTTTGTCAACTCTATCTGGTTGGGGTGAATATGATGGAGTAGCTTCATGAATTATTCCACTTTTTTTTTATAGATTTGGGAGAATTTCTGAGAAATATATTCACCACCTCCGACCAATCTTAACTATTTGATTTTATTTTCTACTTGATTTTCCACCTTAGCCTTCTATATTTTAAAATATTCTAGTGCTTCATCTTTTGACTAAAGTAAATAAATATAACACTACTTAGTCACATCATTAATGAGAGTAAATAAATAATGCTTACCACCTTTAGTTAATATTCCATTCATCTCACAAAGGTTAGAATGAATCAACTCAAGATGAGAAGTGTCTTGCCTCTCAACACTATGGAAAGGTTTTTTTGAGGATGCTTTGCTTGCACACACACTTCACACTTAGAGCCCTTGTCATAATTGTAATTTGGAATTAAACTCATTTTCCTTAACCATGATATGGCTTCAACATTAACATGACATAAATGAGAGTGCCAAACATTACGGACTTTATTGCAATGAATAACATCAAAAAT
Source organism: Melocanna baccifera (assembly GCA_036346265.1). NCBI lineage: Eukaryota > Viridiplantae > Streptophyta > Magnoliopsida > Poales > Poaceae > Melocanna > Melocanna baccifera. The sequence continues at coordinate 6,613,252 of CM070708.1, forward strand.
ATTTGAATTATTAAAATAAAGAATACATAAGTGGAATATGCTTCCGCTATCATAACCTTTTTCCCACAAAAGAACTAAATTTGGTCGACACGACCTTATTTGACTAAAAAGTAAGCTTTATTCCTTACCTACAAAACATGAATCTGCTAAGTAGATTGTGGGACATTGCAGACACATACAGTACATCCTAAGAATGAGCATCTTGCTGAAAGTGAGTTTAAAGTAGACCTATTCAATCCCATGTACTGTAGCACCACTGTCATTGCCCATTAGGATAGAGCCACCACCTTCATCCTAAAATGAAGAGAAGTATGAACGATAAGCACAAATATGTTTAATTGCACCTATATCAATCCACCAATCAATTGATGAATTTGCTATAAAGGCCTGAGGTATATACCCATCTGAATTGGGACTAGCTAGAACCACATTGGTTTCAGCCTTACTCTGGTGCATCGAGAAGGTCCCTTGTCCTTGAGGTCATGGCACTTGCAGGCTTTATGGCCAACCTTGTCGCACACGTAGCAGATAAAGGTCTCCTTCTTCTTCATTGGTAGGGTCTTGGGCTTGATCTAGGAATAATTCCTGACTTTCTTTCCATAGCTTTTAGAGTTCTTGACTTCAACTTGGTGGGTTTGGACATGGGTCTTTCCATCACCACTACTGGTCCTAGCATGCTCCTCTACATTAGTCGCATAATGTGTCTTCGAGTGGTCACAGAGTTTCGCCTCGAGGGCGGTAACTTGGCCAACATGATGTATACTTAAAACTCTCTAGTATGAGACAGTCGTATTGGTTTAAATCACATACATGGAGCTATAACTCGTGGAGCTGCTCCATCACCAACCTTCCCTCTATTATTTTGTAATTTAAGTAATTTGTAGTGATAAAGGACTCATACTCATTATATCTGTTGTGACTACAGACCAAACAGAGAGAGAGGTGTATGGTAGTGGAGAGTTAGGTGAGCAAATATCCTCCCTTGGGTCTTTCCCAAGGTCTGATCATAATATATATGCTTCCTCATAAGGAGCGCCTTTACAATCGTAACCTTACACCGAAGCCTCTGATCGAGGGCAACTATGTCCTTAGTACATGGTTTATAGCTTTCTCAACAGGCTAGCCTGGTTTAGGTGGGGGCCACCTCTATAACAGGAGCCTCTCATGGTGAAGGGCTTCACAGGCCGAAGCCATGTTGCCGAGCCCTTTGGCCCCCTCCGTCCCTGCGGTCTGTGACGTTGTGTAGTTGTGGGCGAAGATGATTTTGCGCATGTAGGTTGGCGTGGCTCCGCAGAGTCGAAGCGGGGGGTCCGCGGCGGAGCTGATGTTGAAGTATCGCGTCCGCGCTGCGGAGTCGTAGACCTCGTCGATGCGGGAGGAGCAGGTAGGCGTGGGAGGTTTGGGCGTCGCATGCGCGTGAGCGGCCGTGACGGTTGGACCTGCGTCGGTTGCGCTTCTCGAGGTGATGGCGGCCGGGGCGCTGTGTGCGGTCGGACGACCACGCGTTTGTGCGCCTTTCTGGTGGCTGGCTTCACGCCTGTCGGTGTGGACTCCTTCCGACTGACCTGCTGCGCCAGTGCGTTCTGCAACCTAGCGTCCATGGAAAGGCATGGGACATTAGGGTGCGAAAATGGTTGTGCTAAGAGTGAAGATACATGATGTGCAGCGGGTGACGGGGTTGTCCCGAGCCACCGGAGCGGAAGGCGAAGGTCTCGTCGAGGGTGGGGCCAGAGTCGTTCTGTTGAGACCTGCTGCGAAGCTGGGGTTATTGTGCGTAGGTGCAATCAAGTTGAGACGTCGCACGCGTACGGGCCTTCTTCAGTTCATGAACTTCTTCAGTTCATGAACTTGCAGAGGAATATTGCCATGTTGATGAACTGATGGAGGCCTATTTTCGAGTGTAATATCTGCTTTGATCGGCGCAGACTCCGCTAAACGGACAGCTCCATGAACGCTCCCCGAGACGGGGGGTGTTCTCTGGCGCGCCACTCCGGCGGGCGGGTGCGTGTGGAAGCCGGAGGCAGACCCGGGATTGTCGTGCGGAGGCAAAGATGTCATCGAAAGCGGAGCCAGGTTGCCTTGCATAGATTCCGAGCGGACGCGTGGCGGGGCGCTACTGGCGCACCGTGCGCTGTCAGGCCCCTTGGTGCGACCACCACTTGACCGTGCGTGGCGCGCAAGGGTTGGTGTGCCACTGTGGTGGCGATAGTGGGAAGGTGGGCGGTTTGCCTCTCAGCAATTATGCTTCATCGATGGTGTGGGAGACACAAGGGTTTTAAATACCCCTTGCGTTACGCCGCTTGCACGTTCGTCGCCTTGCCTTGTAGCTCCCTGTCACATGCCCCCAATCTCCTGTCTTCCTTGCTGCCTCGTGCGTCGTGGAGCTCTAGGAGGGCGATGGCACATGACGGAGCGCGCGCTGAGGCGGCCGATGGCAGCGCCGTCTTCCAGCGGCCGTCGCTGCTAGAGGTGGGGTACACACTCGAGGGGCGCGACTCCGCACAGGTGGACAGATGGTGGACGGCGGCGGAGAGAGTAGGGGGTCCGCGCTCCCGCGTCTTGGGCTCGACGCTGGTGACGGAAGAGACAATTCGTGGCCTTCTGTGTGAAGGGAAGCTGTCGGACAGCCGAGAGGTGCGCCTGCCCGCGGGCGACAAGACCGAACCGCACCCCGAAACATCGGAGGTGGTCGTGTTCGTCGCCTACTTCGAGGCTGGGTTGCGCATTCCGGCCGCCAATCTTGTCGGGGATGTCCTGCGGACTTTTGGGCTTGAGCTGGCGCAGACAACACCGAATGTGATAGCCCGTCTTGCCGTGTATAGTTGGGCACTGCGCACGGAGGCATATTGGCTGACCGCGTCACTGTTCGGATTTCTTCATGATGTCCAGTGTGTGTTGGAGGATCAGGAGGACGGGCGCTGGGTGACTTCGGCAGCGTCGACCTCGCCTTGCGCCCGCAGTGCGGGAAGATTTTTCCCGCGGAATCGAGTCGGGCGGAGTGGGAGCCGAACTGGACGAGGCGGTGGTTCTACCACCGTGTTGCGAGCGGTAGCGGCCTTGAATGGTCGGGGCGGCTGGTGGCGGTTAACACCACGCCCGGCGCGCCGATAGATGATGAGGATGAGCGAATAGCACGGAGGCTTGTGGGGATCACCGCCCGCTTCAACATGTGCGACCTCGCTGAGGAGTTCATCATGTACGGCATGACGCCACTTGCCGCTGAGTGGCGTATTACCCCTGGGAAGCTTCGGCGCGACAACGTCCGCCCGTCTGTGTGTTCGCTGCCGAAACCCTTCAGTCCGCGTAAGTTGCGCTGGAGCTTGCTTTCGTGTGCTATTCCTTGAGCTGTTTTGTTTACGACGTGCCCCCATGCCCCTCGCAGGTGCTTCCCTAGAGGACGTGGAGCGTGCGGTGGGTGCGTTCCTCGGACCGTATACGGCCAGGGAGCACACGCTGCGCGCAGCTGCGACCGCGGAGGCAGGTCTGGAGCGGCTGAACCGCGTGTGCGAAGCCTTGGGTATTAGGGTGCCAGAGCGCGCTGTCCCGGCCCCGAGTCCATCTCTCCGCGGCTCCGTGGGGGAGGGAGTACCAACGGGCGCGAGTTCTGACTCGGCGGAGCATGTCGTCTTGGTGGCGAGCGCGGGTGCTGCTTCGCCGCCAACCGGCGTTGAGGCGGAGCCGTTGCCCTCGGAGGGTGCTGGTGCGAAATCCATTCCCGCCACGGTGGAACTTTTTCCTGCGGCGGTTTCGGAGGCGGGGCCGCCCTCGTGCTTCCCCAAGGTGAAGCGGCCCCGCATAGGATCACCCCTTCGCTCGGCGGGGGTTCGTTGTAGCGAGCAAGGTCGGAGCCGTATGGGACTCCGACTCAGACATCGAGTGTCTCGGCGTCCCTGCAGCCCCGATCAAGTCTGCAGTCGCCGGGGGCGAGGGCTTGGTGGAGCTAAGCTCCGACACAGAGGCCCCCCACCTGACGGGGAGGCTGGGATGCCGCGATCCTTGCGGATTTGGGCGGGGCTGAAGGTAAACTCACATTGGTTGGATATGACCCGCTGTGCCGTTATAGGGCTGACCGCCATATCCCCTTGCAGCAACATGGTTCCCCGAACGCGGGGAGCCCCCGAAGTCTGAGGACGGTCAGTTGGGAGGGACATCCGGCGCCACCGAGGCTATCACCGCGGATGCCGCCCGACGTCTAGCGGACTTCATCCCCCGAGCAGAGGCGCTGGCGGCATGGCGGGGCGCGATAGCGCGCGCGAGCTTGGCGACCGTGATGCGCCGCAGATTTCGAGCTTGACCGCTTGAGGAGTGGTAGAGGTCTGCGGGCGAGGTAAGTGCCTGACCCTAAGCAGCACACGGCCCTTGGGAGGTGTACTGATTGCTTTATCGCGTAGACCTTCGCCCTTAGCCGGGCGCTGCAGGCGGCCCATGTCCGGGAACGGGAGGCCTTGGAGAACCGGCTGCGTGTCGCCCCTGAAAGTGGAACGCGCGGGGGCCGTCTCATATGCCACGGAGCTTGTGGCATCGACTCGGCAGGCAGCAGTGGAGGAGCGGGACAGCCTGCTCCAGCAGGTTGCCGTACTGGAGGAGGAGAATGGCCGCCTTGCTGCGTCTCTGAGGGAGCGGGATCAGGCACTGGGTGTCGCCTCGGTGACGGCCTGGGAGGCTATGCTGGCCCTGGAGAGTGCCCTCGAAAACCTTGTTGCTGAGGTGCCGCCCCGCTCAGTCGGACCCGAAGAGCTTTCGCGGACCCTTCGACGGATTGGGGAAGCGGCTGATCTTACTCAGGCCGCCGCGACGTCCTTTGGCAATCACTGCTCCTACGTGACTGCATGCCTGGCGTGTGCGCTTCTCCGACACCGGGGGTGCCGTCACGTCGACGAATTGGGTGACCCTCAGCTGGAGTTGCCTGCGGGGGCTAGTCACAACCACCGCTTGTGTCCTTAGGTTGCTCATCATGTCAACACGGTGGACTCCAGTGTCGACGGTGGGGTCCCTGTCGCCAACGAGGCCGCTTGGTGCTCCTGCACCGGATGTAGGGACGATGGTCGCGCCTCGGCGGGCGTCGGGGCTACCGCTCCCTAGCACCCGGCCGATATCGTCAGGGCTGACTGTCGCACCAGTAGCGGGGTGGGGTGTGACGCGTAGGGTGAGGTCGGTCGTCGTGTCGGTGGTGGCGGGGTCGATGGTCGCGTCGGTGGTGGCAGGGTCGATGGTCGCGCGATGAGCGTCGTCATTTTCAACCCCGACCGCCGATGTCGAAACCCTGGTGTTGATGCGGGGCCTCGCCACGACCCCTTCCTTCTTCTTCACCGCCGATGATGAAGCTTTCTTCGGTGCCATTCTTCTTGAGGCTTGCTATCGTCTTCCCCACGGACGGCGCCAACTGTTGTGGCTACAGAACAAACAGAGAGAGAGGTGTATGGTAGTGGAGAGTTAGGTGAGCAAATGTCCTCCCTTGGGTCTTTCCTAAGGTCTGATCGTAATATATATGCTTCCTCGTAAGGAGCGCCTTTACAATCGTAACCTTACACCGAAGCCTCCGACCGAGGGCAACTAAGTCCTTAGTACATAGTTTATAGCTTTCTCAACAGGCTAGCCGAGTTTAAGTGGGGGCCACCTCTACGACAATATCCTTTTGAATATTTTTCATTCAGCTCATCCCACAACTATTTATCCTTTGTAAAGCTAACATATACATTGAAAAGCTAGTTTGATAGAACATCCAACAACCTAGCCAAAGCAAAATGGTTTGTATCTCCCAACGAGTTTTGTCCTTGCCTTACAAAGGAAGCGTTGGAGGATAAGAAATGACCTAAAATAATTTGAGGTCAGTTAACTAAAGTTTTATCTTAGCTTGCCAATGCTTAAAATTAGCGTCGTCAAAGACTTTTGGTTTAACAAAATAAGGTGATGAAGCTATCTCAATACAAGTAGGTTTTCTAGATTATTGTAAATAATGTGGTTTCAAAAATATTTAAATAAAATTTCAGAATTGTATATTAAAAATAAAGCGTGTTTCTAGCATATATTAAATGACAAGTGTAAAAATAAAATGATCGCAAGATCACAAATCTCTACCATGTTTTTCGAATATGAAATCATTCTTAATGGGATTACTAAATATAAATCAACGGTTAGCATAGTACTCAAATTGTGATTTTGTAATTATTGCTCTCAGATGTCGGTTGCACTTGTTTAACACAAGACCTTCTCGACATGGTGGTCTATAGTTATCCAATGATCACAATGATAATCTCTAGATATTTTTCTAGTTTGATCTCTATTAATTATCACATTAATCAATTGAACTTTCAGGATAATAACAATAATATGACAACAGTAAGTATGGCTCAAAAGGAGATCAAGACATTATCGGTCGTAGGCAAAATGACAAGATTAAAGCTACGGCAAAACTAGGACGTCAAATAATCAAGTTGCCAACAACTCATATACTAGCAAAATATTCCTAAATTATCATTGCAATCTCAAATAGACCATGAATCTCAAATAGATTATCATGCAGCTGTTTTCCAGAACTAGTGATAATATTATCAAATACTAAAGTGCATTAGAATGGCTCACAATCACACAATAGCAACAAGAACTGAAGGAAACTCACGAGGTGACAACACTCAAAGTAACGACACTCAAGTCGTCCAGAAGGCAGTAAGGTTAGGCACGCCGAAGTTGACGCTATCCCAGAAAACCTATCACCACCATTGGCACTGCGTCATGGTTCTCGGAGAAACAAAATCACACACATGAACCGGCAAGCACCACGGTAGTGAGGTAGAGGGTCAGAGAACGCCGTACAAGACCAAGAACCTAGCTTTGGCCAAGTGTTAGGCATGCAAGAACACCACAAAAAACAAGGCCGATACCTGCTCTGTCACGACTGAGCCACAAAGCCACCACGCAAAACTAGCACCCAAACCAGCGTCGTCATGGCTCACACACTAGCCACTACATGGACGCTGTGTACCGCCTGGATGTCATGCACTATCGGAGCCGTCGCAGCTTTGACATTGCCCAAAGCCAAAGTCACTATCGCCTTGTTCCGGCACTCATGCTCCGCCCTCACCGAAGCATGGCTCACTGAGGCTAAGCCGAGGGTGAGGCTTCAGGTTACTGGAGATGGAGTGCCAAATCGCGCTGCCGCCACTGGGCTCAAAGAGTTAGGGTCTTCACATGGGGGAGGTGGAAGAGGAAGAAGAACGATGGGAAAACTCAATTGGATTTCGGTCTTCTTCTCAGAGGAGAGCCCAAGCTAGTATAAGAAGAGGGAGAGAGAGGACCGCACCGCCAATGGCCAGCTGAGGTCGCTGGAGTTGGGAGGTGGGGATCAGATGGATCCCCATTTCTCTCGAGCTATCGAACCTAAAGAGTAGAAGGCTCCTTATCCTCTCCCTCTCTCTCAATGACAACTGGCCCCTCTCTTTCCTTTTTTTTTTGTTTTAATCCGAAAATCCAAATGAAAAATTTCCAAAATGCCCTCAGTGGCAACATTCACAAATTGGGTTCGACCATACAAGTGGTCTAAAATGAACTTTCTCACATGCATATGTGCTGATCTAGCTTTGCCGCTAAGTTCCACCATACAAGTGGTCTAAAATTAACTTTCTCACATGCATATTTGCTGATCTAGCTTTGTCGCTAAGTAGTTGTTCGATTATCACTCGCGTTATTAAAAACACAGCTATTTATAGAAACGACTCATTTTACCTTGTAAAAATCAAGATAGCGATAAACCCAAATATTCATATTACTTGAAAATTATTCCATTTACTTTCATTAATTCACAGAAGATTTCGGCAGGTTTTGTACTGTTATCTACATAAGCAACATCAAAAACTTTTTGAAACGGCTTGTAAAACATTTTTGAAACCTTTTGAAACAAACATTGGACTGCTTGATTTTTTTATCATGTTTTTCAGTACTCTAGTGAGAACATCGGTGATGTCAACCGTGCCATGACCTGGACTGTTGCAACCAAGAACCCAAAAGGTCAGATATGCTTTTGCTCGTTAGAATATGCTTGCTCAAATCCTTAAAGGTCTTCTCTAGTGGGGGGTGTTCAGAATAACGTTGGTTTATGACTTTTTTACTGTAGCTGGTTTATTTTTTACTGTAACTGAATTGACTTATTTGGTATAATTAAATTTAGAAAAATTAAAAATAGAAAAACATGTTAACCCATTACAGACAATACAAAGGAATACGGAAAAAAAGAAAAGGCAAAAAAACCCAAAAAAATGAAAAAGATGAAATTAATGAATAGTGAAAAAAAGCAGAAGCCAGAAGCTAAATGGAGCGATGCCCGTTGGGAATTTATTTGATGAATTAAATTGCATACACATTCAAAATTTCTTTTATTAAATACTCCATCTATCTTGTAATATAAGTTATCATTCTTGAGAAGCATTATCCTGCTATAAGTTATCTATTTAATGTCTCTTTGGTCTATGTGTACGACGGACTTTAGATTTATATTGCTAACCAGAGGAAGTACTAATCATTCAAGCGGGTGTAAGCACATTGTTAAAATACGCATGCACAAGATCTAGAGGTCATGAGATTAGATCTCACTAAACCTAGAGTGGACCCAACAAAACCTTGAATCGTGTGTGGTGAGATTTGAACCATAATTTTCACCATGGGAACTAGGTGCCTAGCTAATCAGTTGGACACTAGGAAAACTGTGGAATTATAGTAGTGTCATGACCAGTTCCGGCCGGTGTGCGAATTTAATCTTTGATACAAGAGAAAAGTACAATATTGAATTTCAAGGGCTGAAATTTTCAGCTTTCTGTGGGTTAAAAATACTCCCTCCATTGATAATTGTAATTCATGGTGGTATGTGTACATTCAAATGTTCCCAATTTTTTACAAGCAATGTGCGAAAATATTTGTATTGTGAAAATTTTTAGAAAATTAAAGTTTGGAAAATAAATGTTTCAAATATTTACACTTTGACATTTCAAAATATGGAAATATAATGTCAAGTCTAACAAATTTCAGATAAAAAATCATACTGTTGTGGTTACAGACCAAACAGAGAGAAGTGTAGTAGGGAGTTAGGTGAGATGTCCCTCTCACCGTGGCTAGCGTCAGATATATGTCTCCTTACGAGGAGCGTCTTTACAAGGATGCCTTTCGGGGCATTTACGTCCTTACACATCTAACAGGCTGGTTGGGTTAGGTGGGGGCCACCCCTACAACAGGAGCCTCTCATGGTGAAGGGCTTCACAGGCCGAAGCCATGTCACTGAGCCCTTTGGCCCCCTCCGTCTCTACGGCCTGTGCCCTACCGTAGATAGATAAAAGGGGCAGTTGGGTAATACAGACGCGCGTCGGTGAGACGTTGAAGTCGTCCGCGGCCTCGGAGCCATCCTTCGCGGTGCCATAGTTGTCAGCGGGGCCGTGCCGCGGAGCCGAAGATGTCGAACGTGCGAGGAGTGGTGTCGAGACTCCGCTTGGCGCGGGGCGGACCAGGCCTTCCCGCGCAATGCTGTGTTGGTGAGGTGAGTCCTCGCTCGGTCCGGAGTCGTCACGCCCCGACAGCGATGCACTTCGGAGATGATGTCTGAATTGTCGGTGTGAAGCGCGCAGAGTGCTGAAAAGACTGGGGTGGTCTGCTGCGGTCGTACGCACGGTCCCGAGGGAGGAGTACACACGGCGCCGCCTGGTTGGTGCGTCGTGGGATGTCAACGGTCGCGAGACCGCAAGCCCGCATCTGTATCCAAGAGAGTCGGGACACGTGAGGAGTCATCCTGTGGACGGTTACCCTCCCCGATCGTGGGGAGGCGAATCGACGGGCTCCCACCGGTTGCGCTCCCGATCGTGGGGATGTGGAGGGTCTTCATAAAGGGTTATTTGCCGACATGCGGACGCGTCTCTGGCCCGTGCGTGTTCGTCCGGTTGCTTTCTCCTGTTGCGCGAATCCACCCGTCTCCTGCTCCATCAACCTGTCGCTTGGGAAGAAGGATGGCGAGCCACGGAGATTCTGGTTGCCGACTTAGTAGCAGTGCTTCGTCGAGCCAGCGCGGTGTGACGCCACCACCGGCGGAGGTCCTTCTGGAGGCTCGCAAGCCGTCGCAGGCCCGCAAGCGGTACGACGCCATGTGGAGCTCGCAAGAGCATTGCTCTAGGGTGCTAGGGCGGAGCCATGCTACAGAGGAGACAGTCGAGGCCCTCCTGTGGGAGAAGAAGATAGAGGAGCGCGGAGGAGCTCGCCTGCCTGCACGACGAAGTAGAGCCTCACCCAGATGAGTTGGAGGCGATTGTCTTCGCCGCCTTTGTTGAGGCTGGGTTACGAATGCCCTCGACGCTCTTCGTCGGTCAAGTCTTGGAAGCTTACGGATTGGAGTTGGCGCAGCTGACCCCGAACGCGATAGTTCGCTTGGCGGTGTTTGCCTGGGCAGTCCGGGTGGAAGGTGCTCATCCCCGCGCGAGTTTGTTCGCCCTTCTTCATGATGTGCGCTATCAGCTGAAGAAGGTTGAAGGAGGGGCACTGTCCAACTTTGGTAGCGTCCACTTCGTGGTGAGGTCGGGCTGCGCGAAGCTGGTCCCCGCTTTGGCTACGCGGGAGAAGTGGGAGCTCGGCTGGATGCGGCAGTGGTTCTACTACCGCGTGACGCCTACCAGCAAGCTTCGGTGTCGGGGTCAGCCAATAGCTTTCAACTGCTGTTCGGGGTTGGAGCTGAGGAGCGGCGATCAACGGCAGGCACAGAGACTCGCCAGCGTCGCCCTCCAGTTCAATATGCGTGATCTCGCCGAGGAGTTCACGATGTACGGGGTGTCGCCTCTCTCCGGCCTGTGGAAGTATGAACGAGATCACACTCGGCAGGATGGCGTCCACCCCTCAGTGTCTTCGCTGCAGCAACCTCCCGGTCGTGGTAGGTACTTCGACCGTGTGCTGCGTATGTATATGTAATCTTTTTGTGAACGAACAGCGCCGCGTGCAGTGCTCTCATTGGAAGACGCGGAGCGCGCCGTCGAGGTCTTCCAGGGGCCGTACACGCCGAAGGAGCACTCCCTATGCGAAACCGCGACCGAGCCTGCGAAGCTAGGGTGGATAAATTAGGCGTGCGAGGTCCTAGGCCTCGTCGCACAGGAACTTATGGTGCCGGTGCGGAGTCCGTCCCGTCGCCGTGATGGCGCCGGCGAGGCGAGGACGTCGCCCCGGCGGCGGAGGGCTCGGTCCAGAGCCGCTGTCTCTAACCTGCCCACCAGCTTAGCGACAAGCACTGTTGGTTCGGACGACGTGTCAGGTGGTGGGTCTGAGCATGCCAGCTTGGGGGGTCACACTGCCCCCAGCGAGGACTTAGGCGGTGGTGGGGTGGGCCTTGGTAGTGACGTCGTCGAGGACGAGGCCGTGTCGCCTGTACCGGCCGACGAGGACCTGTCTCCTGCTCCCCCGTCGCCCATGGTGGTTGTCGCATACCTTCTGCCTGATCCAGCTCCTATGACAACTGGAGTGGCGGAGGGCTCGTCGCCGTCGCCTGCTGCAGCCATCACGGATTTGATGCCCGCTCCAGTCCATGCAGCTATTGGAGCGGTCGAGGGTGCGTCGCCTGACTCGCCAAGGGTGAAGCATCAACGAGTGCGATCGCCTTCACGCGCGGGGCAATTCCATGTGGCGGGCACGGTCGGCGGGGGCCTAGGGTCCGACCGGAAAGCCACTTCAACCGGGGAGGGAGTCATCGCTCCCTGGGCAGGGGTTGAGCCGACACCTCCCCATGCCTTAGTGGAAGGTGACGGAGGTAGGCGTAACTCCTTTTCTCCCCGCGACTTCGCGAAGCTCTCTCCAATTTGCTCGCTCATGCTGTCGTCGACATCAGGGGAGGGGAGGTCTCCCGGACGCGGCTAAGGATCGAGCAACGGAGGTGTTTGCGAGGTTGGCGGTGTCGTTGCGCAAAACGCAGCGTGGACGCCTGATGCTGTCGCAGGGCCCCCGATGCTCACCATGTCTGACTTCATCCCGCATCCGGAGGCGCTTCGCGCCCTTGATGGAGCCGCGGGGTGCGGTGACAGCAAGCTGGACGACGAGCGCTGTCGTCGTGCGGGGGGATCTTCTTGCACTCGCATTGGGCGCCTCAGGAATGAAGGTAAGCACCTGAGCCCGCGTTTGACATCGCGTACTGCGTGCATACTAAATAGTCATGTCCTCCAGATGTTAGACGGTTGCCATCAACCGGGCGCTGGAGGAACAGCTTCGCACTGCCGACGAGGCTCACGCCACAAAGGACGAACGCATCTGTCTATTGGAGGTGGAGATCCGTGCGGCGGCGGCGCAATGTGCCGCCAAAGAGGCCCAGCGCACCGCCACGGAGGAGCGCACCGGTTTTCTCGGACAAATCCGCGCGCTGGAGGAGGAGAAGGCCCAGCTCATCACCACCCTGAAAGGGAGGAATCGGACTTTGGGCGACGCATCCGCGGTGGCGTGAAGGGCCATGTAGTCGCTTGAGGAGGCCCTCGGGGACCTCTGCGTCGACGTGTCGGACCGTGTGCACAACACCATGGATGTGACACAATCTTTGGCACGGATCGAGGAGGGCTCGAGCCTGGCACTCCGCGGTACCAAAGCCTTCGGCTATCATTGTGGCTTCGCCAGCCCCTGTCTTGCCTTTGCTCTGCTCCACGCCCTGGGGTGTGAGCATATAGACGAGCTTGTCGATCCTCATCTGGGTGTGCCGACCGAAGCCGGAGTATTGTCAGCACGCCGCATGATTCGCTATCGCCGCCCGAGTTTCTACGAGCGGATCTGGGGCGACCTCGGGGAAGATGCGGCCAAAGTCTTGCTACAGCGAACGCTACGCCGTGAACGTAACTTCCTTCAGTGGCTGGAGGAGGTCCGTCGGCGCCATGAAGGAGGCGCAGCCCCCTAGGCGCGCTGATTGGGGCCTGGCGGGTGCGTGATGTAACTTTTTGCTATTGTTTTTCTTGGTCTTTGTCCTCATATATATATATATATATATATATATATATATATTGAACAAAATCGTTGCTTCGAGTCTTCTGTCGTGATCGCAACGCCTTGGAGGTGAAGTAGGCAAGGTATTGGCGGCGTACCTCGTGCCTAGTCGAGGTAGACGCGTGAGCGCTCCGTCCCCTACCCCTCGAAGTGGTGGTAGCAGAGCTGGCGCCTAGTCGAAGTAGACGTGCGAGCCCTCCGTTCCCTACCCCTCGAAGTGGTGGCGCGAGTGGCGCCTGGTCGGCAGACGTATGGCGCCGTCCCCTACCCCTCGGCGGTGGCGCGAGCTGGCCCCTAGTCGAAGTAGACGCGCGAGCGCTCCATCCCGTACCCCTCGAAGTGGTGGCAGCGGAGCTGGCGCCTAGTCGAAGTAGACGCGCGAGCGCTCCGTCCCCTACCCCTCGAAGTGGTGGCGGTGGGCCGACGATCAGTCGAGTAGGCGCGCGAGCGCTCCGCCCCGCACTTCTCGGCGGTGGTGGCGGAGCCTGGCGCCAGTCGGCGAGACGACGCAGTGCTCCGCCCCGCCTCAAAGTGGTGGCGCGAGCTGGCACCTAGTCGGCAGATGCACGAGCGCCCGCCTCGCACCCTCGAAGCGGTGGCGGCGAGCTGGCGCCTGGTCGGCGAGCGCGCGAGCGCTCCATCCCCTACCCCTCGCAGCGGTGGCGCGAGCCGACGCCAGTCAAAGTAGACGCGCGAGTGCTCCGTCCCCTACCCCTCGAAGTGGTGGCAGCGGAGCTAGCGCCTAGTCGAAGTAGACGCGTGAGCGCTCCGTCTCGTACCCCTCGAAGTGGTGGCAGCGGAGCTAGTGCCTGGTCGGCGACGCGCGAGCGCCGCCTCGCACTCCTCGAGTGGTGGCAGCGAGCGACGCCTGGTCGGCGAGACGCGGAGCGCCCGCCCCTACCCCTCGAAGTGGTGGCAGCGGAGCTGGCGCCTAGTCGAAGTAGACGCGCGAGCGCTCTCCGCCTTGCCTGCACTCTGCGGGAATGCACGGGGACAAGCGCAGCAGAGTGCACAGGAAAAACATCTACGTCTAATTTGTACTCCGGAGCGTGCGTGGGACTATCAAACACGACTTAGTTAGGCTCTGGAGGGTACGCCAACACGCGCGCGGGACATCCGCGTCTTGTTTATACTCAGTAGAGTGCGTAGGAAAAACATCCGCGTCTTTGTTTGTACTCTGGAAAGTGTGGGACTATCAATCATTGCATAATTAAGGTCCGAAGAGTACACCAACGCATGCGTAGGACATCCGCGTCTTGTTTAGAATCAGTAGAGTGCGCAGGGAAAACATCCACGTCTAGTTTGTACTCCGGAGCGTGCGTGGGAGGGTACGGAGGGTACGCCAACGCGCGCGCAGGACATCCGCGTCTTGTTTATACTCAGTAGAGTGCGCAGGAAAAACATTCGCGTCTTATTTATACTCCGCAGAGTGCGCGCGGAGGCGTCCCCCCGCTGCGTCTTATTTATACTCTGTAGAGTGCATGCGGAGGCGGACCTCTACGCTACGTCTTATTTATACTCCGTAGAGTGCGTGCGAAGGTGGACCTCGACGCTACGTATTATTTATACTCCGTAGAGTGAGTGCGGAGGCGTGCCTCAACGCTACGTCTTATTTATACTCTGTAAAGTGCGTGCGGAGGCGGACCTCGACGCTATGTCTTATTTATACTCCGTAGAGTGCGTGCGGAGGCGTGCTTCGACGCTACGTCTTATTTATACTCCGTAGAGTGCGTGCGGAGGCGGACCTCGGTGTAGTGCATGTGCGGAGGTGAATCTCCGTGCAGTGCGCGTGCGAAGGTGAATCTCTGTGTAGTGCGCGTGCGGAGGTGAATCTCCGTGCAGCGCGTGGGAACATCGACCACGTCTTTATACTCCGGAGAGTACACGCGGTGGTGGCACCAATGCGTGCGCGGAACTCCGCGTCTTGTTTAGACTCAGTAGAGTGCGTGCGGAGATGGACCTCAACGCTACGTCTTATTTATACTCCGTAGAGTGGGGCGGATCCCGACGAGAGGTTGTTGAACGGTCGGCTTTATTAATCTCCCGCTTGCCCAGGGAAGCGTCTTGTAATAGACATGATATGGGTGCCCCCTCATGTTAGCTTTTGCTGGTCTAAACATAGTACCTCCGCAACCTGTCTGCATTCCAAGTGTGACGGAACGTCTGCCCTTCAAGTGTGGCGAGGCGGTAAGCTCTGCGCTGTAATGCTGTCGCAACGATGTATGGGCCTTCCCACTTGGACTCCAGCTTGCCGACTGTGTCTGCGTGGAGGGCCATCTTGAGGACGAGGTCCCTCGGCTGGAATGCTCGTGGGTATACGGAGCGGCCACGCATGCACACCATTTGTCGTGCGTACTTGGCGACGTGTTGGGTGGCATTGACTCGGTCCCCGTCGAGGAGGTCAAAGGACAATTGGCGCTCTTCTTCTGGCGCCTAGGCGAGGACTCTGCGCGAGCCGGCTTGGATCTCCTCGGGCGTCATCGCCTCATCGCCGAAGAGAAGCTTGAACGACGTGAATCCCGTCGGGCGTGTCGCCATTGTGCGGAGAGACCAGAGGACACTGTGGAGCTCGCTTGGCCACTTGCCCTTTGGTTGCCCGACAAGGCGCTTCTTGACTCCGGAGGAGATGGCGTCGTTCGCCCGCTCGATGGCTCCGTTGGACTGTGGGTGTCCAACCGAAGCGAAGAGGAGCGTGATGCCCATGCTGTCGCAAAACTCCTTGAATGGGGCAGAATCAAATTGCAGGCTGTTGTCGGCGATGATCTCCCTGGGTACCCCAAAGCGGCATATGATGTTCTGCCAGACGAAGCGCTGCACGGCCGCCGAAGTAACCTTGGCTAAAGTCGCAGCCTCTCGCCACCTAGAGAAATATTCCAAAGCGACCAAAATGAAGTGTAATTCTCCTGGGGCCCGAGGTAGAGGTCCCACAACGTCAATGCCCCACCATGCCAGCGGCCATACGGGAGGGATGGGGTTGAGGCCGGTCAGGGGTCTGTGAATGACCTGGCCCATCCATTGGCAGCCTTGACATCGGCGCACGAGGTCCTGGGCATCAGCAACGGCGGTTGGCCAGTAGAAGCCCTGCCTGAATGCCTTGCCGACGAGCAACCTCGGCGCCAGATACGAGCCGCAGAGTCCTGCGTGGATTTCCGTGAGAAGGTGCTTTCCTTCCTCGCGCGATAGACACCGTAGAAGCGGTGCACAGACCCCTCTTTTGTAGAGCACTCCGTCGAGCACCTGGAAGGATCTGGCGCAGCACTATAGACGGCGGAGCTCGATGGGGTCATCAGGCTCGGCGATGCCCTGCAAGAAAACGTAAACGGGTTGTCGCCAATCACCCTGCTGAGTGATCTGGTGGACGAGGGCCGCGTCGCGGTTGTCCTGTGCGATGGCCGCCGCGGGCAGGACCTCGTAGAATGCTCCTTCGGGAGTGGGGAGCTGTTGGCTGGCGGCCTTTGCGAGAATGTCGGCCTGCTCATTCTCCGCTCGGGGGATGGCCTTAATCGTGACACGCAGGAAATGTCGCTCCTTGGCTTGCACAGCTGCGAGATACTTGGCAAGCTCAGGGTCCTTGGCCTGATATGACTTGTCCACCTGGCCCGCCACCAGCCGTGAATCCGTGCGGACGAGAACTCACCGCGCGTCCAGAGTTTTGAGCTTCGTGAGGCCAAAAAGTAGTGCCTCGTACTCGGCGGTGTTGTTGGTGGCGGGAAATGCGAGGCGCACCGAGTATAATAGGTGGTGTTGCTCCGGCGTAATGATCACCGCACCCACGCCCGCGCCAGAGACGCAGTAGGTGTTAGTGATATACCCTAGAGGCAACATGGAGATGTTGTATATATCACATACTATGTTTATGATACATTACTTTGTTCCTTGGAATAGACATCATCATTATTGATCAATGAGTATGTGACTTATTCATGAGACTCTTAAATACTAAAATGTTGCTATTTCTAAATGATCCTGATCAGATATCATATGAGGAACAAATATGATTCAAAGACAAAGATCAAGCATATGTATTGATTGATGATCATGTCTCATGGATCATGGTATGGTGATACCAAATCAATAATATGGACATGTGTTAGTGAACATATGTTGGATAGACCTGCCATGAGACACTGCATAGATTTTATGTGTCATCAGTTGGTCTCGAGTAGTGTTTATGTAGAATCCTTAGACTTGAGATCATCATGGTTCCCAACATGAGTAGTAGCTTATTTTGGGACTACTAAACACTACTCCGTGAATCGGGTAGTCATAAAAGTAGTCTTGGATTTGCCATGAAACATGTAGTGGGATGTGAATGATCAAGATAGAATTTGCCCCTTCTTATAGGAGAGATATCTCTGGGCCCCTCGATGTAATGGATTATGAAAGTGCATGGCTATGCCAAGGTGATTGAGGAGTCAATCACAAGTTTATAATCCATCACGGAATCGAGAGAGTGATTGAGCTATTAAGAGGATGACACAGGTCTCGCCTTGAGCTCAATCTATATCGTGAGGCAAAGGGATTCGTACATGAGAGAACATTACGAGTTCGTGATATGATCTTTACATATACTTTGGGGTTAATATGTCTTACTAGAGGCCGCTATTAACAGGTGACCGGAAAGGCGTTTCGGTCACGACCAAGTATACGTGAACCTACAGGGTCGTACGCTTAACGGGTTGGAACACTGATTCGAATATGATTCGGATATGGGCTCAATTCGGATAAAGATCCGAATAGACTCCTAATGGGCCTTGGTCCGCAAGGCCCACGTGAGGAGGTCTATATATATGGAGGCGAGGGTGAGGGATTCGCCCTGTAAACATCTAGCAAAACCTAGCCGCCACCTCCCGAGCCAAACCCTAGCTGCTCACGAGTGCTAGTACACTCGCGATCGGTGTTCCAGCCCCGGACGTGTGGATACTGGTGGAGGCGCTGCTCGTTGCAGTGCTGATCGGCGTGCGTGGAGGAGACGATCTGTTCAGGACGATCGACTACTTTCCACTACTACCTCGACGTGCGTGATTGGATCGGTTTCCAATTCTTCTTCCGCTGCACTGCGCGTCTAAGTGGTAACGATCCATGATCCTTCCTTAGCATGATGTTCTTGGGTGCGCGGTAGAAAAGTTTTGTTTTCTGCTTCCGTAGCCTACGCGTATTCCTTTAGTAGGCTCCGTCAGTGTCGAGCGTCCACACCGGGTCCTCTTGCTGCTGGACGTGCTGGATCGAGGGAGTCCACTCCGCGAGGAAGTCCGCAAGGATTTGAGACTTGATTGCTGTACGCGAGGCACACGTTAGAGAAAAAGGGGTGAGCTCGGCTGCCCACTTACCGATGCGTCTGGTGGCATCTTTATTGTGCAACATCTCCGTCAAAGGGAACGAAGACGGCACGGTGATTGGATGGGCAAAGAAGTAGTGTCGGAGCTTTCTCGAGGCCATGACCAGCGTGTAAGCCAACTTCTCAAGCTCTGTGTACCGCGTCTTGGCGCCTTGGAGGGCTTCAGAGATGAAGTAGACCAGGTGCGGAAGAGCGCCCCCCTCGAGAATGAGGATGGCGTTGAGCGCTGTCGTTGAGGCGGCGAGGTAGAGCAAGAGGGGAGCCTCTGGTGCCGAGGCGACCAGAGTGGGTAGGCTTGCGAGGTGCCTCTTGAGGTCGTCGAAAGCGCTGGCGCAATCGCCATCCCAACGGAACCCGTCACAGCCGCGAAGGGTCTTGAAGAAGAGCAGACCCCGCTCCGTAGCCCTGGACAAAAAGCGACTCAGCGTAGCCATACGACCGGTGAGTCTTTGGACTTCCCTTGTCATTTTGGGCGGCTTCATAGCGAGGATCGCGTCGACCTTGTCGAGGTTGGCTTGGATGTCGCACCCCGACACTAGGAAGCCCAAGAGCTTGCCCGCCCGCACACCGAAGACACACTTGTCCGGGTTGAGCTTGATGCCCGCCTTACTAAGGTTGTCAAAGGTCTCTTGAAGATCTTGACTGTGGGCGGCCAATTGTCTGGTTTTGACGACCACGTCATCGACATAAACCTCCACATTCCTCCCCAGTTGGGAGGTCAGCGCTAGCGTGATCAGGCGGGTGAAGGTTGCGCCGGTATTCTTCAGACCGAAGGGCATTCTGACAAAGCAGTATGTCCCTATTGGAGTGATAAAGCTAGTCTTGTCTTCGTCATCCTTGGCCATGTAGATCTGGTGGTAGCCAGAGTAAGCGTCCAAGAAACTCATGAGTTCGCAGCCGGCGGTGGCGTCGACTAGTTGGTCTACGCGTGGTAGAGGGTAGTCATCCTTTGGACATGTCTTATTGAGGGCAGTGAAATCGATGCACATACGCCAGGCACCGTTAGTTTTCTTCACCAGCACCGGGTTGGCTAACCAATCTGGGTGTTGGACCTCGCGGATGACTCCAGCCTGCAGGAGCTTCGCTACTTCCACCTTGGCTGCTTGCTGCTGGTCAACGGATATACGTCGAAGCCTTTGCCTGACCGGTTTAGCATCCAGGCGGACCGCTAGGTTGTACTCGATGAGGGAGCGGTCCACACCCTTAATGTCCTCCGGGGACCATGCGAAAACGTCTGCGTTGTTCCAGAGAACCTGGAGTAGCTCTTGCTCCACCTCCGAGGGGAAACCTTCGCCGACGGAGACGACTTGGTCGTCGGCCCGGAGAGGTACCCTCTTGACTTCGCCCTCCGGTCGGGGCTTGGGAGTCCACCCCGGGGCGGATGGTGTGTCCGCCTTGAGCTTGCCTATGAGGGTGTGCACCCTGCGGCAGGGGCTCCTAAGCTCCACGCGTCGGGCGAGGTCCTGGTTGCCGAAGATAGTGATGACGCCTCGCGGGCCCGGGAGCTTCATACACAAGAAGCCATGATGCGAGACCGCTCCGAAGGAGACGAGGACGGGGTGGCCCAGAATGGCGTTGTATGGGCTTGGGGTGTCCGCGACATCGAAGATGACGTCCTCACTCCTGACGTTATCGTCCTAACAAAAGGAGACTTGGAGACATACCTGGCCCAATGTACTTAGCGATTGGCCCCCAAAACCGTGTAGCGGGGTCCTCGATGGCTGCAATCGACATCGAGGAATTCCCATGCGGTCGAGAGCCTCCGCAAAAAGCACGTTCGCCGAACTACCTCCGTCAACAAGGACGCGCCTAACATCACATCCTGCAATGTCAGCTCGGATGAGAAGAGGGTCTTGGTGGGGAAAGTCCATGCCCCGGGCGTTGGCAGGCGCGAAGGTGACTTCGCCCTGGGCTACTTCCGGTCTTGGTTGCTGCGGGGCTCCCGACGAGGAACCTTCGGAGATGATATTGATAACCTGAACCAACGGGGGCGTTTGCTGCGGCTGTTGCGGACGGGTCCCCGATGCGACGGCCGTCAGGGCCTGCGGGCTCCAAGCTCTTTCATGGCCCGCACGACCCCGCAGAGATCCGCCAGCTCCCGCTGGAGCGTACGGAGGGCCGTCAGCAGGGAGCTCTTCACTACCGGCGTAGTCAAAGCGAGCGGCACACCCGATCGCGTTGGTCTGACAGCCGCGACCACTGCTTGCACCGCCAAGCTACTCGCCACGTCGGTGTGGTGAATTCCCGCGTCGCTGACTCGGTCCGCGTTGCTGTCGGGGCTGCTCGGCGCTCCTGTACCGGGAGTGAAGATGGTGGCCATGCCTCCGTGGGCGCCGATGCTACCTCGCTACGCCGCCTGACCGGTGCTGTGGTAGTTGGTGGAGTCATCGCTATGTCGGCGAGGGTGGAGTCGACCGCTGCGTTGGTGTCGGTGGGGCTGGAGTCGACCGCTACGTCGACGTCGGTGGGGTTGGAGTCGACTGCTGCGTCGTCGACGGGGCTGGGGTCGACCGCTGCATCGGTGTCAGCGGAGCTGGGGTCGACCGCTGCGTCGGCGTTGCTCACCTTCGGGACCGTCAATGTCGGAGCCCTGGTGTCGGCGTGGGACCTCGCTGCGACCCCTCTTCTCCTCCTCGCCGCCGATGATGTCGGTGCCATCCTTCCTAGATCTTGAGGCTCGATCCTGTCGTCCCCACGGACGGCGCCAACTGTTGTGGTTACAGACCAAACAGAGAGAAGTGTAGTGAGGAGTTAGGTGAGATGTCCCTCTCACCGTGGCTAGCGTCACATATATGTCTCTTTACGAGGAGCGTCTTTACAAGGATGCCCTTCGGGGCATTTACGTCCTTACACATCTAACAGGCTGGTTGGGTTAGGTGGGGGCCACCCCTACAACACATACATTTCAATGTTTCAACTTTTGGATTTCCAAATTTTGAAATGACCAAGCATAAATGCCTAAAAAGTTCAACCACTTATGTTTGGAACAATGGAATGTTTGGTCAAATACGGCATGGTCAAGAATGGTAGTACATTTATAAGAACATAATTTGAAAATCTGGTGGTACATGAAGAAGTGGGACAAATTCAGTAGTAAACCAAACACCTACACCAAATTTGATGATCTGTAAGCAATTTTCGTTTTTTACGGAAGGGGCGAGTTGGCTACACGCCTACAGCACTCATCTTAAATGTTAAATCAGTTAAAAAACCTTAGATCAAATACTTCTAACATATAAAAATAAAAGTAGTCCTATTTTTTGAAGGCGAGAATTGGCTGATACAATCATCTTAAGACTCACAAGCCTTAGGCGGCAGGGTTCAAATCACGCAAAGCGAAATCATAGTGAAAAAATCTACACAAATAATCCACCTTATATGTAGTTAATAAGAATAGAACTTTAGTCCTTTAGTCATCAGTCAAACAGATAAGGTAGTAAGGTACCACACTGTGCGGCTAAGATAAGAGCCTAAGATCCGCATGATAGTATGAGTAGCTGATTGATGATCCCAGTTGTTAATCAAGGAACCCTAACCCAACAGCTAATTAAATACATGTCTCCCTCAAAACCTCCGGACCCCCCCCCCCCCTCCCCCACACACACACATATATATAAACAGCAACAGCCAATAGCATTTGTGTGCTTGTGTGAGTCCTCACTTCATCACCATGGAGTTGGAGTGCTTCAGCTACGCGCTGCCTCTTGTGACCTGCTGCTGCTTCTTGCTCTACTCCTTGGCAACGGTTTGCAGCGCTTGCGGCTCTCAGCGCCATTCGCCGAGGAGCTATCCGGTGGTGGGCTGCCTGGTGGATTTCTACCGGAACCGTCGCCGGCTGCTGGGTTGGTACACGGGCCTCCTCGCAGCGTCGCCGTCGCAGACCGTCGTCGTGGACCGGCTCGGCGCGCGGCGCACCGTGGTGACCGCGAACCCGGCGAACGTGGAGCACATCCTCAAGGGCAACTTCGGCAACTACCCCAAAGGGAAGCCGTTCACGGACGTGCTCGGGGACCTGCTCGGCGAAGGCATCTTCAACGCCGACGGCGAGCGGTGGCACGCGCAGCGGAAGCTAGTTAGCCACGAGTTCACGGCGCGCGCGCTCAGGGAGCTCGTGGGCGCCGCGCTGGACGGGGAGGCGAGCGCGAGGCTCGTGCCGGCGCTCGACACGGCGGCTGCCGGCTGCGGCGTGGTCGACGTGCAGGAGCTCCTGAGGCAGTTCGCGTTCAATGTCATATGCAGGGTGTCGCTCGGCGCAGACCCCGGCAGCGTCGAGCTGGCATTGTCGCTGTCGAGGCTGGCGGCGGCGTTCGACGCCGCCGCGGCGATCATCGCCAGGCGTGGCGCCGCTCCCATGGCCGCCGTGTGGAAGGTGAAGCGCGCGCTGGGCATCGGCTCGGAGAGGCAGCTCCGGGAGGAGGTGAAGGTGATACACGACACCATCATGGAGCTCATCCGTGGCCGGAGGAAGCAGCAGCCGGCGCGCCGCAACGATCTGCTGTCGCGGATGGCCGCGGCGGGGTACCCTGACGAGGCGATCCGCGACATGGTGATCAGCTTCATCATGGCCGGCCGCGACACCACGTCGTCGGCGCTGACGTGGTTCTTCTGGCTGATGACGCGCCACCGCGACGTCGAGCGGGAGATCCTGGAAGAAGTCGTCACGTGCATGGGCGACGACGGCGGCGCCGTTGGCGTTGACTTCGACGGCTGCCGCAAGATGCGCGTCCTCCACGCCGCGCTCTGCGAGACCATGCGGCTGTACCCGCCGGTGGCTTGGGATTCGAAGCACGCGGCGGAGCGGGACGTGCTCCCGGACGGCACCCGTGTCGGGCGCGGCGACCGCGTCACCTACTTCCCCTACGGCATGGGCCGGATGGAGTCCATCTGGGGCGCCGACGCCGGCGAGTTCAGGCTGCAGAGGTGGCTGGCGCTGCCGGACGGCGTGTCGCCGTTCAAGTTCCCTGTCTTCCAGGGCGGGCCGCGGACGTGCCTCGGCAAGGAGATGGCCTTCGTGCAGATGAAGTTCGTCGCCAGCGCCGTGCTACGCCGGTTCGAGCTCCGCCCTGTGGATGACGGCCGCTCGCCGGTGTTCGTGCCGCTGCTCACCGCGCACATGGTCGGCGGCCTCGAGGTGACGGTCAGGAGGAGGCAGCAAAATGGCACGTGCGAGCGATGAAGCGAAATGGTGGTAAATAGTAGACACCTGCGTACGTACTAGCCACAAAAGTGTCGCCATGCAAGATTTTTTATTAATGTTAGCATGTATCGACGTCTCATCTCCTCGTACTTTATATTCAATCCCTTGAGTTTACATTAATGATCTTATGTTATATTCACATTAGTCTTGTATTTACATTAGTTATGTGTTCCTATTAGCTATACTAAATTATATATATGTGTAATTCTTTGTGACTTAAATCAATGAATATATATACTATGATTGCTCTCAAATATTCCACACCCTCATGATATCAAAGAAGTGTCGCTCCGGAGCCGCCACCTCCACAGCTTCCGCCGCGCCGTCCTAAGGAGATGATCTTGTCTCTATAATCTCTCTCGGGAGCTGCGTAACCCGTAGTTTAAATCGTGTCGCCGATCATCCGATCGGCTACCAATTAGAGTTTTTTCTAGTCATTTTCAGATCAGGTTTTCTCTACTTTTTTCTATTATAGATCGGTAAGCGTCGCCCTACCGACCCGTCGATGTTCCGCAGCTCCGGACTTCATCGTCTTGGTTTTGATCTCTCTTGCGTCTCCTCTCCTCCGATGATGTCGTGGTATGACGCGGCGCGTTTGTCGATATGGCCATCCCTCTGTAGTCCCGTCTATCATCATTATCACGCCAGATCATCACAACTAGCCCGGTGTTCGCGAGCACGAGACGTCATACCACTAGGAGCGTGTTGCCCTCGGTCATGTCCACATTCTTCATGTACCGATGTTATCACAGTTCGTAGACATTTTCATTAAGAGGTTGCCTACCTCTGTCTTCATGGAGTTCAGATTCAGCCTGAACCACTTAGTGAAGATGTCTATGAACTGTGATGACGTCGGTACATAAAGAACGCGCACATGACCGAGGGCGACGCGCTCCCAGTGGTGTGACAGCTCATGCTCATAGACGACTGGTCGGCGATGATGATCTGATGTGATGACGATGGTAGACGGAGCGCTCGGAAGGCCGCGGAGGGAGGGTCATATCGACAAGAGCGCCGCGTCATGCCATGACGACATTGGAGGAGAGGCGACGCAAGAGAGGCCAAATTCAAGGCTGTGAAGTCTAGAGTCGAGGAACATCGATGGATCGGTAGGGAAACGCAAATCGATGTATAATAGAAAAAAGTAGAGAAAACTCGATCTAAAAATGACCGAAAAAACTCTAATTGGTTGCCGGTCGGATGATCGGCGACACAACTTAAATTACGGGTTGCATAGCCCCCTGGAGAGATCATAGAGACGGGATCATTTCTTAGGAGCGGTGAGGCGAAATCTGTCAAGGCAGCGGCTTAGGAGTGGCACTACTCTAATATATGAGAACGTGGATTATTTGGGACAATCACGTTATGTATTTATTGATTCAAGTCATAAAGGGTTACATACATATATAACATAGCATGACTAATAGGAACACATGAATAATGTAAACACAAGACTAATGTAAACACAACACAAGACTAATGTGAATACAAAAATAATGTGAACACAATATAAGATTAATGTGAACTCAAGAGGTTAGACACAAAGCACGAGGAGACGAGACGTTCAGTAATCAAAGGATCAAACTAACAATTACTTTGTAAACTTACTCTTAGTAACTTGGTATACATACTATATATCTACACCCTTGTACCATATGGTGGTTATATGAGTTAAATGCATATATGTATTGATTGATTGATTGGCATCAGACGCACCAAAGTGCTTCGCACGCTAACAAATTTTATCTACACTAAATGAAAGCATGCATAAAAGATGCGATCGTGGTCGCGGCTACTATACTGATCAACACCATAACAATATAATTAGACCTCTTTTTTTTCGATTTCTAAAATTTACTTTTTGACTTTTTCTACAGTAACTAGCTTTCAAAGTATTTTTTAAGACGGATCTATAAATTGATTGTGGTACATACTACAATAACTTTATTTATATAGGCAAAAATTGTACATGAATTTCTATTACTTCATACTCTCTCTCACGAATAATTCAAAAGTTATATACCAAAATCAAAAAGAACAGGCACGTTCAACTAAAATTTATGCCCCCTTTGTTACATCGAGACTCCATTTAGAATCGTACAGATCTTTTAATTTTTTCTAGAAAAATTGAATTGTTCCATGTGAAATTACCATGTTCCAAACAGGTCCTAAACATAGGTCGTCGTGGAATCCATGTGTGATCAAAATTTTAAAACTTAATTGGACTATTAGCATATGTAAAAGTATGTAGACCGACTACGTTTGAAAAAAATATCACTAGATAATTTGTTTGGCAAAACACTTTTGTAAATATATTATTTCTATTATTTTCCAAATATCATAATAAAATACCATGGATAAAGTGCAGCATCAGAGGTTGTCTAAAACAATAAATAAATAAATTTTGGTTAAAATAAAGTTTTTTCGTCTAATAGGGTTCTTCGGTGCATGCAATTGGTACTTGGTTTTTTGGTTGTGTTCTCACGTACATGTGTGGGTTACTTGTGTGATGTGAACACATAAAGGTCGCGTGTTCAGCTTCTACTAATGTGAGCCGTTTGTAGGTTACCCCACTCAAGGAAAGGTGAACCATGTGCGTGTATGTGACCGCAATTGGTAGAAACGCCATTGGATGACTGGAGACGCTCGAAAGGTACCCTTAATTAGGTCAAGAACATTATGATTCCAGTGCCTCTCTGGTCTACTTGCATCGACACGATGTTCTTGACCGATCGCAATATCTCAGATGTGTCGCAGTCAACATGCAGAGAAAAATGCTGGTCAAGCATTGCCATATGATACATGTGTAACACACACATATAGAGAATATATCTAATGCTAATGACTATTTCAGTGCTTAGGTGCTATGATAATGTGGATTGTCCGATTTATATTATATGGCTCGGATAAAGGTGAGTGAGAATCATCTCACTTAAACGCTTTTGCAGAAAATCCCTGTGCTTTTCACAAAAACTCATAAAGTGGGATGTGGTTTCCACCCACCTCTATCCGAACCATACAATCTAGATCGGATGGTCCACATTGCTATTAGCACCTTAGCACTAAAATAGTCATTAGCACTACATACATACATACATACATACATACATACATACATACATACATACATACATACATACATACATACATACATACATACATACATACGTACGTACGTACGTATGTACATGCATACGTACGTACGTACGTACATACATACATAAGTTATTCAACGCTCCGGCCATAACGAGAGCTACGCAATCTGATAACGCCCCATGCACCCGACCTTGACCCATCGCACCTAGGCACCCCCACGCAACTGGTAGTAAAACCACATGACCCTAGCCTTCCACCACCCCATACCTGTCGTCTTCCATCACAGCCGTCCCCTACTCGTTGTCTTCCATTGCGCCACCCCCAACCCATTGTCTTCGGCCGTGCTGCAAGCCGTGTTGAATCAGCGGTAAAATGGCATTAGGTCATCCACAATGAAGATGCGGAAGCCCAACCCATCTGCAGTAATCAATCACCATCACCCCTGTCATAGAGTTTTGCCATCGCCTCTCGTCTGTTGTCTCCTGTGCCGACACCATGTCTATGTTATAGTGGCAGTAAATGAAAATCACATTTACGACCAGATACAAACCAAGTTACGACAAGATGATTGTGCTTTTACTGTACTAACTAATTTATTGGACACGTCGTTAGAGTTTACTACCACGCCTAGCTGCAACATCCAAAAAATCGGATGCTCAAAATTATTAAAAATTTAAAACTTTTAATTGTATTTTGCCAGCATTTGAATTTCTTCTGGAATATTCTTTGGATTTTCCAAAATTGGTGCTAAGCAAATTAATAACTGTGAATAATTCCTAGTTGCCAGAAATATTCATAAGAGTAAAAGATATGGGAATAATTTAATACAATAAATTACTAACCCTAAACCAATTTTAAATTACACTTCAAATCCAAATTAAAATTGAAGTTTTAAAATCAAAATAATTGGAAATCAAAATCAGAACAAATAAGCAAAATAGTGTTAAAACTTTGCATCAAATGTTTTTGAGCTGAGAATTTAACCTTGAATTAAAATCAAATCTTGGATTTGGAAATTTAGCAAAAATCCAACTTCTAGTTTTGCAAACCATTTTCTTTCCTTTTTTTCCTTTTCACCTTCCCTACTTTCCCTGCCCGTGGGCCTCTTCCTTCCTTCTATTTCTTTCTTCATCCTCCTCCCTCCTTTCTTTCTTCCTCTCTCTTCCTTTCTTCTCTTAGTGCAACCCGACAGGTTGTGCACCAAGACCATGCCCTGCTGCCACCAACTCGCACCACAGTGTCGCACTGGAGCCATGACGGCCGTGCACATGCCCGTGCGTCATGCTAGGTCGCGATGCCATGCCCCGCTCCCATTAACCTGTCACCACATCATGGCTGTCTCATCACCATGTCCTTGTGATGCCCACATCCTGTCGGTCACCTCGTTGCCATGTCGCACCATGCCCTGCCCTCACTTCGCCCATGCCGGCCTGGCACCAAGTCCCATCGCCGAGCCGAGTCGCCCCATTGGCTACACCATTGCCCTACCACGTCCTGCTACTTGGTCGATGCCAACAGCTCAGCACAATGCTTCCTTTGTGCTATAAATAGCCTCCAAAAGGTTGTTTGCTCCTCCCCTTTCCCACTTCTCTTCCTTCCCAAGCCAAGCGCCTCCACCGTTGTGTGTCGCCCACCATGGCCCCCCACCATTCCCGACCCTCTGGCGATGCCATTACAAAAGTGACCACATCACGGTGCGTTCCCAAGCCTTTCCACCTCTCCCCTCAGGTTAATTGCAATTCGGCGTGTTGTGCTCGTCGGAACATCGTTTCTTCTCCACTGTCGAAAAATAGTGCCTCCACTGATGACATCTCCTCTCTGGCACCCCTCTCCGAAAGCTTCTCCTCAGTGCCTTGGAGCCTCCCCAACTGCCAGCCTAGGCTCCCGACCGCCTGAGCAAACTGTCCACGGTGGTCCACCCACACTATCACCGCACATGTCGTCGGACTTTCTTGACCCCTCTACGGCTGCGCTAACTACCCAGTGAGTTTCCCCTCAGCTTGTTCCTACTCGTGCTCGCCTCTGATTCTGCCCTCTTCCCTTTGGCTGCCATCGCCCCTATGGACTCCCACGCCCGGCCACTTCCTACCGCCGCCGGCTGCCCATGGCGCCACCTCGGCCGAGCTGCCATTTCCCTTGGCCTCAACACCACTCTGGGATCCTATTTTGGTGGTCTTCGCCCCACCTCCTGACCCCCATTGCCGGCGACCACCACCTCCAGCCATGGTGCCATCGCTCTCCTGTTTCGCCCGAACACTCCCCCCTTTGTTTGTGCTCTTTGTAATTAGCTCTCTTTCCCTCTTATATGATAAGTGGGCCCCCCTTTTTATTAGAGCTAATGCACTTTATTAAGGGTTATTCAAATTATAATCCATGTAAGGAAAGATTAATAACTCACGATGGCATGAATTAAAATTTTCAACTAGGAAATATTTATGTGAGATTTAACTAATTAGCATAAAGTTAGTTAACAGAGATAAGAGAATTAATTTTGGGAATGGAATAAAGTATTGTGCAAAGTAAGATTGTTAAAGATTTAATCTTGGATTAAACATCATATATGAGTAACCAATGTTCCTTGATTAATTATTTTAAATCTAATTACTAATTAAAGGCATTAATAGAAGATGGTTTTGATTAAATGTCCAAATTTAATAAAGATCCCAATTAAAAAGACAACTAAGTGGGAATTAAGGTAATTGCCCAAATTTGACATCGCCACTTAAACTAGAATGCTAGTCTAAATTAGAGATATCAATGACAATATAATTTTGTAAATATAAATAATAATCAAAGTCACTTAGGGTAAATGATAACCAAATAGGGGAGGATGGATTACTTAAAAAGTTAAAAGAATTATTAAATTAGAGTGTCGACTTTGATGAAGGATTATAAAAAAATAATTCACAAAAGAAGCAATGCAGTAAAAGTAAAGTTTTGTAAGATGAAAATAATTATCTGTTCATTGAAGAAAAGCAAGATAAGAATGGAGGATAGATATACAACCAACCAAATTTTTTTTAAGAAACTCATATGATAGTGGGAGGCCCCATTAAAAGAATAATAATAATAACCCCTATCATTAACATGCCACCGATAATTAGATCCTAAATGGTATATTTAATTAATAATGATAATAAAATATAATCTTGTATAACTAGCTCGGTCCCAATGATGGTAATAAGTGTATATGATACTGGAAACTAGTATATGGTGCAGGTGACATGTAACGGTGGACGAAATATGTACTACTATTATTACAATCTTTTACACACTTTAGAAAATTCTGTTTCAGTTAAAATTGCTAAGTCTCATGTATTTCATATATGTGTATCTCAAAATGGTTGCTTTTTGCAAATAAAAGAACCTTAAGCTCTCTTTTGTTCAGCCCTTCATCTATTATTATTGCATTCCATGTGGTGGCTTACTGAGTACCTCTGTACTCATTGTTGCTTAATTACAATCATTCAGTAAGTCAGAAGGAGATATACAAGTCCCATGATCAACCAAGGGCGTTAACAAGAATTCAAGACGATGAGGCCAAGAACTAGGTCACGAACCTCAGTTGGCTGCTTGTGGGCATATCCTGAGGGTCCCACCTATGTGAAATTTTTATTTTTGCTACTACTTTTTGTTGATATCAGCTTGATTGCCCATGAGTAAGTTTACTAATACATTTACACTTTCGCATGATATGTACTTTTGATGTTCAGTACTGTAACTATCAGCACTATCTACTGATCTAAGGAATAGTACGATGGAATCACAGAAAATTCTGGATTGCAAAATCCAGGTCCAGCAGAGCTAGTATCATAGCATATCAACTATAGGTTGTGACTTTAGTTAGCATGGCCGTTAGTTTCATGACTAGAGTTGTTTCTTCAAAAATCTATTTGCAGAATATAGGTACTATTACTCATTCTCATCTCTTTTAGATGATTCCCTCTCTTTTATTTGCTGCCCTAGCTATTTTTAGTTCTGAAACTTTCTTATCTTGAATTCAAATAATAAAAATCTAGGATTCCTCTTATAAACTCTTTTGAAAACCTACCTTGGACAAAAATCACAAAACTAAAGTTTGAAATTCATTTTCAAAAATTGTTTATCCATGGAAGTTCAATTATAAAAATTGTTTCTAAAATTTGTTTCCAAACTCATTTCAATTAGCCTGATCTTTCGATGAAAATCTTTAAAATATAAACACTTACAAAACTTATTCTAGAAATTCACTTTGGTTTTTCAAATAGTCAAAACAAATTTATTTTTTGAAAACTTTTCCCCAAAAAGGACCTTGTTTTGCAAAAATAAAACCTAAAGGTTAACTTTTGAAAAGGTTATGTTAGTAAGCCTAAAGGTTAACTTTTTGAAAAGGTTATGTTAGTAAAAACATATTTTTACATGTATGGCCTTGGTACCCATGGTTAGAAAAATATTTCTTTTCTTACTAAAAAAAGGATGTTTCAAAATTCAATATTTACCACTATGGGGGAATCATCTTAGCCAAAAACCTCATTTACGAAAAATGGTAATACAAGAGTGGGTATGGATATCAACCAAATTTCCTCTGAATGCCCTCCTCTTCATTCTACTAATTTTGAAAGGGAAATAATTCTCTCTTTCCTTACCCTTACTCCAAAATTTAAGTTTAGGAACATGGAAGATGGTCATGAAGATAAGGTGGTCCTGTTCTAAATGGACTATGTACGTTGAACCTTGCATCCTCTTATGTGTGTTCCTACGCATAGATGTTATACTGTTGTAAGATTTTACTTGTGCCCTATGCACTGCCTTTTTTTCATTCAGGTGGTATATTTTGTAGTCACGGGAGAAGCTTGCTTTCAAAAAACTGTGTGATTTGAGTGCCACCCCAGCTTCCTGTGTATAATCTTTTAAATTTAGATGGGTATAGATAATCATCCCCACAAATCTTTCCCGTATCTCCTGCTATTCCCTCCCATCCTTTTGCTGAAAACCCCATCAGATCTACACAAGCGAAGTGACGGATAGCCAGGTCCTAAACAACCAAGAATAATTGAAGACCTCTCAACCTCCTGATATTCGAACAAAACAACATCACCAAGATGACGACTAGAAGCCTCAACCCGCTCCAAGACCAAGATTCAAGTCACTACCTTATCATTATTTTCTCCTTACATACATGAAGTAATCATGGATCAAATCCTCGCCAATCAGATGCAATGGCTAAGATCCAGACGACCACCACTAGTAGAAGTAGGAAAAGAAGACCAATAGTGTGATTTGCCATAAACTAATGCCCAACCCTGGTCCGCAAGGGAATATTAAAAAGGATCCATTTCATTGGAAGTAACCAAAGTACTACACCAAGCAGACCCTTAAATGATGTTACTTGTTTCCATTATGGCAACTTAGGACACTACGTGAAGAGATGTCCTCAAAGGAATCTAGAAGAACAAGCGAAGGGTGCTATCACCACCTACCACAGCCCCAACGAAGAACTTATCAATCTCAAGAGCCCCGATAAGGAGCGAGCTACACCTGCTAAAGTTCTACTACCAGACTTGAAAGCTTCGCCAAGTGCTACCTATTTCGAGTTTGGTGAATCAAGACATGTTGCGCAATTATGTCCTCCAATCCGGCAAGTTACATGAGGAGCATGCTTCACATGCGGACAAATGGGACACTATTGCTGCAAGTGCTCAGTTCCCTATTGTTCCTACGGTAAAAAGAATGATCAACCAGAAGATTGCCCTATGAACCCAGTAGCATGTCGATGTTGTGGAGAGAAAGGACATCGTGCAAGCCAATGTTCTGCAAATTGCCCTAACTGCGATGAAGATCACTAACCAGGAGATTGTCCAATGAGCATGGTCACCTGTTTTCTCTACGAAGGACAAGACCATTGCCCCAAAGATTGCTCCATGAGCCTGTTGCCGACTAAGGCAGCCGAGATACAATGGATAAGCCTTCAGACAGATCACCATAGGACACATCATGCCTAAAGCTAGAGAAGACAAATAATGACGATTGTCGTTTTATTTAAGGGGGGTAGCAAGAATCCCCAAGATGTTGGAAAATTACTATGATGTATAATACTTGTGGAGGAGCAACAACCTGTAATCCAACTAGTACAAGAAAAGCTGCAAAGCCAAATGACTTATTATGATAATGATTTCAGGTGGCTGAGAGCTTAAATCACCATAATAGGCAAGCTAAAAAAATAGGGATCGAGATTCTAGTAAGGACAACAGACCACCATATAGATATGCCAAATGTCGTATCGGCATCCCCAAGGCGTTTATTCCCTTAGATATAAGCCATCATTATCGACCTTTCGATAGGAAATTGACCATTATGTGACTAGCAAACGACACAACCATTCCATTCTACGAAGATGTGAAGATAATGATGTCAAAGAACAAGCATCTGGAAAGTCTATGACCTATCCGAAAGAATAAGCTCTTCCCTTTTGAGTTCTTCAAGTGTTAACCCTTTTTATGTAGATTCCCTCCCTTCCCTGCGAGCTAAAGGACGACGTGTCAAACATCAATCTAAAAACCTATTGCTAGTCAGTTTAGCCCCATCTTGTTTCTTTCTATCCTACTAAAAATCTTAGGGTCGAGATTCATTTAAGCGGGATAGGTTTGTAATATCCAAAAAATTAGATGCATGAAATTATGAAAAAATTAAAACTTTTTATTGTATTTTGCTAACATTTGAATTTCTTTTGGAATATTATTTGGATTTTCCAAAATTGTTGCTAAGCAATTTAATAACTAGGAATAATTCCCGATTGCCAGAAATATTCCTAAGAGTAAAAAATATGGGAATAATTTAATACAATAAATTACTAACCCTAAACCAATTTTTAATTACACTTAAAATCCAAATTAAAATTGAAGTTTTAAAATCAAACCAAGAATCAAAATAATTGGAAATCAAAATTAGAACAAACAAGCAACATAGTGTTAAAACTTTGCATCCAAATGTTTTTGAGCTGAGAATTGAACCTTGAATTAAAATCAAATCTTGGATTTGGAAATTTAGCAAAAATTCAACTTCTAGTTTTGCAACCATTTTCCCTTTTTTTTTTCCTTTTCACCTTCCCTTCTTTCCCTACCCTTGGGCCTCTTCCTTCTTTCCTTCTCTTTCTTTCTTCATCCTCCTCCCTTGTTTCTTCTCCCTCTCTCTTCCTTTCTTCTCCTGGCGTAACCCGACACGCTATGCGCCATTGCCATACCTTGCTGCCACTAACTCGTGCCAAGCACTGCACTGGAGCCATGCTGGTTGTGCCCGTGTGTCATGCTAGTCCACGATGCCATGCCCTGCTCCCATCTGCCCATCACCACACCATGGCCGTCCTATCGCCATGCCCCTGCGATGCCCATGTCCTGCTGGTCACCTTGTCACCTGCTCCCATGTTGCCCCATGCTGGCCTAATGCCAAGTCCCATCATCGAGCCAAGTTGCCCCATCGGCACCGCCGTTGCCATACCACGTCCCGCTACTTGGTCGATGCTAATAGCTCACCATAGTGCCTCCTCTGTGCTATAAATGACCTCCCAAAGGTTGCTTGCTCCTCCCTTTTCCCACTTCTCTTCCTCCCCAAGCTGAGCGCCTCAACTGCCGTGCGCCGCCCACCATGGCCCCCCACCATTCCCAGCCCTCCGACGATGCCATTACAAAAGTGACCGTATCACGGTGCATTCCCAAGCCTTTCCACCTCTCCCCTTGGGTTAATAGCAATTCGGCGCATCGTGCTCAGCCAATAGTGCCTCCACCGGCGCCATCTCCTCTCCAGCACCTCTCTCCTCGATTCCACTCTCTAGAAGCTTCTCCTTGACGCCCTGGAGCCCCCTCAATTGTCGGCCTAGGCTCCCGGTCTCCTGAACAAGACGCCCATGGTGGTCCACACATGCCGCTGCCAGCACACGTCACCGGACCACCTCGGCCCCTCTCCAGCTATGCTAACTACTCGGTGAGTTTCCCCTCGGCTTGTTCCTGCTCGTGCTTGCCTCCGATTCTTCCCTCTTCCCTTCGTCCATTGCCATCCCTATGGACTCCTGCGCCCGGCTGCTTCCTGCTGCCGCCGGCTACCCATGGTGCCACCTCGGCCAAGCTGCCATTTCCCCTAGCCTCAACACCACACTGGGATCTTGTTTTGGTAGCCTTTGCCCCACCTCCAGACCCCCATCGCCGGTGACCACCACTGCCCAGCCATGGCGCTGTCGCTCCCCTGTTTCAGTCAAACACTCACCTCTCTGTTTGTGCTCTCTATAATTAGCTCTCTTTCCCTCTTATATGACAAATGGGCCCCCTTTTTTTATTAGAGCTAATGCATTTGATTAAGGGTTATTCAAATTATAATCCATGTAAGGCAAGATTAATAACTCTCAAATGGCATGAATTAAAATTTTCAACTAGGAAATATTTATGTCAGATTTAACTAATTAGCATAAATTTAGTTAGCTGAGATAAGAAAATTAATTAAATGCATTAATAAAGGTGGTTTTGATTAAATGTCCAAATTTAATAAAGATCCCAATTAAAAAGACAACTAAGTGGGAATTAAGGTAATTGCCCAAATTTGGCATCACCACTTAAACTAGAATGCTAGTCTAAATTAGAGATATCAATGACAATATAATTTTGTAAATATAAATAATAATCAAAATCACTTAGGGTAAATAATAACCAAATAGGGGAGGATGTATTAATTAAAAAGTTAAAAGAATGCTTAAATTAGAGTGTCTACTTTGATGAAGGATTATCATAAAATAATTCTCATAAGAAGCAATGCAGTAACAAATATAGATAATTATCAGAAAATAATAAATTAGAGTGTTGTAAGAATAAATAATTATCCATTCATTGAAGAAAAGCAAGATAAGAATGGAGGATAGATATACAACCAACCAAGTTTTTTTTTAAGAAACTCATATGATAGCGGGAGGCCCCATAATAATAATAATAACCCCTATCATTAACATGCGACCAATATTTAGATCCTATATGGTATATTTAATTAATAATGATAGTAAAATATAATCTTGTATAACAAGCTCGGTCCTGGTGACGATAATAAGTCTATATGGCGCAAGTGACATGTAACGGTAGATGAAATTTGTACTACTATTATTGTAATCTTTCACACACTTTAGAAAACTCTGTTTCAGTTAAAATTGCTAAGTCTCAGGTATTTCCTATATCTGTATCTCAAAATGGTTGCTTTACAAATAAAAGAATCTTAAGCCCTCATTTGTTTAGCCCTTCATCTATTATTATTGCATTCTATGTGATAGCTTGCCAAGTACCTCTCTACTCATTGTTGCTTAATTACAATCATTCAATAAGTCAGAAGGAGAGATACAAGCCTCGCGATCATCCAAGGGCGTTAACAAGAATTCAAGATGATGAGGCCAAGAACTAGGTCTCAAACCCCAATTGGCTACACGTGGGCATGTCCTGAGGGTCCTACCTTATAAAGTTTTTGTTTTTGCTGTTGCTTTTTATTGATTTCAACCTAATCGGCCCATGAGTAAGTTTACTGATACATTTACGCTTTCGCATGATATGTACTTTTGATGTTCAGTACTATAAATATGAGCACTATCTACTGATCCAAGGAATAGTGTGGTAAAATTATAGAGGATTCTGAATAGCAAAATCTGGGTTTGACAGAGCTGGTATCAGATCAAATCAACTATAGGTCATGACTTTAGTTTACATGGCCATTGGTTTCATGACTAGAGTTGTTTCTTCAAAAATCTATTACAAAATATAGGTATTGTTGCTCATTTTTATCTCTTAGATGATTCCCTCTCATCTATATGCTGCACTAGGGCTGACATGGTGGCTAACATGGCAGGGTGACATGGATGGACACGTGGCGTGCTGACATGGCAACAGAACAGCTTGGCTGGCTGACGTGGCACTGACGTGGTTGACATGTAGTAGCCACGTGGATTTTAGGATTGAGGTGACAGCTGGCGTGGCTTGCTGACTTGGATGATGACTTGGCTGGTCTACTGTTTCATGGAATAGTGGTGTTGGTAGCTGGGTCCCATGCATCAGAGTAACGGTGCATGGAGGACTCGGTCTACGCAGAAGCTAAAGCAATGCCAGGCGCAAGTGTGGCTAAGGTCAAACATGACATCATCGGGCTCGCGGCTTGAGATGACCTTTTGGGGTTCAAACGGGTGGCATGAAAACTGGGACGATGGCAGCTGAATGGTGGGCAAGGCAAAGCGGTAGCGATAGCTCGGGGTTTGGCTTGCAGGGTTGAACCGCAGAGGCAAGGTGGTGCTTTAGCGGAGGTGCTCATTGACAGCACGCAGATGGACGATGGTGAGGCGGTGACTCCAGTGACTAGCGATAGAGAAGAACACGAGGAGGAGGACAGTGAGGCGGCAACTTGAATTGGCGAGGCAACGGGGCAATGCAGCACGGGCTCCAAATGCGAGAAGTGAATGAAGACAATGGGAGGCGGCAGCGGGGTGCAAAGGACGAGGGCGACAGCTTTATAAATGCACAGACGCTGAGAGTCCAACTTGGAGACGGCGATGGAGGAGTCCGGCTCGAGCACACACACTGAGACAATGGCGGAGTCACTCCTGGACTGATGATGAACAGTGGTTGGGAACTCAAATGTGTGACACGTGGCTCGGCTCAGATTGGACGGTCGTCACACATTGCATAGATGAACAGTATTCCTGATATATGACACGTGTCCCATGGCAAATGTAATACCCTGAACGTCGTTTCGGCGTCAGTTTTTAAATTAATCGCGGAGTCGTACGGATTTTCGGTAAATCACGAGAAGGGAAAATAAAATTGTAGAATAGCCTAAAATGAAAAAAATGAATGAAATAAATAAAAAAATCTCTAAGTGGGCTGCATGGAGGGTGGGCCTGCCACCTTGGGCCATCCGGCCCAAGGGGTGGCCGCACTCCCCTCCCCCTCTAAACCCTAAGCCACCCCCTATTTAATCTAGTGGCCGCCACCCCCTCCCACTTTTCCACCCCCTGGCCGCCACCCTCCCATCCCAATTGCGCCTCCACCTCTCCTCCCCTCAAGTGCTGTCCATTGGTGCATGAAGAAATCAAGAAGAAGAAGAGGAGGAGGAGAAGGGAAGGAGGGGAGATCCCAAGGGATCCCTTAGGTAACTTTTTCCCATCCCAAACCCTTCTGTTGTTCCTATAATTAGAGTTCTTAGCACGACAATTGATGAGGATTAGCAAATTGATTCACCGATTAGGGAATTCCTGCTGTCTGTGCGTAGACCAATTTGTGCAGTGCGGCTGTTTGCGCAGATTAGATCTGCGAAATGATTTTTCCTGTGGGTCTGACCAAAAGAAAAATTGCAGAGGACATCAAGATCTATCTCCTGTATTGTTTTCAGATCTTTTGGCCATGGGGTTTGGGTGCAGTAGGGTCGGGAAGACTGCTGTCTGGCAGAGATGGAATCCGAGATAGATTGCTGTTCGGATGTAGATTCGGAGTAGAAGATGATTTTTATATTTTCCCTCCCAATAATGAAAGTTGTAGGGAATCTGAAGATCTAGTTGCTGTAAAAAAATCATAATTTTTTAGGGCTTTGTACTATGGTTGGCGTGCATTAGAAACTAGCTGTCCAGATTGCCAGAACAGAGTACATCATCTGTTTTTGCATGTTAAATTACACCATGGTAGTAGCAAAATAAAAATAAGAGATCTACTTGAAAAGTGAAGCTATTTAAGTGTAGATCCCAGAAATATATCATTGGTTGTAAATGGCTTAATAGTTTTAAAGATACGAAAATAACAAGCAACGCCGCTGCAGTGGGTTGGGCGTAGGATCGTTGGGCGGAGTAGGGATTGTCGGGTCTGGGAATTTAGTGGCATCCTTATTTTTTTAAGTTGCAATTACCTTACTGTAGTCGTGTGCTGAGAGGTATCTTTGGACAGGTGGCTTCGTTCCTGACCACGCGTGATCGCTTCGCTTCAACGGTAGAGGCAAGTAAACGTAGCGAATGTGCTACTATTTAACTCGTTAATTATTCTATATTCACACTAGTTAATTATCTTAATTTGAGATATTATGCCGTAGTTACATACTTCCTTAATGTGGTCTATGTGGTAGCAATTTAGCAATCAATTGGTTATACCTTGATGAAATATTTATGGTTATATGGTATAGTTCTTAATAAAACAAAAGTGATTGTAGGGTAGTATTCCTTACAAGGATATTGAGATCTAGGTGGTGGTACTCTTAATGATCATATTGTGGGCTAGTTGGCGGTATTATTAACGAATAAATTGTGGTATATGTGGTAGTATTACCTTTGGATAGATTGATTTTGATCTTGGTGAACCGAATGTGGATTATGTGGTAATGTCCTTATTGAATCATATGTGGATTATGAGGTGGTATTCATGTTGAATATGTTGTTGTCCTTTGTGGTTAAATTCATGATGAATATGATGTCGTTCTTTGAGGTTAATTTTTTGTGGATTATGATTATCATATCATTCATAACATATCATGACATTTGTATTGTGGATATCACCGCTTATAGCCACGACCGTACCGATACAGTATCGTACATTGCTGTAGTACGATGCACACTCTTACCTTGTTGGGTAAGGGTGCAGTGGATCATATGCATTCATATGCATTTACATTGTGGATAGAGCATCTGCATACTTATGCAATATATTGTGGTTGAATTATTTACAAATAAATGCAACTTCTTAGTTTTTATGTGGGATTGGCTCATGAGAGTCACTTGTGGTATGAGAAATGTGGATGTGGTTATGGAATGGGGTTCACCCACCCCTTGTGATGTGGTAGGAGTTGTGGTAGTGGCATGAGAGGTTCTCTTGTGACTGTTGTTAGCGGTTGTGGGTGTAGGAATTAATAAAGTCAGTGAGAAAAATTATGTTAATGCTAAACTGATATTGGTAGTATTAGTGGTTGAGGATTTGAAGTAGTCAAACGAGATTTATTTGCCAAAGTTTTACCGTTGTTGGCAGTGATTTGGGTTGAGGTTATAAATGTAGTAATTGTGAAAAATAATTGTTGATACTTAAACCATTACAGTTTAATTAGCTTGTTAAACAGTTTGCTTGTTGAGATTTTTTATCTCACTCTTGTTGTTCCCCCTTCCAGGTGATTCTCGAGCATGCATGGGAAGGGTAGAGCGGCACATCACTGTCACACACCATATTATATTTTATATTGTAATAAATAAGTATAGCTCTAGTTATTCATCTTTATCTCTTATTGTTGATCATTTTCAATTAATAATGTTAGGTTGTGGTTCGCTTTAATTGGTTAAAATTATTAGTAGTTGTTCTTTAATTAATAGTGTTCTATTACATTTGTTTTAGTATGCTTTCGCTTAGCTTATCAAGATTTAGAAATTGTTGCCAGTTTATGTTATCTTGTAAATTGGCTAGCTCGTAGAGTTATTTAGTGGCATTTTAGGGTAATGTGGGTCCTAGGGTGTTATAGTAAATCCGGTGGCTGAGTGGAACAAGGCTTAGATGACTGACACATGGCATGATAGGGATCTGACGGTTGAGGTTTAATGGCTAAAGGGTTTTTGATTTTCCAAGGTTTTCTTAATTTTAGAAATTCAAATATAGTCAAATGAGCTTTGGAAAATATCAAAAAATCCAAAACAAATCCTAGAAAATAGCAGAAAATTCATTGAGATACAAGGAACCCAAATAAGATCTTCCAGCAAATACTAATGTTTTTTAGTTATATTAAATCATTTTAATTATTAAAAATTCAATTTAAGCTTGTATTAAATCTAACAAATTTAAATGGTGTATTTTATTTTAAAAGCTTTAAATAAACTCTGAAAAACATGATGTTCCAATCCTCCCCCTTAAACGGAATCTTGACCCTGAGATTCTAGCTCACTAAGAGAATAGGATTGAGAACTCGGCTCTAGGGTCCTCCTCGCGCTCCCAAGTGGCTTCCTTCTCGGAATGGTTGTACCACTGAACTTTGCAAAAGCTGGTGACCATGCTCCTGGTTACATGCTCTGACACTTCCAAGATTTTGATAGGGTGCTCTTTGTAAGACAGATGCTCTGGTACTTGCAGGCACTTTTTCAACTGAGACATATGGAAGCCATTATGTATCCCATTGAAGGTCGCAGGTAGCTCCAACTGGTAGGGAACCTCTCCTCTGTGCTTTAGTATCTTGAACGGCCCAACATATATTAGTGCAACCTTCCCCTTTATTTGGAACCTCTTAACAACTTTGAATGGTGTAATCCTTAGATACACATAATTGTTGTAATAATTGTGGAATAAGTATATATTTAATTCCAACATAATGGAGCATGATTAAGTAACAATTCCAGTAGTATATAAATGACATAAATTGCATATAAACATGTAATTCTACCATGTCATTTATCAAAGAACATAAATCCATTGCATGTAGAACTTAATAAGCATGACCATGAACATGAGAGATACTAAAACTAGCATAAAGCTCAAGTTTTATTTAAATGTTATTTAGTGCTCTCAGATGTAGGGTTACACAAGATATAATCTTGGACGTACCGCTACTATAGTCTTAAACTTTTCATCAATTGAATATGTCAGAAGAAGATCCAGTTGATTACAATCACATTCAGTCGAACAAGCCACGAGCAGTCGACTACGACCACTAGTGCTATAGTGATTGTACGACTGCTACAGTACCACTGCTATAGTGATTCTACGGCTTTGGGCAGTCAGTTACGATTTCGAGTACTCAGCTAAGACATCGAGTACTCGGATCCGATTATGACCACGAGTGCTCGGAATCAATTACGACCACGAGTGCTCGGAACCAACTACGAGTGTGACCACGGGCACTCGATCAGTCGATACGACCACATTCAGAAGACCCAGTGCCCTCGTTGAGCACTAGAGGTCACAACTCACCACCGAGACCGATGGTCACCAATGAAGAACCAACCTCTAAGACTGAATCCAAAGGCAAATCCAAAGCTAAATCGGAAGAGAGGAATGAAGGGATTGGGCTCATGATTTCTCTATCTTTATCCCACGAAGGAGGAGACCTCCTTATATAGCCGAGAGGAGGAGGTGAAATTGAAGACCTGAGCGAACACCGCTAATGGCCGGAGCCAAACGTGTCTCCAGCGCCCATCTCCTCCACTCATTTCGGATCAACTGAGAGAATCGTAGCTCGGGTAGGAGATGAAGTCTCCTCCTCCTCATCCCTTCGCTCAGCTCACTGACAGGTGGCCCCAAATTCCTTCAATTTGGAAAATTTTTGAAATGCCCTTGGATTTACAACAGTCCCCACCAATTTCTCAAATTGGTAAGAGATGCTCAAAATCTTGTTTAATATACAGCTGTTCAACGATGGGTACCTTACGAGTTTGAACCCAAAGCCTAGCAACAAGGATTACAACTCTGCACTGACAAAGGAGGACTTCACCTTGATTCAATGTCTTGGTGTGAGAATTTTCACCCAAGTCACACTCTGTAAAGGGCAGTTTGCCCTTTTCCCTCTCGGGTTGGGATTTTACGGTCATGTCCCCATATCTTGCTCATGAGTACTTTAAGAAAGTATACCCCTAACTTTCTTTGATCGCGACCTCATGATCGTACCCACGTAGGTGAGTTCTCCAGGGAATTCTGTAGGATAATTTCCGAAGTCGTATAGACATCGAACTCATTAAAAGCTATTGCTCAACCTTCCATACAAACAGAGCACTGCAGCTAATGGGACCTTTTTGATGTGCTC
Source organism: Melocanna baccifera (assembly GCA_036346265.1). Classification (NCBI taxonomy): domain Eukaryota; kingdom Viridiplantae; phylum Streptophyta; class Magnoliopsida; order Poales; family Poaceae; genus Melocanna; species Melocanna baccifera. The sequence goes on from CM070708.1 coordinate 6,655,593, forward strand.
TCTAATCCCACACAGTTTATTATCCTTGAGCCTAGTTCATGGGATCTCTGATCTCCTAGGATAGATTACCACCAATGTAAGTCTTTACACGAGTATAAGCCACATTCCCTTATACGCTGCAAGGATGGTCTTTCGTGCCAATCCTTTAGTGAAAAGATCTGCCAAGTTCCTTTTAGACTGGATGTATTCCACAGAAATAAAACCCGTCTCTCTGGCATGCCTGTCTGACTTAAGTCGTCGCTTATATATTTTGAGGACTTCATATTGTCCTTCTTACTCTTCGCATTAACCAGAACGGTTTGGTTATCGCAGTAGGTCTAGAATTGGCTTTTCTAGAATAGGTATATCAGAAAGGAGTTCTCTAATCTATTCTGCCTCTACAGCAGCTGAATCATCTGCTACTAATTTAGCCTCCATGGTGGATCGTGTTAGGATAGTCTGTTTAGAAGACTTCCATGAAATGGCCCCACTCGTTAGAGTAAACACATAGCCACTCGTAGCCTTCATGTCATTCGTGTCACTGATCCAGTTAGAATCACTAAATCCCTCTAAGACCGTCGGATGACCACAATAGTGTATTCCCAAATTTGGAGTCCCTTTTAGGTGTCTAAGTACTCTCTCTAGTGCTATCCAATAATTATTTTCTAGGTTAGATGTATAACGACTCAATTTGCTTATAGCATACGAGATGTCTGGCCTAGTTGCACTAGTTAGATACATCAAAGATCCAATAATCTGGGAATACTTAAGCTGATCATTTCTGTGTCTAGTGTTTTTATGTAGCTTAACATTTGGATCATAGGGTGTGGCTGCGGGCTTACAGTACGTGAATCTAAATCTGGTTAGGACCTTATCCACATAATGGGATTGTGACAGTAATCCCATTCTCACCCTTTATAAGCTTGATGTTTAAAATAACATCTACTTCACCCAGATATTTCATATCAAAGTTCTGAGAGAGAAAAGACTTTATTTTATTGATTACATCCTTGTTAGTCCCAAACAACAATATTCCATCTACGTATAGACATAGAATGACACCATCACACCCATTAGGCCGATAGCAGACATATTTATCGGCTTCATTCACATAGAAGCCGACTGATGTCATTGTACTATCAAATATCTCGTGCCACTATTTGGGAGCATGCTTTAGGCCATACAAAGATTTAATCAATCTACATACTTTCTTCTCTTGTCCTTCAACCACAAAGCCATCAGGCTAGTGCATATAAATCTCCTCATCCAACTCTCCATTTAGGAAAGCAGTTTTTACATCTATTTGATGTACTTGGAGTTTGTATATGACAGTTAGTGCTAAAAGCACCCGAATTGTGGGTAAACGATAGGGATTTACCCGTGGGTAAAGAATACATCCCATACCCGGCTCTATTAGGGTATTTACCCACGGGTACGCGGGTAAACAGGTATAATTGCCATCCCTAGTAAACGAGCCATATGAGAGTATGTGTCAAAATAGTCTTCTCCTTCTTTTTGCGTGAAATCTTTAGGCACTAAGCGGGCCTTGTACTTTTCAATAATACCATCAGGTCTACACTTTCTCTTAAAGATCCATTTGCAGCCACTACCTTGCATCCAGGTGGAAGATTTGTAATCTTCCAGGTTTCGTTAGCTATGATGGAATCCATCTCGCTACAGACTGCCTCCTTCCAGTAATCTATATCCGGAGATGCGTATGCCTCTGAAAGGGTTCGTGGTTTATCATCCATGACATAGGCGACATAGTCATCGCCTAGTGACTTTTCAGTCCTATGTCTCTTACACCTCCTCAACTCCAACTCTGGAGCGGTGTTGTCCACACTAGGAATAATAGAGCGGTCAACTGGCCTAGTATGGTCATTGCCTTCAGTTGGTCTCATAGGAAACACATGTTCAAAGGTCGCATCACGAGAATCCATAACTATATTTGTAGTGATGTCACTCACCTCAGAATCTATAAGCCGTGCTATTTGTAGCATACCCTAGAAAGACACAAACAACGGTCTTTGGACTAAGCTTTCTTTTCTTTGGTAATGGCACATGTACCTTTGTAAGGCATTCCCATGTCCGAAGAAATGATAAGTTAGATTTTCTCCCCTTCCATCCTTCATAGGGTGTCTCTTCCTGATTACAAGGTGGAACCCTATTTAGAATATAATTAGCTATGAGAACTGCTTCACCCTACTAATAGTCCGACATACCTGAACTCTGGAGCATGGCATTAACCAAGTCATAAAGAGTTCGGTTCTTTCTTTTGGCTATTCTAATTGATTGGGGTGAATAAGGTGGAGTAATCTCATGTATTATCCCATTTTCTTCATAGAATTAAGAGAATTAATTCAAGACGTATTCGCCGCCTCGGTCCAACCTTAACTGTTTGATCTTCTTTTCTAGTTAATTTTTAACTTCGACTTTATAGACTTTAAAGTATTCAAGTGCTTCATCTTTTGACTTAAGTAAATAAATATAGTAGTACTTAGTCGCATCATCTATGAGAGTTAAAAAGTAACATTTCCCACCTTTAGTTGTAAAGATTAGATTGGATTAGTTCAAGTGAAGAAGTACTCCCCCCTTCAGCGCTACGAAAAGGTTTTTGGGGTTACTTTGTTTGCGCACACACTTCACACTTTGAACCCTTCTCATAATTATAGCTTTGAATTAAACTTATTTTGCTTAACCGCATAATAGCTTCAAAGTTAATATGACACAAACGTGAATACCAAATATCTTGAGTTTTATTGTAATGAGAAACATTGTAAATGATTACATTATTGGAATCAAGAATGGATAAGCAGAACATGCCTCCGCTATGATAGCATTTGCCCATAAAATTTTCAAATTTCGTCAATACGACCTTATTAGAATCAAACACAATCTTTATTCCTTGCCTGCATAACATTGACCCGCTTAGAAGGTTGTGAGTCATTGCAGGCACAAACAGTATGTCCTGAAGGATGAGTGTTTTGCTCGAGGTAAGCCTCAGGCAAAACTGTCCAATCCCACATACTGTCGTAACAGCTCCGTTCGCCTTCTCTTACCAATTAAGAAGAGTTCTACACTTTCTGCCAAACAGAGCTTCAAATGGTGACATTTGCAAACTAGCTTGGTAACTGTTATTGTAGGAGAAATCCGCGAAAGGCAAACAACCATTCCACTTGGCTCCATAGTCAAACACACAAGCTCTTAGCATATCCTCAAGAATTTAATTCATACGCTCAGTCTGACCATCGGTTTGGGGATGATTCGCTATACTAAAATTCAGATAAGTACCCATAGCTTCATGAAACCTTCTCTAAAATCATGAATTGAACTGTATTCCATGATCCGATACTATCTTTTTGGGCACTCTATGGAGACTCACAATTCTTGACATACATAGCTCTGCCAACTTGTCGCCTCGATATGTTGTCTTGACCAAAATGAAATGAGCAACATTTGTCAAACGCTCCAGAATTACCCAAATTGAGTCAAAACCTTCCTTGGTATTAGATAATCTAGTGATAAATTTCATGCCAACTTCTTTCCACTTTCACTCTGAAATTTCAATAATTGTAGCAAACCTGCTGGCCTCTGATGCTCAGCTTTCACTCTGACACACATCACGAAGTGCAACATACTCTGCTATCTCTTGCTTCATACCTGGCCACGAATATTTGTCCTTGATATCCGGATACATCTTGGTACTACCTAGATGGATTGAGTACAATGACTCATAATCTTCCTTTAGCAATAACTCTTTTAACTCCTTTTTATTTGGCAAACACAAATGCTCTTTAAACCACAAGGTACCTTTGTCATTCTTTGTAAAACCTGATGCCTTACCCTTACTCTTGTTAGTCTTGATCTACTAAATATTTTTATCCTCTACCTGAGCTGATGAATTTGACCATCCAAAATCAACAACAACTCCATTGTGGTTAAGAATCCTTCCTCAACCAATTCCATGCTAAGCTTCTGAAATTCCTCGTGCAAGGTTGGCTAAAATTCCTTGTGCAAGGCAAACCTTTCTGCTCAAAGCATCTGCTATCACATTGGATTTTCCTAGATGATAGTGAATTCTAATATTATAGTCTTTTATCAATTCCAACCACCTTCTTTGCCTAAGATTAAGATCGGTTTGAGTGAAAATATACTTTAACTCTTGTGATCCGTGTAGATCTTACAATGATTACCTATAAGGTAATAACACTAAATTTTTAGAGCATGCACTATGACTACTAACTTCAAATCATGCATACGATAATTCTCTTCATGTGGCCTTTACTGACATGAAGCATAAGCTATCACTCTTTTATCTTGTATTAGCACACATCCCAAACCTTTAAGGGACGTATCACAATAGATCTCAAAATCCTTGTTAATGTCAGGCAACACTAGCACTGGGGCAGTAGTCAAACACTCCTTCAGTTTCTAAAAACTCTTCTCACATTCTAGCGTCTAAACAAATTTCTTTTACTTCTTTAATAACTGCGTAAGTGGCATTGCTACGTTGGAAAAACCTTCAATGAAATGACGATAATAACTGGCCATTCCAAGAAAACTTTTGACTTGCATCACTGACGACGATGACTTCCAATCAAGCACATCTTTTACTTTTTTTGGGATCAATTGCAACTCCTGCTAACCTGACATGGCCTAAAAAGCAACTTTCTTCATCCAAAACTCACACTTACTGAACTTGGCATATAGCTTATGCTCCTTCAGCTTTTGCAACACTAACCTCAAATGTTATTTGTACTCTTTCTCATCCTTAAAGTAAATCAAAATGTCATCAATGAACACAATGACAAAGTTGTCCAAATACTCCATAAACACATTGTTCATTAGGTACATGACATAAGTTGGGGCATTGGTTAAATCAAAAGATATCACTGTGAACTTATACAGACCATAATTATGTCCTCTTGTCAAATTTTCATCTGATGGTACCCTGATCTCAAGTCAATCTTGGAGAAAACTTTGGCTCCTTTAAGCTGATCAAATAAATCATCGATCCTGGGCAGAGCATACTTATTCTTAATAGTGACTTCATTGAGTACTCGATAATCTACACATATACACTGACTACCATCCTTCTTCTTGACAAACAACACTAGCACTCCCCACGGGGATGAGCTAGGTCTGACATAACCCTTATCAAACAACTCTTGTATTTCCTTCTTAAACTCTGCCAACTCATTAGCAGACATCTGGTACAACCTCTTGAAAATCAACGAAGTACCAAGTTCTAGCTCCATCGAAAACTCAACCTCTCGGTTAGATAACATTACAGAAAGATCATCTGAAAACATACACATCCTCTAGCGATATTCCCTTGCTCTGGCAAACTATAATCTTCTTTGGCTGACTCATGCTAGCTTCAAATTTCACTTTTCTCTAATCTTAACTGGTCAAGGTAATAGCTCTGCTTTCATAATCCAACACTGCTTGGTGTTTCTTAAGCCAATCCATTATCAAAATCACAGCCGAAGACTAAATATCCAACATGACAAGATCGGCGAAGAACTCCACTTCTTGAATGGCTATTTTAACTCATAGACAATCTAGGTTTGTTCTCAACTCAGAGCCCGGGGATTGAACCAAAAGAACAGATCCAAGAACAACAGTTTTCATTTGTTGCTTTAAGGCAAAACTTCGAGAGACAAATGAATGCAAATCTCTAGAATCAAACAAAACTGTAGGAGAAATTGAATTTACTAGGAACATTTCAATCACAACCGCTGACGCTGCTTGGGCCTCCTCTACGGTGACATGGTTCAATTGTCCTCGCACAATTGTTCGCGGCGCTCAACTAGTCTAGCTTGACACTTAGGGAGCTCTACATCCTGATCATGAACTAGGGGTTCGATCTAGTGTGGCTCCCATATTGAAATAGACTGGCATTAGGGCTTGCCTCTGAGGACACTTGCAGGCATAATGACCTTGCTCATGACACTTGTAACAAGTGACTGATGTTGCAGGGTTGGTATTCCTCTGTTGCTGATTGCTTGAAGGGGAGATGCAAGAGAATATTTGTTGAGACCTGAATAGGCAAATCCAGATTCTCCGTATATACTACACTAGTCCAAGATTATACGAGTGCACATAGTGTGAACAAAGATGAAATATCGACCATATGTACGATTAATGAAGAAACAAACTCAAATATTAATACTTATATAGTTGTGACCATATGGCTAACCTTACAAATAATAGTTAGAATGGCTTTAAGAAACTAGCAGCGAAAAACAAGATTAAGTGTGGTAGACATTCGACATGCCCACAGGCAATTGACTGGAAAGCGAAGTCCTGATCCGTGAAATTATCGAAGTATCCTTCTTCAGGTACCTCCTCCTAATATGGTTCCTCCTCTTCAACTGAGCAACAGTAGGTATAAAATCATGAGTACATTGGTACTCAGTAAGTCATTTGTAACAAAGATGCAATATAGTGTCGGACCCGGATTTTCAATCTAGGATCCTCTGTGATTCCACCGCACTATTATCTGGATCAGCAGATAGTGCTCACAGATACATTACTGAATATCAAAATACATATCAAGCGGAAGCATAATTATAATAGGATACTTACACACGGGCCGATTGGGCCGAAAACGACGAAAGCAGCAGCGAAAACGAAGCACACAGGTGAGACCCACAGAACATGCCCACAGGCAGCCAACTGGGGTTCGCGACCTAGTTCTTGACCTTCTTGTCCTCTTCATCATCATGGCTTGGCGCAATGCTAAAGTGCAGCGATTCGACTCTTGATTCTAGATTTTGTTATGCGAGTGTGAGCACTCCAACCCCGTGCTCAGCGAGCCAACACACAGAATGCAAGTATATAACATGTATGGCTTGACAATGGATAAACTCGGGTTAAATTTTTATTTGCTAGAAATCGCATTTCAAAGACTTACTGATAATTACAGGAAAATCCTAGACTTAGCCTTTTTGGACCAAAATTTATAATACCTCTGAATAAAAGATTTTATAGAATAAGTACAGATCTCATCCCTTATCCAAGTTGATTGTATCATAAACCAGTTTTCAGCGTTATAGCCACTTAACTTACCACTAGGACGACACCCAGGACAACTCAAACCAGGATAGTCCTTCGTTCTCCATTTTCCCATTCCAGACCCAACCATATAAATTATTTTGAAATAGAACTATATCGAAGTTAAGTTCCCATGTCCGCCCTTGACCGTGGGCACGACTGTTCGAACAGTTTGGACGCTGCAAAGTTTGTACACTTTCACCACAAGAGACAATCCGCCCATTGCCCCGCATGATTACTTGGTCATGCAGTCGAGTAGATCATCACAGTTACCTTTCAACACTACTTGGCTTTAGGGTCTCATCTCACCCGATGGGTAGCCGCCCACTTGCGGTGGGTCTCATACGTTGCGCGGGATGTTAATCACTCTTTTACTAGCGCCTTAAGGCTCCACTTCCCATACGCTAGTAAAATAAGAGAAACAAGTCACCCTTCACCAGTGTCCCTTCAGCCCCTCCTTGCCATGGCCTTCTTTCCCCCAGTTTGTGAGATGAGTCCGAAGTTCGGTAGGGTTTACTTAGCCAAGTTGCACTTTGCAGACTTATGGTTGTACTGTTTTACAATGGGAGGTCATGACCCGATTCGGTCCTTGATTATCTGGACGGTCCTACCACAAACCACACACTCGTGCACCACTGCACCACACCCCCGAACCATCCGCCCAGACACACCCAAAAATTTTGGAGATTTTTGGGGCATAAATTACTAAGCATTTAAAAGTACCCAACCATTGACAGCTTAAATCTTTCCCAAAACAACTTTTTGCCTTTGCATATGATGTTGGGTATTTTAAACACCCCCGATACTAAGCAATGCTAAGCCGAGTAATAGTAGCACTTACACTTATAAGTTTTTCCTTGGGATAACAATGTTCACAGTATAAATGTGCTAGGAAGGTATAATAGTAGCACTTGTTAAAAAGGGCAGCTAACTAAAGCATGAAATCAAAATAATATAGCACATAAAATAACAGCATGCATTTGATAATTTAAACCTAAATAATCTTGCAAAATGGGAATTCAAAATGATCAAAGTATTGACTCGTCTGGCGTGGTTTACCGTGGTCTTGAGCTCACTCGAGGCTTTCTCGTTTGCTGATCTTGAGCTTCGGGTCTTTATCGTCTTCTGGATCGTGGTTTGGCTGGATCCTCTCCAAGATTCCAGTTTCTAGTTACGCGCTGAGCAACGGAATGCAAATAACTCAAAAAGATCCAAGTAAATCCAAATAAACTCAAATTAACTTTATTATGAATTAAAGGACGACTTTTGAGTAGGACTGAGTGGATGCGGAGAGTTGATGAAATCAATGGAGATGGAGCGGAGCGATGAATGGCGAAAAGGAGAGTGAGATATTATGGCGGAAGGAGCATTCGCCGAAACATTCCGCTTTGGGTTCAAAAGATGGCTAGGCATAGCCAACTGTAGAATATCATGGCTCGACCCCTTTTTATTTAATAACTTTCTTTTTATAAAATTTATATTTATCAAGGAAGTTCCATGAGTTAGGGTATACTTATGGACAGATGTATGAATTTAGCCGAGCATTATTTTACATGGTCCCATTGTTAATTTGTTCATTAAGATGCATTTGGCAAATTTATTTTATTGACTGTTGCTCAGGGAAGGTTAAATAGATGCATCATATGATTCTTTTTAATTAATGACGCGCTGCTAATTATTTACTATCGACAACATAAGTATTCTGGGTTACTACATTGTGACATTTGAGTGCTTTCCTGATATCTACATATGATTCATACAATGTCTAAATAAGGCTCATCTTTTCAAGTTTGGGTCTTAAGTAATTACATGCAGAATGATTTCTATTTATGAATCCATATTACCCAATATTCAACTAACTTAATCCTTGTAGAATAATCAGCTTGTTAGTCTTGATTAACATGCGACTTTAGCCAATATTAAACCTCATTTGATCTTGATCCATTTTCTTCCTACTATTTATTACATATACATCTATACCTACAACTAGATTATATGCCACTTTTAAAAGCATAATTCAATTCAAGACTATTACAAAATACCCCCTAGTATCATGGATTACTTATCAAACCGAATTAGCTCTTCTAACAATCAAGCTTATTTAATTTTTTTTAACAACATATTCCTATTGCTTATCATACATACTTGTACACATACACTTATATACTCACAACTAGATTGTAGGTCATTACATTCTTATATGAGCGTATACTAATTATTTGCATTAGCTACCATTTAAAAAAAAGGCTTACATAACATTTACATTTTTAATACCTACAGTTTATATAATGCATGACCAAGGTTTACTTTCACATGAGGGCTATTAATTTTTCCTTGTCATACAATCTGTCCAATCTTTGCTAATATGAAAAGAGATATGTTTTATTCTTTACAAAGTAATCAATTTGTTAATCATGATTAACATGTAAATCTTTGTCAATATCAAACCTCTAACCTGTTCCTTTTTCATAAATTTGCAGCACAACTACTATTTCAGCCCATCCAAACTGGCATGCAATTTGAGCCATTCTTATTGGATTACAGACAGTGAATTCCCTGTTAAACTTGCAATAGCAACTTACACAGCCAGTTACAACTTTAGTGAATTTCCTATTGAGCTATAGACAGTAAATTCAAACTTTAGTTACATATGAATTGCTACAATTGGCATGCTACCTTCACCCAAATTGCTATGGAGTTGGACCCATTTGGCAGTCAACAAAGGAGAACACAGATGCTGCATTCATCAGAGGGACATTCGGCCAAGGGGGGGGGGGAAGAAGAGCTGTGCTCGGCCGACTGATTCAAAACAAGCAGAGGAGGCGGTCGGCTCTGGGTAGGTACCAATGGCGCCGTCACTGGGAGGTTGAAGAGGGGAAGGTCACGGCCGAAATGAGTCTGGGGGGTTAGTGAAGCCACGTGTGGTGGCAGATCGCATCGACGCGGCAACAACGCGGCGACGGCGGCTCTTGGCAGTCGGCCGTGGGGAAGAAATGGGGCGGTGGTGCTGTGGTGAAGGGGAGAAGAAGAGGAGGTAAGCATGAGCGAGAGAGGGTGGAGGACAACTCACCGACGGTGACGGCTTAACCGGAGAGGCATCGGAGGTGGCCGGCGACGGGAGCCCGGGCGACGGCGGAGAGGCTTGCGCGGAAGGAGCACTCCGGTGAGAGGAAACTTTGGGTGAAGGTTGGAGAAGGTCGGGGAGACCCTGGGGATGCCTCCACTGCGATGAATTGAAGGGAGGTTGTCCTAGGAGGAGGCGGCGGTGGAAATGGCGGCGGCGGCCGGATTTGGGGAAGGAGCAAATGCGGTGATCCTCGGCGACGGTTCTTTAATTAATTGCGCGGTGAGGAGAGCAACGGGAGGGAGCAGCAGGACAAGGGGAAGTGCGGGAATCCGGGGAAGAGAGGAGGAACAAGATCCCAAGGGCGGCGGCGGAGGAACCGGGCGGAGGGAACGGCGGCGCGCGCTCGGAAGAGATAGAGGGAGAAGGAGGGAGACCGAGCGGTGAGGCACGAAAGGGAGGAAGAGAGGAGGCTGCCGGGTGGGCCGGTCGGCAAGAAAAAGGGGCGCGGGCCCAACTGGCAGTGAGGGTGAAAGGAGAAAGAGAGGGGGAAAAGGGAAGAGAGAGTGGGGCCCGCAGGGAAGAGATTAGGAAAATAGGGATTCTGCAAAACTAAGAGAATTTGAAGAAACTTGTATTCTTAGTTTATTTATGAACTCAATTCGAATCTGGATGATAATTTCTCTTTATTCCATTCTGCGATTAATATTCTCTTAAGTAATATTTGCAATTCGGGTCATATTAAATTTCAACCCTCGATTTGAGCTTTAATAACTAAATTCAGTTTTTTTTAACTTTTAATGACAATTCTAGAATTGGTTTATACTTTGTTATTTGTTGGTTAATTTATTTTGCATCTGCTATATCTTATTATTATATGATTTTATAATCATTATTATTATTTTATCTTTAGTGATTTCTTTTGGGGAGTTATGCCCTGATATTATTTTGTATAACATAATTTTGGAGAGCTCAGTTAAAATTGCAAAGGAATTTGGAACACCAGCAAGAGGCAAATAAAAAGTTTTAAATTTTTGGCAATTTTGCTCAATCAAAATTTCAGGATGTTACATATAGTATGCAAGACTTACCAATAGATAGCTAAAAGGTTATTTTATAGAAAGCAGTAATTTAAAGTAAATACAATAAATATATTGAAAGTGAACTTTAAAGAAAATAATAATAAATAACAAATTCAAAGGAATTGAATAAACCACATTGAACCACTCGTGAACTAACCATTCATGAATTTAACCACCAGGGAATTAACCATTCACTTCTCCAAGGTTATTCCAACAAAGTTTTATGAATCTCTACCCTTCGTCTTGTCGAGACCCGAATATGCAAATTCGGTCTCTCTGTGTAAACTGCACTAGTCTAGGATCACGCTAGCGCACACAGTCAAACATAGATGTCATCACAGTCATACACACGATAATAATAAAGGAAAACTCGAATATCGATAAAATATCAAGGGTACGACCTTATGGCCAAGCTTACAATAACTCTAGCCGGAAGGGCTTAACAAAATAGCAGCGGAAAATCAAAATAAAGCGGGGCGTCCAATCGATAAGCCACAGGCTATCGAGTGGAGAACGAAGCCTAATCCGTGAAGTCGTCGTAGAACTCTCCTTCTGGAACCTCCTGCTGATAGTACTCCTCTCCTCAATCGAGCAACATAGGCGTAAAGCCGTGAGTACATTGGTACTCAGCAAGTCATTTGTAACAATAAATGCAATATAATATGCAAGGCTTACCAAAGGAAGGCTGAAAGGTTAATTTGCATAAAGGCATTTATTGATGAAATATATTAAATAACTTGAAAGCGAAAGTTAACTGAAAACAGTAACAATAGATAATCAAAGGAATAAACATGAACCACTTGTGAACACCAATTCACAAGTTAAACCAACGATGAACTACCGTCCACTCCCAACATAAACCACCAAGTTATAAATGAAACACTAACCCTCGTGTGAAATCCCGAGCACCGCCCATGACCGAGGACGCGGCTATTCGAATAGTTTTACACTCTGCAGAGGTTGCACAACTGTACCCACACGATGTGATTAGCCTAGGCCTAAGGAAATCACAACAAGGCCTTTACAATGCTCTATCTCAATACAATCCTGCCCGCTAGGGTTTCGTGATCACACCCCCTTGCGCCACATGGAAATCGGCAACCATGTCCATCACAATGGCGAATCGAATTGAAATATTACAAATTAATCAGCCGGTCCATCCCATAATAGACATGTGGTTTGCACGATTAAGCTCGGATCAATGGCGCACAAAGTTAAGTCCTTAACTCTACCCGGCGAGACTACCACATCCCCAAAGTACAGCGTATTTCCCCTTTCTCGCACGATCACTCGCCCGAGTGCAAAACCAATTTGTATAACCAAGCCAACGTCACACCAATGACGTGGCACAAATTTTAATACACGTGGCACCAACCACAGTTCCATATGTCATTAATTCAACTTAATAATTTACATGTGCGATGAGGTCAATCGTAAATATAAAGCAGCTAAGCAATCTAATCGCATCGACCCATGTGATAAATAAACTAGCATCACTAATAAATTTCCCAACCTATGGTGACAAAGGCATCATGGTATTTCAAAATGTCAAGGAGGTATAATTGCAATTGGGACAATAGCTACCTGTGCAAAGGTTTGAATAAAAATAGCAATGCAATGTAATTTAAAGCAAAATAATTAAATAATAGTTTGCAAAATTGGGTTCAACATGATCAAGGGACACGACTTGCCTTCGTTATGCTCGTGAGGTACTCTGGTCTTACAGCGCGAAACCTGCTCCTCCGGAATCCGAATCTAACGAGAGAGAAAACGACCGAAAACAAAGAAACACATAAAATGACAAGAAAATGAACTCCAAAATTCACAAAACCAGAACCAACAGCTAGAGCTCGATTTTAGATGAATTTAGAAAAAAGAACGGGGTCAATCGGAGCTAGGACGGAGGAGAACGGGCTCCCGGAAAATTAATTCTAAAATTAATTCGGGAAAATCGAAAAAGTTATTGTCTTTGTGAACCCGGTCCACGAAATTCTGAGTCCACCGTGGACTCGGTCCACGTAACAGTGCACGGGGGAGAGAGGGTGCTGACGCGGCGGGCTGCGGTGACGTGGCAGCAGCATATGCTGCCACGTGTCACCCGGCTGACGTGGCAGCTGACGTGGCTGCCACGTGGCTCGGGGGGGCGGCTCGGCCGGCGTGGCGGCGGCGTGGCATACCACGTGTCATGCCACGTGGGCTAGGGCTGGCGTGGCACGCGCCGGTGCCGCCACGTGGCTAGGCCGAGGCGGCGCTCGAGCGCAGCGGCGTCGGTGGGATCCGACGGCGGGGACGCGACACGCGGCGATTCTGAGCCCTCGGCCGATCGAGCGGCGGCGAGATTGCGCGCGCGCGGCGCGGCGACGGCGGATCGGCGACGCGTGGCGGCTCGCCGCGCGCGGCGTCATGGCGCGCGCGCGGCGCGTGGCGGCGGATCGCGGCCCGTGGCGACGCGTGGCCGAGCGAGGGCGGATCGGCGCGTGGCGCGGCGCGCGCGCGAGGCGCGGCGGCGCGGGCGCGTGGCGCAGATGCGCGAGGCAGGCGAGGCGAGGCGAGCGGCGAGGCGACGGAGGCGACGCGGGCGAACGGCGCGGAAACTCACCGGCGGCGACGCGGCGGCGGCTGCAGCTCAGCGACCTTGGCGACGGCGAGGCGCAAGACGGGCGGCGGCGGAGCGGCTTCGGCGGCAGCGCGGCGCGAGGGCGAGCGGAGGCGGCGGCGAGGGGCGGGGCGGACGCACGCGAACCGAGGATGAACGCGGTTTTAACACGCGAACCGAGGAGTTCGATCCGATTCTGGCGGCGGTCGCGACGCGGACGGGTTAGACGGCTAGGATGCGCCACGCGGCATGATCGGACGGCGGGACGCGATTAGGGTTTGGGTTCGCTGGCGCGGAGCGGACGGCTGCGATCGCGCGGCGCGCGATCGAGCGCCGAGGGCGCGGCGCGGCGCGCGCGGCGGCGGAGCGCTGGTGTGCCGCCTGCGGCAGCGCGGATGCGCGACGCGTGGCGCGGGCGGATCGGCGGGCGGGCGAAGTGCGCGGAAAGGGTACGGCGGCGCGGCGCGGGATTGGCGACACGTGGAGAAGAGAGGAAGATCGGGCAGCTGAGGGCGGCCCGGGGGATTTTATTTTCTTTTCTTTTTCCAGAAATTCAAATAAACTTCTAAAAGCTCTAGAAAATAGCAAATAAATCCCAAAAATTCACCAAAAATACCAGAAAATTCCTTGAGACCTGAGGAACACAAATAAAATATTTCCCACTTATGTTAATGTTTATTTTAATCATATTAAATTATTTAAAACTTTAAAAATTCATTTGAAGCTTCAATTAATTTCAGAAAATTCCAGAAAATTCATTTTTAAATTCCAGGCTTTAAAAATCTCAGAAAAACAAGATGTTACAAACCTTACCCCCTTAAACGAGATCTCGACCCCGAGATCTGGGCCAACTAAGAGAATAGGTTCGGGAACTCCGCTCTGAGATCCTCCTCGCGCTCCCAGGTGGCTTCCTCCTCGGAATGGTTGCTCCACTGAACTTTGCAAAAACGGACCACTTTATTCCGGGTGACTCGCTCTGACACTTCCAAGATTTTGACTGGGTGCTCTTTGTACGACAGATCCTCCTGTAGGTCAACGGCCTCAACCGCACAACCTCCTCAGTGCGCGCGAGCACTTCTTGGTGGGACACATGAAAGACGTCATGTACCCCATCAAGGACGCGAGTAGCTCCAAGCGATAAGCAACCTCTCCCTGCGTTTGTAATCTGAGCGGACCAACATATCTCGGTGCAAGCTTCCCTTTTAGCTGAAACCTCTTCACACCCTTGAATGGTGTGATCCTAAGATACACAAAGTCGTCTGGCTCAAAATTCAGCTCTCGGCGTCTGGTATCTGCATAGCTTTTCATGCGGCACAGGCAGCTTTCAACCTTTCTGTATCAAGCGGACCTTATCCTCGGCTTCTTTCAAACATTCGGGCCAAAAACGACCTTCCCGTCTCTTTCCAATTGAGAGGGTCACGCATTTCTGCCATACAATGCCTCAAGCGGTGACATCTCGCAACCGGCACGATAATCTGTTGTTGTATGAGAACTCGCAAAGGTAAACAAGCTGTCCCACTTAGACCCATGATCAAACACACGGGCTCTCAACATGTCCTCGAATCTGATTAACTCGCCTGTCGCCCATGCATGCGGGGGTGATATGTTATCTTGAAATTCAGGTGAGTTCCCATAGCCTTATGGAAACTACCCCAAAACCGGAGGTGAATCTGCGATCCACGATCGACACAATCTTTTGGGCACACCATGCAACCGACAATCTGGACATATATAGCTCGCCAATCTGTCACCACTTGTAAGTCGTCTTAAGCTGGAATGAAATGAGCAACCTTGGTCAATCGGTCCACAATGACCCAAATCGAATCATAGCCCTCTTTGGTCTTAGGCAAACTGACTATAAAGTCCATACCAATTTCTTCCCACTTCCACTCGGGAACTTTCAATGGTCAGAGCAAACTGCGAGTCTCGATGCTCTGCCTTTACTCTTTGACAAACATCACAAAGGGCTACATACTCAGCGATCTCACGCTTCATGCTTGGCCACCAATATTTATCCTTAATGTCTTGATACATCTTGGTACTGCCTGGATGAATCGAATATAGTGACTCATGAGCCTCTTTTAACAACACATCCTTTAGTTCTTGCTTGTTGGGCACACACAAACACCGCTTGAACCACAAGGTTCCTGGTCATCCTTGAAAATCGACTCTTTACCTTCACTTAAGTTCTTTACGATCCATTGAAATGCCTCATCATCCGACCGAGCACGCGAATCGACTATCCAAAGTAGGCTGCATCTCCATAGCTGCCAAAAATCCTGGCTCAACCAACTCAAGGCTAAGCTTCTGAAATTCCGCATGCAAAGCTGGCTGACTCTCTCGAACCATCACTGAATTGCAGTATACCTTTCTGCTCAAGGCATCTGCAACAACATTAGCTTTCCCAGGATGATAATGTATGCCCACATTATAATCCTTTATCAGCTCTAACCACCTCCTCTGCTCGAGGTTAAGCTCGGAGTGGGTAAAGATGTATTTCAGACTCTTATGATCCGTGTAAACCTCACATCTATTACCCATCAAATAATGACGCCAAATCTTTAAAGCATGCACTACGGCTGCCAACTCTAGATCATGGGTAGGGTAGTTCTCCTCATGCGGTCTTAACTGGCGTGAGGCATAGGCTACCACTCTCTTGTCTTGCATCAAGACACAACCCAAACCTTTGCGCGAGGCATCGCAAAATATCTCAAAATCCTTGTTTATATCAGCAACACAAGCTTTGGGCTGTGGTCAAACTCTCCTTAAGTTTCAAAACTCTTCTCGCACTCTGGCCCAAGTGAATTTCTTTTCTTTTTAAGCAATCGCGTGAGGGGTGCAGCCACACCGAAAATCCCTCAATAAAGCGACGGTAGTATCCTGCCATACCCAAAAAACTCCTGACCTGGGTAACTGAAGTGGGTGACTGCCAATCCAAAACATCACTTACTTTCTCTGGGTCAACTGCGACTCCTTCTGCTGTCAACACATGCCCTAGAAAGGCGACTTTGTTCATCCAAAACTCACATTTGCTGAACTTTGCATACAACTGATTATCTCTCAATTTCTGCAATGCTAATCTCATGTGCTCCTGATGTTCCTCCTCAGTCTTGGAATATATCAAAATGTCGTCAATGAACACAACAATAAACTTGTCCAAATATTCCATAAACACCTTATTCATCAAATACATGAAATATGCTGGAGCATTAGTCAGACCAAATGACATCACTGTGAACTCGTATAGACCATAACGAGTCGAGAAGGCTGTCTTGGGTATGTCCTCCTTACGTATCCTCATCTGATGATATCCTGATCTCAAGTCAATCTTGGAGAACACTCCTGCTCCCTTAAGCTGGTCAAACAGGTCATCGATCCTCGGCAGAGGGTACTTATTTTTGACGGTGACCTCATTAAGTGCTCTGTAGTCCACACACATGCGCTGACTACCATCCTTTTTCTTGACGAACAACACTGGCGCTCCCCACGGGATGAACTCGATCGATGTAACCCTTATCCAAAAGCTCCCGAATTTGCTTCTTCAACTCTGCTAAGTCATTGGTGGCATCCGAGGGTCTCTTGGAAATCGGAGCGGTACCTGGCACAAGCTCAATCAGAAATTCAACCTCCCTCTCTGGTGGCATACCTGGAAGATCATCTGGAAACACGTCGGCGTACTCTCTGACAACTGGTACATCCTCCAACTGGATTACCTTGCTCTGGCAAATCATGGTAGCTCGCCGACACTCGGCCGCGAATCGCACCTTAACTCCGTCTGAATTGGTTAAGGTCACTGCTCTGCTCCCACAGTCTAACACTGCCTGCTGCTTCTGAAGCCAATCCATTCCCAAGATTACATCTAGGGACTGCATATCCAACAAAATCAGTTGGCCCTGAACTCAACTCCACGAATGGTTATCCTAACTCTGGACAACCTAGGTTGGATCTCAACTCGGATCCGGGATTGGATTAAAAGAACAGATCCAAGAGCAACAGATTTTCAATTGTTGCTTTAAAGCAAAACTCAGAAACAAGCGAATGCAAGCTCGTAATCAAATAAAGCGGTGGCGAGGCCAGAATGTACGAAACGCATCGATCACAACGTCTCGTGCTGCTGGGCATCCTCTGCGGTGACGTGGTTCACCTGACCTCTCACCACCCGGCGCCCCGCTGGCCTATCACGAGGCGGGGTGCTCCTAAATCCTGCTCCGGGGTAGGGGTACGACCGGGTGTGGCTCCCAAGTCAAAGCGAACTTGCGTCGGGGCCTGCCTCTGAGGGCACTTGCTAGCATAGTGTCCCACCTCATGACACTTGAAGTAAGTGACGGATCCGCTGAATTATTGCTCTTCTCGTTGCTGCTGTCCATTGGAACCACCAGACGCCGTCCCGAGCCCAAAGCGCGCGTGTCCGAGTGGGGTCCAAATCACAAGATCGCTGCTGCTGCTGCCGCTGCTTTGTTGTGGCACTCGTGCAGGTGGTAGGAACCAAAGCGAGGCCTCGAGGCTGGTGTGGCCGTGATCCCCGCTGGATCAACCTCCTCTTGCGAGACTCCTCGAGCTCGCGCGACTCTCCTCGATGAGAATGGCCTTATCCACCAATTGCTTGGCGCATAGTCGTTGCCTCGACTTGTACCTTCAAAGCTGGGTTCAAGCCTTTCTTGAACCTCTTCGCGAGCTGCATCTGCCGCTACATCCTGCGCGCGCAGAGCGAGCCAACCGAGTGAATTTATTGAGATATTCACTCACCGATGAGTTCCTCTCTTTGGAACTCCCGAAACTCATCCTTCTTCATCTCGACCACTCCATCCATGACATGAGCGGTATGGAATGCCTTGGCGAATTCCTTCCAAGTGATGTTGTGCTGGTTCTCATGGGCGGCACAGTAGTTCTCCCACCACTCTGCTGCTGGTCCCTCAAGCTGATGTGCTGCATACAAAACCTTCTCCCTGTCGGTGCACTGAGCCAAGTTCAGTTTCTTCTCAACTGAACGGACCCAATCGTCGGCCTCCAAAGGCTCTGATGAACTGGAGAAAACAGGCGGTCTCGTCCTCATAAACTCTGCATAGCTGGTCTGCTGACGAGGTGCTGGTGGTGGTATGCGGCTCTCGTGCTTTGTCATTGCATCATAGTCCGCATACCCTCGCATCATGGTCTCGCATCATCCGAGTGCAGGCCATCAAGAACCGATCGAGGCGAGGATCCAAGGTAGGTGGCACCGCCGCGCAAAGACTGTTTTCTAGGTCTGGTTCGCCTGATTGCGGCTGGAGGAGTTCCTGGTATCAACCATCTTGCTCTGAAAAGAAAACAAGCACGATCGACCAATGGTAAAAGACGAGAGGGAAAAGCATAGATAAGGGGTAAATGCGTCTAAGGGGGTTTTGCTTAATGGGGACCTAAACTAAACAAACACTTAGCCAAAAAGGCTAACTAAGAAATTGAACAAAAATAAACTCCAATAAAAGATTGACATGATCGCAATATAATGCTTTTAAGGCAATATTTGCAGCTCACATCACACTCAACTGCAAATAAAATCCAACGTGTCTACTCGCACTATCTACTCTGAAGGCTCCCACTCGGATCCTGACAAATAAGGTACACTGCTATCGTCCTCAGAATCGCTGTAGACAACCCATGAGTTGCGGATCGGCGCATCGCTCTCGATCGGGCTGGAGGAACCGGCGAGGTAGGCGCGACGATCTCCGGTGATACGACGCTCTCCTCCGGGCTCGGCGGTGTAGGCGACGGTAGAGTCTTGGCGATCGCGGTCGGGGCTCCTGCATCGCTCGTAGTCTCGGGGTGGCTCCGTCTCGCTCCTTGAACTTCCGGACGAGTCCGCCATGTTGATCTTGTATAGCTTGCAAAGTCGACGGATGGCTTTGTGCGCAACTCCTTGTCCGACATCTCCCACCGCACCGGTGTTCTTGAAACTATGATGTAGCACACGCTGCCGACTCGGGTGGTGAAGTATAGCTGGAGATGCTCCGCGCGTTGACCTTTTGCTTCTCATCCTTGGTGAGGTAGACAGGCGATCTCTTAAATCCGAGGCTCCGCAATGTAACGCGAGAAGTGACCTCCATCCTCTGTCGGGTGTAGGAAGTTTGGGACATCTAATGCATTTATAAAGGAAAGATCAGTTTATAACTTTAGGAAAACAAATTTTGCAAGAGTTGGGGCGAGAGACAAGAATCCTTAAGAATGAGGTAAGAAGATAGAGATATTACTAAATATCAAGTTTAATTGGTTTGATTTAGAAAATAAATTTTTGGGCTATCGACCAATTTAACTAGGGCTTAGTCCTCTGATCGATATGGCTCGATACCATCTCTGTCGAGACCGAATATGCAAATTCGGTCTCTCGTAAATGCGCACTAGTCCAGGATCACGCTAGCGCACACAGTCAAACATAGATGTCATCACAGTCATACACACGATAATAATAAAGGAAAACTCGAATATCGATAAAATATCAAGGGTACGACCTTATGGCCAAGCTTACAATAACTCTAGCCGGAAGGGCTTAACAAAATAGCGCGGAAAACCAAAATAAAGCGGGCGCCCAATCGACAAGCCACAAAGCTATCGAGTGGAGAACGAAGCCTAATCCGTGAAGTCGTCGTAGAACTCTCCTTCTGGAACCTCCTGCTGATAGTACTCCTCTCCCTCAACTGAGCAACATAGGCGTAAAGCCGTGAGTACATTGGTACTCAGCAAGTCGTTTGTAACAATAAATGCAATATAATATGCAAGGCTTACCAAAGGAAGGCTGAAAGGTTAATTTGCATAAAGGCATTTATTGATGAAATATATTAAATAACTTGAAAGCGAAAGTTAATCAAAAAAAAGAATAATAGATAATCAAAGGAATAAACATGAACCACTTGTGAACACCAATTCACAAGTTAAACCAACGATGAACTACCCGCCCACTCCCAACATAAACCACCAAGTTATAAATGAAACACTAACCTCGTGTGAAATCCCGAGCACCGCCCATGACCGAGGACGGCTATTCGAATAGTTTTACACTCTGCAGAGGTTGCACAATCTGTACCCACACGATGTGATTAGCCTAGGCCTAAGGAAATCACAACAAGGTCTTTACAATGCTCTATCTCAATACAATCCTCGCCCGCTAGGTTTCATCACACCCCCTTGCGCCATATGGAAATCAAGCAACCATGTCCATCACAATGGCGTAATCGAATTGAAATATTACAAATTAATCAGCCAGTCCATCCCATAATAGACATGTGGTTTGCACGATTAAGCTCGGATCAATGGCGCACAAAGTTAAGTCCTTAACTCTACCCGGCGAGACTACCACATCCCCAAAGTACAATCAGCATTTCCCTTTATCGCACGATCACTCGCCGAGTGCAAAACCAATTGTATAACCAAGCCAACGTCACACCAATGACGTGGCACAAATTTTAATACACGTGGCACCAACCACAGTTCCATATGTCATTAATTCAACTTAATAATTTACATGTGCGATGAGGTCAATCGTAAATATAAACAGGCTAAGCAATCTAATCGTACCGACCCATGTGATAAATAAACTAGCATCACTAATAAATTTCCCAACCTATGGTGACAAAGGCATCATGGTATTTCAAAATGTCAAGGAGGTATAATTGCAATTGGGACAATAGCTACCTGTGCAAAGGTTTGAATAAAAATAGCAATGCAATGTAATTTAAAGCAAAATAATTAAATAATAGTTTGCAAAATTGGGTTCAACATGATCAAGGGACACGACTTGCCTTCGTTATGCTCGTGGGTACTCTGGTCTTACAGCGCGAAACACGCTCCTCCGAATCCGAATCTAACGAGAGAAAACGACCAAAACAAAGAAACACATAAAATGACAAAAAAATGAACTCCAAAATTCACAAAACAAGAACCAACAGCTAGAGCTCGATTTTAGATGAATTTAGAAAAAAGAACGGGGTCAATCGGAGCTAGGACGGAGGAGAACGGGCTCCCGGAAAATTAATTCTAAAATTAATTCAGGAAAATCGAAAAAGTTACTGTGCTGTGAACCCGGTCCACGAAATTCCGAGTCCACCGTGGACTCGGTACACGTAACAGTTCACGGGGGAGAGAGGGTGCTGACGCGGCGGGCTGCGGTGACGTGGCAGCAGCATATGCTGCCACGTGTCACCCGGCCGACGCGGTACCGTGGCCGCCACGTGGCTCGGGGCGGCTCGGGCTGACGTGGCGCTGCGTGGCATGCCACGTGTCATGCCACGTGGGCTAGGGCTGACGTGGCACGCCACCTGGTGCTGCCACGTGGCTAGGCTGAGCTGGCGGCTCGGGCGCGGCGGCGTCGGCGGATCCGACGGCGGGACGCGGACACGCGCCGATTCGAGCCTCGGCTCCGATCCGAGCGGGCGGCGGGATTGCGTGGCGCGGGCGCGGGCGACGGGCGGATCGGCGACGCGTGGCGGGTGGTGCGCGGCGCGAGGCGACGGTCGCGCGCGCGCGGCGCAGACGCCGCCGAGGCGAGGCGAGGCGAGGGCGAGGGCGAGGCGACGGAGGCGACGCGGCGAACGACGCGGGAGCTCACCGGCGGCGACGCGGCGGCGGCTGCCGCTCCGGCGACCTCGCGACGGCGAGGCGCAAGACGGGCGGCGCGAGTGGCTCAGCGACGGCGCGGGCGCGAGGGCGAGCGGAGGCGGCGGCGAGGGTTCGGCGGGACGGGCACGCGAACCGAGGGATGAACGCGGGTTTTAACACGCGAACCGAGGAGTTCGATCCGGTTACGGCGACGGTCGCGACGCGGACGGGTTAGACGGCTAGGATGCGGCCACGCGGCAAGATCGGACGGCGGGGACGCGATTAGGGTTAGGGTTAGGGTTCGCGCGGGCGCGGGGAGCGGACGGCTGCGATCGCGCGCGCGCGCGCGATCGAGCGGCCGAGGGCGCGGCGGGCGCGGCGCGCGGCGGCGCGTTAGTGCCGCCGCAGCGTCGGCCGCGATGATGACAGCGTGGCGCGGGGCGGGATCGGGCGGCGGGGCGAGCGGGTGCGCGGGAAAGGGTACGGCGGCGGCGCGGGCGCGGGATTGGCGACGCGTGGAGGAGAGAGGAAGATCGGGCGGCTGAGGGCGGCCCGGGGGATTTTATTTTCTTTTCTTTTTCCAGAAATTCAAATAAACTTCTAAAAGCTCTAGAAAATAGCAAATAAATCCCAAAAATTCACCAAAAATACCAGAAAATTCCTTGAGACCTGAGGAACACAAATAAAATATTTCCCACTTATGCTAATGTTTATTTTAATCATATTAAATTATTTAAAACTTTAAAAATTCATTTGAAGCTTCAATTAATTTCAGAAAATTCCAGAAAATTAATTTTTAAATTCCAGGCTTTAAAAATCTCAGAAAAACAGGATGTTACACGTCTAAAATTACCGAACATTGTCCATAACCGGAGACACGGCTGTTCGAATAGCTTTACACTCAGCAGAGGTTGCACAATTTTACCCACATGATGTCATCATCATCATGTTAAAGAAAATCACAACAAGGCCTTTACAATATTCAATAGTAACCAGTTCCACCCGCTAAGGATTCGCATCACACCCCCTCTTGCACCTCATGGAAATCAGCATCCATGTTCATCATAATGGCGAAACCGAAGTTAAAATATCATAAATTAATTAGTCAGGTCTATCCCATAATACACATATGACAAGTCTATCCTATAATACACATGTGGCTGTATGGTACGGCTCAGATTAATGGCGCACAAAGTTAAGTCCTTAGACATTACCTAGGCGAGACATCCACATCTCTCGAAATGAATTCACACTTCCCCTTTACTGCATGATTACTCGTCCAAGTGAAAATCAAGTTTGTATAACCAACACCAATGATACACTAATGTCATGGCACATAAATTTTATTACCGTGACTGCAATCATGATTCAATATCTCATTAAGTCAAATTAATTCATTGCTCACATGTGATGATGAATCTAACGTGACTACAAACATGGCTAAGCATATTAATCGTACAACCCATGTGACAACTAATATAGCATCACTAAATAATTTTTCCATCCTATGGTAACAATAGAATCATGGTATTCGATTTATCAAGGCGGATTTAAGCAATTTGGACAATTGCTACCAGATACGAAAGTTTATAATAAAATAACAATGTATGATAATTTAAAATAAATAAATAAGTAGATTTGAAAACTAGGTTTAACATGATCAAAGAAGATGACTTGTCTTGACCTTACTCAGTTAATTGCTCTTGATCTTCAAATCTCGCTTCAGCTCCATTGAAGAAGCGATCTAAGAAGCACAAAATAAATTCAAATAAAATTCAATTGAACTCTAAGATCTTTACAACTAGAAGCAAAAGATAGAGCTCAATTTTAGATGAATTTAGAAAAACTAACAGGGTCAATAGGAGTTAGGACGGAGGAGAATGGGCTCTTGAAAAATTAAATCTAATGAAAATACTAGAAATTCAGAAACTCTACTATGTTGTGGACCCAGTGCATGAAATAGTGAGTCTATAGTGAACTTGGCTCATGGAACAGTGCATGGCGACTGGGCTTGCTGACATGGCGGATTAGGGCTGACGTGGCGACTAACATGTGCAGTAGGGCTGACATAGTGACTGACATGACATGGGATGTGGATGGACGTGTAGCATGCTGACGTGGCACCAGAATGGCTTGGCTGGCTAATGTGGCTGACATGTGGTAGCCACGTGGATTTTAGGGTTGAGGTAGCAGCTAGCATGGCTTGCTAGCTCGGATGATGACATGGCTGGTCTTCCGGTTCATGGAATAGTGGCGTTGGTAGGTGGGTCCCATGCCTTAGAGTAACAGTGCATGAAAGACTTGGTCTACGTAGAAGCTAAAGTGACACCGGGCGCAAGTGCGGCAAATGTCGGTCGTGACCTCATTGAGCGTGCGGCTCAAGGTGGCCTTTCGAGGTTTGAATGGGTGGCGCGGAAACCAGGACAATGGTGGCTGAACAATGGGCGAGACGAAGCAGTGGCAGTAGCTTGAGGTTTGGCCAACAAGGAGAAGACAGGGCGGCGCTTTAGCGGAGGTGCTCACCGGACGACACGCAGATGGACGATGGCGAGGCGGCGACTTTGGTGACCGACGATGAAGAAGAACACGAGGAGGATGACGGTGACATGGTGACTCAAATTAGTGAGGCAACATGGCAATGTGGCATGGGCTCTAGATGCAAGAAGCGAACGGCAGCGATGGTGTGCAAAGGACGAGGGCGGCGGCTTTATAAAGGCATGGATGCCGAGAGTCCAACTTGGAGATGGCGACGGAGGAGTCCGGCTCAAGCATGCTCACCAAGACAGCGGCAGTGTCCCTCCTAGAACGATGATGAACACTAGCTGGGGACGTGGATGCATGACACATGGCTCGGCCCGGATCAGATGGCCATCGCACATTGCACAGATGAACAGTGCTAGGGCGTCCTGATATCCAACACGTGACCCATGGCAAATTTGGAGGCCAAGTGGAACAAGGCTTAGATGAATGACACATGGCAAGATAGGGAACTGACGGCTTAGTTTTAATGGCCGAAGGGTTTTCGATTTTCCAAGGTTTTCGTAATTTTAGAAATTCATATAAAATATATGAGCTCTAGAAAATAGCAAATAAATTCAAAAAATACTAGAAAATACTAAAAAATTCCTTGAGACACAACGAACCCAAATAAAATATTTTAGAAAATATTAATGTTAATTTTAGTCATGTTAAATCCTTGTAATTATTAAAAATTCAATTTAAGTTTGTATTAAATCCAAAAATATTCAAATGGTGCATTTTGTTTTTAAAAACTTCAAATAAAATCTAAAAAATAGGATGTTACAATATTGGAACATGGGGACAAGGAAAGGAAGGATGCCAATGAGCATAGAAAGAAGATAATAGGACAAGAAAAGGTGCCACGTATGTGCAAAACCTACAAGCATATTAGGTTTCATGATTGTCAAAATTGTCTGAACAAACTGTGATCTCATTTTGAAATGTTTGCTTGCAATGTATGGTTAAAATGTACTCTCAGTTTCACCTTGTGTCATGTAGCTCAAAACAATGCTTGAATTCTTCTTATACTCATGTTTCAGCTAGCAAAAATGTTACTGGCACTCTCTATAGCTGGATGTAGCTAGTATTATTTTTATATTTCCTCTAAATGATTTGTGTTGAAATGATCTGAGGCATTTTTGCATTTCTATGAACACATGATCCATGGTGCCAATTCAATTCTTATGTACACATGTCAGAAAACTTGTATGAAATGCATGACAAAAGACATTGACATTTGTATGAACTTGCATAATATTCATTGACAAAAAACTATGAATTCATATACTAGTACAAGTGTGTTCTTCAAAGCATCATTCATATATTGTGAATCAAACCGTGTTCTTAGCATCATTCATTCTATCCATTCATCAAACTAGAAATTTGATAGCATATACAAATTGGATCCGCCTGTCCATTCGTCCATACAAATCAGTTTGTTGAATACCTCAAAGAGCATATCATGACCAAGATCTAGAAACTGGAAATCTAACAACACATACCAACTGGATCTGCCTGTCCATTCATCGATATAAATCCATACAAATATTGGTCCACATATTTCAACAATCCTAAATTTTGTAACATCATACAACAAGCTTCAGTTCTAGAGTTCCAGAAACTATATTACAAATTCAAAAATTTGGAGTTCAGATACAAATATTGGTCCACATATTTCAACAAGCCTAAATTTTGTGACATCATACAGCAAGCTTCAATTCTGGAGTTCCAGAAACTGGATTACAGAATCAAAAATCTGGAGTTCAGATGCTAATATTGGTCCACATATTTCAACACGAATAAATTTTGTATCATACATCAAGCTTCAATTCTAGAGTTCCAGATATGGATTACAGATCAGAAATCTGGAGTACAAATACAAATATTGGTCCACATATTTCAACAACCCTAAATTTTGTGACATCATACACCAACCTTCAATTCTAGAGTTCCAGAAACTAGATTACAAATTCAAAAATTTAGAGTTCCGATACGCTGTTGCCGGGAGAGGACGCTGTTGCTGGGAAGGAGGAGGTGGTATGGGGGTTCTAGACTGACAGCACATGAATCATAACTAGGGCTGGTAGGTCGTTGTCACTATTAGAGAGGGCAGCCACTAGGTGGGCCGGTGGAGCGTCGTCGGAGGGGAGGTAGAGCACCGTAAGAGGGGAGGTGGAGCACCATCTCGGCAGGGAGAGGGGGTAGCGTCGTCGGAGAAGGCAGCCACCAGGTGGGTTGGTGGAGCACCGTCGGAGGGGAGGTGGAGCGCCATAAGAGGGCAGGTGAAGCCAATGGAGTGCCGTCGGAGGGGTGGTGGAGTGCCGTCAAAGGGAAGGTGGAGCCACTGAAGCGCCACGCCATTGAAGGGCTACAAAGCCACCGTCACCATTGCCATTGGAGGGGTGGAGCGGGGAATCTAGGGTTGTGAGAGTGGAAACCCAAATAAAATTCCAGAAAATTCCTTAAGACACAAAGAACCCAAATAAAATATTTTCACCATATGTTAATATTTATTTTATTCATATTAAATCATGTTAATTATTAAAAATTCAATTTAAGGTGAATTTTATTTTAAAAGGCTTCAAATAACACTATAAATTAGGATGTTATAGGAGGCGAGGACCGAGGTAGAAGACGACCAATGCTTCTTCGTTCGTGGGCCTGTATAATTGCGTATTACGCTAGCCTAGCTTGCTGGCCCACTCCACACCTGCACTAACCAAGCAAGCTAGTGAGGCACACACGCATCAGCACATATCACTCCTTTCCTCATAACCCTAGAGCTGAGGCGGGCTAGATGGTGGTAGCCACGGGCGTGCAAACGTAGCAGCGAGCAAAGGTTAGGCTGGCCATTTGCACATTGCGTGCAAACCAGGAAGTACTAGAATGGGGTAAAACTTCAATAGTAAGTGTCTAAGTGACAAATCTTTAGTCTTTATCCTTCACTTGTGAAAATCAAATGGAGTTTTGGAATGTATTGTCATTTGTTGCTTGTTTGATTTAGTATATGGATTGAAGAGATATTTTAACATAGTTGTGCAAACATAATGACAGATGCACAACAGCAATCTCAACTTGAAGTCCAATTGGACCAACTCCAAGTCCAATTAGAAGAAGGTGTTGTGCAATCACAAGAACAAGAATAAGTGGTTGCACAACCGTGAGAACTAGAGGCTGCACAAACCACTGTTCAATAACTTGGTGGTAAATTATTGAGTAAGCTTCATTTGTAAGATATTTTTCGATATCCTACCTTCATGTGTGAGGTATTTTTCGATATTCTACCTTTATTTGTGGCTAGTCGCCAAGGTGTGGCCTTGGTGCGGGTGTTCGGTGGCTAGGGCATGGGTGGAGTCGTGTGATGGAGTTGAGCACAAGCAAGCAACTGAGTAGAGCGAAAAAGTGTAGTTGTGCAGAGTAGAGGTGATGCAGGTGGATGCTAGAAATGTCAACGTTTCTGATGATTTGGGTAATAGTTCTTCACTCCTTTTGCTTTGCATATTTGTGTGGATCGAAATCGGTAAGATGTTCCAATTTGGTAATCGTATGCTTTGATCATGATACATTGCTGATACTTGATGGTAAAGTAGTAAAGTTGTTCAGCTTATGTCACATATTGATATTAGGTGCTTGTATCTCTTTGGATATTGTGGCGAGCATTTTTGGGGATCTTGGCACTATTGTGTCAGGTGACTTTAACTACAAAAACGCATATTGTGTATTACTTGCTTAGTAGCAACGCAAGAGATCACACTTGCCTATTAGCTAACTGAACACTAGCAATTCTGTCCTAGGTAAAATTTAGTCCTAGGTCCACTACAGATCTGGTTGATCCATATAGATTTCTTCCTTCAACTTTCTATTAAGGAAAGTTGTCTTCACGTCCATTGGATAGACATGTAGACAAGGGGAAGATTCTAATGCAAGGAGTACTCTGATGGTGGTTAGTCCAGTGACAAAAGAATAGGTATCAAAGAGATATTTTTCCTCTTTCTGGGTGTAACCTTTGACCATAAGTCTTACCTTGTACTTCTTAATAGTACTATCAGACCTTAGTTTCTTTTTAAAGATCCACTTACACCCTATAGGTTTGCACCCGCTAGGATGATTAGTAATCTCCTAAATCCCATTAGCCATGATAGAGTTGATCTCCCTATAGATTGCCTCGTTTTAATACTAAGCATCAGAAGATGAATAAGCCTTTGAAAGAGTTTTTCGTACATCATCCACGAGATATACAATAAAATCATCATCAAAGGTTTTTTTAACCATCTATCTCTTGCTCCTAGAGGAGCCTCTACTACTAGATTGTTATCCTTCTTAGGAATATCACATATTGATTCAAAAATATTGGGAGGTTCAGATGTTTGATTATTCTCACTTTTAACATTTTCAGTTTGAACATTCTCAGTTTGTGAAGTATTGCCTACAGCTTTCATAGGATAAATATCCTCAAGAACAAAACATCTCTAGACTCCATTATTGTGTTAACAATAATCTCAAGAGTTTCTAATTTAACTACTAAAAATCTATAAGCTGTGCTGTTATGAGCATATCCTAGAAAAACACAGTCAATTGTTGTAGGTCCAAGCTTTATCTTTTTCTATAATGATAAATTGATTTTTGCCAAATACCCCTAAGTTCACAAAAAATAGATATTAGGTGTTCTCCCCTTTCATCCCTTATATGGAGTAATCTCATTCTTTTTAGTAATTATTCTATTTAGGATGAAATTTCTTGTCAATATAGCCTCCTCACCATGTCTTAGCCATACTGCCACTATTTAATATGGCACTAACCAAGTTGGTTAGTGTTCGATTTTTCTCTCAGCTACCCCGTTTGATTAGGTTGTATATGGTGATGTATATTTATGGATTATTCCATGCTTAGAACAAAATTAGGATAATTCATGAGAGATGCACTCTCCTCCATTCATACCTTAGTTTTTTTATTTTCTTCTCTAGTTGGTTCTCAACCTTGGTCTTATAAGTATTAAATTAGTTTAAAGCTTCATTCTTATTTTTTTAGCAAATACATATAGCAGTAGCATGTTGCGTCATCCATAAAAGTTAGAAAATATCTTTTGCCTCATTTTGTCAACAATGCATACATTTCACACAAATCTAAATGAATAAGATCTAACGGTTAAAGTTCTTTTCATCCTCTAATCCTTTAAAGGGTTTTCGAGGTTGTTTGGCTTACACGCATGACTGGCACTCTGATACTTAGACAATTTCACATTTTGGACTTAAATCTAATCTGGGCATTCTAGTAATACTATCAAAACCAATATGATAAAAATGAGAATGCCAAATATTACCTCACATTTGTTCAAACTAGTTGCAACATTCAGATTACAACAAGACTTTAAGATACTTAGGTGGAACAAACCTCCGCTCTCATAGCATTTACCAATAAAATTCCCAAACTTAGATATTACAACTTTATTTGACTCACATACTAGCTTATAACCATGTCTGCATATGAGAGAACTGTTAGTGATATGCCCTAGAGGCAACATGGAGATGTTGTATATATCACATACTATGTTTATGATACATTACTTTGTTCCTTGGAATAGACATCATCATTATTGATCAATGAGTATGTGACTTATTCATGAGACTCTTAAATACTAAGATGTTGCTATTTCTAAATGATCCCTGATCGTATATCATATGAGGAACAAATATGATTCAAAGATAAAGATCAGCATATGTATTGATTGATGATCATGTCTCATGGATCATGGTATGGTGATACCAAATCAATAATATGGACATGTGTTAGTGAACATATGTTGGATAGACCTGCCATGAGACACTGCAGAAATTCCATGTGTCATCAGTTGGTCTCAAGTAGTGTTTATGTAGAGTCCTTAGACTTGAGATCATCATGGTTCCCAACATGAGTAGTAGCTTATTTTGGGACTACTAAACACTACTCCGTAACTGGGTAGTCATAAAAGTAGTCTTCGGGTTTGCCATGAAACATGTAGTGGGATGTGAATGATCAAGATAGAATTTGCCCCTCCTTATGGGAGAGATATCTCTGGGCCCCTCGATGTAATGGATTATGAAAGTGCATGGCCATGCCAAGGTGATTGAGGAGTCAATCACGAGTTTATAATCCATCACGGAATCGAGAGAGTGATTGAGCTATTAAGAGGATGACACAGGTCTCGCCTTGAGCTCAATCTATATCGTGAGGCAAAGGGATTCGTACATGAGAGAACATTACAGGTTCAGCTGATATGATCTTTACATATACTTTGGGGTTAATATGTCTTACTAGAGGCCGCTATTAACATGGTAACCGGAAAGGCGTTTCCGGGTCACGACCAAGTATACGTGAACCTACAGGGTCGCACGCTTAACGGATTGGAACACTAATTCGAATATGATTCAGATATGGGCTCAATTCGGATAGAGATCCGAATAGACTCCTATTGGGCCTCGGTCCACGAGGCCCACGTGAGGAGGTCTATATATATGGAGGCGAGGGGCGGAGGGGATTCATCCCTGTTAACATCTAGCAAAACCCTAGCCGCCACCTCCCGAGCCAAACCCTAGCTGCTCACGAGTGCTAGTACACTCGCGATCGGCGTTCCACCCTGATGTGGATACCGGTGGAGGCGCCGCTCGTTGCGATCTTGATCGGCGTGCGTGGAGGAGACGATCTGTTCGGGACGACCGCTACTTCCACTACTACCTCGACGTGCGTGATTGGATCGGTTTCAATTCTTCTTCCGCTGCGCGGCGTCTAAGTGGTAACGATCCATGATCCTTCCTTAGCATGATGTTTTTGGGTGCGCGCGAAAAGTTTTGTTTTCTCGCTCCGTAGCCTCACGCGTATTCCATTAGTGGTATCGAGCCATCTTGCTTAGTTTGCAATCTGGATCGGTGCATATGTTGATATGCGATAGTAGTAGATTAGATCTATTACGTCTAAATCAGTAGCACAAAGTTGATGAGATCAATCGGTCATAAGGGGTTGAAATAGGTATGAGTTGATAGCATCATAAGGCCAAAAAGATTAGTTCGTGCTCCTTCTTTGATGTACGCGCGACTTGCCCCTACCGGCTGGAATCACCATCGGGGCTAACTGCGCGCACAATCAGTAGATCGAGCCAACAGATCGAGGTCTTGTGTTGTGGTCTCCTCAAGTATACCGATCGCGATGATCAATATGATTGATCTAATGAAAATTGAGACATTTTGAATGGCTCGGATTTGGGTTGATTTGATCGGCTCGATAAGATTTTCATAGCGATTTCATAGATGCGATCTATGTAATTCTGTGAGAGCGCAGGCGCTGCCACGAAACCCGCGGCGCTCCCCTCGACCCCGCCCACCGACCAGCGGGACCGCCGTGTATCCCCTTGTATAGCGTCTTGGGTTCACATCGTTAGGTAGAATGCGATTCTACGTCTAACTTGTTTTTGCAGAGAATGATGTGAATAGTATGGCCCTATAGCTTATTTGAATGTATGAGATGTATGTGATGCATGTAACATCTGCTCATGGCCTGCGTGTCATGATTATTTCAGCTATTGTTAGCTGTATATATTGTATTTAACGACTGCGTGTCGACCTTAATGCTTGAATCTATCTTTGTAATCTTCAATTTCTAGCTATTATAGGTAGTAGCCTAGTTTTGAGGTTACAAGCTTTTAAGCATGGTGGCCTAAAGGAGTGATGTGGAGGATGGAGATCGTCTACACCTACTTGGAGATGGATATCACCATTTTTGGGCCATACTACTTCACGATTAAATGTGTTTATCTATGATGTTATCTATCTTATTCTTATGCAATGATATATGTGATATGTTGCTTTGGTAGGATAGAATCCTCTTAAAATTAGGTGTTAATGCCCTTCCATATGTTGCACCAAAGATAATGATCACCGTATGGTAGGTCTACCAAAGTAGAGTGCCATCGGTTATCATCATCATTTGGGGTAGATGTCGGACATCTACATGCGGAAGCATTTGGTTTACTTAACAAGGTTATCAAAATAGTTTTGGACCTTGGGGCATAGATTGGGGCCGAGGCATACTAATGTCACCCAAAGTAGAGTCACATAGGGATGTGATTAGCAAAGTGTTGCTTACCCATGTCACTAGTTTTCTAGCCGTGATGCCAAAGCTCACTAGGAATTAGTGAAATGAGGATCTTTACCCACTATGTAACTTAGAGGGAGTTTTGTTGCAAAACTCATAGTGGGAGTCTTTGCTAAATAGTTTAATAAAAGATGAACATAAACATAGTGCTAAACTTTGCATATTCTTGTGTTGTAGATCATGTCACTAACGCCGCATCCAAGATTTTTAATTTGCGATCTGTTCTTGAGAAAGAAAAACTCAATGGAACAAACTTTTGGATTGGTATCGCAACTTGAGAATTGTTCTCAAGCAAGAGCGCAAGGAGTATGTCCTTGAGTCTCCTTACCCGAAGACTTG
This sequence comes from Melocanna baccifera, assembly GCA_036346265.1. Classification (NCBI taxonomy): domain Eukaryota; kingdom Viridiplantae; phylum Streptophyta; class Magnoliopsida; order Poales; family Poaceae; genus Melocanna; species Melocanna baccifera. Next base: position 6,688,921 of record CM070708.1, read on the forward strand.
CTCGATAATGCTACTGTGGCTGCACGGAGAGCTTATGAGAAGCAAACGAATGATTGCCTTGATGTGAGCTGTCTCATGCTTGCCACAATGTCCTCTGAGCTTGAAGCAATATGAGAACACAGATGCCTACAATATCATTGTGGGGTTACGTGGTATGTTTGAGAACCAAGCAAGGGTGAGAGGTTCAATACTTCAAAGTCCTTATTTGCGTGCGGAGCTTGCGTATGGAATCCGTCACCCTCATGTGATTAAGATGATTGGCTACATTGAGAGTCCGGAAAAGCTTGGTTTTCCCTTAGCCAAGAGTTGGCTATCGATGTGATTCTCCGCCGCCCGAGCTTTGAGCCATTCATAATGAACTTTCACATGAACAACCTGGACAAGACCCCGGTGAGTTGCATGGGATGCTAAAATCTGCCGAGGAAAGCATTAAGAAAAGCAAGAATCATGTGATGATGATGCAGAAGGTAAGGGCAAGCCCTATGTCAAGAGAACCACGGTCAAAAGAAAGAAAGCTCCCGATGCGATCGCGAGCAGTTCTAAGGCCAAGAAAGACAAGAAGGGCGATGCTCATCCCGATGCGATTGTTACTCTGTAAGCAATCGTGACATTGGAAAAGGCGCCCAAAGTACTTGGAGGATCTTGAGAAGAAGAAGGAAGTACGACTTCCACTCGGTATAAATGTTATAGAGATCAATCTTGCTACTTCATCAACCGATTCTTGGGTATTTGATACCGGATCGGTTGCTCACATTTGCAAATCGTTGCGGGGGCTAATAAGAAGTAGAAGTTTGAGGAGGAGCGAAGTGGATCTTCGCGCTGGCAATGGAGCAAAAGTTGCTTTGCGGTAGCTGTTGGCACCATGCCATTGTCTTTACCTTCGAGATTAGTTTTGGAATTGAATAATTGTTATTGTGTTCCATCTCTTTCAAAGAACATTATTTCGCTTCATGTTTGCAAAGCGAAGGTTATGACTTTAAATCTATGGACAATGGTTGTTCTCTTTATTTCAAAGATATGTTCTATTGTCATACTCCATTGGTGAATGGGTTATACGTTCTTACTCTTGAAGGGTCACGGTCTATAACATTAATGCAAAGAGGCAACGTCAGAATGATTTGAATCCCACGCTTATTTGGCACCGTCGCTAGGTCACATAAATGAGAAACGCATGCGAAGCTTCATAGAGATGGTATTCTGCACTCATTTGATTTTGAATCATTTGAGACATGCGAATCTTGTTTACTTGGTAAGATGACAAAGGCACCTTTCACCGGTCAAGGTGAACGGGCAAATGACTTATTGGTACTCGTACATACTGATGTATGTGGACCAATGAGCTTAATGACAGAGGTGGTTTTCAGTACTTCATAACTTTTACTGATGACTTTAGTAGATATGGGTATATCTACCTGATGAAGCATAAGTCCGAATCCTTTGAAAAGTTCAAAGAATTCCAAAATGAAGTGCAAAATCATTTAGGCAAGACAATCAAGTTTCTACGATCCGATCGTGGAGGCGAGTATTTGAGCCATGAGTTTGGCAATCATCTAAAGGATTGTGGAATTGTTCCACAATTGACTCGCCAGAACACCTCAATGGAATGGGGTATCGAACGGAGAAATCGCACCTTATTAGATATGGTGCGCCCATGATGAGCCAAAGTGATCTTCCGTTGTCTTTTGGGGTACGCTCTTGAAACACCGCTCACACTAAACAGGTTCCATCAAAATCGTAGAAAAGACACCATATGAGATGTGGACAGACAACGCCCTAGCTTGTCTTTTCTTAAGATTTGGGGATGTGAGGCTTATGTAAAACGTTTACAACTGATAAGCTCACGCCTAAATCGATAAATGCTTCTTTATCGGGTATTCTAAGGAAACAAAAGGATATTATTTTTATAATCAAGGAGAAGGCAAAATGTTTGTCGCGGCATGGTGTCTTCTTAGAGAAAGAGTTTCTCTCAAGAAGGGATAGTGGGAGCACAGTGCAACTTGAAGAAATTCAAGAAACACGATAACGTTTCAGCTCTCTACGTAACCACAACAGATGAACAAACCGTTGAAGAACCTGTTGTGGACACACCAAAGACCACGTAGGTCGAAAGGTCACGTCGTGCACCGAGAGGTACATGTTCTTGACTACTCAACAAAGGGACATTTTGTTGTTAGACAATGATGAGCCTAAGACCTATGAAGAAGCGATGGTGGGACCGGACTCAGAAATGGCTTGAAACCATGAGATCCAAATTGAATCCATGCACAGAATCAAGTTTGGAACTTGGTTGATCCACTGATGGTGTTAAAACCATTGAGTGCAAATGGGTTTTCAAGAAAAAGATAGACATTGATGGAAATGTTCACATCTATAAAGCGCGACAGGCCAAAGGTTTCAAACAAATTCAAGGTGTTGATTATGATGAAACTTTTCGCCCGTCGCAATGCTAAAGTCTATTCGGATCATTCTAGCGATTGCTGCATATTTCGACTATGAAATATGGCAAATGGATGTCAAAACAGCTTTCCTTAATGGAAATCGAGTGAGGATGTGTACATGACACAGCCCACGGGTTTTGTCGATCCGCAATCGATTGGAAAGATATGCAAGCTCCAAAGATCCATTTATGGATTAAAGCAGCATCTCGGAGTTGGAACATTCGTTTTGATGAAGTAATCAAAGGGTTTGGTTTCATCAAGAACGAAGAAGAGCCTTGTGTTTACAAAAGGCTAGTGGGAGCGCACTCGTATTTCTCGGTCTTATATGTGGATGACATATTCGATCGGAAATGACATTCCTTTGCTCGAATCATAAGTCTTCATTAAAAATAGTTTCTCTATGAAAGACTTAGGAGAGGCAAGATATATTCTGGGCATCAAGATCTATAGAGATAGATCAAAAGGCTAATTGGATTAAGCCAAGATACGTACATTTACAAGGTGTTGAAAAGGTTCAACATGCATGATTCCAAGAAAGGTTTTCTACCTATGTCACATGGTATAAATCTTAGCAAGAATCGGTGTCCTAGTACACCGATGAGCGGGATAAAATGAATGCGATTCCATATGCTTCGCTATTGGGTCCATTATGTATGCCATGCTTTGTACACGCCCGGATGTTTCGTATGCTTTAAGTGCTACGAGTAGATACCGATCGAGATCCGGTGAAAGTCATTGATTGTCGTAAAGAACATCTTGAAGTACTTGAGAAGAACTAAAGATGTGTTCCTTGTCTATGGAGGTGAGGAAGAGCTCGTTGTAAATGGTTACACCGATGCTAGCTTCCAAACCGACAAAGATGATTTTAGATCGCAACTGGATTTGTGTTCTGCTGAATGGCGGTGCGGTAAGTGGAAGAGTTCCAAGCAGCAGACGGTTCTTGATTCTACAATGAAGCCGAGTACATAGCAGCAGAAGGCCGCCAAAGAGGCTGTTTGGATCAAGAAATTTATTTCGAGCTTGGTGTGATGGCTAGTGCCTCCGGCCCAATGGACCTCATCTTGTGACAATAGTGGGGCCATTGCACAAGCCAAGGAGCCTAGATCGCACTGTAAGTCCAAGCACATTTTACGCGATTTCATCTCATCCGCGAGATAGTGGAGAGAGGCGATGTGAAGATATGCAAAGTACAAACGGATTTGAACATTGCAGATCCGTTGACAAAGCCGCTTCCCACCAAAGCATAAGGCTCACACTAGGGCAATGGGTATTACATACCTACATGGTTGACTCTAGTGCAAGTGGGAGCTGTTAGTGATATGCCCTAGAGGCAACATGGAGATGTTGTATATATCACATACTATGTTTATGATACATTACTTTGTTCCTTGGAATAGACATCATCATTATTGATCAATGAGTATGTGACTTATTCATGAGACTCTTAAATACTAAGATGTTGCTATTTCTAAATGATCCCGATCGTATATCATATGAGGAACAAATATGATTCAAAGATAAAGATCAGCATATGTATTGATTGATGATCATGTCTCATGGATCATGGTATGGTGATACCAAATCAATAATATGGACATGTGTTAGTGAACATATGTTGATAGACTGCCATGAGACACTGCAGAAATTCCATGTGTCATCAGTTGGTCTCAAGTAGTGTTTATGTAGAGTCCTTAGACTTGAAATCATCATGGTTCCCAACATGAGTAGTAGCTTATTTTGGGACTACTAAACACTACTCCGTGAATGGGTAGTCATAAAAGTAGTCTTCGGGTTTGCCATGAAACATGTAGTGGGATGTGAATGATCAAGATAGAATTTGCCCCTCCTTATGGGAGAGATATCTCTGGGTCCTCGATGTAATGGATTATGAAAGTGCATGGCCATGCCAAGGTGATTGAGGAGTCAATCACGAGTTTATAATCCATCACGGAATCGAGAGAGTGATTGAGCTATTAAGAGGATGACACAGTCTCGCCTTGAGCTCAATCTATATCGTGAGGCAAAGGATTCGTACATGAGAGAACATTACGAGTTCACCGATATGATCTTTACATATACTTTGGGGTTAATATGTCTTACTAGAGGCCGCTATTAACATGGTAACCGGAAAGGCGTTTCCGGGTCACGACCAAGTATACGTGAACCTACAGGGTCGCACGCTTAACGGGTTGGAACACTAATTCGAATATGATTCAGATATGGGCTCAATTCGGATAGAGATCCGAATAGACTCCTATTGGGTCTCGGTCCATGAGGCCCACGTGAGGAGGTCTATATATATGGAGGCGAGGGGCGGAGGGGATTCATCCCTGTTAACATCTAGCAAAACCCTAGCCGCCACCTCCCGAGCCAAACCCTAGCTGCTCACGAGTGCTAGTACACTCGCGATCGGCGTTCCAGCCCCGGACGTGTGGATACCGGTGGAGGCGCTGCTCGTTGCAGTGCTGATCGGCGTGCGTGGAGGAGACGATCTGCTACTTCCACTACTACCTCGACGTGCGTGATTGGATCGGTTTCCAATTCTTCTTCCGCTGCACTGCGCGTCTAAGTGGTAACGATCCATGATCCTTCCTTAGCATGATGTTCTTGGGTGCGCGGTAGAAAAGTTTTGTTTTCTGCTTCCGTAGCCTACGCGTATTCCATTAAGAACCATTAATAAGGTTCTTATTTATTGGAGGAGCATGTTGCACATTCTTCAAGTGGATAATTTTTTGTAAAGTAAGCTTCAAATGTACCATGCCAACACTAAGAACAGAAGCATGTGACCCATTTCTCATTAGTACAGAGAAAGCACCTACTACCTGGTAAGAAGAAAACAAGAAAATATCAGAACATACGTGAACATTAGCACCGGTATCAACCAACCAATCATCGGATTGACATGCTCAAAATACAACAGGTAAATTACCATACCCTTCTAAAGTCGAGGCCTCGCCTATGACTCTTGCAGAAGTGATAGTCCTTCGCCATATGACCGTCTTTTCTGCACACAAAGTAGGTGGTGTCGCTCAAATCTTTTTTTCTTAGTTTTCTTCTTCTTAAATATAGTTGTTTTGTTCGGTTTATTGAATTTATACTTCTTTCTAGCTCTCGTTTCCTCTAAGATGTTGCCATTGTTCTAACCAAAAGTGGTGGGTACATCTTTTATTTTGGTCTTTTCTTCCACATCAAGGGAAGCAATAAGATTCTCAACAGAAATCTCTTCCCTCTTGTACTTTAAGCTAGTGGTAAAATCCTGCTAATTAGCAGGAAGTTTGGAAACAATGCCTATAGCCACAAACTTTGTAGGCAGTACACACCCCAAGTGTGCAATCTCATCAACCAGTAGCTAAAGGTCATGAGGTTGTCCAACTATTAACTTAGTCTCATCTATGCTAAAGTCCAAGGATTGATCACACATCTAAAGCCAGTGATCAGTCTTTGCCTCTGCATATTTATGCTCTAGTGCATCCCACAACTCTGTGATGGACTTGTAGTCCATAGACACATTGTAGAGTTGATCTACCAAAATGATCAGAATGCAGCCAAGAGCGGTGTTGTTTGCATTGTTTAACTGCATATGTTGTTCAATCGTAAATGGATAATGAGGGTGGATAACCCACCAAAGTTCTAAAGACATGAGCCAAAATTTGACTCTAGTCTGACATCTATGAAAGTTCTGACTAGACTCAGGTTTCATTGTATCCGAAGCACTAGCAATTGCTAAATTGGAACAAAGTTCGCAATAAGTTTTTTTAAATGTTAGAAACATGGGCAATATTTTAATTCTAAATTTTATAAGGAGACAAAGATAGTAAAGAGTAGTGATGTAATAAACAAATCTAACAGCATGCTACTTATTGTACTTTAGAAAATACACAAGAAAAATTTTATAATAAAGTCGATCGATGGCATGAGCGATTTACTGTTGGGTTGGATAAAGAATAGGAAGCAGCATCGATTTGATGCAGTGCAAAACATAGATGAAGTAGAGCAAGGGTAGTCGCACATGTTGTGCTACCCAAAAACCATATTCCTGCCCCATGCAGGCACTCCCTACGGTAGTGACTCAGAGATAGCCACTCTCTCTCCTTCCTAGCGCATGCCGAGAAGAAAGGTTGATGAGGTTCGATCACACAGCACACCAGTACAATTCAGCAGAGGAGAAAGTACAAGGAAAGGAAAAAGGATTTCGGTCACTCTAGCCTTGACATCTCCATGTATTTTGTAGATGTTTCTAGTAACTGACACCATTAATTAAATCAAATCAAATCTACATCTATCTATCTATATATATATTAATTAAGCACTATAAGGAAGCTCTCATGTTAACCAGAAAGACCTAGCTATCTATTTTTTTCGGTGGGTCCAAGTTATAACGATTCAGATCGACTCTAAATAACTCTGAGGAAGCATTATATATGTTAATTAAAAAGATCTAGCAATCTATCTGATGGGTCTAATCTATATCCATTGAAAACAAATCTTTATTCACAAGAAAAAAAGATTCTTCAGCCTCCATCTCCAAGTATTCCTCTGTCCTCCCATAGAAAAAAAAGCTTATATGGCATTGTTTGCATTCGTAATTATGAAAATAGTAGTATCCATGTCGCATTGCCAAAAATGACATTTTTTCCATCCGGTGGCTGGATAGTGATGCCGCAGAGCTAATGCTTGTGCCTGCCACCCTGCCACTGGATGGCAGGTAGCCTGCCACCCTGCCACCGGACGGTAGGTAATTAAGCCAGCTGATTAGCTGGCATAATTTTCTGCCTTATTTTTTTGCATATTATTTGGTTGAATTTTTAAATATAGTAAATAACCTCAGAAAATTACAAAATTTTATGTGCAGTCTCTTGACACAATAACTTGACTGTGTAATTGTTTGGCAATTTTATACGCTGTGAATGTTGCTAAAAAATTCATACGATTACGATATTTGTAGGAGATGTTACTTGTAGCAAACGAGATGCAAAAAATTACAAATTTTTATGTACAGCATCTTGACATAGTCCTAGTAATTTTCTATTTTTTTGAGAATTATATGCATTATGACTATTTATAGAAGTAGATGTAATAGTACAAAAATGCATTGCACGGGATGTGATATGGCGCACTCATTTGAGCTACTGCATCTCCTGGTTGGGTCTGCCTCCCCCTGCATGGCCTTGTCTTTCGTTGAGCATGAGCATGTCCTCTGGGGTATGTCAGCTAATCCGGAGCTTGCGTCTTAGTTCGAAAGAGATATGGAGACCATTCCATTTGTTGAGTGGTCGAAGGTGGTCCAATAAGCTGAGGTACAGTAGGCAGGGTCTGGTAAGTGTCAATGTCATCCTGCTAAGATATGTTGAACTGCGAGCCATCAGCAATAATGTCATGAATGAAAGAGTCTACAAATCCCCCTCGTAATGCAGAGGAGATCTTGCCTTGATCGTACGACATGGCAGCAAAGCTGGAGGAGCTTTGCCCACCGAAGTCTCCAAACCCTAGGTATGTTGTGAATGCTGAGCTTTGCCCTGTGTATGTTATAAACTGTAGCGCTATGTACCACTCTTTGAAAGCATTCAGGAGGCCCGTATCACTATCAGTGGACTCGACATCACCCCCACGTTGAATTGGATGTTGCAAGATAAAACGATGTTAGTCACAATAAATATTCTGAATGTAGAATACGAATCTTGTACCACCTGGATATGCAGTGAAGATGAATGATGGGGAGCAGTAGTCTGTGTAGGTGGTTCGAAGGTTTAAAGTGATGTATCTTGACGATGAAACTGCGGTAGGAGAACTCCCTGATGTTAGCGGAACGTAAGGCCTAACAAGAAAACAAAATATAGATTTGTACATAAGTTACCTCCTCATCGATGTGGCCTACGGATGACTGGCAGCTAGTACTATGATGCTGAGCAGACTCGGTATTGCGATGGCTGGCCAGACTCGCAAGGTTGCGATGACCTGGCGGGTGAGCATGGTGCCCCCACTAGGTGCCCGATGTGCACGACGTGCTCCATTGAAAGGTCGTAGCTCAGGTTGGCCACTATTTTTTGGTCTGCTTTAGTATGTACTTCAAAGTATTCTACAGGGCTAGTGGTGTGTCCGGGCTGGAGAGGGCGGTCTCAGACATGCTTGCGATGTGTTGCACCTGCTCCAACTAAAATGACATACAAAATAGGTTCAGTAATGATCAGTATGAATTTCATAAGTAAAATGATATGAAATTGCAACTGCCTTGTGTTGTTATGCCACCATGAAATGCTATGGTGATCGATCGAGCGTTGTAGACTATCATCATGTGTGATCTGCTTAGGGCGATCTAGTGGAGGAACAGTGACTGTGCTACGAGATCGGGGTATGTACCACTCTAGGTACTCGTCGTACGTCTAGACGTCATACAGATGCTACTTCATGACGATATTCAGGTGCACCCTGTCTGTCCATACCATCGTCCACTCATGCTGTATTGCTCGCCAATCCGTACCATGCCAACCTACCCTTGATTGCCTGCATTTTCAAAATCATCGAAGTTACAAAGTAAGACATACAAAGTGTAAACATTACTCGGATGGACTTTGACTCACCAGTGTACGGATTGGGGTAGGAATCTGCCGTTCAGAGGGAGCACGACCTGGTGGAAACTAAACTATCGCATTACACGCTGCGGCGCCTATGCCTCCACCATGTACAAGAACAACAGATGGTGTGTCATCACCTATAGCGTCGCATCCTGCAAGCATTGCAGGGACAGCCCGTATGGCGATACACACTCCTTGAAGTCTGTAGTCCATGGACCCTAGATGATGTCGCTGTCATGCAACGACTCAAACACGTTGTGCCACAATAAGTAGCACCTCGATGGTCTGCCCTTGGCCCAGCGTAGATGGGCAACAGTCACCGGAAGCCCATAGTGGGCCCGTCTATCAGGTCAATGAACTCGCCGAACGGGTGCACTGGCGTCATGATGGCCAGACGCCCGATAGGAAAGTGCTCCCAACTCCATAGCTACAAGTGCACATAGCAGACATCTAGGCTGGGGTATCAGTAGTGCTGTGCTAACAAGCATCATACAACCCCCGATGTGTGCCGTATAGGACAACTGATCCCCAGCTATACTGAGGCATCACCCCAAACTCCACGTTAACCAAAGACTCAACAAGGCGAATGAACTTAGCATTGGAAATATTACTGTGTGTGGCTGGAAATATGCACTAACCAAAAAGCTGAATAAGGTGCAACGAGGTTCGTCTTGACGACCTAGAGCGGTGCATCCTATGGGCACACACTGAAATTCTTTAGCCAAGTGTGAGGGACGCCATGGGCACCCTCTGGGATAGCCAGGCCGAACCGGTCCGCCAGCCTCTCCTTCCAATCTGCTAGTGTAGGGGCTCAAACAAGTGTGTCACCTCGAAGAGGGAGACTGGTCAAGAACAAGACGTCCTACAGAGTGACTGTCATCTCACCTCACTGAAAGTTGAAAGTGTGCATCTCAGGTCTCCACCTGTCCACCAGTGCAGTGCCGAGACCCGAATATGCAAATCCGGACTCCCTGTGTATTCTGCACTAGTCCCAGGATCATGCTAGTGCACACAGTTAAACATAGATGTCATCACAACCATATACACGATAAAATAAAGGAAAAGCTTAAATATCGATAAATCTCAAAAGGTACGACCTTATGGTCAAGCTTACAATAAACTAGCCCGAAGGCTTAACAAAATAGCAGCAGAAATCCAAAATAAAACGTGGTGGCCAATCGACAAGCCCACATGCTATCGAGTGGAGAACGAAGCCTAAACCATGAAGTCGTCAAAGTAACCTCCTTCTGGAACCTCCTGCTGGTGATACTCCTCTTTCTCAACTGAGCAACATTGGGCATAAAGCCGTGAGTACATTGGTACTCAGCAAGTCGTTTGTAACAAATGAATGCAATATAGTATGCAAGGCTTACCAAAGGAAGGCTGAAAGGTTAATTTGCATAAATGACAGTTGAAATACAATAAATAGATTGAAGGCGAACTTTAAGTAAAACAGCAATAAATACATAATCAAAGAAAATGAAATAACCACTTGCGGACCTCCCATCCACAAACTAAACCAACCGCTCACGGACCTCCCATCCATAAGCTAAACCAACAGTGGATTAACCATCCACTAACCAATCACAATCCTCAAGTTTTCCGAAATAACTACCCCTCGTGTGAAATCACCGAGCATTGTCCATGACCGAGGACGCGGCTATTCGAATAGTTTTACACTCTGCAGAGGTTGCACAACTGTACCCACACGATGTGATAATCCTCACGTTAAAGAAAATCACAACAAGGCCTTCACAAAGTTCAGTTACAACTTAATCTGACCGCTAGGGTTTCGTATCACACCCCCCTTGCGCCACATGGAAATCAGCAACCATGTTCATCTCAATGGCGTTCCAAGTTATCAAGGAGGGATAAATTCAAAAGGGACGATAACTACCAATTGCAACGGTTGAATAAAAATAGCGATGCAATGTACTTTAAAACAAAATAATTAAATAATAGATTGCAAACTGGGTATAACATGATCAAAGGACACGACTTGCCTTGGTTATGCTCAGCGAGGTACTCCTGGTCTTCGGGCGCGGAACCTGCTACTCCGGAATCCGAATCTAGCGAGAGAGAAAAACAACCGAAACCAAAGAAACACATAAAATAATAAGCAAATGAACTCTAAAATTCATAAAACTAGAACCAAAAGTTAGAGCTCGATATTATATGAATTTAGAAAAAAGAATGGGGTCAATCGGAGCTAGGACGGAGGAGAACGGGCTCTCGGAAAATAAATCCTAAAGAAAAACAGAGAAAATGAAAAAATGCACTGTACTGTGAACCCGGCTTACGGAATACTCGGTCCACCGTAGACCCAGCGCATGGAACAGTGTACGCGGGCGAGGGGGTGCTGACGCGGCGAGGCAGGTTGACGTGGCGCGCGCATATGCCGACACGTGGCACCCTGCTGACGTGGCTTGCCACGTGGCACCGAGGGCCGGATGTTGCTGACGTGGCACTGACGTGGCATGCCACGTGGCAGTGACATGGACTAGGGCTGACGTGGCACACGCTGGTGCTGCCACGTGGCTAGGGCCGAGCCGGGCGGCTCGGCACGCGCGCGCGCGCGGATCGGACGGCCGCGAGGCGGCACGCGGCCGATTCGAACCATCGGCCAAATCGAAGCGGCGGCGGAGATGCGCGCACGGAGCGGGACGACGGGGATCGCCAACGCGTGGCGCGGCGCGTCGCGTGAGGCGTCGCGCGGGGCGACACGCGGACGCGGGCGCGAGGCGAGGCGAGGGCGCGTCGGCGGGATCCGACGGCGGAGGGGGAAACGCGTGGCGCAAGCTGGTACCTCGTGGGATGGACGACGGCGATGTGATGGTGTGGGGGCGGGACGGTCGGCGATGAGCGACAGCGTGGCGGCGCGTTGCCGCGACGCGCGCCGCGACGCGCGGTGCGCGGGATGCGCGGGGTCCGGACGCGGCGACCGAGGCACACGCGCGGGGTGCGGGCGACCAGGGAGGCGACGCGGGAGACCGGGGCGACACAACGGCGGTGAGGGGGCGGGGAGGCTCACTGGCGAGGTCTCGGCGACGACGACGGCAACGGCGAGGACGCACGTGCGACGGCGGCGCTGCTCCGGGAACGGCGGCGCGGGCGTGAGGAGGCGGCGACGGGTGAGCGGAGGCGGAGGCGAATTTAAATGGCACGCGAACCGAGGGCAGCGGCGGGATGAACGCACGCGAACCGAGGCGAGTTCGATTCGGTTACAGCACGGGCGCATTACGGGCGACGTTTGGACGGTCCGGATGGAGCCACGTGGCTCGGGCTCAGATCCGACGGCTAGGGCACGAGCGGGATTAGGGTTAGGGTTTTTGCGCAGGCGCGGGGAATGGGCGGCGAGGATTGAGCCACGACGCGAGCGGCGATCGGACGGGCGAGCGGGGCACGAACGCGAGCGTGCTGGTGCCGCCACGTGGCGGATCCAATGGCGCAGCACGAGCGGCGCTAGGGTTTGGCGTGGTGCGCGAGCGGGCGAGCGGCGCGGGGCGGATGCGTGACACGCGGCAAGGGAACGGATCGGGCGGCTGGGAGCGAGGCTAGGCTAGGGCGCGCGCGCGCGCGATCGGGCCGAGGAAGGCGACGCGTGGCCGGGAGGGATGGCCGACGCGTGGGAGGTGGAAGATCGGACGGCTGAGATGATTTCCCCAGTTAAATAATTTCAGTAATTCAAATAAAATACTAGGAGCTCTAGAAAATAGCAAATAAATCCCAAAATTTCACCAAAAATACCAGAAAATTCCTTGAGACCTGAGGAACTTAAATAAAATATTTCCAACTCATGTTAATGTTTATTTTACTCAGATTAAAATATTTCAAAATTCTAAAATTCATTTGAGGCTTAATTTAATTCCAGAAAATTTCAGAAAATTCTTGTGACACAAGGAACTCAATTAAAATATTTTCAGCTAATGTTGAGGTTTAATTTAATCATATTAAATTCTTTTAAATTTTTGAAAATTCATTTAAGCTTAATTTTAAATTCAGAAAAATCCCAGAAATTTATTTTTAAAATCAAGGTTTTAAAAATCCCCAAAAATCAGGATGTTACAAACCTTACCCCTTAAACGGGATCTCGACCCTGAGATCCGGGCTAACTAGGAGAGATGGGTTTACCGGGTGCGACGATGGAGCTGACGTGGTTCAGGCTTCCTCTTGCAACGCTCTGGGACTGCTGGCTGCCACGGCTTGCTCCTGGAGGAAGGGTCTTGGCAGGCGTACTCTCCAGATTGAACGGGACTGGTGTGATTGCTTGACGCTTCTGCGGGCAACTGCGGGCGAAGTGTCCTAGCTCTTTGCAATTGTAACAATTAGCTGAACCTGCAGGGTTTGCGCTCTTCTGAGGTTGATTGCTAACATTGATAGGGCGGGGTCCTGAATTGTCATAACGGGTCACTCGAGCTGGGGTCTTGAAAACTGGCTGCTGTTGTGGTTGCTGCTGCTGCTGAGGTACTCGTGCAGGCTGGTATGTATTGAATCTGGTCCTTTGTGACTGTTGTGAGTGAACTCCTTGCTGGCTCATCTTCCTTTTATGAAATTCTCCCAACTCGCGGCGGGACTCTTCAATTAGTATGGCCTTATCTACCAATCGCTGAAAATTGGTATAGTCGTTACCCACAACCTGTACTTTCGATCCTGGGTTCAGACCCTTCTTGAACCTCTTCTGGCGAGCTGAATTTGTGGCTACGTCCTCTGGCGCGTAGTGAGCTAACTGAGTGAATCTGTTGAGGTATTCACTCACTAATATATTGTTCTACTGCAACTCACGGAACTCCTCCTTCTTCATTTCGACCACTCCATCCATGACATGGGTGTTATGGAAAGCTTTGGCGAACTCCTTCCAAGTGATGCTGTTTTGGTCCTCATGGGCGGCACAGTAGTTCTCCCGCCACTCTGCTGCTGGTCCCTCAAGCTGATGTGCTGCATATAGTACTTTCTCCCTATCTGAACACTGAGCTAAGTTCAGTTTCTCTCAACTGAATGGATCCAATCATCAGCCTCTAAAGGCTCGGACGAACTGGAGAAAACAGGTGGTCTCGTCCTCATGAACTCTGCATAGCTGGACTGCTGACGAGGTGCGGGTGGCGGTACTGGTTCCTGCTGCTGACGCTGCATCATAGCCTACATATTCTGCATTATAGTCTGCATCATCTGAGTCTGGGCCACCAAAAACTGACCGAGGGCGGGATCCAAGCTTGGTGGAACGGGCCGTGTGATCGCTCTCTCGATCTGGTTTATCCGATTGCGCTCTTTGTGGTCCCGTGTCAACCATCCTTGCTGCTGTTCTGAAAGGAAAAACAACTGTTGACTGCCTTTGCCGGGTTTAAAGATGAGAGGGAAAAGCATAGAGGAAAGGTAAGTTCGTCTAAGGGGAATTTTCTAATGGTAACCTAGACTAAACAAACACTTAGCCAGAGAGGCTAACAACAAAAACCGAGGAAAATAACTCTAATAAAAGTTGACATGATTGCAATATAATGCTTTTAAGGGCAATATTTGCAGCTCACGTCACACACAACGGCAAGAAAAAGCAAAACGATCTATACGACGCTTAAAACTACAACAGGGCTTTTAATCTGTCGGCTCCTAATCTTCATGATAGTCTTCAAACTTGTCTTGGAGCAAATTGGCTGCTCGCTTGGTCCAATCTTCGCAATGACGCTCGAAGAATTCCGGGTCAACCTTCTTTTTGATTATTGCACACTCGAACATCTAAAGATATTATAGGGGTGAGAAGTCAAATTAAACTTTTTTAAAAAATAAATTTGCAGAGAAGACGAGGATTAAGAATCCTAAGAATAAGGTAAGAATAGAGAATCACTATATATTCATTTTGTTGATTTGATTTAGAAAATAAAATTTTAAAATTGGCTAAAGACGACAATTCTAATTAGGACTTCGTCCTACAGTCGATATAGTTCTGATACCATCTCTGCTGAGACCCGAATATGCAAATCCGGACTCCCTGTGTATTCTGCACTAGTCCTAGGATCATGCTAGTGCACACAGTTAAACATAGATGTTATCACAACCATATACACGATAAAATAAAGGAAAAGCTTAAATATTGATAAATCTCAAAAGGTACGACCTTATGATCAAGCTTACAATAAACTGGCCCGAAGGCTTAACAAAATAGCAGCGGAAATCCAAAATAAAATGTGGTGGCCAATCAACAAGCCCACAGGCTATCGAGTGGAGAACGAAGCCTAAACCGCGAAGTCGTCAAAGTAACCTCCTTCTCGAACCTCCTGCTGGTGATACTCCTCTTCCTCAACTGAGCAACATTGGGCATAAAGCCATGAGTACATTGGTACTCAGCAAGTCGTTTGTAACAAATGAATGCAATATAGTATGCAAGGCTTACCAAAGGAAGGCTGAAAGGTTAATTTGCATAAATGACAGTTGAAATACAATAAATAGATTGAAGGCGAACTTTAAGTAAAACAGTAATAAATACATAATCAAAGGAAATGAAATAACCACTTGCGGACCTCCCATCCACAAACTAAACCAACCGCTCACGGACCTCCCATCCATAAGCTAAACCAACAGTGGATTAACCATCCACTAACCAACCACAATCCTCAAGTTTTCCGAAATAACTACCCCTCGTGTGAAATCACCGAGCATTGTCCATGACCGAGGACGCGGCTATTCGAATAGTTTTACACTCTGCAGAGGTTGCACAACTGTACCCGCACGATGTGATAATCCTCACGTTAAATAAAATCACAACAAGGCCTTTACAAAGTTCAGTTACAAGTTAATCTGCCCGCTAGGGTTTCGCATCACACCCCCCTTGCGCCACATGGAAATCAGCAACCATGTTCATCTCAATGGAAAGATTAAAGTTGAAACATCCCAAATTAGTCAGCCAGGTCCGTCCCATGCCAGACATGTGGTTTGCACGGTAAAGCTCAGATCAATGGCGCACAAAGTTAAGTCCTTAACAACACCCGGGCGAGACTACCACATCCCCCAAAGTGCACCTACACTTCCCCCTTTATTGCACGATCACTCGCTCGAGTGCAAAACCAAATTTGTATAACCATCACCAATGACGCACCAACGTCATGGCCCAAATTTTAATAAACGTGGCACCAACCACTGTTCCATATCTCATTAGGTCAAATTGATAATTCACATGTGATGATAAACCCGATCGTAACTTTAAGCAAGACTAAGCATCTAATCGTACCAACCCATGTGACAAATATCATAACATCACGAGTATATTTCCCAACCTATGGTGACAAGGGTATCATGCTGTTCAAAGTTATCAAGGAGGGATAAATTCAAAAGGGACGATAACTACCAATTGCAACGGTTGAATAAAAATAGCGATGCAATGTACTTTAAAATAAAATAATTAAATAATAGATTCAAAACTATGTTCAACATGATCAAAGGACACAACTTGCCTTGGTTATGCTCAGCGAGGTACTCCTGGTCTTCGGGCGCGGAACCTTCTCCTCCGGAATCCGAATCTAGCGAGAGAGAAAAACGACCAAAACCAAAGAAACACATAAAATAATAAGCAAATGAACTCCAAAATTCATGAAACTAGAACCAAAAGTTAGAGCTAGATTTTAGATGAATTTAGAAAAAAGAACGGGGTCAATCGGAGCTAGGACGGAGGAGAACGGGCTCTCGGAAAATAAATCCTAAAGAAAAACAGAGAAAATGAAAAAGTACACTGTGCTGGGAACCCAGCCTACGGAATACTCGGTCCACCGTAGACCCGGCGCATGGAACAGTGTACGCGGGCAAGGGGGTGCTGACGTGGCGAGGCGGGCTGACGTGGCGCGCGCATATGCCGACATGTGGCACCCTGCTGACGTGGCCGCTGACGTGGCTTCCACGTGGCACTGAGGGCCGGATGTTGCTGACGTGGCGCTGACGTGGCATGCCACGTGGTGGTGACGTGGACTAGGGCTGACGTGGCACGCGCTGGTGCTGCCACGTGGCTAGGGCTGAGCTGGCGGCTCGGGCGCGGCGGCGGCGGCGCGGATCGGACGGCTGCGAGGCGGGCACGCGGCTGGATCTGAACCATCGGCTCAGATCTGAGCGAGCGGCGGAGATGCGGCGGCGTGGGAGCGGGACCGCGGGGATCGCCGACGCGTGGCGAGGCGAGGGCGCGTCGGCGGGATCCGATGGCGGAGGGGGAAACGCGTGGCGCAAGCTGGTGCCTCCCGGGATGGACGGCGGTGATGCGTTGGCGCGGGGTCCAGACGCGGCGACCGAGGCATGCGCGCGGGCGCATCCGGTGCGGGGAGTGGGCGACGAGGGAGGCGACGCAGGAGACCGGTGCGACGCAACGGCGGTGAGGGGGCGGGGAGGCTCACCGGCGAGGTCTCGGCGACGGCGACGGCAACGGCGGCGGGTGAGGGGAGGTGGAGGCGGCGGCGAATTAAAATGGTTTGGACGGTCCGGATGGAGCCACGTGGCTCGGGCTCAGATCCGACGGCTGGGGCACGAGCGGGATTAGGGTTAGGGTTTTTGTGCGGGCGCGGGGAATGGGCGGCGAGGATTGAGCCATGACGCGAGCGGCGATCGGACGGGCGAGCAGGGCACGGACGCGAGCGTGCTGGTGCCGCCACGTGGCGGATCCAACGGCGCAGGACGGGCGGCGCTAGGGTTTGGCGTGGGGCGCGAGCGAGCGAGCGGCGCGGGGCGGATGCGCGACACGCGGCAAGGGAACGGATCGGGCGGCTGGGAGCGAGGCTAGGCGGAAGCGGCGCGCGGCGCGGACCGGGCCGAGGGGAAGGCGACGCGTGGCCGGGAGGGATGGCCGATGCGTGGGAGGTGGAAGATCGGACGACTGAGATGATTTCCCCAGTTAAATAATTTCAGTAATTCAAATAAAATACTAGGAGCTCTAGAAAATAGCAAATAAATCTCAAAAATTCACAAAAAATACCAGAAAATTCCTTAAGACCTGAGGAACTTAAATAAAATATTTCCAACTCATGTTAATGTTTATTTTACTCAGATTAAAATATTTTAAAATTCTAAAATTCATTTGAGGCTTAATTTAATTCCAGAAAATTCCAGATTCTTGTGACACAAGGAACTCAATTAAAATATTTTCATCTAATGTTGAGGTTTAATTTAATCATATTAAATTCTTTTAAATTTTTAAAAATTCATTTAAGCTTGATTTTAAATTCAGAAAAATCCCAAAAATTTATTTTTAAAATCAAGGCTGCCGTCGATGGTGAACTAGCATCCGATAGAGACCAGTCTCGTAAAGGGCAACAAGCCCGTGGCCCACAGGATTGGGACGTAGCACTCGTCCAGCTCCCAATGATCCCTCCCTCCCCGCAGCTTAAAGGGAAGGGGGCCAGCTGTGTCACCTGTCATCCATGAGTGGCGCCGGTGATTCTCATTGTAGAAGTGTTCGAGAAGCTCCAATAAAGTCATACCTTCCAACAAATAGCATAGACCAAATATTAGTGCGAAGATTGATAATGATAGTAAAGTACTATAAATTAAAATTTATGATGAAATAAATAGTATTAAATAATATACACTTATGACTAAAATAAACACTGCAAATGTGTACTGGTCCAAATAAATGGTGCATATGAACACATGCTCATAATTTGGTCAAGAAAAACATCTAGACCAATTAGCTTTTGCACTTGATGCTACTTGTCATAATTGTTTGTTAGTATAGTTTTGTTTTACTATATATCTGGTCTTTTACTTTTCTCTACCTTAGTTGTCTTTTGATCAAAAGCAAGCAAATTAAGTGCTTAAATTAATGAGCAATAGTGCGACTTAAGATCTAATATATACATATATAGGCTTCTGCCACATCGTACCCTCCACTGGCTTTATGGACTAAATAACATGATGTACTATCATAAAAGAATAGTATAAGCATGGGTGATGCTTGTGTCTATAAAGAACTGTTCAAAGGTAATGTGATAATAAACCTAGCTTTTTATACTATATGAGCTAGGAGAAGCACTACTCCTGTATCTAGTCTAGGTTCACATGACAGGCTGCCAGGGCACGCACGTATAATAGTATGCAACATGCATGATGCAACAAAAAGTTTACTAGAGATTTTTTTTTTATGTTTCTAATATAATCTTTTCTCTGGCATCACAGTTGAATTAATTGCTACACTTAGTAGTTACGATTTTAATGTCTAATGTAGTCAACATAAAAGCATATAAAAATATATAATTAAACAATATATGCTTGCTAACAGAAAATTAATATAAAAAATTAATTAATTACTAAATAATTATGACTACATTAATTACACCTAAATAACTATAACTAATTATGTACATATTTAACTAATTACATATGTATTTAACAAAGACAATTCATATGACCAAAATTACTTGTTAATATGACAGCTAATAACGGCACTAAACAATATTTAATCGGGTGTGAAGAAAGCGGACGAAGAGCGCAGGCGAGGAGTGTGGCAAAGAGACTGCGGGGCGAGGAGTGTCAGCAAAGAGACTTTAAGAGTGTGAGTGCATGTAGCTTGGAATTTATAGTGAGAGCAATAGCGAAGCGTGCGTTAACAACACAGCGATAAATGGCGGGAGCGAACTACGCGTGGGGACACAGACGTGACACAAGTGACACTTTCGGTGATCTATTTCATGCATGAGTGCTTAATTTCCACATGAGTCAAATGTGTATGACCCACTGCATTTGTTCATATGTGGATTAAACAAAGCAAAACAAAACCAAAATGCGGATTAAACATAGCAAAGAAAACGAAATAACCGACCTCCTAATCGTGTATTAATCATATGTTAATCATATGAATTTTTCAGCAATATTCATAGTGGATTAAATTATCAAAAAAATTACACAGTTAAGTACATTGTCGCGAGAGGCTGAACATAAAATTTTGTAATTTTTTGAGCTCATTTGCTATATTTCAAAATTCAAAAATTACCTGGTAATTGTATGACTTTTTGAGTAGCATTCATAGTGAATAAAATTATCAAAAAATTACACAGTGAAGTACGTTGTGTCGAGAGGTTGCATATAAAATTTTGTAGTTTTCTGAGATCATTTATTATATTTAAAAATTTGAACAAATAGTATACAAAAAAATAAGGCAAGTAATTAAACCGACTTATCAATGGACTTAATTACCTGTCGTCTGGTGGTGGGGTGGCAGGCAGTCTGCCGTCTGATAGTAGAGCGGCAGGCTGCCTACCGTCCATTGGCCCAGCGGCAGGCTGTCTGTCGTCTAGTAGCGCGGTGGCAAGGGCTACGTGTCAGCAATTCGGCCTCACAGCCCAGTCACCGGACGGCAAAAATACCAATTTTATCAATACAACATATATATTATCATTTTCAAAAATACAAATGCAAACAGTCATATATATGCAAAAAAAAAAAAAAAAAACTCTCCTCCCGTATAGCCGTATCCCTTCTCCCCCGTCCTTCACCAACGCATGCATCAAATTAATGCATCTCGTCCCACTAGTCCATCTCTCCTCTCCCCTTGCTCTCCCACTCTCCCCACAATCCGCTCCCCCCAAACAACACTCCAATTGCATTGAGGTTGCTGCGGCAAGGATTAAGCGGCGGCGTTCGGAAAGATGGCGAGGTGTCGAGCTCAGATGTAGATAGGCAGTAGCTAGAGCCTAGAAGTGGCCCGTGCCGGTTTGGAGGTTAATCCGGAGTTGAAACTTTATTTGGGCAGAAATTATATACGGTTCTTAATTTGTCTGTTTTTTCATATGTTTCTAATCCGATTCATGTCTGACGTGTGCATTCCTATCTTTGCATGCCCTGATTAGGTTTGTTTTATCTTAGTAGTCTAACACAAATGCAGAAATCAATCTAATAGTTCGTATGGGAATTCAATTGCCGTAGCGTCTCAAGCTTTATCTATGGCTAGGTTGCAAAAAGAAAACAAAGCACGCAGCACAATTGCACATGTTTTTAAAGTAAAAAATTGTATCTTTCCTTCATTTTTGGTGGCCCCTGTCTTTTCTCACGAGCACGAGCACGGGAGAAGGATGAGGTAACGGTGGTGAATCCTTATCAGCGACTGGAGTGCGGCACCGGCAAGCGGACATTGGTGAGGCTACCTGCTGCCATGATCTCAATGAAGCGGCCATTGCGGCGGGCGCTCCCGCTCCCACTGATAAGCTTTTGCCTCCCACCAACGTCCGCGCGGCGGCGCTGCACTCCAATTGTATATGAGGCTTGCCTGTAGTCTGCTCTCTCCATAGCTGAGGCTGCTGCCGGTGGTCCAAATGCTGCCATTGCAGTAGCGCGCATTAACGATCAACAGCAGCGTTGAGCACGGGTTGGTGTAGGACTGTAGGTCGAAGAATAAGCGCGAGGTTGCAGATGAAGCGGTCTGGGTGCTGCAGCGCATGGCGTAGATGGCGTCTACCTCGGATGCTGGTACATGACACAAGGTCTCTCTGCAGGTAAGAAATTTTAGTTGTGTTCACTTTACGTGTATGTACCTGACATTCTTAGGTGTGTTTATAATTGGTTTTTGCTCCGACATACATACATGCAGGATTTTAGTGCAACATTGGAGCATATGTTGTATGCAATGAGTAAGCAGACGAATTATTCACCGATTCAATCTTTCCAATGACTTTAATTGTTCACCGATTCAATCTTTCCAACGCATGCATTGTCTATCATATCTGGGTACCAGTTCAACCAAAAAGACAAAAAAAAAATCATATTTCGTACTCATATAGCTTCTGTTGTAAAACAACGATTGTGATACATCTCTGATTTCTCTTATCACCTTTGAAGCAGTTAGAAGCACGCCAAACATATTGTTGAATTTTACACCCACTAATCTCTTGCACGTGAAGCGACTACATGTGACACGCTGGCCAAAAACCGCCACGCCTACACACGGGAAGCAGCAATGCTATGTGATGAGGCCTGGCCGAAAGAACATCACCTGCCTCCCTGCACTCGATGTATTGGAACAGTCTACACCTCCTTGATGGACTAAACGAAGGTAGCTCCACGTGATGCTTCCTATTGGACAAAATGAAGCACCAGACAAATGAAGCAAATAAACGCTGAGAGCACATATACTTCTTCCGGAGCACCAACCACTCCCTCTTTTTCTTTCTTATTTCTCTTTCTCTCGATCACACCGATCGCCCTTAGCTCCTGATTGCTTGTCTGCTAACTCATATATTACTCTTGCTTATATACTCATATAAACCAATGATGGAAACGGACTAGGACTCCCAACCAATAAGCAAATGAAGAGGATACGGACTCGTACATGTATCCCTACACATGCACATGGCAACCTAGAGCATACTCATATACGGACTCAGATATGACTAAGCAACGGAAACAAGAATATTTCTAACAATCACTTTCTTAATGTTGTTTCTCTATCTTGATCACGCCGATCTTCTCTCTTACTTTTGCTTATTCCTTTTACCTGCACTCCTATGCATCGTTCCTTCCTGGGCCGTCACCACCCTACCGCCTGCACTTGCTCCCATCATAAGCCTCGCACAATTTGACGCTTGCTGCACCTCGCACCTGGACTGAACTCATCCTCCCTTGCCTACCTACCTGAGCTTCGTTATTATCTAAGTCTCTTGCTCCTCTCTCTTAAACCAAGCCTGCTGGCTTTCCTACGTACATCTTAGCTGAGATTAAACCGCCTATAATTTATGTGCCCGTGCATTCTGTCTCCACTGTTGATGATGCCTCCACAAAATTATAGAAAAATGCATCAACCTGTACTCCAAGTCTTCCTCTTGGAACTTGTGCACTTTTTCCTCCTGAGAGCCCACCACCCGCACGAAGTCCACCGTCCACAGTTGTGTAAGCACCACCTTCAATTGCACATGTACCTGCTCTAGCCCTGGGGCTGCCACCTTGTGCGCCCGAGCCGCTCTCCATGTGCACCCCCTGAACGTACACATGCTGAACCTAGGTTTCGCCATCTTGGCCATCTGCATGCCCCAATTGGCTGCCCCAGCTATGCTAAGTGAGTCTCGCCCTTGGGTCTTACCATCTCCTAACTCCTCTAAGCTGCTCTTTAGACAAACCTGTTTACAACTTTTCAAGGAAATTTTATAAAACCAATTCAGAGATCTTTTCACCTTCATCAACATATCATCATTCTTGGTATAGACATGCAAGAACTCATCTTGCAGCACCACCTTGCATCCTCTTTCTGTCATCTGCCTGAGACTAAGTATGTTGTTGCACAGACTTGGTATATAGTAGATCCCTATCAACAACTTCTTATCTCCATTCTTGCATCACAAGAGCATCATCCCTTTGCCTCTTATCTCTACCGTGAAGCCGTTGCCAAACTTGATCTTGCCCCAAATCTTCTCGTCGAGCTCATAAAACATGGAGCGATCTCTCGTCATGTGATTGTTTGCTCCATTGTCTATGTACCACTGATCTGAATGATCATGGTTTTCTTCCTTTGTGCGTAGTTTTGGAACTATGTTCTCTTCGTTCAGCATCACCATGACCGGCACCTTTTCAACATATGTAAGAAAAGTAGTACTAGTTCATCATCTTCTTTTTTGTCTTAGGTGAGATTCGTCTCCCCGTTCTTCATCTTGCTTCGGCAATTCGAAGCATAATGCCCATACTTGTTACAGTTGAAACACTTTATATGGCTACGGCACTCCAACGCGTAGTGCTTGTATTTGCCACATTCAAAGCACTTGATATGTAATTTGTTAGGGGATCTATCACCTCCGCCTTACTCAGCCTTATCTCCACAGTCACCTCTGCCGCCTCGACCACGCTGACCACCTTGCCCGCACCATCGCCTGTGACTGCTTGATGAGCCACCACTCCTTGTATCTCCCTTTATCAGCAACGTCTGCTGGTTATGAGACTGAAACCCCTACTCACTACGGGACTGAAACCCCTTCAGTAGCTCCTCTTGCGCCTTGAGAGAGCTGGTGATCTCCTCGATCTTCTTTTTCTCCAAGTTGAGGGAGTACATGAGCGTGGTGATGACAGGCATGTACTTTTTTGGTAGCATACGCAGGTACTTCTTCGCTGCCATATATTCCTCTATCTTATCACCAAGAGAGATCATCTGATTGTATAGCAAAATCAACTTGCCGGCGAACTAGTCTGCTGACTGGGCCTCTCTCATCTAGAGATTCTTGAACTCGCTCCGCAAATTTTGGAGCCGCACCTCCTTCACACAATCAACTCTCTCGTGCATCTTCTGAAGTGTCTCCCACGCTTTTCATGTCGTCTCCTTCCTGATGAGCTGAAGCATCATCGAGTGTAACACCACTTGGTAGATGATAGCCAAAGCCACCTGATCCACCTTGTCGTCTACCTCCTTGTCCTTCCCCTTCAGATCAACTACACCATAGACTCCCTAGGTGCGCATGTTTGTCTTCATTTTCATTGCCCACACTAGGTAATTGTCGGTCGTCAGGAGAAGGTACTAGAGAGAGAGATTAGCCCACCCTAAGCCTTTGCCTCTCGCTCATTTTCTTCAAGCACTACCAAGATCAACAAGCTCTGATACCACTTGTTGAATTTTACTCCCGCTAATCTCTTGCACGCGATGCGACTGCCTGTGACCCGCTGGCCAAAAACCACCACGCCTGCACACGGGAAGAAGCAATACTATGTGATGAGGCCTGGCCAAAAGAACATCACCTGCCTCCTTGCACTTGATGTATTGGAATAGTCTACACCTCCTTGATGGACTAAACGAAGGTAGCTCCACGTGATGCTTCCTGTTGGATGAAACGAAGCACCAGACAAACGAAGCAAATAAACACCGAGAGCACATATACTTCTTTTGGAGCACCAACCGCTCCCTCTTTTTCTTTCTTATTTCTCTTTCTCTCGATCACACCGATTGCCCTCGGCTCCTAATGGCTTGTCTACTAACTCATACATTACCCTTGCTTATATACTCATATAAATGATGGAAACGGACTAGGACTCCCAACCAGCAAGCAAAGGAAGAGGACATGGACTTGTGGGTGTATCCCTACACATGCACACAACAACCTAGAGCATACTCGCATACGGACTCGGATATGACTAAGCAACGGAAACAAGATTACTTCTAACACATATTAATCTGATTGACATCACTGAATTTGTGGTCTGTTAGATTATAGTATTATTTGTATATATTTTCTTCTTTGCATATCTTTGTAAAATTACGAAATTAAATGGTCCATTTAGGTTGATGTTGCTAAAATTATCTCAGCAAACATACTTGTTAAATTATGCTCCTTTAGAAAAATGTATGACCGAAATATAGAAGTAATTGGCGGCTTGGAGGCAGGGACACAAAAGGATAAAACATCAACTAAGTTTTGGCTTGATTGGTATCAGTGCCTCCTTTTTGTTTTAATTTGGAATAGCATGCTTGGCACGTCCTGTATATGTTGCTCTTTATCACATGTATTAATGTCAACTTTATTCTCTATGGTACCTATTTGTTTAGTATAAATATGATTTTAATTGGCGATGCTATATTTGGTATACAACAGAAAATATGTAATGTCACTAACCTTTGCAGCCTAAGATGAAAACTATGTGATGCACAACTTAATGCCCAGTTTTGCACATTGACAAAATAAGGTTGATGCAAAATGATCAATGTAGGTGCTCTGAATAGAATCCATTCTTGCAAAATGATCAATGCCCAGTTTTGCACATTGACAAAATTGCACTGTTGTAGCTTCTTTTTCAATTTCTTATTCAGGTGCATTATCCATGTTTCCCCTGAACATTTTGTGAAAAGTGATTTCATTTGAGCTGTTATAACAAGCTCAACCTCTATTGTAGTCAGTTGTAGGACTATTTTGATCTTTCTTCATTTGGCACGAAAACTATACATAATCATGACCTTTTGATGACTGTATGACTGCATGTTGCTACACAAATCTTCATAATATCTCCTAACTAATTCCATCTGAAGATTCTACTTACTATGAGAATATTTAGCTTCACCTTTTATATTCCTGACTCAAAATAATGGGAAAAAGCCTGTCTGTAAGTTTTGATATATGTTATTCAATCCCCCATATGTGAAGAAAAACGAAGAAAAAATTAGTTGCACGGTTGATTCCCCTCACCCTCTCATCTTCTGACTGCATGTAACAGCATTGTGTGCTGCCAAAGCAATGGCTACTACTACAGAAAGCCTAATATTAGACGTTAAATCACAGACGGTTTACTTATATCACAGACGATTTTAATTGGGAGACTGTGTGTGGTGTTTGTGGCAGGAAAAAGGAGTATCACAAACGGTTCTTACCGATGAACCGTCTGTAATACTGGAATATCACAGATGGTTTTATATTAAAAATCGTCTGTGATAATCCAGATTATCACAGATGGTTTTTAATATAAAACCGTCTATGGTATTCCATACCACAGACGGGTTTTGTTACAAATCGTCTATGATAATCCGACCAGGCATTTATTGCGCGCGTCAGAATAGCATCTGTCTTCATTTCGATCCAGATCTAGCCGGTGCTGCAGCTGAAGGCGGCAAGGCTTTCAGGCCATTTAATTTGATGGGAGAAGGCTTATTTGGCATGAGAGCTTAGAAGATTCATCAAGTTCTTGGTTGCCTTAGATATGGTTAGTAATGAAATTTATTTTTCATTACATCAAAATTTAGATCTAGCTAATTTTTGGTGACTGTTAAATATATACTTTGAAGATCTAGCTAATTTAGATTTAACTAGCCTCAATGCATGTGGTTTTTAATACTAATTAAGTTGTTATATATGTGCATAATATAGTACCGAAGCTAGATGTATACTGCAAGTCGTGTGAGTGAAGAGTACATTAATAGCGTGTTTGCTTTTACAAGAGCTGCCGAGGAGGATATGTTGAATAAGGGGGTGGAATATATGTATTGTCCATGTACTGACTGCGAGAATTTAAAGATGTTTAAGAATCGAGAGCAGACTAAAGCGCACTTGATTTGGAGGGGTTTCAAAAAGGGGTATACGTGTTGGACCAGTCATGGCGAAATCAATGATATGCCGCTGGATAACATCGCCGGCGAAGTCAATGATATGCCACCAGATAACATCGCGGTGAAGTCAATGATATGCCGCCGGATGATGTCGATTGTGATTCGAATTCGGATAGGCTGCACGATGACAATCTGGATTAGATGCTTCGTAATGTAGAAGAGAATTATGATGAGAGAGAGTATGTTAAATTCCGAGGCTTGATGGAGGACTCGGAAAAACCTTTGTTCACATGCTGTAGGTCAAAATACACGAAGTTTTCAGCTATGCTTGAACTGTTGAAATTGAAAGCAAGCAACGGTTGGTCCGACAAGAGTTTCACGGCGTTGTTAATTCTTTTAGCGGACATGCTTCTAGAGGAAAATGAGTTGTCTAAAACCACATATAAAGCTAAGAAGGTTCTTTGTCCATTGGAAATAAAAGCAGAAAGAATACATGCATGTCCGAACAACTGTATCCTCTACCGTAAAGAGTATGCAAACATGCATGTATGTCCGGTGTGCAATGTATCCCGATACAAAGGTAACAAACAATCAGATGATGCCGAGGGAACAGAGGTAAAGAAAGGACCTCCTGCAAAGGTGGCATGGTATCTTTCTATAATTCCCCGTTTAAAGCGGTTTTTTACAAATCCAAATGAGGTTAAACTGCTGCGTTGGCACTCGGAGGAGCGCAAGAAAGATGGAATGCTGAGATACCTTACTAATTTCGCCTAGTGGAGAAACATCGATAAGCCGTTTGCAGATTTTGGTGTAGAACCAAGGAATATAAGGTTTGGATTGAGTACAGATGGAATGAAGCCTTTCAGTAGTATGAGCAGCCAACATAGCATTTGGTCCGTGACTCTCTGCATTATAACCTTCCTCCTTGGTTGTGTATGAAGCAAAAGTATATTTTTGCTATCGATACTTATCCAAGGGCCAAAACAACCTGAGAATAATATTGATATGTACCTAGTACCGTTGGTGAAAGATCTAAAAGTACTGTGGAACGAAGGGGTACAGGTATGAGATGCATACAAATGAGAGAACTTCACTTTACACTCCTTATTGTTCTGCACCATAAATGATTATCCTGCCCTTGCTAACCTGTTGGGCCAGAGTACAAAAGGTGCCAAAGCTTGTACTCACTACTTAGATGGTACCGAGAGTGTGTGGCTAAAACACTCACGCAAAATCGTATACATGCGTCACCGCCGGTTCCTTCGGAGGGCTCACCCATACCGCAAGATGAAATAATTTAACGGAGAGAAGGAGGACAGTTCAACTCCAAGGCATTTAAACGGAAAGATATTTATAATATGGTTAAGGATTTAGATGTTGTCCTCGGAAAAGGACGTAAATTAAGAGCTTATGAGAAAAACATCTGGAAGAAGAGATCAATATTTTTGGACTTACCTTATTGGGAGTAACTAGATGTTCGGCATTGCATCGACGTCATGCACGTAGAGAAGAATGTATGTGACAGCTTGATTGGTCTCTTACTGAACATTCGTGATAAAACAAAGGACGGCGTCAAAGCACGGCTTGACTTGGCTGATATGGACATCAGGCCTGAGTTAGCACTGACAGAAATAGATAATGGACGAACGTACCTTCCCCTGCGTGTTACACTCTGTCCAAAGCTGAGAAAACAGAACTGTGCCAGTGCTTGCATGGTGTGATAGTTGGTAAGCACAGATGGTTTGTCGTTAAAAATCGTTTGTGATTATCACTTTCACAGATGGTTTTTAGTTAAAAATCGTCTATGATATTTACACCACAGACGGTTCAAAAGCCGTTTGTGATGATCTCATATTATCACTGTCCAATAAATTCAGACGGTTCAAAAAACCGTCTGTGATGATGATTTTTATAAGTGGGCATTTCAATCCTCAGGTAACAAATACCCTTTTTATGTTGGTAGGTGGCTACCGCCAGGTAACAATTCACAGCCGCTCTCTCTCCCTCTCTACAAGTAACATAAAAGCAAGGGCATTCGGATCTTGAGGTGGTTCTTCAGGTAACAAATACTTTTCCATAATGGTAAGATGCATCCACTAGGTAACTAATATTTTTCATGTCGCACGCAAAGTGCATTTTGCTCGGTGTAAGAAGTTGGTCAGTAGGTGCATGTGCTATTATTATTTTTTATCTTCTATTTCATACTTTATTCAGTTTCATTGATATGAATTGATTTTACGGATAATGATTAGCAAGAAGATTGGGAAAATTGATGCATCCTCTGTAGATTGGCCTTAGCAAGAGCAAGTTTTCAAGATATACAAATTTTCAATAGTTGTAAAATGGTGTGATGTTTGTTACTTATTCAAATTCTGTAGTTAGCTAGGCGTAATCAATAGCATACAAACTCAGAATTTCAGTTATCCAATCAGCAAGAACTAAAAAATCGCTAGGAATCCAAAACTAAAGTCCAGATGAAAACTGCATGCATTAA
Organism: Melocanna baccifera; assembly: GCA_036346265.1. NCBI lineage: Eukaryota > Viridiplantae > Streptophyta > Magnoliopsida > Poales > Poaceae > Melocanna > Melocanna baccifera. The sequence goes on from CM070708.1 coordinate 6,718,384, forward strand.
TTGCTTTCATCATGAGAAAAAGATATATATATATATATATATAGGAAAAATCCTTTCTACACCCAGGTGTAATTACACCCATCCTCATTGCCATCCGATTGCATTTAGATTCGTGTATGATTTAACGGGTCGCGAATGCAAATCGTACATATCTATCACACCCGGCAAATCGAGGAATCACGTTCCGTTCTTTTCGCCAAATATTTCGCTTCCTCGAGTCCTCGCTGTTGCAGTTTTGCCTCCCGAATCGATGGACTCCAGAATCCCAGATTTGTCGCCCACTGAGTTCCAGATCCATATTTGCTCCGGCCATCTCCCTCATGAGATCCGGTGACTCCCACCCTATTTGCTTGCCTACTGCCTTGGGCCGCCGCATAGTTCCCATTTTCTCCGCATCTTGGGCCACCGCACTGCCTCCCAGGTCCACCTATTTGCTCCGGCCATCTCAATCCTGAGCTCCGGCGACTCCCATCCCTAGTTGCTTCCCTGCCGCTTGCTTGCGAGAAGAACCACGACACGGGAAAAGGTTCCCATATTTGCCGCATCTTGGGCCGCCGCGCCGCCTCCCTGGACGGACCCTCTCTCTAGCCGGTCGGCACCATATCGGGTCTCTTCCCCGAGCCTCACTGACGACTTCACCCAAAAGCTGATGACCTAGAAGCCGTCGGCTTGGCGGCGTACCGGGGTGCCGATTTAGGTTTTCAGGAGTGAGGAGAGTTCTTCTCTAAATTTACGCGGTAATTTCTTCACAAGAACAGTGTTTTCCGCTCATTTTTCCAATTGTTTCCCACGATTTTTTAATCAACATCTGTGCAAACTTTATTCCTTCTGTTTGTTGCATGTTCATACCACCATTTGGTTACAAACCATTTTGTTTTAGGCAATTGGTTTCACTAGTGGGAGTAGGTATTCAGGAGTGTGGAGTTTGCTTCTCTGAATTTGCGTGGTTAGTTCTTCACCCTACTATTTTTGAGCAATCCATAGGTATATACTCCCTTGCTTGTATATCTATATGTTTTCTTTTCTGGTTGTCTGTTATGACGTTTTACATTATTGAAAATACTACATGTCCAGCAGCAGAATACTCACCTGCATATTACTCTGTCTACCTTCAGCAGTATTAACTATTTTTGGGTTGCTTATCAGTATTGGTAAACTCGCATATATTTTTGTTCTTCACTAGTATGTCCAGCAGCAAAATACTCTCCTGCAAGTATATCTCTCAGTATATTATCATTTCTAAATTGAGTGTATTGAGCACATTATACGCTCAGTATGGTATATACATACTCCCCAACCGTCTGCAAGACCAGGGTACAGCAAATAAACTGGAAAGTTCGCCTTGACATGCTGTTTGTTGTGAATATAAATTGACTGAAGTGAAAATGTCTGATAAAAGAACGGAAGTATGTACACGATAAACGATGTAGTACTGATGGTAATTTTTTATGCAATTTGGTAATGATTTCAAGTATGTCAGCTCACCTAGTAGAATCCAAAAAAAAACTGCTGACATACTTTTTCTTTGAATGTGCATAGTTCTTTCTAAAGGAAAACTTGAGAGAAATCAAACAGTACTGTATCTTTTTTGGTTGATTCTAATTAGTATTATACTTGCATAGTATCATACTATTTTTCTGCCTTCACATGTACACTACTTTCCCAATACATGCATACTAAATACTGCATCCTGACAACGTTCCATAGTATCATACTTACATCATTTTAATCTGTCTGCCTTCAGCAGTATTATATATTTTTGGGTTGCTTATCATTATTGGTATACTAGCATAGTATCACACTACGTTGTTCTTCACTAGTATGTCCAGCAGCAGAATACTCCCATACTAGTACATCTCTATGATCTATTTTAAGGCTTCTCCGACATGAAGAATTTCTTTATTGATTATTGAAAATACTTCCTGCTATATATTCAAATATGTTTTTTTTTACAAATTATGATGATTTGGCTTTTATGGCTAACGGAGCATAACTATTTTTCTCCTCAGACGTGAGGAGAACACTCACCTGAATGGACAACTAAATGATTAATTGGTGAATATTTGACAATACAAGATACTCATTGTACATGCTCAATCCATTGGAAGAATACTCCCCTGCATGTATGTGTAAACGATTGCTTGGTTTTTTCACATGCCCTAGTCGCCCACTCATCTGGCACATTTGTTTGAGCATTCGATCGAGAACCTCTATTTGAACATCTGACTACTTGAGTTTTTTCATGCTAGTTGTTCATATAATTTATTTTCTTACACTGTTACATTGCCATCAACATTCCCCTCATTACTGACACTACAAGCTACCATTGTAGGTCATGACCGCATCAAATAATATGACAAATCCATCTAATGGCAGTTGCTCCAAATCTACTTTTACAAGGGCTTTGTCTCTGGTCCACACCAAAAAAAAAAGGATGAACAGCAGAAGAGCAAAGGTGCCAACGGTTCCCAATCAAAGGAAATAAGTGCTATGAAAGTGAGGAAGGCTTGGCAGAATAAGATATACTCCAGGTGTTCTCCTTCTTTCGTTGTTGAACTGTTTGAAGATCTAGATCAACGTAAGTTGGAATTAGTTAATGAGATGGGATTTCAGGGGTTAGTGAGCTTAAAGCTGAGTAAGCTAAACCGACAATTTGGTGCTTGGCTTCTAAGCAAATTAGACCCAGTAACTGGAGTATTATGTCCCGGTACTAGATTGGAACTCATGATGGATTGCAATGATATCAACCGTGTAATCGGCATCCCTTGCAAAGGCAAGGAAATACTGCCTGTAGCCCATAAAGAGGTCTCAGAGCTAAAAGACTATATGTGTTTGATTTTTGGTAAGTCATCATGGGATGAATTAACTATCCCCTTTATTGAGCGATTACTGACAAGAAGATTTGATGGAACTATGACTGCTGATGATATTATCCAATTTAAGATGGCATTCATAATTTACATTGTCACAAAATTCTTGGCACCACAGTCATACAACAACTACATATCAACATGGTATCTCAATGCTGTAGTTGATATTGAAAATGTTCATAATTACAATTGGGCCCATTTCATTGCTGAAGAACTGAAGAATGCAGCAGCCACATTGCGAAGCAAAATTAAGGACCGAAAGAGCCCAGGATATATCAATGGCTACATCATCTTACTTTAGGTTAGATTTGTCCTAAAAAGACATTCAGTTTTGTTTATGTAATTTAGTCCATTTGCTTAACAAGAATGCTATTCAAACTCTAACTATAGCATTTTCTCAGGTATTTTATATAGACAATCTTGATTTTGGAAAGGACAATTTTGATCATAACATATTACCTCGCATTGGAGTTTAAGACGACAAGAAGTTGGCAGACTTCGTCAAGAGGGATATTATTTTGAAAAATCGAGCACCTTTCCCTTCATATGGAAGGCTCAAGGTATATGCATATAGTACCCTAAAAAATAGAGTATGCTATTTGAAGTGGAGTATATTTTGTTTTAAAAGGGATTATCTTATCATGCGGAAAAAGGAGTACATCATTCGAAGTAGGAGTATTTCTAAACCTAGGGAGTATGTTTTCTTTAAGGTAGTCTATAGCATATGAAAAACAAAGGGAGTACATCACCTGATATGGGAATATGTGGGTTCCCGGTACTATATACATTTGGGTATGTATTCGTCATACCAAGTATGTATTCACGGTCCATAACATGTATATCTGGCAGTAGGTAGTATGAAAAAGGATAATATGTTCATCCTTTTCATCAAAGTTACCTTACATGCTAATCTTTTGTGGAATAGACTGAAATAAACTAGTACTAAGAAGTTCCCTTCATATGCATGATTACTTACTAGCTTAATGCTAGAAAGTGTGCAGTTCTTTGTTACTTTCTTAAAAAAGGAAGGTATGATAGAAGTTTGAAGTATGCTGTCTCTAAATAGAGGATTATGTCCATAAGAGTTCTCATTTTTTTTACAAATTAGTATATATATCCTTTTTGTAAAGGGTGTGTGACACTAGATATAGAGTATGTATTATTTATGCGTCATAACAATTATCTAGCATATGAAAACAAAGGGAGTATATCACCTAAAATGGGAGTATGTGGGTACCCGGGAGTATATACAATTGAGTGTGTATTCGCCATACAACATATATATTCACGGGTACATCTCATGTATATCTTGCAGTTGGTAGTATGAAGAAGGATAGCCAGTTCATCATTTTCATCACATTTAACTGATTTGCTAATCTTTTGCAATAGATTGTAATAAACTACTACTAAGATGTTCCCTTTATATGCATGATTACTTAGTAGCCATCCGTTAAGAGCTTTGGGCGATAATTACTAAAAGAGTGTATTTAGCATGATAAACGTGTTTATATGTAGCAAAAGAGACTTGCCTGACCAATTAGCAAATCAAGTGCCTTGTCATACACAGTAGTTGCATGACCAATTGTGTTCCCCACAAATGCACGATCGCATCTATTTGGCTCTGTTGAGAGTGGAGGCAACATCTACGAACCAAAGCAAACAGGGAATAATGTTATCTCATAAAAGCATAAAACAATCATATTATATGTGGAGGATACTATCAATTGCAAAAAGCAACTAGTAGTATATAATGGAATGGTATACTGTCATCAAGTGCATGAGGAAAAGATAAAAAAAAGTGTACTCTATTTCACAATTTATTAATTCCTGCTACTGCCTGTCCATACCACCTGTTATTTTATACTACCTGTTACTTAAAAAAAGTAGTGTAATACATTTGTCGCAATGGCACTGCAGCGAGGAGCTTATCACCTCGCCACACTGGAAGGCCAGGTGCTCCGCCACACATGGAATGCGGACAGGTTGCGGAAGTATTATGTCTACGCCGCAAAGGGCCGTCTCGCGGCAACCAGTTCAACGGTTAGTCCCCGGTTGCTTGTACTCGCTCACCCAAGTAAACGGGAATTTAATAATAAAGTTCGCCGTTTGCGAGGCTATTCATGCCCCACCCCCACCACCAACAGCATGCGGAGGCTTGCTCCCGCACACACTCTACGGAGTATAAATAAGACGTAGCGATGAGGTCCACCTCCACACGCACTCTACAGAGTATAAATAAGACGTAGCGATGAGGTCCGCCTCCACATGCACTCTACGGAGTATAAATAAGACGTAGCGATGGGGTCCGCCTCCGCACGCACTCTACAGAGTATAAATAAGACGTAGCGACGAGGTCCGCCTCCACACGCACTCTACGGAGTATAAATAATAAGACGTAGCGATGAGGTCCGCCTCCGCACGCACTCTACGGAGTATAAATAAGACGTAGCGATGAGGTCCGCCTCTGCACGCACTCTACGGAGTATAAATAAGACGTAGCGATGAGGTCCACCTCCGCACGCACTCTACGGAGTATAAATAAGATGTAGCGATGAGGTCCGCCTCCGCACGCACTCCACGGAGTATAAATAAGACGTAGCGATGAGGTCCGCCTCCGCACGCACTCTACGGAGTATAAATAAGACGTAGCGATGAGGTCCGCCTCCGCACGCACTCTACGGAGTATAAATAAGACGCAGCGGGGGGACGCCTCCGCGCGCACTCTGCGGAGTATAAATAAGACGCGGATGTTTTCTCTGCGCACTCTACTGAGTCTAAACAAGACGCGGATGTCCCGCGCACGCGTTGGCGTACCCTTCGGAGCCTAACTAAGCCGTGGTTGATAGTCCCACGCACGCTCCGGAGTATAAACTAGACGTGGATGTTTTCTCTGCGCACTCTACTGAGTCTAAACAAGACGCGGATGTCCCGCGCACGCGTTGGCGTACCCTCCGGAGCTTAACTAAGCCGTGGTTGGTAGTCCCACGCACGCTCCGGAGTATAAACTAGACGCGAACGCCCCGCGCACCCCTGCGCGCCGCCAGCTCTACCGCCACCACTCCAATGGGTAGGGGACGGAGCGCGATCGTGTCTACTTCAACTAGGCGCCAGCTTCGCCGTCACCACTCCGAAGGGTAGGGGACGGAGCGCGATCAGGACTACTTCAACTAGGCGCCAGCTCTGCTGCCACCACTCCGAAGGGTAGGGGATGGAGCGCGATCGCGACTACTTCAACTAGGCGCCAGCTCCGCTGCCACCACTCCGAAGGGTAGGGGATGGAGCGCGATCGCGACTACTTCAACTAGACGGCAGCTCCGCTGCCACCACTCCGAAGGGTAGGGGATGGAGCGCGATCGCGACTACTTCAACTAGGCGGCAGCTCCGCGGCCACCACTCCGAAGGGTAGGGGACGGAGCGCGATCACGTCTACTTCAACTAGGTGCCAGCTCCGCCGCCACCACTTCGAAGGGTAGGGGACGGAGCGCAATCGCGTCTACTTCAACTAGGCGCTAGCTCCGCCGCCACCACTCCGAAGGGTAGAGGACGGAGCGTGATCGCGACTACTTCAACTAGGCGCCAGCTCCGCCGCCACCACTCCGAGGGGTAGGGGACGGAGCGCGATCACGTCTACTTCAACTAGGCGCCAGCTCCGCGGCCACCACTCCGAGGGGTAGGGGACGGAGCGCGATCACGTCTACTTCAACTAGGCGCCAGCTCCGCGGCCACCACTCCGAGGGGTAGGGGACGGAGCGCGATCGCGTCTACTTCAACTAGGCGCCAGCTCCGCTGCCACCACTCCGAAGGGTAGGGGACGGAGCGCGATCGCGTCTACTTCAACTAGGCGCCAGCTCCGCTGCCACCACTCCGAAGGGTAGGGGACGGAGCGCGATCGCGTCTACTTCAACTAGGCGCCAGCTCCGCTGCCACCACTCCGAAGGGTAGGGGACGGAGCGCAATCGCATCTACTTCAACTAGGCGCCTGCACCATTGCCTCTACAGCAAGCGAACGCAGTGGGGAGGTGCCAACCTCCGCCGCGTTAACCATCAACCGTACAAGCAGCATGCAGTTATGCAGTACTTGACATAACGGTCCTCTTTTCCGTTAATAAGCAAAAGAAAAACAGCAACAAAAGCAAAAGTCACACCACGCCACCAGCTCCCGGAGGACATTACGAGTCAGCGCCGTCTTCGACGCGCTGACGAGCCTCCTCCAGCTACTCGAGGAAGTTGCCCTCCCGGTGTAGCGTCCGCCGCAACAACGCCTTGGCCGCTTCCTCTCCAAAGTGGCGCCAGATCCCCTCGTAGAAGCTCTGCACGGCGGACTACGCCGGACCATACCCCGGCCCCGGCCGGAGCGCTCAAGTCGGGAGACACCAACCCCTCCACGTGCTCGCACCCCCGAGCGTGGAGCGTAGCAAAGGCAAGGCACGCGCTGGCGTAGCCGCAGTGATCGCCGAAGGCTTTCGCACCATCAAGTGCCAAGCTCGAGCCCTCCTCAATCCGCGCCAACGACTGCTTCACGTCTGCGGCGTCGTGGGTAAGGTCCGGCACGACGACGGAAAGGCCCCGCAGGGCCCCCTCCAAAGACCCCATGGCCCTCCAAGCTGACGTGGACACATCGCTCAGAGCCTGGCTCTTCTCCTCTAGGGCCACGGTAAGCTGGGCCCTCTCCTCCTCCAACGCGCTGATTCGCCCAAGTAGGCCGGCATGATCCTCTGCCGCGACACGCTGGGCCTCTTCGGCAGCACGTTGCGACGCCCCCGCTGCGCGAACTTCCGCCTCCAGCACACAGATGCGGTCGTCCTTCGCGGCGTGCGCCTCGTCGGCAGCACGAAGCTGCTCCTCCAGCGCCCTCGGCGCGCCTCATCCAGAGCCCGGCCGATGGCGACCGCCTAACAACAGGACATGCCTGCTTAGCATGCACGCGACGGTAATGTCAATGGCGGGCTCAGGAGCTTACCTTCATCCCCGCGGCACCCAGCGCAAGCGCAAGCAGGTCCGCCCCGCATGACGACAGCGCTCGCCGATCCAGCCTGCCGTCACCACATTCCGCAGCTCCGTTGAGGGCACGGAGCGCCTCCGGTTGTGGCACGAAGTCAGACACGGTGAGCCGTGCGGGCCTCGCGGCAGCATCAGGTGTCCGCGCTGCGTTTCGCGCAGCGTCACCACTGACTTCGCAGACACCACCGCTGCTCGATCCTTGCCCGCGCCCGGGCGACTTCCCCTCTCCTGACGCCGACGACGGCATAAGCGAGCAAATCGGAGAAAGCTTCGCGAAGTCACGAGGAGAAAAGGCGCTACGCCTACATCCGCCACCCCCCACTATGGCGTGGGCAGGTGTCGGCTCAGCCCCTGCTTGGGAAGTAATAACCCCCTCCTCAGTCGGGGTGGCCTCGCGGTCGAATCCTAGACCACCGCCGACAGTGCCCGCCACATGGAATTGCCTCGCCCGCGAAGGCGATTGCACCCGACGGCGTTTCACCACCGAAGAGCCAGAGGAGGCACCCCTGACCGCCCCGGTGCCTGCGCCTTCCGGCGCGGGCAGCATGATCACGGCGGCTGCAGCAGGAGACGACGACGAGTGCTCCGCTGCTCCAGTCGTCGCCACACCTGGTGCCAGGGAAGGGCTTGTGGCAGCCATCATGGGCAACGGCGGTGCGGGAGGCAGGTCCTCGCCGACTGGCATCGGCGACAAAGTGTCGTCTCCAGTAGCGTCGCCGCCATGGCCCGCCTCGCCACCCAGGTCCTCGCTGGCCGCAGCGTGACCCTCCGCGCAGCGGACCCACCCCCGGACACGTCGTTCGGATCAGCGGCCTCTGCCGCCAAGCCGGCGGACAGGTCAGAAATATCAGCTTGGGACTGGGACATTTGCCGCCGGGAAGACGCCCCTGCCCCGCCGGCACCGTCACGATGACGGGGTGAACTCCGCACCGGCACTGGGCGCTCGGGCACAGCGAGGCCTAGGACCTCGCATACCCGGTTTATCCGCCCCAACCCCGCAGGCCTAGTCGCGGCTTCGCGCGAGGTGTGCTCCTTCCACGTGTACGACCCTAGGAAGGCATCGACCGCGCGCTCAGCATCCCGCAACGAAAGCACTGCGCACCCGGTGGGCTCCTGCAGCGACGACACCGAGGGGCGGACACCATCCCTCCGCGTATCATGCCGTTCGTATTTCCACAGGCCGGAGAGCGGAGACACCCCGTACATGGTAAATTCTTCGGCAAGATCGCGCATGTTGAACCGAAGGGTCACGCCCGCCGAGTCGCTGCGCTGCCGCTGATCCTCGCCGCCGGCTTCGCCCGGGACAGCGATCGAAGGCTATCGGTTGACCCCGGCACCGCAGATTGCTGGTCGACGTCACGCGGCAGTAGAACCACTGCCGCATCCACCCCTCCCACTTCTCCTTCGTCGCCAGAGCAGAGACCAGATGCACGTAGCCCGACCGCACCACAAAGTGAACGCTGCCAAAATTGGACAGCGCCCCTTCTCCGACTCTCTTTGGCTGGCAGCGCGCATCATGAAGAAGGGCGAATAAGCTCGCGCGCGGATGACCGCCTTCCACGCGGAGGGCCCAAGCAAACACCGCCAAACGGACTATTGCATTCGGGGTCAACTACGCCAACTCCAATCCATAAGCCTTTAGGATCTCACCGACAAAGAGCGTCGACGGCATCCGGAGTCCCGCCTCGAAGAACGCGACGAAGACAATCGCCTCCGACTCCTCGGGATGAGGCTCCACTTTGTCGCGAGCGGGCAGGCGGGCTACGTGACGGTCGTCTATCTTCTTCTCCCGCACAAGAGCTTCGATCGTCTCTTCGGTGGCATGAATTCGCCCCAGCACCGAAGAGCACCGCCCCTGCGAGCTCTGCCAGGCGTTGTACACCTTCCTAGTCTGCATTGGCTCACGAGCCACCACCGAATATTCTGCCTGAGGCGGCGTCGAGCCGCGCTGGCCCGAGAAGCGCTGCCACTCAGCCGGCGGCCGGAATCTCCGTGGCCTGCCATCTTTCTTTCCGCGCGACGGAAGGGCCGGAGCAGCGGCGAGTGGATTTCGCGCAGCAACGAGGAGCAAGCTGGGCACACGCGAACGGGATGCACGCCCGTGTGCCAATAGAGCACCTCTTATACAGCCCCTTCGCATCCCGCCATCGGGAGGGCAACCGGCGGGAGCCGTTGGTTCGTCCCGCCCACGGTCGGGAATTGTAACTGACCGCGGATGGCTCGCCGCGTGTCTCGCTTCCCTTGGGAACAGACATGGGCACGCGGTCGCAAGGCTCCTGACATCCCATGGCGCACCAACCAGGCAGCGCCGCGTGTACCGCTATCTCGGGACCATGCGTACGACGGTCGCAAACCGCCCCGGCCTTCCCAACGCACGGCATAGCAACTCCCGCGCCAAACAAAGTTTTTCGGCCCCGGCAACAGCTGTAGCCCAGCGGAGCGAACACTACGCGACTTCCCCGAAGCCTCACACAAAGCGCTTGTGCAACGGGTCACCATAGCCCGCCTTTGATGCGTTTACGCCTCGCGCCGCCAAGGTCCCCACCTGCAAGCCGACTTGAGCCCAACCTCGGCTTCACCCCTACGAAAGACACCTCGCAGCACCGCATGCGGCCTTGGCGCCCGCAGATGCCCCCGCTTCAGTACCTTTGGGGCAGCCCAGCCGCCCACCGCATCTCACACTCCCTTACCTTTCGCACAGGGTACTATTCCCGCCCCTTGACCCTCACGCTTCCACCGTTTTTCTTTGGCTGCCAGGTCCCACATACTGTCAACACGACCAATTGGCGGCCGATGATGCGTCACGGGCAAAATGAGCACGCGGCGTACTCACCAGGATGCAGACGCGTCAGAGTCGACTCCTCGGCTCAGAATCGGGCGGAAGTCGAGCGGCGCGATTGCTTGCGCTGCGTCGCGCGCCGTTCTGGCTTGCCGCCCCTACGTGTCCGACCCGCATAGGCAAAATCTTCGCCTTCGCGGAGCAGCTCAGCTTCGCCTTCGGCGAAGTCTCTGCACCCCCGGAGCATACCAGCTCCGCTTTCGGCAAGGTCTTCGCCCCCCGCGCAACAGCTCGGCTCCAACGTCACCCTCGCCCAATATCACACAACGTCACAGGCCGCAGGGACGGAGGGGGCCAAAGGGCTCGGCAACATGGCTTCGGCCTGTGAAGCCCTTCACCATGAGAGGCACCTGTTGTAGGGGTGGCCCCCACCTAAACCCAACTAGCCTGTTGGAAGGTTGTAAATCATGTAAATGACATACTTGTCCTCGGTGAGGAACTCCGTGTAAAGCTACGATGGTAAAGTCGCCCCTCGCGAGGGGGAATACTTATGTATCGTGGCTGTTGCTTGGGAAAGACAAGGGAGGTCATTTGTTTGCCTAACTCTCCACCACCATACTCTCTATTTGGTCTGTAGCCACAACAGTACCAATCCAAAATTTTTAATCAAATTTGAACTTTTTACATTGGTATATATATATATATATATATATATATATATATATATATATATATATATATATATATAGAGTTATAGTTATAGTTATATAATGCAAGTCCATGTTCTTTTTAATCGACGCATGAAGTGTGTTGTATGTTGCAAGGATTTTGACGTGTGTTTCTTATCATCTCATTACTCCTAAGTATGGTGACTGCTTTATAATATTGGCAAAATCTCAAACACTTACAAACTAAATTTATGATTCTTTTTTAGTACTTCCTTTATATGGGTAATAGTTTCAATACATAAGAGAATTAGCAAAAAGAATTGCATTGTCTATATCAGATGCAAACGCATTTTTATGGTTCATCTCAATCATTAAATGTTAGCACATTGTCAAAATTCATAAAGGAACTAAAATTTTTGAAATTTGAATTTCTGAATTTTGGAATTTTAACGATTTTAGAATTCCAAAATTTGAGATAAATTCAATTGAGCTCCAATAAATAGCAAATAAACTCTAAAAAATCTAAGAAAACATTGAAAAATTTCTTACAACACAAGAAATCCAAATAAAATAGGTTTTCATTTAATTAATGTTTATTTTATTCATATTAAATCTTTTTAATTTTAGAAAATTCATATTAAGCTTTAATTAATTCAAGAAAAATCTAAATAGTTATTTTATTTTAAAAGCTTTAAAAAGACACTGAAATCAGGATGTTACAACTGATTCCAGGCACTAAACCAATCACAAAGCAACAGTATAGGATGTCAGCAAATGAGTTGAAGGAACTTAAGAAGCAACTAGATGAGTTGAAAGACAAAGAATTTATGCATCCTAGTATCTCTCCTTGGTCAACCCCAGTGCTGTTTGCTAAGAAGAAGGATGAAAGCCAAAGGATATATATTGATTGCAGAGGATTAAATGCACTAACAATAAAAAATAAATATCTATTGTCTAGAATTGATGATTGATTTTATCAGTTCAAGGGAGCCAGGGTATTCTCCAAGATCAATCTAATATCGAGATATCATCAACTCAAAATCCAAGAGCAAGATCGTGAGAAGGCTGTATTCACCACAAAATATGGTTTATATGAATTCATAGTTGTTCTTTGCGGTCTGACTAATGCACCTGCATACTTAATGAATCTGATGAATCTGGTGTATATAGATCAGTTAGATCATTTTGTGGTAGTATTTGTGGATGACATATTAATTTATTTCAAGACTGAAGAGGAACATCAATAGCACATACACATTGCTTTAACCAAGTTAAGACAGCATCAATTATATGCCAAATTCACCAAGTATGAATTCTAGATGAAGGAAGCTGCTTTCTTAGGACATATCATTATTGAAGGAGTAAAGGTCGATCCATAGAAAGTCAAAGCTATCATGGAGTGGAGCCAGCCGACAATAGTGACCAAAGTCCAAAGTTTTCTAGGATTGGTGGGTTTTTATCACTGACTCAGAAGGATTTTCGAAGATGACTCGTTCTCTTACTAAACTCTTCAAGAAGGACAAGCTGTTTGAGTGGATAGACAGTTGTGAAAAAGTTTTCAAGAACTTAAGACCAAATTAACTACAACCCCAGTCTTAATGCACCCAAACCCTGAAAAGGAATTCCAAATTTAGTTAGCAAAGAGCTTTGTTCTAAACTTGGATTCAAATATAAGAAACACCCGCATCCATATCAAATTCAATGGTTAAACAATAATAGTTCAATGAATGTTGGGTATACAGTTGATGTTAGTTTTTAGATTGGCTCTTATCATGATACTGTAGAATGTGATGTTGAGTCCATGGAAGTTTGTCACTTGTTATTAGGTAGGCCTTGGCAATATGATCGTTCTGTAATTCATGATAGAAGAACTAATCAATACAAGTTCATGTGGAATAATAAAGAAATAGTACTACGACCATTAACTTCTTCTCAAATTATATATGATAACATGCAAAAGATTGAAGTGAAAGTGGTGAATGAGAAATGGAAGGAGCAAAAGAGTGTGATTCCACAAAAGATGAGTGAGAGCCACAAGCTAAAATTAAGCAGGAAAAGAAAAGATGAGGGAGAGAAAAAGTTAATCATGATAGCTACTAAATCTGATATGAGAGAGATGAGAGATTATTCTAATTTGGAGCATGTGGTATTGCTGTATAAAGATATTTTGCTTTCTACTAATGACTTAACCTCTCTTCCTAGCATGGTTTCTCCAGTGTAACAGGTTTATGAAGACGTCTTTTCAGAGGAGATACCCGTTGGTCTACCACCCATACGAGGAATCAAACATCAAATTGACTTGGTACCGGGGGCTCCACTTCCCAACCAGCCACCGTACCGCACTAATCCGGAAGAAACAAAAGAAATTCAACGACAAGTGTAAGCACTCAAGGAAAAAGGACGATACAGAGTCGAGGACGACTTCTTTTCAAGAGGGGGAGGATGATGAGGGCCGGCCCAAGGCGCATATATGTAATAGGGTTTAATCCCATGCACGTGTGTGGAGGGAATAACACAAATGCATGCACGAACGGACGGAAGGATCAGGTGACGTGAGAGAAAACAAAATCATGAGATGGTTGCCTCATGCACATTTTTTATATTTTGGTTAGAAAATTAAACCCAGTAGAAAAATTGCGAGTTCTTGCAATTTGAGATCGTTCAACCTTTCCACTGGAAATTGGGAGCGCGATAGGGCTTTCGCTTGGTGGTCATGGAAGTTCGACGCGTGTGATCTTGCGAATTAAAGAGCGTTCGTTCTTACATTGGCAACAGAGGATCGCCACGATTCGAGAGGCTACACGTGAGTATCCAATTCTACGTCGAGAAGATCGGGCGGCCCCGTATCATGGACTTGGTCTGCCAAGTGGCGCATCACGCTACGCCAGGTCAGTGATTTTCACGCGAAAATACGTGAATACGCGCGCGCACATGCGCGTGTGTGTTTAGCCAAAGTCATTCTCATGCCATCCACTTCCATAATTTAAGGAGTGGTATGGACTCCATCTTATAAATTGGTCTCTCCTACCTTAGCTTAGTAATATGGTACTATACCTTACATGCTTTGAAATTAATAAAAATGAACCTCATTTATGAGCCCATTCTAACACTCCCAAACCACACAGCTATTCATCTCCCCTCCATCGTGAGCTTCAATCTCCTTGTTCTGGTGCTTATCCTTCAGCCCATGCGGCCGGCCGTGACATTTACTGTTGCTGTGTGCACCAACCTGACTAGCCCATGTCCACAACAATCCCTTAGTGAACCTTGGAGACAATAGTACCCAAAACAAAATACACATCCCAACCAGGGTCGTCACTGTTTGCAACTAAGTACATGGTACCTCATTCGGACAATGAAAACGAAAAAGAGCAAATTGTGTATTCTGGCTAAACTCAGCACTGATGAAACTTTGTTATGTATAACCTTGTATTTGTTGTCTACTGAACACGGTAATAGTAAACAGATGCCACTTCACAGGTGTACTGTTTATTACCTGAACTTTCTAAATTTTAAGTTATCCACATGAAAAATTCAGCAATTTGTTCATTTTTTAGATCATTTATTTAATGCCCTGCCCTTTGTCTTGTTAAGCCATAAGAAAGAACATTTTCTCGCTCTCTGCAGGATGAACTGATCGCCCGCTTAAGAGGCCTCAAGACTGATCTGAATTATCTTATTGACCTCGTGTCAACCGCGTTCTGTGGGATGTTGCTGAAGAGCAAAGTGAATATCTTGCTGTTGTTTATGTTCTGGATATGTAAACTTTCGAGGATTTTTATTTCTGAATTGGCATTAGAGATATTTAATAGTGCACTGGTGCCTAGCTTTTGTAGCCATCATATTTAACCAATAAAAATTACTCTCTCCATTTAACTTTATGAGGCGTATTTTTTAATGATCTTGTCCATAAATATAGGACATATTTCATATTCTAATGTAAAATTAGTGTGATGTTCCCTTTATACCCTTAATAAATTACGGTTTTATTTGCTATTCTCTACATACATGCATTAAATATAGTACATGTAGATAATAATTAGAGGTAATCTAGCTAAAGGTGGCAACGGGTAGATACCCGCTGGGTATAGCTAATCCATACCCGTACCCGATACCCACACCCGCACCCGCTACAATACCCGTACCCGCACCCGGGTATAAAAACTTACCCGTACCCGCACCCGTGCGGGTATTTGTACCCGACGGGTAACCCATACCCGGCGAAGCCCCCTTCCTCAACTCCGGCGTCGGGATTTCCCCGGAGCACCGCAGCGCCCCAGGCCGATTCACTGCTCAAGGAGCACCCCAGGGACCCTGCAAACGCCCTCCCCACCTCGCCGGACCCTGCCTCCCTCCCCAGCAAGCCGCCGCCGTCTCCTTCTCCGCCACCGAGCGCGCTCCCGCCGCCGGCCTGCCTTGCTCCACTTCGGCCGCGATTGGCGCCACAGGTGAGCTCAGGGAAGCCCAGGAAAGCTCCCCCGTCGGGGAATCGCGCCCGAACCACTCGAGCCGTCGGCGCCATTGTTTCCCCTTTTCGGCTGCCGCTCAGCTCGCCGGCTAGCAGGGGGAGGGCCGGCGGGGGATTGGGGGAGGCAGGAGGGGGAGGGCCGGCGGAGGTTTGGGGGAGGCAGGAGGGGAAGGGCCGGCGCAGGGAGTTGGATTTGGAGTGAAATGGGGCTAGGATTTTCATCAGGTATATATAGAAACGGGCTATGGGCCATGTTTCTCATGGGCCGCCGGTATATGGGCCTCCGGGTATTTTTACCCGCGGGTATGCGGGTACGGGTAGTATACACCCGTACCCGCACCCGCATACCTGATGGGTAGAGTGTTTTGCCCATTAACGTACCCGCGGGTGAAGATATCTTTTCATACCCGCCTCCTTATCGGGTAAAACCCATCGGGTATTCGGGTTTCGGGTACCCATTGCCACCTTTAAATCTAGCCATTTCACTATTTCTTGGTCTATATGTCAAGAGAAAATACACCTTCTAAACATGGACGGATGTAGTAGTTCCCAAGCTATTATAAATTATCATATCAGTGATAAGCAAAGCATCACCGGAAAGTTCTTCAATTCTCCTCCAACACTACTCAAAATCAACACAAAATCTACAAACCGTTAACAAAGAGGAGTTAACATTATATAATATTCAGGGAATATAAAATGAATTCGTAGATATTTCTGAGGTCAAATACTCATCTCAAAACCACTGTTTTATGCAAGATGCAACGGTTCAAAACTATGGGCGCGACTCATTGAGCGATGTGTGCAAAGAATCTAGAACTAGAGACTATCAAGTGTTTGACAAGGACAACTTTGATCCCTTAAACATTAGAACAGCATGTCTTGCTCTTTCCTGATAGAACTTAGTAATGGCCACACGTCAGCCTACCTACCCATGTTTGCTCTGGATTCTCTGTCAGTACAAGAAGTTCATTGCTGTGGTGACTATGGGAAGACCTTGTAAAAGAAATAAGTTGTCAGATGAAGTTTTGTTTGTATATATAACTAGAGTTTCTGTGATTTGGTAATATGAGATATCGTGATCTGTTATCACGTACTACGTGAAGATGTTTTGTATACATTATACTCACTGAGCATGACTGCATGCAACCTTGTGCATGTCTAATTACCAGTAAAATCATCATGTAACTCTTAAAATGTGGATGAAGCATGGTGGTTACGAAAATTTATGAAAAACTACGATTTTTCGAGGTCATTTCTCCAAACTGCTTTTCAAGCCTACTGACGTGTGAATCATCCACATTAACGTTTCGCCATTCACTACCGTCTTAAAAGGTATAGCCAAAAGGTATTGGCTATATAGTCTAAGGCAGTTATTTTGAAACATGCTTTTCTAGCCAAGCATAACAGGCATGCTATAATATTAGTGTAACGGAGGATCCAACATGAAATCCAAACCTAGTGTTCTTAACGGGGAGGAGCCAGCGGATGACGTGTGTGATGACTTCACGCAACACTCCCAAGCCACGACCTAAAATACCGCGGTAGCAAAGACCTTATTACGTGGATTCCATTGAATGCTAGCAAACCTCAATATCGTGCAAATCTTGCAAGTTGCAAGGACAGGGGGGCTATTTTAACTTGGGCCAACTATATCCTTGCGTTTAAATCATCCCTACGAAAATAATATGGATAAATTTGTCTCGGCAAGCACTCACAATATTAAAAAATTTTATCAGATTTTACAAAGATAATACAATAATAAAAACCGACGGCCATAGTTATGTTTTGGAAACCACATCAATATCGAAACAACACTTATCTGTGACCCAAGCGAGTAGAATCGTAAACAGAATCTTTTGGGAGTAAAAGTGTTTTAGGGGGTGTTTATAATAACATTGGTTTATAGTTTTTTTACTATAGGTGGTTTATTTTTTACTGTAACTGATTTAGTTTATTTAGCATAATTAAATTTTAAAAATTTTAAAAATTAAAAAATATGTTAACCCATCATGGATAATGTAAAAGAATACGAAAAAATAAAAAAAATATAAAAATAAAAAAAATTAGAAAAAATAAAATTAATAAATAGTAAAAAAATAGAAACTAAAGCTAAATTGAGCTGCCTAGAACCTTGGTTAGTTGGTTTGTGCTGACCTCTGCAGTTTTGTATCGCGCGGCAGAGAGAGGGAGTGAACGCTTGGAAAGCTGGAATCCGCCCCGGCAGCATCGAAACCCGTAGAAATCCCACGTTTTCAGCCGCTCTGCCCACGCCATCCAAGAAGGCATTAGCAACCAAAGCCAAGCCAAGACGAGAAGGAACGATGATGCAGGGGGCGCTGCGAGGCCCCTCCGATTACTCCCAGGAGCCCCCTCGCCACCCGTCGCTCCGCGTCAACGCCAAGGTTACACGAACCAAATTCCCCGTCCTATTTCACCGAAGATTAATCTCACGGCTTCCTTTGCATTTTTTTTGTTCACCTAATTAAGCTTCTTGATTTTCTTGAGATTGACATCAACGAAGTCGCTGCGATCTTGCGACGCAGGAGCCCTTCAATGCGGAGCCGACACGGCGCGACCTCGTAGCCTCCTACATCACCCCCGTCGATCTCTTCTTCAAGAGGAACCACGGCCCCATTCCCATCGTCGACGACATCGAAAGGTGCTCTGCTTTTCTTGCTTATCTGAGTTAGTTGTCAAATTTTTTTAGTTAACACGGATTGCTGTTTTGCCATGTGAATTTGCAGGTACTTTGTTACCATTGGCGGCCTCATAGGCAGGCCGAGGCAGCTTTCTCTGGATGACATCAAGTGAGTGATGTGAAGAATATATACTTGCATAGTATGGTATCTTGGCTTGCATACTGTTTGAAGATATGCCTGAGAGAGCTTTGGGTTGAATGCAGGAAGTTGCCAAAGTACAATGTCACCGCAACTTTGCAGGTGGATTTTCATGTTTGAGAGAGGTGTTTAGATTCCCAGAGCCGAACCGG
Organism: Melocanna baccifera; assembly: GCA_036346265.1. Taxonomy (NCBI): domain Eukaryota; kingdom Viridiplantae; phylum Streptophyta; class Magnoliopsida; order Poales; family Poaceae; genus Melocanna; species Melocanna baccifera. Next base: position 6,737,162 of record CM070708.1, read on the forward strand.
TGTGACGTGTTTCGGCTTAGTTCAGTGTGCAGGGAACAGGAGGACAGAGATGAGCAAGAGTCGGAGGGTGAGGGGCGTCGGCTGGGATGTTTGCGCTCTCGGGAATGGTTAGTATGCTGCACCGTTGAGCCATCGTATTGTGTTGGCATTAGTCATTAGCACGGGTTCTCCACTTAAGTGGACACAACAAAATTGTCTTAGCCGTCACTTTTGAATTGAAGAAAGGTCCATGATATTAATGATAGATGTCGACAGATTTTCAATGTCTTCAATGACCCAAACAACTATGCTGATGGTTAAGTTATTTGGTTCATCTAGGCTTACTACAAAGGTTTTGAGTTCGATGCATTATTGGTCATTTGTTGCGCATCGTTTCATAATCATCACGTTTGTAGTTACTTAATATATGCTTGATTTCAGCAACCTGGGGAGGAGCTAAGTTGTCAGACGTGCTCCAGCTCGTTGGTGTGCCATATCATACTGAAATCACTCCATCAGGAGGAAAGCATGTTGAGTTCGTTAGTGTAGATCAGTGTCCTGTGAGTTTTCTTGAAACCGTTTTTATGACCAAATATGGCAGGGTTAGTTATTTGTATATAATTATTTTTCACAACATTGTTAGGAGGAAAAAGGCGGCTCTTACAAAGCATCAATTCCCTTAGGCCAGGCCACGAATCCTGCAGCTGACGTACTGGTTGCATATGAAATGAATGGCGAGGTACGATACCACAATTTGGATTAGCTCACTAGGAGAGTTGTGTTTGATAATTCTCAATTGGACTATCTGAGACTTGAGACACATCCTGAAAATCCTCTGATATGAAATTCTTCATTATTCCATATATCTGTGCACAGTGCGTGCTGATTTATATTCCAATTATGTTCTGTTACCAAGGTACTCAAGCGTGATCATGGATACCCTCTCCGTGCCATTGTTCCAGGTGTTATTGGTGCTCGTTCTGTGAAATGGATAGATAGAATTGACATAATTAAGGAAGAGTCTCAGGTGCAGTATGCTATCTTCACTGTTACATGTAATTCCCATTTCAGTTTGGCAACAAGATGATGAAACTCTTCCGTTCGTGATTCAGGGTTTCTTCATGCAAAAGGATTATAAGATGTTCCCTCCATCTGTTGATTGGGATAATATCGTGTGGTCAACCAGGAAGCCCCAAATGGACTACCCGATCCAGGTGTTTGAACTCTAAACCATCTTGGCTACTCACAATTGGCTGGTATCCTAGTACTGATTCTCTGAATCTACTGTGGAGAACTGTTATGGGCTTGCTTTCATAGGAGTAAACACCACTGAGAGGGACGGCGAACGGCTTTGGGGGAGGAGAGACTATAAATGAAAATGACTTTATTCTTTCTTTGCTTGATAAAAATGAGATACACTCCCATCGTTATATAGATTGGATAACTTGATCTCTAAGGAATTTATCTTTAATATTATAGAAATAAATTATTCTAACCAATATAATCTTATCTATAAAGAAACTAATCCAATCAAATTGAAAAAACTAATCCAATCAAATCGGTAGCTGCCACGTGAACAGTATCTGCGCACTGTTCACATGAACAGTACCAGGCCATGGCTACCCATGGGCCTATGCCCATGACACTTCACCCCTCCCAAACAAGCAGCTCGTCCTCGAGCTACAGGGCGGTGGCCATGGCTGCAACTCGAGGTGTCTCCATGTCGTCGCTGGCAGAACAATGCATGGAGAAGGATCAACAAAGCGCTGATGGATTGCAGTGATGACAACAACTCTTCATGATGGCTTGACGTCACATGAGTTGTTGCCGGCATGGGCAACTCGTGTGGGGTAGCAAGGACACCCTTTGTACCATGGAGCGCAACAGTGGTGGGAGAGGCGCAATGATGTCATGATCCCCTACAAGGAACCCGTCACATTCCGCACCAACAAAGGCACAATGTTGGCCTACAATGAGGAGAAGACGACCATGAAACCATGGCGGTCTTCTTCTTCTTCTTTGGTGAAGGCATCAATGGTGCTATCAAGGGCAACGCTACTGGGAGAGCAACCATCACCGGCGACAGCGGAGAAGTAAGTAGCACCGGCAGTCGAGCCGATGGTGTTAGCACTATGGCTAGCGCCAACGGCACCACCAGTTCCAGAGGTGGCGGTGACGATGGCGTTGACAATGCAACTTGGCGCCGCTTCTTCTTCGCCATGAGTTCTGTCTTTACCTCCATCGCAAGCCTCATGTAGTCTTGGATTCCTGAGCAGAGCTCAGCATAGAGGCCCCTCATGGCCTTGATTTCTTCGGCATCGGAAGCCATGGTGAGTGGCTCTAATACCAAGTTATTATAGACTTGCTTTCATAGGGGTAAACACCGCCGAGAGGGACGGCAAATGGCTTTGGGGGAGGAGAGACTATAGATAAGAATGACTTTGTTCTTTCTTTGCTTGATAAAAATGAGATACACTCCCATCCTTATACAGATTGGATGGCTTGACCGCTAAAGAATTTATCTCTAATATTATGAAAATAAATTATTCTAACCAACCTAATCTTATCTATAAGGAAAATAATCCAACAAAATTGGAGAAACTAATTCAACAAATTAGTAGCTACCACGTGAACAATATCCGCTCACTGTTCATGTGAATAGTACTGGGCGGTGGCTACCCATGGGCCTATGCCCATGACAACATGACTTATTATATGTGGCTTTTTTTGTGGTAATACAATATTTTGTACAACGTCAGATTGGAATAAGCTGGCAGCTGTTCTACAGGTTGCTTATCTAATAAACATGGTGTAGGAATTGTTGATGACATCGTAAGATCACAACACATTGCTGTTAATAACACATTGAACTCCACTTCCGTTGTATCATTTCACTTTCACATAGAAGTTACTCTGTAATGTGTGATATTTCCACGACTGAATACTACTTGTTTTCTGAAATGGCTCTGGTCTTTCAGTCTGCCATATGTTCTTTGGAAGACATCAATGCAGTCAGACCAGGACAGGTGGTATGAGCTTCTAACTCATCATATGTTCACCTGATGATTTCCATTTTGTTGCACCAACCACCCCTCTTAAACTTCCATCAATATTGTGCTCTTCAGGTCACTGTTGCTGGATACGCCTTGTCGGGAGGCGGCCGGAGCATTGAGAGAGTTGACATATCCACTGACGGTGGCAAGAGTTGGTTTGATGCCCTCCGGTACCAGAAGGAAGATGTCCCATATGTGGCTGGTGACATAACCAGTGACAAGTGGGCATGGGTTCTCTTCAAGGTTGTTATCGATGTGAAAGGCGACACTGAGATTGTCGCAAAAGCGGTATTCTTTCTTCCTAGTCCCTCCTACTCCTTTTCATGTCTCTGATCCTGTCAGTTCAAGTTTAGTACTTGTCCCTCCGATCTTCTCATGATAATAAGAGTGATGAATCTTGTTGCTATGTTCATCTTGCACGAACTCTGCAGGTTGATTCCAGTTCAAACGTGCAACCTGAGAGCGTGGAATCGGTATGGAACCTTAGAGGGATTCTGAACACATGTTGGCACCGCATTCGCCTTCTGGCAACGCGAAACCTTAGAAGCTCCATGTGATGATTCCATCCATCCATCTAATCTGATCAGGTTACGGTGTTGTTTACCACCCTAGTTTCCGTTGTCATTCAAGTTATGATGTACATGAAGGAGGAGAGAAGCAAGAGGGATCAATAAGGCTGTCTCTGGGAAAATGCTGGGTAACTTATTGCTTGGATGTGAAATAAATTCCTTTCCACATTGCGTACTCGATCACTTCTGTTTCGTTTTCATAAGGCCTAACAGTTGTGCTATATGATTGCAAATTGTCATGCGCACATGTAGATTTAGCATTAATTTCTCTCTTTTACCTTGTTTCATTCTCTTCCCTAAGTATAGATGCATGGCCACTATACTCAAAATATTCCTTACAAGAAACGATGAAGTACTAGCATTGCTTATCTGTGCTTTCTTCCTTTTATGTTCCTTTTATGAGTGTAACACCCCAACCTTCCACAGAGTCCAAGATGCTACCACCATATTGTTACTGTCTCACATAAACGCACCATAAACAGAGTTAACGCATAGGAGCTGTATTAACAAGAGAACTCGTTCACCTGAGACATACTGTAACTAAAAAATTTACACAAATTTCTTAACAAAAGTTTAAATTTAATGCTCAGTACATGACTAAGCTGTTATTACATATGTGCAGTGCAAAAGGAACTACTCCCGTTTCATGCATGTTGTCACTCCGGATCACCCTAAAAAGAAATAACAAAGTAAGAATGAGTCTGAAGACTCAGCAAGCACACGATAAAGCAATACATCAATCTATATCTATAAATTGTAAACCAATTCTACGATTGTAAGCTGTAAACCACGTCTACTGTGAACTGTTGAACCAACCTATTGTAATCTATAAATCATGTCTACTGTGAACTGTAAAGTCAATCTACTTTAAGCTAGAAATCAATTCTGTGGTTGTGAACTACAAATCACATCCACTGTAAACTGTAAATCACATCTACTGTAAACTGTAAATTATATCTACTGTAAACTGTAAACCACATCTACTATAAACTGTAAATCATATATACTATAAGCCATAAATCAATTGTGTCTGTAATCTGTAACTGTATCATTGTCTGTCGCATTTGTATCATTTGCATACGATGCGTCTGTAACTGTAGCTTATACTAGTATAGCAGTGTCCACCCGTCGATGGACCACTCAATTGCCCCGCCCTCTTTCAAGCAGGGGTTCAACCTCCACTCCTGTGGAGTCCCTACCGAAGTAGGCCCTACTTCACTGCATATGAGTGCAATGCATGATGCACATGCATCCAATGTTAGCACTTAATTATAAATTGCACTCAACAGTATTTACCTAACTACCAATCATGCATCTCAGCCTATAAACACTATAAATCATGGCGTGAAAACATGAATAGCAATCATTAATCACATTGTACTGTTCTACCATGCATTTGCCTGTCAGCCTGGCGGATGATGCGCGAATGGCACCGAGTTTGAACCACCACCTGAACAACTAGTAATCATTTCAATTCATTGCTAACACAATACATACACATACAAGCAAATACATCGCTCTTACGCATAAACCCAGCATAGCTGACCTTCCTCTCACCGAACACCGTCCCGCTACCCTAGTTTTTAATCAGCATACTAATTTATGCGAAATTTGGTAATTAAATGGAAAAGGGGTTTCGAACTGTTACCCTAACCCCCAATGATCGAATCGGGGCATGATCTATCACTCTCCGACCGGATCTGACGGGTCCAACGCTGGATCAAACTTTCCTCCTTCTCTCTCTTTTTTTTTCTTTCCTCTTTCTCTTCTTTTCCTTCCCTTTCTTTTCTTTCCTTCTCTTTTTTTCTTTTCCTTCCCTCTCTGCTCTTTTTCTTCATCCGGCTACCTCCTCCTTTTCTTTCTATTTTTCTTCCCCCTTCTCTATTCTTTCTCTTTCTTTCTTCTCTACTTCTCTTCCTTTTCATGCTGGCATCTCCCTTTTCTTCTCCACACCCGGTGCCCCCTCATCTCCTTCTCTTCCTCTACTCCTTCCCCTCATCCGGCCCCCTCCTCTCTTTCTCCACGCCAGCCGACTCCCCCCTTCTCCTCTCCTCTCACGCGCGTAGGCTCCTCCCTGCTCTCCTCCACCCCATCGGCGGCCCCTCCCCTCCCCTTTCTTTCGGCGGCCAACGCCTCCCCCCTTTATCGGCCAGTGCCCAGCTCTCCCCTGCCCCCCTTCTAGCGCGATGAGCAACCGGGAGGATGGTAAGAGCGCGCGGGGTGGGGGCAGTAGCAGCAGAGGGCAAGGTGGGTGTCGAGACCCGAATATGCAAATTCGGACTCGCTGTGTAAACTGCACTAGTTCAGGATCACGCTAGTGCACACAGTCAAACATAGATGTAATCACAACCATACATACGCTAATTAAAGGAAAAACCCAAATGTTGATAAATCTCAAAGGTACGACCTTATGGTCAAGCTTACAATATCTCTAGCCGAAAGGGCTTAAAAACTAGCAGCGGAAATATAAAATAAAGCGTAGCAGCCAATCGACGAACCCACAGGCTATCGAGTGGAGAACGAAGCCTAATCCACGAAGTCGTCGAAGTACTCTCCTTCTGATAATACTCCTCCTCCTCAACTGAGCAACATAGGCGTAAAGCTGTGAGTACATTGGTACTCAACAAGTCGTTTGTAGCAAATGAATACAATATAGTATGCAAGACTTACCAAAGGAATGCTGAAAGGTTAATTTGCAGAAAAGACAGTTCGAAGTAAATATGATAAATCGATTGAAAGCGAACTTTAATGGAAAACAATAATAATAAATATTAATTGAATTGAAGTAAACCACTTGTAAACATCCCATCTACAAGATAAACCAACAGTGAACTACCATGTCCACTTCCAACATAAACCACCGAGTTTAACTGAAAACACTACCCCTCGTGTGAAATCACCGAGCATTGTCCATGACCGAGGACGTGGCTATTCGAATAGTTTTACACTCTGCAGAGGTTGCACAACTGTACCCACACGATGTGATTAGCCTCAATCTCAGGAAATCACAACAAGACTTTTACAAAGTTCCATCCCAACCTAATCCTGCCCGCTAGGGTTTCGCATCACACCCCCTTGCGCCACGTGGAAATCAGCAACCATGTTCATCTCAATGGCAAGACTAAAGTTGAAACTTCCCTAATTAATCAGCCAGGTCTATCCCATACTAGACATGTGGTTTGCACGATAAAACTCAGATCAATGGTGCACAAAGTTAAGTCCTTAACATTACCCGGGCGAGACTACCACATCCCACAAAGTGAACCTGCACTTCTCCCTTTACTGCACGATCACTCGCCTGAGAGCAAAACCAAGTTTGTATAACCACGACAGTGACACACCAATGTCATGGCTCAAATTTTAATAAATGTGGCACCAACCACGGTTCCATATCTCATTAAGTCAAATTAATAATTCACATATGATGATAAACCCTATCGTAAAATTAAGCAAGGTTAAGCATACTACTCGTACAACCCATGTGATAGATAATGTAGCATCACTAATTAAATTCCCCACCTAAGGTGACAATGGCATCATGGTATCAAAGCTATCAAGGAAGGAATAAACAAATGGGACGATAACTCTACCAATACAAGGATTTGTAGTAAATAGCGATGCAATGTAATATAAAATAAAATAATTAAATAATAGATTGCAAACTCGGTTCAACATGATCAAATGTTACGACTTGCCTTAGTTACGCTCAGCGAAGTTCTCGGGGTCTTCTGGCGTTGTTCCTGCTCCTCCGTAATCAGAATCTAACGAGAGAGAAAACGACCAAAACCACAAAACACATAAAATGATAAGAAAATAAACTTCAAAAACCATAAAACCAGAACCAAAAGCTAGAGCTCGATTTTGGATGAATTTAGAAAAAAAGAACGGGGTCAATCGGAGCTAGGACAGAGGAGAACGGGCTCTCAAAAAATTAAATCTAAAGGAAAATACAGAAAATCAAAAAAACTACTGTGCTGTGAACCCAGCGCATGGTGAAACAAGTCCACGGTGGACCTGGTCCACGAAACAGTGCACACGGGGGGAGGTGTTGACGCGGCGGCCTAGGGCTGACGTAGCACGGTGTGGGCTTGACACGTGGCATGGGTGATGTGGCGTGCTGACGTGGCTGATGACATGGTACACGAGGTCAGTTCTTGGCTGATGTGGCATGACACGTGGCCTGCCACATGGCACTAGGGCTGACATGGCTGCCACGTGGGCTAGGGCTGACATGGCACACGGGTGCGGCAGCAGCGTGACTAGATCCGACGGTCAAGACGGTGACACGCGATCGGGCGGGGCGACGGATCGACGGCTGGGACGATGCAGACCCGGGCACAGCGGTGGCAGCTCCAGTGACCAGCGCGCACGGCGAAGGGTCCAGCGGGCGGCGGCGGGTTCCAACGGCGGTGGGGGTCGTTCGGCAGCGGTGGCTTACTGGCAGGACGGGGACGACGGCGGAGGCTTCGGTCGGCGGGGTCTCGGCGGCGGGTTCGAACGACGGCGAGGTTCGCTCAGAACAACGAGGACGGAGGCGGCGCAAGGCGAAGACGGGTGAGGCGTCGGCGGCAAGATGCTCTGGCGTCGGTGTGGTCAGCGAGAAACCGGCAGAGGCGACGGCGCGAGGTGAGGAATGCGGCGACGGTGCAGGTTTTTATGCACGCGTCCTGAGGAAACCGAGGAGGAGACGGTGCGACGGGCGCATCCGAGACGAAAACAGGGTTGCTGACACGCGTCCAATCGGACGGCTGCGAGATGAGTTCAGGCGAGGGACGAGCGGGGCGATGCGAACGTGCGAGGGCGCTCGGATGCACGCCGCGTGGCATGGATCCGACGTCGCGGAGCGAAGCGGGGCCAGCGCGCGCTAGGGTTAGGGTGTGGTGTGGGGCAAGCGGGGCGGCATGCGCACGAGCGGCAAGGATGAGGCGACGTGGTGGGACTGCGGGATCGGGCGGCCATGGGTGCGGCGCGGGAGTGGGCCGGGCCGAGGGAGGCGGGTCGCGTGGGGGCGGCGGCGATGCGGACGCATGGCTAAGGCGGCCGATCGGACGGCGCGGTGCGGTAAGGGCAGAAGCAGTGCGCGGCGCGGGAGTGGGCCGACGGGGAGACGACGCGTGGAGGGGAGGTGGATCTGGCGGCTAAGAATTTTTCCTTATTTCTTTTTCTCTCAGAAATTCAAATAAAACAAAAGAGCTCCAGAAAAATAACAAATAAATCACAAAAAATCACCAAAAATACCAAAAATTCCTTGAGACACAAGGGACTCGAATAAAATATTTTCAGCTCATGTTGAAGTTTATTTTAATTAGATTAAATCATTTCAAATTTTAAAAATTCATTTTAAGCTTGTTTAATTCCCAGAAAAATTCCAAAAATTTTATTTTTGAAAACAGGGTTTTAAAAAACTCCAGAAAATGAGGATGTTATAGTGGGGGCAGCGACGCCGGCGCCTATGCGACAGTGGCAGCGGTGCAATAGCTGACGACGGCGGCGCTATAGCTGCGGCAACGGCGGTTGGCCATGGCGGCAGCAAAGCGAAGTGGGGATGGCAGCCGTAGGAGGACGACGTGTGGCAGCGGCACGAGTAGCTGGGCGAATACAGCGGCAAAAGGACACGTGGAGGCAGCGGCAACAATCGGGAGAGCTCGGGAGAGGGAAGCAAAAGCCGATTTTGCTCCCTCCCCCTCCCGGCTCCCCTTCTTATATGGGGTGCAATCTGGGCTGGGCTAGGCCAAACCTAGCCTGGCCCAGCCTAGGTATGACATTCTCCCTCCTTAATAGAATTCGACCCCAAATTCTGAATCTCTATAATCTATGTGGGAAATATAGCAAACTATTTTAAGCAATAAACAGTTCTAACTCATACCCATAGTGAACAACTCCGGGTACTTTTCATGCATGCTGGACTCCAATTCCCACGTTGCTTCTCGCACAGATTGTTGTGACCACTGTACTTTAACGTACTTCAACGTTCTGTGCCTTAACACCTTCTCCTATTCCTCCAGAATCCGAACTGGACGGGATTCGAATGTGAGGTCTTGCTTAAGGGACAATGATTCTACAACGATCCTGTGCTCCGGATCCTTTAAGTATTTTCTCAACATAGAAATATGAAACACATTATGCACTTCTCGCATGGATTCCAGAAGATCCAAACGATATGCCGACTTTCCAATTCATACCAGAATGAAAAATGGCCCAATGTACCGTGGCCTAAGCTTCCCTTTGGTACCAAATCACACAATTACTTTAGTGGGTGACACTCTCAAAAGCACATGATCTCTCACTTTAAATTCTAAATGTCACCTCCTAATATCCACGTAGCTCTTCTGCCTACTCTGGGTGACTAGCAGATTCTGTCTAATCTCTGCTACTTGTTCCACTGTCTGTTGGACCCAATCTGGACCAAAAACTGCCTTTTTGCCTACAGCATCCCAACAGAGTGGCGATTTACACTTCCGCCCATACAGAACCTCAAATGGCACGGCCCGAACACTGGTGTGGTAGCTATTATTGTAGGCAAACTCTGCGAGTGCCAACAAATCCTCCCAGTTACCTTTCAACGATAAAACATAGGAGCTCAACATGTCCTCTAGTGTTTAAATTGTGCGTTCAGACTACCCATCCATCTGTGGGTGGAAGGCGATATTAAACTGAAGTTTCGTGCCTAAAGCACTTTGAAAACTCTCCCAAAACTTAGAGACAAACTTGGCATCTTTGTCTGAAACTATCATTTTGGGCACATCATGCAACCTCACTATCTCACGCACATAGATGGGTGCCAAATCAATTGCCAAGTTCGTCGTGAGAATAAGGATAAAGTGCATGGACTTACTGAATTGGTCCACCACTACCCAAATCGCATCCTTACCTCGCTGAGTACGAGGTAAGTTGACTACAAAATCCATGGTAACATCACCCCATGGCCACTAGGGAACATCTAAAGGCTGCAATAGTCCAATGGGTTGCTTATGCTCAGCCTTCACTTGCTGGCAAATCCCACAGGACGCTACATAGTGAGCCACATCCACTTTCATCCTTTTTCACCAAAAGCTCTTTTTCAAATCTCGATACATCTTGTTTTCACTAGAATGTATCGTGTACGGGGTACGATGAGCTTCTCTCAATATTTCATCCTTAACTTGAGCCTTTTGTGACACAAAACGATGACCCTTGAATCGTATTGCATCCGACTCATCAAGGCTGAAATCCCCTGTCTTCCCTTCATCAATGCGCTTCTACACTTGTTGAAGCAATTGATCATTTTGCTATGTTTCTCTCACTCATTCTGGAATTGCTGATTCCAGCAATAACTGCATCTCAACCTGTGTTGTACCCGCATAACAATACGAAATTCCCATCCGTTCAAAGTCAGCAACGAGACAGGCCAGAGTGGAGGGTGTCGTCTTGCGACTAAGGGCATCAGCAACAACATTTACTTTGCCTGGATGGTACTGGAGAGTGAGATTATAGTCCTTGATTAGTTCCAACCACCTTCTTTGCCTCAAATTCAATTCCTTCTGAGTGAAGATGTACTTGAGGCTCTTATGGTCAGTGAAAATATCACATGACTCTTCATACAAATAATGCCTCCAAATCTTTAGAGCGAAAACCATTACGGCAAGCTCTAAATCGTGAGTGGGGTAATTCTGCTCATGCTTCTTCAATTGTTGCGAGGTATACGCGACCACTTTACTATCTTGCATGAGCACACAACCCAAACTCACTCGCGATGCATCCAAGTAGACCGTAAATCACTTTTGTGGCTCAGGAAGAGTGAGAACAGGGGCAGTTACTAACTTCTCTTTCAAAGTATTGAAACTGGCAGTTACTAACTTCTCTTTCAAAGTATTGAAACTGTGCGGAATTTCACACCCTTCCACGTGAACTGAGATATTGGCTTGGCAATAATGGAGAAGTCTTTCATGAAACATCTGTAATAACCCACTAAGCCAAGAAAACTCCCCACCTCCTTCACATTAGTTGGTCTCTTCCAGTGTACTACTGTGGAAATCTTGGCTGGATCTACTGAAATGCCCTCCTGGTTAATCACATGACCTAGGAAGCCCACTTCAGATATCAAAAACTCGCACTTTTTCAACTTCGTAAAGAACTTATTATCCCTTAGAGTCTCAAGCACGAGCCTCAAATGTCGCTCAAGTTCTTTCTCCGTCTTGAAATAAATCAGGATATCATCGATGAACACAACTAAAAAGCAATCTTGAAATGAACTCAACTTTATACTCATAATGCCCATATCTCGTGGAGAAAGCTATCTTTTCAATATCTTACTCCCGTACTCGAATTTGATTATACCCAGATTGTAGATCAATTTTGGAAAACACCTTGGCTCCCTTCGATTGATCAAACAAGCCCTCGATGCGAGACAACGGGTATTTGTTCTTGATAGTCACTCGATTAAGAGCGTCATAGTCTATGCACATACGCCAGCTTCCATCCTTTTTCTTATTGAACAGGACAGGAGCTCCCCAAGGCAATACGCTGCGGTGAATCAACCCCTTGGATAGAAACCTGTCTAATTGCCTCTTCAACTCTTCTTGGTGTAGTCATGCTAAACAGTACGGGGATATAGAAATAGGTCGAGTACCCGAAACAAGTTCAATTCTAAACTCCACATCTCTTTCTGGTGGCATCCCCGGAAGTTCTTCAGGAAATACATTGGGATACTCACATACCACTGGAATACCCTCAATGTGCAACGGCGCACTCGGCTTTCCCGCCAGTGGTAGCAGTAACCTAGACTTGAGCATTCGTCGGCTAGGGAACAAGCTGGCCAACACAAAAAAAGAACACGGAGGTGCATTCCCCTAAAACTTTATCTCCTCTCCTGAAGGGGCTTGTAGAGCGACTGTCCTCAAAAAACAGAAAATCACAGCCTAGTAACGGTGTAACCAATCCATACCGAGGATGACATCAAAATACTCTATCGGAATAACTATGAGATTAGCCACAAAATCCTCGCCATATATGAAAATCATGCATCTGTGGCAAACTATAGAACTAGCAATAATATCTCCTAGAGAATTAACTATAACCGACTACGAAATCTGTTGCATACTCAACTGTGCTTTTCTAGCAAACTCACAGGAAACAAAGGAATACGTGGCACCGGAGTCGAAAAGAACTAGAGCACTGTGTGAATTCACTAACAGAGTACCTATCACCACATCCGGTCATCCCGCAGACTCAGTGGCAGGCAATGTGTAGACTTTGGGCGGCATCGGAGTGATAGAAGCCCCGACGCTCTGCTATGGCGGCATCGGAACTGGAGGCAATGCAGCATACTATAGTGGGGCGACTGGTGCATGTGGCCAGTAATACCTGGTAGGTGGCATTCAAGGAGCAGGTTGCGGCGTAGGAGCAGCCGCTAACACCTGGACTGACCCCTGAGATGAAGCATTTGGTAGCGCAGATGCCGGCTCCCACGTAATGACACTGGAAGGATTCTGACAACAAACCTTCTCCATTTGACCTGGTCGGCCACAGTGTCGACATTCCCCTGTCCAGGTACATTCAACAGCTTGATGCCAACCACCACACTTGAAGCAGATCATGCCTTGCCCTGGACAGGACACAGTACCAATGGTGCAGGGGAAGACTTCAACAACTTAGACTTGGGAAGAATGTGAGGAACGCTGACTCCACTTAAACTTCTTGGGAGCGGGCCGTTGGGATGACCCACCCCATTCACTAAAACTCCTCTTCTGGTCACCGCCAAAAGCACTTGGACCACCAAAGGGGTGCAAACCTTTGGTGAGCTGCATCTCCATCTCCATCCCACTGGCCTATTCCACCACGGATCTAAAGTCACGCGGCGCCGTAGCTCCCATAACATGCCGGTACTCAGAATTGAGCTCTCGACAGAACCTTTTGGCTTTCTCCAAGTCATTACTCGCAATCGATGGTACGAAGTGGATCAGGTTGTTAAACCCTGCCTCGTACTCTGCCGCGGTCATTCTTCTCTGCGCAAAAGCTAATAGGGCGACCTCCATACTCTCCACAAACGATTCTAAGTAGTACTTCGCGTTGAACTGCTCAACGAAGATCTCCGAGGAGGCTGGACCTTGGGCAGGGGTCCTAGCTGAAAGGACTCCTTCCCACTAGATGTTCGCCTGACCTTTCAACTGGAAAGCCACAAAGCGAACCCTAAGCTACGGGGTTATTTCTAAGGCTTCAAACTGCTTTCCCATATAGCGCAACCAATCCACAGCTTGGACCGGTGTACCTGACCCATCAAACGTGTCGAACCGCAATGCCATCCATTCGCATGGGCTCATTTTTGCCTCTGGTGCGACTGGAACGACAGTCGGGGCAACTATAGGTGTGGCTGCAGGTGCTTGTTGGTGACGCGCACGAACCTCCTCTACAAACTCCCGTAGCAAGGCTAAAGTTCTCGCCTGGCTCTCAACTACAGACTGCTCAGTAGACCCAACTTTCGCATCAGGAGCCCCCTGCTGAACATCTAGTGGTGGCTCCGCTTGGGCATGGCCACGACCACGGCCCCCACGGCCTCGGCTGGCACCGCGACCACGACCTCTACCTCTCGTCATTATTGCTCACAAAAGAGAAGCAATCACACAATCAACTCACAAACATTGACTTTAGCAATAAAACTCAACAACACAATTTGGGAAAGCACATATGCATGCAAAAGTTATTGTCTCACATAAGCACACCATAAACAGACTTAACGCACAATAGCAATCATTAATCACACTATATTGTTCTACCATGCACTTGTCTATCAGCCTGGCGGATGATGCGCGAATGGCACCGAGCTCGAACAGCCACCGGAACAAGCAGTAATTATTTCAATTCATTGCTAACATAGTACATACACATACAAGCAAATAACATTGCTCTTACGCATAAACCCAGTATAGCCGACCTTCCTCTCACTGGACACCATCCTGCTGCCCTGGTTTTTAATCGGCATACCAATTTATGTGAAAATAGGTAATTAAATAGAAAAGGGATTTTGAACTATTACCTTAACCCCCGACGACCGGATCGGGGTATAATCTGTCACTCTCTGGCCGGATCTGACGAGTCCAACGCCGGATCAAATTTTCCCCCTTCTCTCCTTTTTTGTTTCCTCTTTCTCTTCTTTTCCTTCCCTTTCTTTTCTTTCCTTCTCTTTTTTTTTCTTTTCCTTCCCTATCTCCTCTTTTTCTTCACCCAGCTACCTCCTCCTTTTCTTTCTTTTTTTCTTCCCCCTTCTCTCTTCCTTCTCTTTCTTTCTTCTCTACTCCTCCTTTTCACACCGGCATCTCTCTTTTCTTCTCCACACCCGGCGCCCCCTCCTCTCCTTCTCTTCCTCTACTCCTTCCCCTCTCATGACCCCCTCCTTTCCTTCTCCGCGCTTGCGACTCCCCCCTTCTCTCCTCTCATGCGCGTAGTCTCCTCCCTGCTCTCCTCCACCCTGTCGGCAGCCCCTCCCCTCCCCTTTGTTTCAGTGGCTAGCCCCTTCCCCCCTCTCTCGGCCAGTGCCCGGCTCTCCCCTGCCCCCCTTCTAGCGCGACGAGCGGCTAGGAGGACAGCAAAAGCGCACGGGGTGAGGGGGCAGCAGCAAGCCGCAAGGTGGGGGCGGCAGCAGTAGAGGGCAAAGCAAGGATGGCAACGCCGGCGCCTATGCGACAGTGGCAGCGGCACAATAGCTGATGGTGGCGGCGCTACAGCTGCGGCAACGGCGGTTGGCCGCGGCAGCAACAAAGCAAAGCGGGGACGCCAGCCGCAGGAGGACAACGAGTGGCGGAGGCGTGAGCAGCTGGGTGAAGACGGCGGCAAAGGATGCGTGGAGGCAGCGGCAGCAATTAGGAGAGCTTGGGAGAGGGAAGCAAAAGCCGATTTTGCTCCCTGCCCCTCCCGGCTCCCCTTCTTATATGGGGCGCAATCTGGAACGAGCTGGGCCAAACCCAGCCTGGCCCAGCCCAGGTATGACAGTGAGAAATGGATGTTTTTGCACGATTATGATCCCATGGTAGATTACTTGTCTAATTTGTACTTTGCACGAAATTGCAAGTGATAAATTACACAACATTTTTGGGTTAGCTAATTACTAATCGACTCTACTAAAATGTGGTTACCCGCACAAAACTCTAGTCACCCAGCTACCTCGCGGCAATGGCAAGGACCGATGAGTGACTACCTCCTCCCCATGTGCTATGCTCCTCGTCTTCTCCCTTCCCAAAACCATAATGTCCACCACACCGCCAACACCACCACCAGTGAGGACAGCCACTCTCGCCTCCACCATAGGCGAGGAAGGCCGCTCCTACGGTCCTGTCTCCGCCATCTTCAACATCGATCCAGCGCTACTATGCACCGTTGACCACACCACTCGTGCTTGTAAATGAAAGGTGAAAGTTTCAAATCTTTAGTTGAAACTTTGGATTTACTCGAGTTGAAAGTTCTTCATTTTTGAAAAATTGGTGGAGGCAATTGTCAACGATGAGGCACCAACATGACGAGGACAAAGCATGTAGTGGGGGGTTGCCGGAGATGAAGGTGGAAGAATGCGGGGAAGTTGGATAGTGAGGGGGACAATAGGAGCTCAAGGAGGAAGACGACAGTAAATTAGACGTGCTAATTAGTGATTACATTCGAACTGGGGAACTTCATGAGTAAAAGACACAATTCCATTTTGCATATGAAACAGATGGCTTGGATTTGATGGTGGTTCATCAAACTTGTCTCCATGGTTCAATAGATTACTGTGTTGAAACATAGCAGATAAGATCATGTTGTGTGTTAGTCCATGTGGATAGGTCATGAATATAGTGATCATGAATAATTAACATTTGGATTGCATTGAAATTTGCGTTTGTGAAAGTTTCGGACGATGAACTATTGTAAACTGGAAATTGCTAGAATATTCAAGTGAAGCAGTCTGATCGCTATGTATTGGGTGGTCTGACCAGTGATACTAGATGTTAGACTTCAACCACTCGTCGCTCGTCTGCTCGGTAGTTGTAAACTCTCACCAAATGACCGTTTTGACCGCTCAGCAATCATAAACTGTTACCAGTTGTAGACTTCGACCATGACCATGCAGTCGTAAGCTTCGACCACGACTGACAGTTGTAAGTTTTGACCACGACCAGTAGTCGTAGGCTTCGAGTGCTGCAATTATTTGTAACCTTCGAGTACCCTGAGCACTCATAATCTTCGAGTGCTCTTATTTCCTCTGTTATCCAGTAGCAAATGGAGCACCACCAAAAGAGTGTCTGACCAGGCAATAGTCTGATCGGCTTGTGCATGGCGGTCAGACCGGTTTTTTAGGGTGGTCTTGGGTTGATTTTTAGAAAACATGGAAATTGAGTTCGTGGATGATTTGGTTCATGTTTATTGATGGATAAGTGTGCGATATGTGTGTGTAGATTAATGATTGGTCGAGTTGGAGAGAACTTGTGCAGGAAAAATGTTCTTTGGTCTTTGCATATGTAGGTTTGAAGGACCATGTTCGGTCCTACAAGGTTGAACATGGAGGCGAATGTGGTCGATGATAAGGTGGAACGGGACTAGGATGAGAAGATCTAAGGTTCAGGCAGTCAAGGATGTCACGAGATGGTCGAGCTCACACTGGGGCACATATAGATCAAAGGTGGATGATATGCGAAGGAGTTATGGAAGGTGTCCATATTGAAAGGTTTAGAGAATTTGAAAAACCCATGTTTGGAAGAGTTTCGGATTCCTTAATTTTTGGAATCAGATAGAATTTTGTGTCCTTGTGGACAAGGACATGTTTTAGGCATTAGCACATAAAAGGAGGTAGAGTTTAAGGGTTAACCGTGATTTTTGCAGAAATTTTCAGAATTTTTGTGCTAGAGTTTAAGGAGTGTTGTAAGGGCACTTTATAGCCACATAACATCATCATCCAGCAATGCAAATCAACTTTTGATCCAATCCACATTGAAATCTTGTGATCTTGATTTTGATTTGATTCTTTTTGAGGAATAGGTTGCAAATAGACTTATGAACAGATATGGAAAGTTTCGTTGGAAATCTCCAAGTCGTTTGAAAGTTATTACAATTTTAGAGTTTGACTTAGTTTTTTATTATCTCATGTTATGATATGGATTTATTTATATCTAGTTGATGATTCTTACAATTTCTTACTAGAATACATTCAAGAAATCCTTAGCATTGGATGCGTCAATTTTGAGGTCAATTGGAGTTGATTTGTAGAAGTTAGATTGATTTTCGTTCACGTTAGTCATTCCATTTTCAGCTCATGAATAGTAACTGATGGTGTGATCGCCATCTAACCACCGGCCGGTCAGACCGTCACCTCCATTGCGGTCTGACTGGCTAGTAGCTTTAGTTTTTCAATTCTTGTTGCTATTTTGTTTAGTGTTTGTTTCTTCAGCTTCCACTAGATATAATCTATAGTTTAGGTTATTTTTCTTCTAGAATTAGATTAGTTTTAGGTTCCAAAAAGCGGAGGCAATCATTCACCCTCCTCTGATTTTGATATTCGATCCTATAGTTTGTTTCTCTATACTTGTAGATAAGTCTACCTTTAGTTTGTAAGGCACTTGTATGTTACTTATCTAGCAATATGAGTATATAAGAGAAAACAGAGGCAACCGCTTCGGTGCTCTGCCTCTCCAAAATATAATCTCATCCTGAGTTCATTTTCTTTATGGTATGAAAGAGCTTAAGCATCTTTGACGAGATGCCTCCATCAGCGACCTCTAGGAATACCGACACCACGCCATCCTTCGGCAACATGGTGACTATTTGATTGTTAGATGGCGATTATATCTTATGGAAGGCGCAAGTCAAAGCCTACCTCAGAGGCCAGGACTTGCTCGGATACATCGACGGCACAATGGCGTGCCCCAATGCGATGATTGCCTAGACCATCGAGACCAAAACATCGCAGGATGTCAATCCTGCTTATCGGGTATGGGTACAATAGGACCAACTTGTCCTCAGTGCCCTTATGGCGTCTTTAACCAAGGAGGTACTTTCTCTAGTACACCTTCTCACCACCGCACAAGCTGTTTGAAGTGCTCTGGCGAGCATGTTCTCGTCACAGTGGCATGCGAAGGCTATGCAAATTCGCTTTCAGCTGGCCAATACAAAGATAGGAGATTCTACGGTGGCCTACTTCAATAAGAGAAGTAGCTTACTGATACATTGTCCACAATCGGCTAGCCCCTCAAAGTTGATGAGGTCATCAATTATATTCTAGTGCGCCTTCCTTCATAGTACAATCCACTTGTTACATCTATTACAATTAGGACTGATTCAATGTTGCTGAATGATCTGTACTATCATATTTTGAGTTACGAGATGCGTTTAGCGACACAGGATGGTTCAACCATGGTAGGCTCGGCCATGGTTGGTGACTCATCTATCAATGTTGTCTCTTGGGGCAATGCACAGGGAGACAAGAGGAATTGGAAGAACCGTGGTGCCAAATCAAATCCACAAAGCAATGACGGTCATCCCTTACATCACGGCAATGGCAACAAGGAACAGCCAGTTTGCCAAATCTGTTGGAAGATGGGCACACGGCGCTGCACTGCTACAACAGTTTTAACCATGGCTACTAGGAGGAGCACACCACAGCGGCCTACACTGTTGACACCAAATGGTATGCAGATAGTAGGGCTATCGACCACATTACATCGGAATTGGACAAGCTGAGCACCAAGGAGCGCTACCATGGCAATGATCAGGTTCACACTGCGAATGGGTTAGGTATGGATATTAGAATAATTAGATATACTTTCATATACGCGCTTACCATGTATGCGCCTTTCATGTATATGCCTTCCATATATGCGCTTACCATGTATGTGCCTTCCATGTATATGCTTTCCTTGTATACCTACTCCAGGCCAATATATATACGAGCCACTCCAGCCCTTTAGCTGTGTGGTGTTTGCCCTCAATATCTCTACTTTCCTACATGGTATCAGAGCACGTCTGATCCTTTTTTCCGCTGCCCATCTCTTCTCTTCCAGGACAGGCCGCCGCCGCCTCTACACCACCACCCAGCCGCTGCCTCTGCCAACCCGGACGCCGGCCTCCCCCTCCGGGCCGCCTCTGGACCCGGCCTCTCCTCGCCGGACCGCGTCTCCAGTCGCCGCCGGTCTCCTCCACCCGGATCTGTTCGGATCCGGCACCCTCCCGGTCTCCCCTCGCCAGATCAGGACGCCGCCTCTCCTCCTCCACGCTCGGGCGCCGCCGGCCTCCCCCCGAGTCGATTCATGCAGATCCGGCTCCCCCAGGTCGCCGCGGTCTCAACCCCAGGCCGCCGCCGCCGCCAACTCCCCAGGACACCGCCGCCGCCATTTCACCCCCAGGCCGCCGCCGTCGCCGACTCCCCAGGTTGCCGCCACCATCGACCCCGTGCGCGCGCCATCGCAGCCTCGCCCCAGCCGCGCGCGCCGCTGCCGCCGCCGCTGCTCTCCTCTCAGCCGCCGGCCACGCCGCCGCGCCTCGCCACCCTTGCTCGCGTGGAAGCCGCCGCCCCTACTCGCGTGGAAGCCGCCGCCTGCTCTGCCTCCCCTCTCGAGTAGGCCCGCACGGTCCTTTAAAGGAAACAGAGAAGGAAGCAGAGAGGTAAAAGAGAGAGAGAGCAATCTGCCATGGCAGCCCCCCCGTCGATCTAGCTGTTGCTGCTGCCCCTGCCGGCGCGATTGTGCCTGCCGCTCCTCCAATCGTCCTCAACCCCATCGCATGCGGTCGTCGCCAAGTCTCATGTGCCGACCACTCGATCCAAGACGCCGATTACTCCCGATGGTCCAAATTCTTTCGACCATGTGCACGGTTCGGCCTCCTCTCCCACATCGACGGCACCGACATGCGCAGACGCGACGAGGCTACTGGTCATCGCCGACTGCGTTCTCACCTGGTTTCTATGGCTCCGTCTCCGACGACATCCTCGACTCAGCAATGACGGATCAAGAGACTGCACGAGATCTTTGGGTCGCGATCGAGGCGCTGTTCCGCGACAACAAGGAGTCCCGCGCGGTCTTCCTCAATAATCAGTTTCACTCGCTCGTCCAAGGCGATATGTCCATCACCGACTACAGCCAGCAGATGAAGGTCCTCGCCGACGAGTTACGCGCCATCGGCTACCCCATCAATGACTCGCAGCTCGTCCTCAACTTGCTGCGTGGCCTCAACCTGCGCTTCTCCACCACCACCGACGACATCGCCAACGCCGTACCGTTCCCTTCTTTCGCTAGGGCGCGGTCCATGCTCGCTCTCAAGGAGACTCGCCTTAGCAATGAGGCAAAGATCGCCACCACCACGGCCTTATTCGCCTCCAGCGGCTCCTCCGGCCACACGTCATCGACCACTACTCCGACCGCCAATGCTCGTGAGGGACGTCGTGGTGGCCGCAACCGCCGTGGCAGGCAGGGCGGGTTCGGCCATGGCGCGCAGGGTGGGTCCGACCGTGGCACCAGTGCCGGTTTTCCGGGTGGTCGCATACCATCATCTCCAACGACCGACCCCTGGTTCTGCTTCAACCCATGGACTGCCCCTACCGGCGGTCAATGGCGCCCCTCGCCCGCTCCCGGCCTCCTCGGCGCTCCACCTCAGGCTCATACCGCCTTCACGCCGTCCCAGTCTCCCACCCCGCAGACCTGGGATCAGCAGGGCCTCATTACTGCGCTGAACCAACTGGCTATCCAAGGACATGGTGGCTGGGTCATGGACAGCGGCGCCACTTCCCACATGACGACAGACGACGGTACACTCCTCTCTTCCCATCCTCCACCTCATTCGGTCGTTACTGTTGGCAACGGTTCCCGTCTCCCTGTTGTCTCTCGTGGTCACACTTTTCTTCACACACCAACCACCCGTTTTCTTCTTCCCAACACTCTTGTTGTCCCTAACCTAGTCCATAACCTTCTTTCTGTTAGACAATTCACTCGTGATAACCATTGCTCTATTGAGTTTGACGCCTTTGGTTTTTCTATTAAGGATCCCCGGACACAGTGTGTGATGCTTCGCTGCGATAGGGCAGGCGACCTCTACACCATACCTCTAGTCGCCACCTCAGCTCCACCCAGCACCCACATCGCCGTCTCCTCCCAGTTATGGCATCAGCGTCTTGGTGATCCCGGCATCGCCAGTCTCGACACCCTACATAAAAACTCGCTCATCTCATGTAATAAAGTAGACCGCTCTCTTTGCTAGTTCTGTCAACTTGGCAAACATATGCGTTTCCCTTTTGTTATCTCTTCTTCGCACTCCTCTGCGCCATTTGAGCGAGTTCATTGTGATGTGTGGACATCTCCGGTTCCTAGCATATCTGGCTTTCTTTACTATCTAGTGTTACTTGATGATTTCTCTCATTATTGTTGGACTTTTCCTCTTAGAAAGAAATCAGAAGTTTCCCAGCTTTTAGCAGATTTTACTGCCTATGCTAGCACACAATTCGGCATTCCTCTAAAATCCATACAGGCCGACAATGGCACCAAATTTGTGAACCACACCAAAACATCCTTCCTTGCTTCCCACGGCATTACCCTACGCCTCTCTTGCCCATACACCTCCCCGCAGAATGGCAAAGCCGAGCGCATCATTCACACCCTCAACAATGCGGTTCGCACGCTCCTGCTCCACGCCACTATGCCTCCCAAGTACTGGGCCGAGGCGTTAGCAACTGCCACTTATCTCATTAACCGTTGCCCATCCTCCTCTGCCGGTGGTGACATTCCCTATACCCTCCTTCATCGCTCCCCACCACAGTACAGTCATCTCTGGGTTTTCGGTTGTCTTTGTTTTCCAAACCTTTCTGCTACTTCTACTCATAAACTTGCTCCACGTTCCACGACTTGTGTCTTCCTTAGTTACCCTTCTCACCATAAAGGGTACCGCTATCTCAATCTCACCACCAAACGCGTCGTCATCTCCCGCCATGTTATCTTTGATGAGAACATATTCCCGTTTGCCAGTAGTGACCGATCTTCACCCCCTCCTTCTTGCTCCGACTTCGATTTTCTCGACGTCGACCCTGCCATGCCGGTGCCTCGCACTGCTGCAATGGCACCCCTGCAGGTACCCCAGATGACTGCTCTACCACTGCATGGTGTCGAGCGATCATCCCCTCCGTCCACGGCGCCATCCGTCGCTCCGCCACCACGACCGCCCGTGCATCTGGTTTACTCCAGACAGCCACGTGCGGCTCCCTTCGACCCAGTTGCACCAGCACCGTTACCCACGCCGGCTCCAGCTACCACGACTACGTCAGCGCCTCCCTCAGACCATCCGATGGTGACACACGCTCGGTCTGCCGCCGATCCCTCTGTGGAGTTTTTCTCCCTAGCGGCCGACCACTCTCCCGCTTCGCCTGTTCCGGCGAACTATCGTAGCGCCCTCGCCGATCCCAACTGGCGCGCCGCGATGGCCGAGGAGCACAAGGCCCTCATAGACAACGACACCTAGCGCCTTGTCCCGCGCCCGCCTGGTGCTAACGTCATCTCCGGGGAAGTGGATCTTCAAGCACAAGTTTCACTCTGATGGCAGTCTGGCCCGCTATAAAGCACGCTGGGTTGTTCGTGGCTTCTCTCAGCAGCACGGTGTAGACTACGACAAGACATTCAGTCTGGTGGTCAAACCGACCACCATCCAGACTGTCCTCTCCATCGCTGCATCCCGCTCCTGGCCGATTCATCAACTTGATGTCAAAAATGCCTTTCTACATGGCACTCTTAATGAGACGGTCTACTGCCAGCAGCCCTCCGGATTCGTGGAGCCTGCCCGTTCCACCCATGTGTGTCTTCTCCAGAAGTCCCTCTATGGTTTGAAGCAGGCTCCCCGAGCATGGTACCAACGGTTCGCCTCCTACATCCGCGGCATCGGTTTCGTCGCCTCCTCCTCCGACATGTCCCTGTTTGTCCTCCGTCAGGGCTCTGACATGGCCTACCTACTGCTCTACGTCGACGACATCGTCCTCACGGCTTCCACCCAAGGTCTTCTTCAGCATCTCACAGGCTTGCTCCACTCGGAGTTTGCCATGACGGACCTCGGTGACCTGCACTTCTTCCTCGGCATCTCCGTCGCACGCTCCTCCAACGGCCTCTTCCTGTCTCAGCGACAGTATGCTGTTGATCTTCTGCGACGTCGCTGGCATGGCTGAGTGTCACCCTACGGCCACACCAGTGGACACTCACGCCAAGCTATCCGGCCACGACGGAGCTCCCGTGGCCGATCCGTCCGAGTATCGCAGCCTTGCGGGGGCTCTACAGTACCTAACACTCACACATCCTGACTTAGCGTACCCCGTCCAACAAGTATACCTTTTCATGCATGATCCACGGGAGCCCCATCTCGCGTTGATCAAACGCATCCTGCGGTACGTCAAAGGTACTCTCGACGCCGATCTACACATCGGCCTCTCCCCAGCGACATCTATCACCGCCTACTCCGACGCCGACTGGGCCAGTTGCCCCGACTCGCGACACTCCACCTCCGGCTACTGCATTTATCTCGGGGATAATCTCGTATCTTGGTCCTCCAAGCGTCAGACAATCGTGTCTCGATCAAGTGCAAAAGCCGAGTACCGTGCTGTTGCCCATGCTGTAGCTGAGTGTTGCTGGCTGCGACAACTTCTGCAAGAACTTCACGCCCGCTTGCTTGGTGACCGCCGCTCATCGCGACAATGTCAGCGCCATCTACATGTCGACTAATCCAGTTCAGCATCGGCGTACGAAGCACATCGAGATTGACATTCACTTCATTCGCGAGAAGGTTTCACTTGGTGAGGTTCGTGTTTTGCACGTACCATCCTCTCATCAGTTCGCGCACATCATGACAAAAGGTCTTCCGACGCAGCTGTTTCAGGATTTTCGATCCAGTCTTTGCGTCCGGACTGCCGCTACGACTGCGGGCGGGTATTAGAATAATTAGATATACTTCCATATACGCGCTTACCATGTATGCGCCTTCCATATATATGCCTTCCATATATGCGCTTACCATGTATGCGCCTTCCATGTATATGCTTTCCTTGTGTGCCTACTCCAGGCCAATATATATACGAGCCACCCCAGCCCTTTAGCTGTGTGGTGTTTGCCCTCAATATCTCTACTTTCCTACAATGGATATAGCTCATATTTATCATTCACATATTTCAACCTTGCAACAACTCTTGCTTCTTAGAAATATTTTGCATGTCCCTCAATCTAGCCGAAGTCTTCTTTCTGTTCAGAGAATAGCTTCTGATAATCATGTCTTTTTTGAATTCCATCCTGATTTCTTCCTCATCAAGGATCAAGTCACAAGGGACATTCTGCTTAAGGGCATACGCAAGGGAGGGTAATACTAGATTCCATCAAGTTCTAGTGTTGGTCCTATTGTCAAGCATGTCGGTAGTCTAGCCACTCTTTCATCTGAAGATTAGCATTCCAAACTAGGTCATCCTTCCTTCGCCATTGTCCAATGAGTTATCGAGTCCAATAAATTGTTGTGTTCTTCTAAGCATGACAATCGTGTGTGTGATGCCCTTATGTAGGCAAAGAGTTATAAATTGCCATTCTCCTTGTCTAGTCATGTGTCTAGTGCTCCTCTTGAGCTTATTTGTTCAGATGTTTGGGGGCCGCTTGAACTTCTGTAAGGGGTTTCAAATATTATATTAGCTTCATTGACAATTTCAGTAAATTTACTTGGGTCTATTTGCTAAAAAATAAATCTGATGCGTTTAAAGCCTTCTTACAATTTTAATCTCATGTTGAGCGTATTCTTGATAAGAAAATCTTGTGTGTTCAGATCAGCTAGGGGGAGAATATAAAAAACTCCACTCATTCTTTACACAACTTGGCATCTCGCATAGGGTCTCTTGTCTGCATACACATCAACAAAAATGGGACAGCCGAACTCAAGCATCGGCATATTGTGGAAACCGGCCTTGTGCTTTTAGCACATTCTTGTGTTCCTCGTCGTTTTTGGGATGATGCTTTCCTATCTGCTTGTTTCCTAATAAATCATCTTCCTAGCTGAGTTATCAATTTTGATACTCCTCTAGAATGTCTCTTTGGAACAAAACCAAATCACACCTTTCTATAGACTTTTGGGTGTGCTTGTTGGTTGTGTCTTCAGGCATACAAGCTTCATATTTTAGGTCACAAAGATGTGTGTTCATTATCTATAATGACATGCACAAAGGATACAAATGTCTAAATCCATCTACTGGTAGAGTTTATGTTTCCAGAGATGTGATTTTTGATGAGAAGATTTTCTCTTTACTCTACACATGAAAAATCCAGCCAGCCATACCTTTGTTTTACCTTCAGCACTTTTGTTATCCTCAATTTTTCCATCGGCATCTATAAATTCTTCCAAACCTAACTCTGTGAATGATCCACATGAGCACGTCCATATTTCTCCTGTGTGTGCTGATATTGATACTACAGGAATCCTAGCAAGTGCAAATGATTTGGCAAGATCTGCTACAGTACCAACAAGGTATACAGTACTGAGCACTGACTCCACTAGCACTGCTGACTCTACTGGAGTTGTTGCCGAGGTGCCTGTTGATGATTTGGGCAATGAAAATGGCATGTTACCTGCTGGTGCTCCTTCTGCTATGTCACAAAACATGCATCCCATGACGATGCGGTTGTGGGACAACATTAGGCAACCAAAGAAATACTCAGATGGCACAGTGCGCTACTCCACAGGGCATCAAGCTATGCTCAATAGCAGTGGGCATGCAGGGGTTCCTGAGGAACCTGTTAATCATGTGGAGGCTCGGGCTCATCCATAATGGAAAAAAGCCCTGGGACGATGAGTTTAGTGCACTCCTTAAAAACAAAACATGGTGACTCATACTGCCAAAGAATGGTGCAAACATCATTGTTTGTCGTTGGGTGTTCAAGGTGAAGAAGAAGGCTGATGGGATAGTGGAAAGATTCAAGGCATGATTGGTAGCTAAATGCTATAAGTAACAGTATGGTCTCGATTATGATGATACGTTTAGCCCTATCGTTAAGCCTGCTACAATCTGGATGGTCTTGTCCATTGCTATTTCGAGGGGTTGGAGCCTTCGGCAATTAGACATCCAAAATGCCTTTTTGCATGGATATCTTGAAGAAGAGTGTACATGAAGCGAGTGTCCAGTTATGAGGATAAACAGTAGCCCAATCATGTCTGTTATTTGGATAAAGCCTTGTATGGCTTAAAACAAGCACCATATGCTTGGTTTTCAAGGTTGAGCTCGAAGCTTCAAGCACTTGGATTTGTGCCCTCCAAAACCAATGTGTCCCTATTCATATATGGCAGCAAGGGGGTCATCATCTATATGCTCATCTATGTTGATGACAATTTAGTGGCAAGTTCTTCAAGTGCTGCAGTTGAGGTTCTCTTGAAATAGCTTCAGGGAGACTTTGCCATAAAAGACCTTGGTGATCTATGTTTCTTCCTGGGTATTGAAGTGAAATGAGGACAGCATGGTATTGTTTTCTCACTGTGCAATTACATTGGGGAGTTGCTAGCCCAAGCTGGGATGAAGGATTGCACGCGAGTTTCCACTCCTATGTCCTCTTCTGAGCGGCTTTCAAAGGCAGATGGCAAGCCATTGTCAGATGATGATGGAACAAAGTGTCAAAGCATTGATGGTGCCTTGCATACCTTACTCTCACAAGACCTACTATTTCTTTTTCAGTGAACAAGGCATGTCAATTTCTTGCTGCCCCAACGAGTTCGCATTGGATGGTAGTCAAACGAATTCTTTGTTACCTTAAACTTAGTTTGGCCACTGGTTTGATGATCCAAAGGTCATCTTCCACTCTGGTCAGCGCCTTCTCTGACGCTGACTGAGCACAATGTCCTGATGATCGGCAAACAACCAGGGGATATGCAGTGTTTTTTGGCTCTAATTTGATTGCATGGAGTTTGTGGAAGCAAAACACTATATCACGGTCTAGTATAGAGGCTGAATACAAAGCAATGGCAAATGCTATAACCGAGGTAATCTAGGTATAGTCGTTTCTTCGTGAGCTAGGAATTTTTCAGTCCAGACCGCTGAGTCTTTTGTGTGACAACTGTTGGAAATAATCCAGCCCTATTTGCTTAGACCGAGTCGTGTCGAGTTTATTTTTCAGTTGTAGATCGTGACCAGGTTATTCGGATCCGATCAGTTTGTGGCGCCTTAAGCGCAGGTTCAGTTTTTCTTCAGCGCGTGAGTGTTTATTCGCCATCAGAGCACGTAAGGCTTTGCCGATCTTGTGATATTCAGAGAAAATTGCCCCAAAACCGAGAGCTCTTGATTGATTCCAATTTAGCAAATTCCACCATATTGTTCTTTGATTCTTTTGCAGATTCCTGGGCTGAAACCAATACTTGGTATCAGAGCTTTGGTTTATGCCAAAGTATCCCTAATTCGGAAGAATGTCCACCTCCAGCACTTCTGACCGGAGCTCTGACAGAGCAGCAAATCCGGCGATGAAGGAAGGTTGCGTATCTTTGCATTACCTGATGTTGATGCCAAGCAATTACTCCACATGGGCAATGAAGATGGAGTTCATGGAAGCACAAGGCGTCTGGGATGCGGTTGTGCCGGCAGCCGGTGCGGTTGTCGAGAGGAGGAAAGACATGATGGCGCTGGCATGCATTTATCAGGCGGTCCCAGAAGATGTCCTGCTGTTGCTAGCCAAGAAGAAGACAGCTAGAGAGGCATGGGAGAGTCTGAAGACAATGCACCTTGGGGCAGATCGGGTGAAGAAGGCAAGAGTTCAGACATTGATGAACGAGTTTGGAGCACTCCGAATGAAGGAATCAGATTCGGTTGATGAATTTGCCGGGAGAATGAGTATGATTGCAAACAAAATCAGGAATCTCGGAGAAACACTGGAAGATGCAGCTCTGGTGAAGAAACTTCTCATGATAGTACCCAACAGATTTCTGCAAGTGGTGGCTGCAATCGAGCAGTTTGCAGATGTTGAGGCAATGTCTCTTGAGGAAGCAATTGGGCGCTTAAAGGCTTATGAAGAACACATAAAAGGTGCAGGAGACAGCAGTGAAGGAAGACTCCTACTAACCCATGGTGAGTGGCAACCTCGGCAAAGAGGTGGTGGCAGAAGTCAGTACACCAGAGGAAGAAGTTTCGGCAATCCAGGAGGCCAAAATTTCGGTAACTCTGAAGGCCGAGGATTCAGTTATCCAGAAGGCAGAAGCTTCAGTAACTCAGATTGGCACGAAAGAGGAAGAGGCTGTGGAAGGTGGCAAGGCCGCAGAGAGGGAATCGAGGAGGCTTTAACACAAGTTTCAACTCATTCAGGCAACGAGGTTCGAGCAGTACTGGAAATGGTAAGGACAAAAACCATATTAAGTGCTATATTTGCAAAGGTATGGGGCATTATGCATCACAGTGTCAAAGCAGAAGGCAAGAAGAGGATGCTAATCTTGTTCAGACACAAGAAGAAGATCAAACATTGTTCTTAGCCACTTGTGTTGAGAAGTCACAAAAGAAGGAAGAATCGGCAGTAGTATTGCTAAATGAAAGGAAGCAGGATACAGAATCAAAGGGGTGTGGAGATCTGAAGATAAGAGTCAGATGTATGGTTCCTTGATAATGGAGCTAGTAATCATATGACTGGGAGTCGATCTAAGTTCAGTGAACTAGATGAAAAGATTAGTGGACATGTTCGATTTGGTGATGGTTCAACCGTACACATAAAAGGAAAGGGATCCATATTGTTCCAACGCAAAAATGGTGAGCAAAAACTTTTAACAGATGTCTATTATATCCCTAGTTTGTGTAGCAACATTATTAGCCTTGGCCAATTGTCAGAAGAAGGCAGTGGAGTTGTTATGCATGGAGATTTCTTGTGGGTTCATAATACAAATGGAAGACTGCTCATGAAAGTGAAGAGATCTCAAAACAGACTCTATAAAATAGTGCTAGAAACAAGCCAACCTGTTTGTCTAGCAGTAAGTCTAAGTGAACCAGCTTGGTTGTGGCATGCAAGATTAGGTCATGTCAATTTTCAGGCAATACTGCAGATGCATAAGGAAGATATGGTGCAAGGTCTACCAAAGATAGATCATCCATTGAAGATTTGTGAAGAGTGCTTAAGTGCAAAGCAGACAAGAAATTCTTTTCCACTTCAGGCCAAGTACAGGGCTGAGCAACCACTGCAACTTGTTCATGCAGACTTATGTGGACCAATTACCCCTCAAACAACTGCTGGTAACAAATATTTCTTTCTCTTGATAGATGACTTTAGTAGGATGATGTGGATATATGCATTGAAATGCAAAAGTGAAGCCTTTGCTGCATTTAAGAGATTCAAAGCATAGGCTGAAAACCAGATAAAGCACAGGATAAGAGTACTTAGAACTGACCGAGGAGGTTAGTTTGTGTCACATGAATTCAGAACCTTCTGTGAGCTCGAAGGGATTGAAAGGCACCTCACTGCACCTTATACCCCACAGCAGAACGGGGTAGCAGAGAGGAGAAATAGGACTGTGATGGAGATGGCTCGCAGCCTTTTGAAGACAAAACAGCTACCTGGGAGATTGTGGGGAGAAGCAGTCAGACATTCAGTGTATATACTTAACCGGGCTCCAACAAAAGCTTTGAGTAAAATCACACCCTATGAGGCATGGAATAACAGGAAACCTCACCTTGGCCATCTAAAAGTGTTTGGATGTGTTGGTTATGTCAAAACACCCTCAGGTCAGCTAAGAAAGTTGGATGATAGGAGCAAGAGTATGATTCACCTGGGTGTGGAAGAGGGCAGCAAGGCTTATCGGATGGTGGACCCAAGAACTGGCAAATTACATGTAAGCCAGGATGTGATCTTTGATGAAGCTGCAATCTAGAAATGGGAGGATGATGTACAAACTGATCTCCAGAAGTGGGTAACATTCTCTATTGAACATGAGGAAGTAGAGGCAGAGATGACTGAATCAGCAGATGCAGCAGGAGACAGTGGGAACAATTCACCTGTCGGAGCAGAAGATTCACCTGCCGTGGCAAGCTCTCAGGCTGATACAGAAAGCATTTTGCCAGGAGAAACAGCAGCAGTGCAGGAAGAAACTGAGCCTTTAACACCAATGACAAACACACCTGGGAGTGCAGTAGCAGCATCAAACACACCCGTCACAAGTGACAACTCAGAAGAATTCCATGGAAGGTACAGGTCCTTGGCTGATATATATGCAAATACTGAACCAATAGAGCTGGATGATGAACTACTTATGGCATCAGTAGAGGAGCCAGCGAGATATCAAGAAGCAGCTGGTAACCCACAGTGGGAAGAGGCAATGAGAAGTGAACTCAACTCTATTTGCAAGAACAAAACCTGGAAACTGGTTGAACTTCCACCTGGGCACAAACCAATTGGGCTAAAATGGGTTTTTAAACTCAAGAAAGATGCAGAAGGGAATGTGGTGAAGCACAAAGCTAGGCTTGTTGCCAAAGGATATGTGCAGCAACCAGGTATTGATTTTGAAGAGGTATTTGCTCCAGTAGCAAGAATGGAGACAGTGAGACTCATATTAGCTTTGGCTGCACAAGAAAGATGGAGAGTTCATCACTTAGATGTCAAAACTGCATTTTTGAATGGGGAACTTCAAGAGGAAGTGTATGTGGAGCAACCAGAGGGATTTGTAGTAAAGGGACAAGAAAAGAAAATCTACAAACTAGCCAAAGCACTATATGGACTTCGGCAGGCTCCCAGGGCCTGGAATATTCGGCTGGATAAAAGTCTCAAGTCACTCGGGTTTCAAAAGTGCCCACATGAGCCAGCAGTTTACAAAAGGAACAATGGAGGGGAGATACTAGTAGTGGGAGTATATGTGGATGACCTGGTTGTCACTGGGACTAGTGACAAGGAGATTACACTGTTTAAGAAGCAAATGACTGAAGAATTCGAAATGAGTGACCTTGGGCTCCTTGCATACTATTTGGGAATAGAAGTTTTGCAGAAAGAAGATGGCATTACTTTGAAGTAAGAGAACTATGCTAAGAAGATATTGCAGGAAGCTGGGATGAGTGACTGCAATGCAGTTTCATATCCAATGGAGCCGAAGCTGACGCTCTGTAAAGATGAAGAAGGAGAGGAAATTGATTCGACAAAATACAGACGGTTAATTGGAAGTCTGAGGTATCTACTTCACACAAGACCTGATATAGCATATGCAGTTGGTGTTGCAAGCAGGTATATGGAGAGCCTGAGGAAATCTCATGGACAAGCCATTAAACACATCTTGAGGTACATAAAGGGCACATTAAACATTGGTATGGTGTACTCAAGAAGAAAGGACAATCAGTTGATTGGGTATTCGGACAGTAACTTAGCAAGTGATGTTGATGACCGAAGGAGTACAAGTGGATTAGTGTTCTACTACTGTGGGAACATGATCACTTGGGGATCCTGCAAGCAAAAAAGTGTTGCGCTCTCTTCCTGTGAGGCAGAATTCATGGCTGCAACGGTAGCTGCATGTCAAGCCGTATGGTTGAGAGGTTTACTGCATGATATCACAGGCAGGGTTCAAGAACCAGTGAAGCTGTTTGTAGATAACAAATCAACTATTGCTTTGATGAAAAATCCTGTATTCCACGGGAGAAGCAAGCATATAGATACAAGATTCCACTTCATACGGGAATGTGTTGAAGGAAAGCAAATCATAGTAGAGCATGTAAGCACTGAAGAACAAAAGGCAGACATATTAACCAAAGCGCTCAGAAGAGTTAAGTTTGCTGAAATGAGAGAGCAGTTGGGAGTGCAGGCAGTTTAAAGATCAAGGTCTGGATTAGGGGGTGAATGTTGGGAATAATCCAGCCCTGTTTGCTTAGACCGAGTCGTGTCGAGTTTGTTTTTCAGTTGTAGATCGTGACCGGGTTATTCGGATCCGATCAGTTTGTGGCGCCTTAAGCGCAGGTTCAGTTTTTCTTCAGCGCGTGAGTGTTTATTCAGTTACTGTAGCACGTAAGGCTTTTGCCAGTCTTGTGATATTCAGAGAAAATTGCCCCAAAACCGAGAGCTCTTGATTGATTCCAGTTTAGCAAATTCCACCATATTGTTCTTTGATTCTTTTGCAGATTCCTGGGCTGAAACCAATAACAACTTGGGAGCCACTTATCTTTCAGCCAACCCGATGTTTCTTGCTCGCACAAAGCATATCGAGGTGGATTTTCATTTTATTAGGGAAAGAGTGGCGCAGAAGTTGCTAGACATTCGGTTCATCTAGTCTCAAGATCAGCTAGCAGATATTTTTACAAAGTCTTTAGCTGTTCGGCCATTTACAACTCTTAAGCACAATCTCAACCTTGGTTATATATCATTGGGTTCATGTTACTGATATCCTTACTAAATTGCTTGCAGTTCAGCAATTCATGTCATTGCTACACGATCTCAACCTTGTTCAACTCGGCTGTGATTGAGGGAGGCTGTTGAAATATAGCAGATAAGATCATGTCATGTATACCGAGGATATGCTGTTTAGATTTAGATTGTGTTTGTTTCTCTGTACTTGTAGATAAGTCTGCCTTCGGTTTTTAAGGCACCTGTACTATTACTTACTTGGCAATATGAGTATATAAGAGAAAACAGAGGCAACCGCTTCGGTGCTCTGCCTCTGCAAAATACAATCTCATCAAATCACTAATTTTGTTTAAACGGGTCAACAGAGGTCACACGGCAGCTGACGAATCACTGGCGACCACATCCGGACATCCCTGTGTACTGAACCATCAACACTAACATGATATCTCAAAGATGATGACCAACAAAGAACGATCATGATGATGATGATGAATTAACCACAAACTCCATTAATTTCCCAATGCCTTCTACAAAATAGCCGAACAAATCAACAATCAATGGTACAGGTCTTCGATCTACCAATCAACAGGTTGTTCCAGGGGTTGTGATGGTTGTTCATGTTCTTGGCTTGATGAGGAGACCAATTGATCTTCACCGTTTCTGCTTGTTTAGGAGATTCGTCAAAACCTACCCGTCTGTTTACATATGCGTGTGACGTTCATCTATATAAAAAAATGTGTGTGACTGAATCTACAGAAAAGACAAGAGTTATTGCAAACAGAATGTAGACGGTTTGTTCATTACTTTTTAGTTTTTACTGAGTGAGTGAGAACCTAAATGTATACAAACCTTAAATAAAACGTAGACGCTTCATGCTGATCAAGTATGATTAATCCATCTGACTACTGAAGAACAGAAAATAGAAAAAGAGGGACTTGCATGTTTATAGTTTGGAGGAACGTTAAATATTTTTTTGACAAAAGGTTCACCCTGCTTTATTGAAAGCAAATAAGAGATCTTACAGAAATTAAAAGCAGCTGGGGATACCAGCACATTATCAGAACAACAGTCAACGCACAAAAGCATACAGCAACAAGCACTACAGATTTCGAAAACAAGATATTAAGTACTAGAATTCTAAGCTAACTAACGTTGTCGCTACTCCAGCTTGATCTGCAAATACATGACAATTTTGAACAACAAACTTTCTAGGTTAGTAGGGAAACAAGATGATGAACTATCCCCACACCCCTTTTAAGCCAGTTTTGAAGAAAGTCATCAAGATCTTTAGGGTTCCTTTCTCAACCAAAAATTTCACGCATGCAGCACCAAATGAACTTGGCTATATTACAAGAGAAGAAAATATGGTCAGCAGTTTCAGTAATCCCACACAGGACACATTTATCATCCTTGTCCCAACCCCTCGTTTTCAGCTGGTTTGCATATTGCGATCTGTCCTGAAACACACTCGAGTGTGCACCCCCAGCACACTCGCGGTGGTGGAGGCAGTCGAAATCGGCGGCCAAGAAATCACTGAGGTGGCGCCAGTGGTCCATTCTCCCCTTCCCGTCCAGCGGCGAAAATCAACTAAGGCGGCGGCGCAAGAGGAATAAATCGGCGGCGGTGAGGAAGAAATGGGCAGCGGCGGTCAGCGCCGGAGCTATCCCATGGCGGGTTGGGGTGGACGAGAGGCGGCGGAGGATCTGGAGAAGTGGGGAAGACAACTCACTCGGCTTGTTAGAGAAGGAGCGAAGGGCCAAGAGCTCACGAGGCGAAGCCGACCAGACGAGATGAGGTTTCTACCGGTGTTTATCTGCTTGTAATCTAAAAAAATGATATTTTATATGAGATATTGCTTTTACCTTTTTTATTTAAATATACTTTCACATCAAATTTTTACTTATATAACAGATTAATTAAAACTATAGACATCAGCTGATGTGGATCATTAGAAGTGCCCCTAGGACGCCTATGCCACGTGCGCATGCCCTAGTGGCAAAATATCCCAAGGAGATGTCCATGTAAGCAAAAGCACCAAGCGAAACCACCTTGAGGTGTCATTTAATCTGGTCTTAGGAGATGGGAGTGTTAAATAATTGGTTTCATAGATTGAGGAGTTATTTGGATTTTTTTTTTATAGTTCAGAGGTTACTTGGAATAATAGAAGTTCAGAGGGGTCGCTGCTCAAATTTCATGCCAAATTATAAAAGCAAGAAACATAGCCGTGACAGAACAAAAACAGCTAGCAAGTCTAATGAGAATGCGGAGACACAGTGTCAGTGCACATTATATGCACAAAGATACGACTGTTTGCTTCATCAACTCAACTGAATTTTTGGTAATGGAAGCTGTTAAAGGGTTAATAAACAATGAACTAGTATGAGCATAAGGTGGTGATTGTTTTAGCGATGGCTTTTGGTTTTTTTTTACTGTAACTGATTTTTTTTACTATAGCTTGTTAGTGGATAGTATAGTGAATAGTAAAAAAAAGCTGAAACTAGAAGCTGAAACCGAAACGATAAGAACATTCAGAATCACAATCACTGCCCCTTGTAATCCTAGACTGGTACGCATGTGTTTGGTTGATGCACACTCTCCGGTTACAGTCTGGTAGTTCCTATAGTCTTTCATTTCACAGTTTCAAAATTAGACGTAGATCAACACCCAAGATGCCTCTCCATCGGCACCCATCCTCAAGACTTGTTAGCAGCTACAGGGTCAGGAGGATGCTAATTCTGAAAACGAAAAGTGTCCTTCAGTAGGATTGAGTATGGCGATTAGAGCGAGTGAATAGTACCCTAAATTAATTATGAGATTTTTTTAAAATCTTTTCCTTTAAGTGGAAGCAAAACTCTTCACTCCAATAACCATATAAGCTATCAATATCAAAAACAAATACTTATAAAGAAAAAATCCGATCAAAATAAAGCAAAACATATTTAAACAACCTCCTGACGGTCTGACCTTCATGAAGGAGCCGGCCTGACCTCCGTTTTAGTGGTCCGATCGCTATGAATAGTAAAATCAAGCAGAGCTACAGTAACCCCAGTCAGACCATGCTACAGTGATTTCAAAAATAAATAGTGTTTTCAGCTCAATTTCAAATTAAAAAATCGATGGAATTTTTTATCCATAGATTTAATAATATAAATTCTGCAAGGATATTTTCTAGGTTATTAAGAATCTATTCCAATAAACGATCATAAAAAATTATGGATAAAATTGAGACCTTTTTCAGTTTTAAGAGAAGGTGCATCGATATCGAGCCAAATTCAAAATTAGTTAATACAACTTACTCATGGATAGACGATGACTAAAATGGGTCTAGATATACTCCTATATGTCCCAACAGGCTAGAACACAAAAAAATCACGTCAAAAGCCTTTGGATCAAGAAATCACACTTTGAGGCCAAATCAAGCAAAACTGAGTTTTCTTGATAAACTTGTTATCAAAATTCCTAGATGGGTGGATATAAATTCTCAGAGATTGTCTCCATCTCTTACATGTCTTTGATACAGCAAAATCAAGAAAAGAGAAGAAAAGAGATCAAAACCAACTACATCAAAAGCAAATCAATCAAAATATAATGAATCGAAGGAGCTTATCAAAGATTAATATATTGCTTACTTTAGAAAGGTATGTTTTATAGCTAATCCTTTATGATAGTAGAACTCTAAGCCTAGAGCACACACACAAATCTCCAACCCAAGGAACCCTAATCTCACATGAGAGAGAAAAGGAGCTAGTCACCAAAAGGCTTAGCCAACCTTCTCAAACCTTAGCCCTTACCCCTTCTCTCCTTATATAGCCTCACAACCTAAGCCAAAACCTAATAGAAACATACATTAGGCCAAATCAGGGATAACCTGTTAACCCCACCTAACACCAGGTTTTACTCTCTTACGCATCCTTCTCAAAGCGGCTTACAACCATTAACCTATTAGTAAATCAACACTTAGGGGGTGATCGTTTTAGCGATGGCTTCTGGTTTTTGGCTGAAATTTCACTGTAGCTGGCTTTTTTTTACTGTAGTTGATTTAGCTTTTTGGGCATAATTAAATTTAAAAAAATGTAAAAATAGAAAAAATATGTTAGCCCATCACGGACAATGCAAAGGAACACGGGAAAAAAAAGAAAAATACAAAAAAGCTCAAAAAATCTAAAAAAATTCAGAAAAAGATAAATTACTGAATAGTGAAAAAAAAGCTGAAGCTAGAAACTGAAGCTGAAAAAAAGCTGAAACGAGCGGGACCTTAATCCACTTCATATTTTTAGCACATACAAGATCTAAACCACTTAGGCCAATGCCACGGCTTCACATACCATCCTTTTTTCGTATTAGACAATTTACCAAAATACCACTCTATCACCTTCCACGAAGTTTCCTGTTTCCATTGCCATGAAGCATCATCCATGCTTCGTCATTTTCCACATGGCCCCAATGATTTGCTGGTAAATCTCTCACACGTCCGAATCCCACCAATCATCCTCGCTTGCAAACGACCCAGGTCACTTGACGCATCACATACTTCTCTCTACACATGATGGCACCTGACTTCCTTGACCGCACAGGACCTCGGCTCCTCCCTAAGCCTAGTCCTGGTCCACCATGACATTGCCCATCATGTCTACCACCAGTAGCTCCCGCTTTGATTTCTCATCATCCCTACTTGTAACCACTCCATGAGCCTCAGACGTCTTTGGCGTCTCCTTGACCTTTCTGAACCTCAACACCACCTCGTGCCTAGTCTCGGTCCTCCTACGCCTTACTATAACCTAGCTCCGAAGTTCTACAACCTACAACAATAAGCAAACCATTATGTAGCAGTGCATAATACACAAAGTCATCAATTGGCACAATCAATCCATATAATGCATCGTGCAAAAAGTATGCAACCAAATACTGATCCTAAACTTAGTACCAAACAATAAATCCATGTGCACACAAGCAACGACATCCATACCGTGCCTGCACTCAGACAACTCAGCTCAAACAAATGTACATTCAGATAGCTCCTCGACCGATCAGATCGCCAACCAAAGGGCGGTCTGACCGTCGCCTCACACAAAGCAACTGAAAAATTGCATACTCCTAAAAACCAAACTCAAACTCCACATACTTTTTTTAACTAAAATTTAATTGCTCATCACAACCTCCCCCTTGATGAGCCATACCTTTCTTGCAGAGACCATTCATATATGTATTGTAGGTTACCGTACCAGACTTCCAACCCTTGGCTGAGTTGGTTCTACTCTCCGTTAAAATCTGCTCGACCACATCAAATCTGGCGTTGTCACACAATGCCCTGATCAGCACGTTGTAGGTGACAACATTGGAGTGTAAGTCAGCACCATCGGGCGGCACCCCCGTTCCAGCATACAGCCAAGCACGCCCCCTGCATCGCCGACCTTCCCCGTGATGAGGGTGGAGTGCATGCCGACGTCGGCCTCCACCTCGCGCTCCTGCATCTCGAGGATCACTTTGTACATGAGCTCGAACTCCGCGAATCGCCACGCGTGCAGCTTGACCAGGATGTTGAGGGACGACGCGTTGGACGCCACCCCCTCAGCGCGCATTTCATCGAGCAGCCGCGCGATGGTCGCCAATGGAGGGGGGGTCAGGGGTGGCTGCCGTGGCGGTAGAGGTGGCGGCGCAGGGAGGAGGACGCGATGGGTGAGGTAAAACCGCGGCTGGGGAGGGGGGGTCACCCTTTTCGAGCGGGGTCGGTGCATCCAGATGACTGTGTTTGTCTTTTTTTTTTAAAAGTAGATTGCAGTTTGCATCATCTTTGTATAAAACATCAGGTTTAGAATTTCTGTCCATATAACACTAGGTAATCTTACATTCAATTGCACTTTTGCAATGCATTCTGTTGCAAAAGTTATTGCACATTTCATGAGTTAATTTAGTTGTCTCTAGATCTGATCGAGTCTACGATCAGTCCTACAACTACAGAAGTCTTACGATCAGTACACAGTCTACGACCAGCACATAGTACTATAGCTCTGAGTACTATAGCAGTTGCAGTCAAAGAAAGAAAGTACTATAGCAGTTGTAAAAGATCAGAAATCAGAGTCTGTATATAACTAGAATTCAAAGTAGTCTTAAAGGAAAGATAAGGTGTGTCCATGAAGGATTCTTAATATGAGAAGCCGTATTGGTTACAGAATCTTGTATGATGCTTCTCTATATAAGAAAAACAAAAAGAACATAGACGTATCACGTCGCCAAAGATTAACAGTATTTTACTCGTGTTCACATGCGTGATCACGAGGATTGAGTTCATCACTCGTCTATACGCTGGGCAAATTTTCCAACAACTTTTGCAACAGGTATCATCTCCGACGTCCAGCGATCGTAACAGGGGTGGACCGACCTGTTTTGTCCTCAATAGTTTGATTACTCATCGACAGTCTCAGGAAAGGAAAAGCTTGATTAGTTTACTCCACCGGGAAGAAGTGATCCTATAATACTATACAATTGATCCCCAGTAACTACAATTATTGCTAATTATCTTGCTCGTGAGTTATCCACGTCACCTCAAAATAATCTGTTCATCAGGTTATATCTTTGTGACCAAGAATCATCTCACTTCGCTCGGCTTCACATGCGTCCCCCGTTCTTCCCCCGTTCTTTGCAGGCAGCCTAGCTCATTTCGGCTAAGATATCCGACGTCGTTGAGCCTACAGTCCAAGCCAAGAGGAAGCGTCACCCACGGCTTGCGGAACCAGCCCAATTTGAAAGCGGTCTTGTGATAATGGAACCAACCAACCGAAAGCATTTAACAATGCGCAAGATCAATGCACCGATTGCAGTACAATAGAGTTGTAATTCACTTCGCGGAAGCAGGAGGGGTGCCCTCACGGAGGAGGTGAGGATCAGTAGCGGCAACATCTTTATGGCCCTCGAGACCTTCAAGAAGAAGAAGCTGGTGGCGGGGGTGGGGCAAAGAAGCTGGCGACGGCGGACAAGGAGCATAGACTGAAGGTGGTCATCTATCGATGTCTGAATATGTAAATTCGGATTTTTTGTGTATACCGCAGTAATTCAGAATCACGTTAGTGCATACAGTGTAAATATATAAAAATATCGACCATATGTATGGAACCAACCAACGAAAAGCATTTAACAATGCGATAGATCAATGCACCGATTGCAGTACAATAGAGTTATAATTTACTTGTTATTCCGGATGCTCGCAAAATCTAAAAAAATACTTGATTATTTGTACTCCTCAAAACCCCCTGCCTACATCACTATTCATATTTCTTGCCCTACTATTGGCGAAAGTACGTGAGCACAGGGTCGGATGCGAGCAGGATCACATGCCCAGTCAGTACAGCACCTACTTCTTGCAATGCATTACCGGTTGCATCGCATTAATAGTCCGCCTGCAGAAGGAAGGTCATTTTACTGGAGTGTCACAGAAATGTTGGGTGGGGAAGTTCATTTCTTAAAAAGTAATGGCTGATTTGAGAAAGGAAGATGCCATTTTTATATCGGAAGGATATTGAGTAGAGGAAGCAAAAATTGGTGGAGGCCATGCATGGGGGTGGACGGGTGGAGGAGGGGAAGGATATGTTGGGGAAGAACAATAATGGAAGGCCGTATTTTCACATGCGAAATTTCGGCATAAAATTAAAATATGTTAGAATACGTAAAGAGTAGAAAATTAAACGCTGACTATCTCCATGAACTGGATGGCAAATCACAGAAGCCATAGTCAGGGATGGCATGTCTAGACTGGCAACGAGCTGAGCGGTAAAATCTCAATTTTCCCCATTATATGTATACCATATGCACGTGTGAATTTGACACCTTCCATCAGGTTTCACGCTGCTAAAAGCACTTGCTTAACTAATGAGGGTTTCTGGATCGATCTATAGTTGAAACAAAGTAGAGAAGAACACAACATTAATTTACATTTTACAGCACCAACAAGTTTGTTCAATTTTGTTTTAGCTAGTATTTTTTACATCAGTACTGACGTCCCAAATTCCATTACTAAACTCTAGATCAAGTCTACAAGCGACCTCCATGAAGTTAAAGTGTATACTCATGCGCATTTATTTCTCTGATGCTACCAAGTACCCAGATAGTTTCATGTACAAACGCGGAGAAATGAAACTAAGAAGAGAAAAGAAAAAAAATAGAGTAACATAGTATATTTGATTCATGGCAGCATCGATCCAAGGCTTGAGTACTGAAACCTGCCAGATGAGTATATCTGCATCTGGCCCAGTATGTGCTCAAAGTTGTCGTTAGATTTCTCGATTGGGTGGGTGTGCTTGCCCTCGTACGTCGTCACCACAACGCCTTCGTCCTTTGATAGCCTTTGCACCTGCTTCTTCACGTTGCATCCTTGGTGAGTACATCTGTAGTAGCTTCTGCGTGAAGTGGGAATAACAAACTTCATGGTCAGTTAGTTGTCTCAACATGCATAGGAAGTTAATTGATCAGCTAGTACCTTTATATATATATATATATATATATATATATATATATATATATATATATATATATATATATATATATATATATATATATATCCTTTTCATACTCCTAGTAGTACATTCTTCCACTTCTAATATTCCACTTAAACGAACGTGTTATACTTATTTTGATATACTTAAATACTAATTCTATGATACTCTAATGTAATTTGGTTGAAAAAATTCATCGGAGTAATTTATTTTTTTCTTTATACCTCATATATAAAATGACTATATACATAAATTATACTATAAAAAGTAGACTTTGATGAATTTTATCATAAAACTCACTTTAGAGTATCTTATAATCATTATTAGAGTATACTCAAAAG
This sequence comes from Melocanna baccifera, assembly GCA_036346265.1. NCBI lineage: Eukaryota > Viridiplantae > Streptophyta > Magnoliopsida > Poales > Poaceae > Melocanna > Melocanna baccifera. Next base: position 6,778,851 of record CM070708.1, read on the forward strand.
AATAAAGAGGTATAACATCATTTAAACGGTATATAAGTAGGAGTACGTACTTCCAGGTGTATGAAATCATTCTCATATATATATATATATATATATGTGTGTGTGTGTGTGTGTGTGTGTGTGTGTGTGTGTGTGTGTGTGTAACACATAGTATGCACTCACCTTTACGGTGCGTACACTGTGCACTCAAACAAGAAAAGTCGTGAAAAATTTTAAATTTTTTTTGGATCTACTTTATGGTTTACTCCAATTATGTATAAAATTTCAAGTTCAAATTCGTTATATGTTAAGAGTATAAAAAAGAGAGAATTCTCACAAAAGTTAAGAGTTAAAATCTGTCAGAGTTTTCTCTTTTTTGGTACTCTTAACACAAAATAAATTTAAACTTCAAATTTTATACATAGTTGGAGTAAACCATAAAGTACATTAATTTTTTTTGGATTTTTTCATAACTTTTTTAGTTTGAGTGCATGATAAATGCACCACACCATAGAGTGAGTATGTGTACGTATATATAGCACCTTCTTCTTTTCCTTTTTCTTTCAAACTATGACTATGACGTAAAACATAAATATTCTAGAAATTCTGGAAAGCCCACGTTTACAAAAGTTCCTGATGCATCGTTTTGACGACACTAAAATTAAGTAGACGCACTTCTATATGATATCTATTTTCTTTCAAACTATGACTATTACCAAAAGTGGAGGCGGAGCCAAAGGCGTAGACCAGAGGGGTTGAGCTTGACAACATCAGACTTCACATGTTACGGTAATATGATATTTTTTATCCCTAGCATAGCACGGGACATTCTACTACTACTACTAGGAATAATAATAAGGCACCTAGGTGTCTAGACACCCACAACATGAACCGTCTAAAATATGGAGTTTAGGCATGAAATGTTTCATACTTTGATATATTTATGGTAAGGTTTGAGTTCAATTCAAACCAATTTAAACTACTTTCAAATTTAATACGATTTGAGTGATTATATACACCATAAAACTAGCTCAAACTAGTAACCCAAAGATGAATTTATCTTTTTTAAGTTTGATATCTCAAATATACTTTTTTTTTAAGGTATATGAAAATATCAACATCAAAAGATGTGAATCTCAGAGCATATCTATAGATATTGATTTAGGTGCCTAGACACCAAGGAACATGAAACACTTGTAAGAGGTTGAAGAAGAATCATTAATTTCTCGTGTAGTTCTCAATTTAGAAAAATAGCAGTTGTGCTTCTCTATAACAAAACTTTAAAATGAAAATAGCCATCTTTTGATGATCGCCATTGGTGTATTAATTCTGTCAAGTGACTATGCAAGGGTTAATAATTTAATGTTTCCGATATCTACCTCAGAGTTGGTCTTCTCAACACTCTTTTTCCTAGAACCGTTTGCCTCATTACTTTTTTTTTCCTTTCTCCTACTGCAATCTATGACTAATTGAAGTCTTCTGTAGCACTATAGCTCTGCTTTGTCATTCCCAGGTTATACTAATTCGAATAAGTTCATCGAAAAATCAACAACATTATATTCTAATAAGGTAAACGATACTATAAAGTATTGATAAGTTAAGGAAAATGTTATGTGCAGCATATACGAACTAGGTATACAAATAATTTATTGTCACCCTCCCTGCAAAAAGTTATTCTTTGTCAAATTGATAAACTAAAGACACTATTCATTGACTGATGCCCAGCGAAATCATTTTTGGCCGAATTTCGGTGAAATTCATTGAAATTTGGATTTCTCATCCAACCCCAAAAAAATCCCATTACGGTCAAAAAAAATTTGGCCTGTTTTGAATTTTTCAGCGCAACCCAATGCACTACACCTCCTTGGGTGCCTCCCTCACGTGATGGGCTGGCAATGAGAGCGCCCTCATGCGATGAGCTATGAACTCCGAGCTCGGCATCTCCATCACCTCAATCGAGTCAGCGCCCTCGCTAGGGTTCCCTCATGTGAGAAGCGGCGCTAAGGGAGAGGTGGTGCAGCACTAGCACAGTAGAAGGCAGAGGCGGTGTGGCGCCAGCACAACAGAAGGGGGAGGTGGCTCGGCGTGGTGCTGGTATAGGAGAAGGGGTGGGGGAGGTGGCACCAGATGGTAGAAGGGGGAGGTGGCTTAGCACAGCGCCAACATAGGAGAAGGGGCGAGGGGAGGTGATGCCGGCACAGCGAGAGGGAGGGGCGGTGGCGGTGTTAGAGTTAATCTTGTTTTTTGAGTTATTGTCATGTTTAGTTGAGTCCCTGCATTGTACTGGTCTGAGTCCAAATTAGTTAGTGTATCACATGGTGTAGAGAGCTAATTAGTTGTTAGTGTAGCACAGAGTGTGTGCGGCAGATCAGCGCGTCACTAGTGCGTTAATTGGACTCAAGGGACACGTGCATGTAGGAATGAGTGGTGCCTGTACTGCATGCACAGAGGATTAATTAATGGACAGGGTAGCTTGCATGCAGGAATTAGTGGAGGTGATCCTTCATGCACGATTTGTTAGTGGAGCTAACTACGTGTGTGTTTGGCTGAGTTGTGCGGCTGAACGGAGCTTGAGCTCTGGTGCGTGTGCGTGTGCTATTTAAGCATGTAATCAGGTGCGTGAAGTTAAGTGGGAAAAGGAGGAGGAGAAAAGGCACTGGTGTGCAGTGCCACAAAAAAAAAATCATCGGTTGTTCTTCCCAAGCCTCTGTGTGTGAGTGATCTTGCCTTCCACCGTTAGCTTCTTCTTCAGAGTCGATCACAAACCAGGAGAGGGCTGTGTGTGAGAGTGACTGGGCCTACAGTGGTATCAGAGCCATGTCCTATGAAGGTGTGTACACGTCGCCGGTCACCACGGCAGTAGCAGCGGCAAAGGCGTCGACGGTGACCATGGTGGCCATGAGCTAGTCGTGCAGCAAGTGAAGGAGGCGGGGGTGACGGTGCGCTACCGCATGCTCTCGGAGAACAACTACGGTGTGTGGGCGGTGAAGATGAAAATTTTCATGCGTGCGCAAGGCGTGTGGGTAGCCATGGAGGGCAAAGAAGTTGTTGATGAGAAGATGGATCAAATGGCTCTCGCCACCATTGTCCAAGCTGTGCCAGAGGCCGTGGTGATGGCCATATCCGAGGAGGAGACGGCGAAGAAGGCGTGGGATGCTCTCAAGGAGATGCACATCGGTGAAGAGCGTGTCAAGAAGGCTCGAGTACTAGCCCTCAAGAGGGAGCTTGATGGTATGTACATGGGTGAATCTGAGAAGATTAATGATTTTGCATTGAAGGTTACCACGATTGTGAATGAAATACACTCTCTCGGCACGAAAATGGAGGACACCATCGTCGTCGAGAAGCTCCTGTGTTCTGTCCCTGACAAGTTCCTTCACATCGTCAGCACCATCGACCAATGGGGGGATGTGGAGAAGATGTCGGTGACGGAGACCATTGGGCGTTTGAGGGCGTTCGAGGAGTCCACAAAGGGGCGGTGTTGTGACAAGGAGGGGGAGCCGCAACTGCTGGTCACGCAAGCCGAGCCGCGCTTCACGCGTGCCTAGTGGGAGGACATGGTCGCTGAAGAGAGGCTGAACGGCGAGGGCTCCAGCAGCAGTGGCATTAACAAGAATGGTGACAAGAAGAAGTACCGCGGTAAGTTCGACAAGTCTAAGATTGATTGCCACAACTGTGGTGAGTACGGTCACTTCGTTGATGAGTGCGACAAGCCTAAGAAGGTGACCAGGGCAGTGGCGCAGCTTGCAATTACAGATGCGGACAATGAGCCTGCACTGTTGTGAAGATTGTGTGGAGGTGAAGAATAAAGCCAACAAGATTAGGGGGTGATTGTTAGAGTTAATCTTGTTTTTTGAGTTATTGTCATGTTTAGTTGAGTCACTGCATTGTACTGGTCTGAGTCCAAATTACTTAGTGTGTCGCATGGCGTAGAGAGCTGATTAGTTTTCAGTGTAGCACAGAGTGTGTGCGGCAGATCAGCGCGTCACTAGTGCGCTAATTGGGCTCAAGGGAAGTAGCTGCATGTAGATTTGGTCAGTACGTGCATGTAGGAACGAGTGGTGCCTGTACTGCATGCACAGAGGATTAATTAGTGGAGAGGGTAGCTTGCATGCAGGAATTAGTGGAGGTGATCCTGCATGCACGATCTGTTAGTGGAGCTAACTATGTGTGTGTTTGGCCGAGTTGTGCGGTCGAATGTAGCTTGAACTCTGGTGCGTGTGCATGTGCTATTTAAGCATGTAATCAGGTACGTGAAGTTAAGTGGGAAAAGGAGGAGGAGAAAAGGCACTGGTGTGCAGTGCCACAAAAAAATCATCGGTTGTTCTTCTTGTGCCTCTGTGTGTGAGTGATCTTGCCTTCCACTGTTAGCTTCTTCTTCAAAGTCGATCACAAACCAGGAGAGGGCTGTGCGTGAGAGTGAGCTGGGCCTACAGGCGGCATAGGAGGATGGTGCGGCGGAGCAAGGGAGGGGGAGGCGGCACCGGCAAGGGAGAGGGGGAGGCGGTATTTTTTGACATTTCTTTGCACTTCTTAAATTCAAATTGTATTTTTTAAATATTTTGACTAAATTTTTTGGAAAAATCCTGAAATTTCCTAATTTGGGTTTTCTCATAGGGGTCCAAATTTTTTCTAAACCAAAATTGTTTTCTCTGCTGATGCCTACCAAATCACGTGAAAAATAATCTTTTGTTCATATACAAGATGGGTATGATATAAGATCATTCAGCACACTACATAAGTACAGGCTAAGATAGAGCTTTGCATGCATTCAGATACCAAAATACCTACAAGTATTTCAATTTCACATAACATAACAAGGAATATATCATATATAGCACCAAAGAAAATAGAAGGACCAAAAAATTATATGATAACTAGGTAATTCAGAAGTTAAAGTTCTAACATCTCATGTGTATCCTGTGCAACTAGCTAGGATCCAGTTTGACACAAACCTTGGGAACTTGTTATTTTTGACAGCCTTCTGCCCGTACTTCCTCCACCGGTATCCATCGTCGAGAATATCGACATGGCTACGAGTCTGGAAGGCATACCGCGGCATCCGCTCCTTCTTCGCAACTTCCTTCTTCCCACCAACAACCGGCACTGCTGAGGACTCTTCATGGCCTTGCGGACTTGCAACACCGCCCTTAGTGCTGGACATGTCTTCATTGGATTCCGCCAAGAACAACTTCCTTGAGATGTTATTGCCTTGTATTGCATGGTCGTCATGGCTTGTGCTAAACCGATTCAAGAAGTTGTAGGAGTTAGAGGTAGAGGAGAAGGGTGTTGTTGCAAAGAGCGTATGGTAGCTCTCCATGGCTAGCAGAATGAATGTTCAGGTTGGCAGAGATGGAGCCAAGAGAGCTTTAGACAAGCAAGACAATGTACTTTAGACAAGCAAGACAATGTATAGGAGTAAACTGCAATCGGACAGTATTTAGTCTTAGCAGCTTTCAATTGAGGATGTCGTGAACGCCACGTTATTCAATGGATCGGAGATCTGGTGCGTGGAATCCCGGGGCCTTGGTTTGGAAAAAGGCTGGACCAGTAACAGTAGCTTTAATTATTTCTGGCTGCTATAGTGCTATGTGTGTATGTCACTCTCTACGTCTCCGTCCATGTGTGCATTATATTCATTGGTCCTTGTCATCTTTTTGACCCTTCTTTGCTTAATTATGTGCGTAGAATCAACTGTGAATTGAAGTGGATGCAAATATATATATACTTCGATTACTCCGGAAGCACGTGCGCGATTAATTTTTGCAGCAAGGTTTCGCAGAGAGTTGAGAGCGGTGCAGAACAGTTGCATTACAGTTTAGTTTGACTGAGCTCATTGCTTATTGGTGACATACGAAGCTTCTCTTAAGTTACAAGAACTTTGTTTTTTTTTTATAGTTCATGTTGGAACAGCGCCTTGCCTTTCGGCCTTGCTTTTCCCGTACTAAGAGCCTCTGCTCTCTGTTGACGCGACAGCAGCGCCTCTGCTGTACGCGAAGGACAACACGCCCCGCCTGGGCTCCTGCTGTCTTTACGCGAAGCAACACCAAATCGCCAACAACGAAAACGCACAAAACACAGCAACGTTGCTCTCTCTCCTATTTTCTTTATCACTCTGCTACTTCCTAACTTCCAATCTCATACATTGCTTCCGATCAGATCCGATCGCTTTCCTTCGCTTAGAGCGTTACAAGGCTGCATGGCCATTTAAAGCCTGCACACACCGACTCTACCCTTCCTACGGAGTCATACACGGAAACAAACTCGTACACGTATATGTATACGACAAACCGATAAACTCGGATATCACTCGCAAACGGAAACAAGATTAAACTCTAACAATTGAAAGTGCAGCAGAGAGCAGCCGAGAAGGAGGCGTTAAATCGAGTTGCGACGCAGGTGAGAAAGCGAGAGAAGATCGACGTGATCAAAATAAAGAAATAAAATTAAAGGAGTAATTGTTAGAGTTTAATCTTGTTTAGTCCGTATGAGCCGTTATACATGTATACGAGTAGATGGACTAAAAATCACATATAGCACTGATTGTCACCGTAATTACAAAAGTAGCTATATACCGAGCGTATTGGTAAAAATAGTGTTTTTACCGTCTAGCGGACGGGCGGCAGCGTGATGGGGCCCACGCGTGGCCCCTGCCGTCCCGTGGGCAGACAGCAGGGCGCCTACCTCCCCACCACCGGACGGTAGGCCGCTTGCTGCCCCACCACCAGACAGTAGGGGGCTTGCCACCCTATGGGGAGACAGCAGGTGATTAGATCAGTCTAATCACCTCCCTTTTTTAATTTTATATAAAATTTATAAATATAGCAAATAAGCTTGAAAAATTATAATAATTTATGTGCAGTCTTCAGACACAATGTAGTTGATTTTATAATTTGTTTCATAATTTTATCTACTATGAATATTTCTCAAAAATTCGTATGATTTTTATATTCGTAGGAGCTATTACATATAGCAAATAAGCTCAAAAAATTACAAAATTTTATGTAATGCTCCTGACATACTCATAATAATTGTATAAATGTTTTGGAAATTTTATGTGCTATTATTTTACCACGTTAATTTATGTTAATTTAGTCATAAAATTAGCAATGCTTATGCATCTATCTTTTCTTTCCTGCTGCCTCATTTGAACAGTTATCACTCTATACTTGTTGTCCCCCCTCAGACACTCTGTTGTTCACACTAATGTCACTATGTTTGTGCCGTCCCCCCTCTCCAGCCAAATGAGGCAGCGGGAAAGAAAAGATAGATGTATAAGTATCGCTAATTTTATGATTAAAGTAATATAAATTAATATGGTAAATTTAGAGCATATAAAATTTTCAAAAAATTTATACAATTATTATGAGTGTGTCAAGAGCTTCACATAAAATTTTATAATTTTTAGAGCTCGTTTGCTATATGTAACATCTTCTATGAATATCAAAATTATACGAATTTTTGAGCAACATTTATAGTAGATAAATTTATAAAAAATTACACAGTCTATTATGTTGTGTCCAGAGGCTATACATAATTTTTTATAATTTTTGAGCTTATTTGCTATATTAAAAAATTCACACATATTTTATATAAAATAAAAATGACAGGTGATTAGGTAAGCTAATTACTTGCCGTTAGCAGGCCCACTTGCCGTCAGCTGGCCGGGCGACAGGCGCCTGCCGTCCGGTGGTGGGACGGCAGGGGCCACATATTGCCCTGCGTCGCTGCCGCCCGGCCATCAGACGGCGAAAACGCTATTTTTGTTAATACCAATTTTATTTGGTTATTTTTGTAATTTTAGTTGTAAACTGTATTAAATCTGGCTTTTCGTACGAGTAGATGTCGAGTCGGTTGTACGAGTCCGTATCTTATACGCGTCGTTTGCCGTGTACGAGTTGTGTCCGTATTCAAGTATACGAGGAGAGAACGAGTAAGAAATCGAGTCGGCTAGGGAAGCCGTGTGTGCAAGCTTTAAAAGGCCATGTAGAGTCTCGTAACCAGAGCAATGAAATGCGATCGGATGTGGTCGGAAGAAGCAAGGAAGCAACAGAGTAATAAAGAGAAAGCGTTTTTCGTCTCTCCATTAGGAACCAGGCGTTGCTTTCGCGTACAGGAGCAGAACGCTGCGGAGAGACAGGATCTAGGTGTTCGCACATGTCGCTGAATAGCAATACATATGCATCCGTCTTGGTCAGTGCTAGCTGCATCCAGAAACATTCACCTGTAGCCAATCTGGTTTGAGTGTTGACCAAGCTTAGCTAATTTCTCTAGGAATAGCTGCACATGCAGGCAGAGTCGCAGACTAAGCTCGTCGCTGTCATCGACCTGAGAAATCTGATAAACACGAGGAGTCGTGTATGTTTCCCTCAGTGAGGTTGGAAACTCTACCCATACAATACCAAGAGGCTGAGTGCGCATGGAGCTACGAAAAAGACGAGCACTTCCCAGTGAAAATAGTAGATAATTCATATCCAGAGCTAAGCAGTGGCCTACTCGACAGAACAAAGAAACCAACATAGATCGAAAGATGTCGTGCTACATAGTACATATGGATGAAACTCTAGATCAAGTACTGCGACCTACATGAAGTAAGTGTACGAGTTCTTTCTCTCTCATGCATCCTATGATATGAAGCTAGCTTCATGTACGAAAGAGGAGAAGAAAAGAAAACTCAGAAGGAAAGGAACAAACTAAATATACTGTAACTTGTAGATTCATCGCTTCATGGTTCTGCATGCGAGGCTTCAGTGGAACCGGCCAGACGCGTATATCTGCGTCTGGTTCAGTATGTGCTCATAGTTGTCGCTGGCTCTCTCGATCGGGTGGGTGCGAATCATTATGTGGCCTTTCGCTAGGATTACTAGCGTTTAGTGCTCCAAGTATCTCAATAATAATATGATCTCTATAGTTCCATCTCGGCAAATTCTGTAGGGTTATACTAGTCTCATGATTAATGGCTAGTGCATGTATTCATAACGTCGAGATCATATTCACACATTGCATACAATTAATTTACAACAACAGAGTGATATATAAACGATGCATAAATAAAGTTTAAAACATAGGACCGACATGCCAAATAAAATGAAAGTATCAAGAGCAAAGTGCAGCAGGATATAAGTAAATAAGCAAAAGCATCCAGCGGTGTGCCACTATAGCCCACAGGTAACCGATTAGAGTTAGACTCTAGAAAAACCCATCCTCAAATTCCCCGGTGGCAGGGACAAAGTACACGTCATCTGACATGTTATCTTTCTCATTCTCTAAACAACAATTATTTAAGCAAGGTTGAGTATATTATATAGTTAGTAAGATTTATAGAATATCATAACATATAAATAAATACAAGGCTAACAATAAGTAAAACTTTATGCTACAATTATTTTTAGCATGAAGCAAGTTTCATTTGCAATATCGATAAGTAGTAATTTGCAATGGACATGTAAAGGGCATTTGACATGTAATAAAATAACATTTATGTAACATTAATGATAGTAAAACACTTTCATTAATAGCCCTCCTTAGCTGTGAACATCAAACAATACCATGCGCATGGCACACGCGAAACGTACATGCCATCATAACTTTTCCAACGAAACAGTTTTATAAAAATAAAAACTATACCCATTGTGGCTGCATCTAAGCATGCTCATGACTGTAAGCACATTTATTTAAATAGTTTTTAACACCCTTGATAGATTCTACAACTTTACCCATATGATATAATCAAATATATTATCAGCAACTTTACGCTTTCTTTGGCGTGTGACAAAATTGATTATCATATAGCTTTTATATTAACTAGACCTAACATTGCACCACCTCGATGAATATCAAATCTCTCTTAGGTCCATCTCCCAAGAGAGTATTTGAATCCTCACTTAGGTCCATCCCCCAAGTGAAGACCCTTACTTAGGTCCTCCCCCAAGTGAACATTCACCGTTGTATTAGGAAGTTTTGGTTCCAACACCTTGGTGAAGGGAGCCCCTACGGGCAAACTTTCCTGGAATGCCATCACTACTTCGCCCTACCAAAATGCAAGCCTAGACCTAGGCAACATAGTTAGTTAAAGCCAAAGGCCATATTGCACATGTGGTTGTACGTTTAGATACAGATATGCGGCAACAGTGTTGGGTCCTTAATTGACTCGGGCGAGAATCTTCCCTTATCTACATGCGAGATGCCCACTCACTATTGTATTAGCAAGTTTTGGTCCAACACCTTGGTGAAGGAAGGCCCTACAAGCAAACCTTTCTAGAATGCCTTCATTGCTTTGCCCTACCAAAATGCAAGCCTAGACCTAGGCAACTTAGTCAGCTAAAGCCAGAGGCCATATTGCACATGGTGTTGTATCTTTAGATATAGATGTGCGACAACAGTGTTGGTCTTTAATTGACCTGGGCGAGAATCTTCCTCTATCTATATGCGAGATGCCCTATCGCATTTGATAGTTCATAATATAACTCGCCTACATCTAAATCTAGGTTTTTTATTTTATTATATATCAAATTAATAGAGGTTGCTCTTCTGGTCCAACATTTCAAAATCACCCATGTACATATGTAAAATTTTCCAATTGATCAAACTTAGAAAAACTATTGCGTGGCTAAGCATCTAGTTCATATACTCAATGCAATATACCTAAAGTGATATCAGCTACTGTCTAAACTATGTCCTAAAGGTTACAACAGTAAGGATATCAAATTTGAAAGGAGATTCATTGCATACACGGGGTTATAACTACCAATACCCACATTATAGCAATTTTATGGAACATACATGCAGGCATAATGGTTTTTGCAAACAATATACGGTGATTAAAATAGTGAGATCAATATAGTCAAAGAGGGTACTTGCCTTGCTCTTGTTGCTCAAAGAATGATTTGGACGCGTTCTCAAAATTGTCTGGTGTGACGATGTCTAGTCGATAAAATTTAGAAAATACAAATAAGAGTCAAATAAACTTAAATAGACACAAAACATAAATATTTTTTCCATATTTGGATAGAGCATGATTTTATAAAAATTAGAGATAAAAAAATACTAAATTTGGAGTTCATATGCAAAATTTATGGCTATATGAATTTTATTTGGTTTGAAAAATATTGAAAAAAATGAGTAATAGCACTGTGCATGAATTTTGGTTTTATTTATATTTTTCTTTCTAAAAAAATCTAAATTTATTTGAGTTATTAGACTGACATGTGGGGTCTATCTGTCAGGGTTTTATTATTTTTGGAAATAAACTGACAGGTGGGCCATGCATGTCAGCCTCATGGTTTAAATTACGTTTTAATTATTTATTCTTAGTGTAGGTCCCATGTGTTAGTGACTCATATTTTATTTTTTAGTTTAATTAAATTCCTTGACTAATTTTGATCGGGCCCACTTGTCATAGATGCATTAGGTTTACATCTATTGTTTAAAGTTAATTAACATTCTAATAGGTGGGTCCTACACGTCATATTCACATGTTTTAAAATCTTATCTACATGTGGGCCCTACATGTCATACTCACATGTGTTTAAACCCATATTTACTTTGAGTTTTAATTTAACTAATCTGCTCAGGCCCACACATCATACTCACATTAGATTCAAACACGTCATTAGCACTAAGCTAATCTCCTTACAAGTCAGGCCCACTTGTTAGTGGGAGGAAGACAGAGCTGAGTAGGGGAGAGCTCTGGTGAGCTCATTGGTACCGAGGGGGGCTATAGTTCGGCATTAACATGGTCAAAATGGGATGGCTATATCCTTGCGCACCTCTGGGGAGGGACAACGACCAAAATGGTGGTCAGCGGTGGCTGTGTTGTAGTGAGAGGTAGTGGTGGCTAACCAACAAAATATGGTGAAGCTAAAGGAGACATGCATTCGAGATGCCCTATCCACATGAGAGATGCCCTATCCATGCTTGCGACGCTAGACCCAGGCTTGGGGCAGTCCTCCCTTTTGCGAGTCGATGTACGAGGTGCCACCTATTGAAAATATTACCGTATAAAGAAATATCCATATTTAATTCTAGAATAATTAAGAACAATTAAAGCATAATTTCAGCAACATATAGCCAATCCTTGTAATAAGAATACTGCCGAAATAAGCATGTAAAACATTCTTATGAAACAAAACTAAAACCAGTATAAAGCTCAAGTTTTAGTTTGATGTTGTTTAGTGCTCTCAGATGTAGGGTTAGACAAGATATAATCTTGGCCATCCCACTACTATGATCTATACTCTTCACGAATTGAATATACCAAGTGAGATTCAAACTTTAAGCTCTAAAACAATTAGACAGAGGATAAATGTCATATGGTTGATATTTATCTTTGTTGTCCACTGTGTGTACTAGCTGATCTTAGACTAATGCGATTTACATAGAGGATCCAATAGTTATTGCTCCGGGGTCCGACAGAGATAGTATCAGAGCCATGACGACTCTAAGACACGACTGTAGATAGAATAGAATGGTCAAACCTTAAGGACCTATCTTAAATAATAAAATATTTTTAACAAGCTTTGTTTAATCTTACCTCTCAATTAAAAAGCTTTGATGTTGTCAAGTTAGATTCAAACTTTGAGCTCTAAAATAATTAGACAGACCTAAATTCATATTATCAACAATATATATACGTTAAATTAGCCAATGGCAAGTGATCACCAAATAACACTTTAAATTTGCCAAGTAACTTGATATATACTTCTAGAATATAGAATCACAATAAGTTATGCAACAAGTCGAATAAGCTAACAGAGATGTATTATAAAAACACCATATTTGTGTGTGTGTGTATGTGTATATCAAAAGTACCTAAATGCAGGACAGTGAGTCACAAGACAGCTAGAGCAAAGATTTAGAGCTCAAATTTGAACATTCAATTTTAGTATTAGGCCATAATTATCATCACTGAGCTATTGATCTGAACCCACATTATCTCTTTGCCAATAGAAAATCCGAATCAAATGACAAAGAGCAAGCAGCTGAAAACTCACAGTAAAGGTGATATTTGAAATCACCAAGACGAGAACCACATAAGGCAAGGCACGCATGGAGCGTTGTTCCAGAAAACCAAGTGCCTTACTTTTGCCGAGCAAGAAGATGAACGTTGACAGAGATACAATTCTAGCCTTCACACCTCGAAAACCAAAGAGTGAAGTTGAGGGTTGGAGATGCCGCACAAGACCACCAGAGCACACCCGGCCGAGTGTACTCAAGAACAATAGAGAACCACCACTGCCTTATTCCTTTCTTGCGTAAATCTTTTAGATTTTCCCTCTCAGCCCGCCAGAGTCAAGGCACTTGAGAGCCCAAAGGGGAGAGCTCCAAAAGGAGATGGCACAAAAGCCCCTAATCCTCTCCAAACTTAAAGACTACAAGGAAGAAAGCTAAAGAGAAGGAGATGTGAGATCCGAAGATGAGATACTCATGGTGGAAGAGATGGCAGCTTTAAATAGAAGAGGCAGGGGGCTGCGACGTGGTGGCTACGAGTAGCCGGCTTCAAGGAGCTTGGGCCAGCCTGCGCCTCTCTAGTTGCCGTATTCCCACTCACCGCCCAAATCACTTGAGACTAAGTACAGATCTGGGTGAGGCGCCGCTCAAGGACGAGACTGGGTCTCCTCCTCCTTATCCCTTTGGCACAAATTCGGACAGTCCAAACTTTGCCTTTCACAAGTTTGGATGGTCCAAACTCTCCCATGCGCAAGTTTGGATAGTCTAAACCTTGCTCACGCAAGTTTGGATGGTTTGAACTCTCCCCTGCGCAAGTTCGGATGATCCAAACTCTCCCACTATGAGTTTGGACATCCAAACTCTCTCACACTACGCGTGTCTATGAGGGCTTCAGCCCTATCCATCTTTTATCGCACCGATAGGTGGGACCCATATTTTTTTATTTATCAAATTGAAAAATTACCAATTTGCCCTCAAGAGTCCAATACCACCTTGCCATGACCTCAAAGAAGGTCAGCGGCCAGGTTGCCCGCATGAATCATGCACCATTAGTCTGCTACTTGCCTCGCCTCTGCACTTTTCCCATTTTTCAACGTTCTCGCTCACTCAACCCCCTGGCCAGGTCTACACTAGTCCCGCTTGCTCGCTCGCACCTTTAGAGTGAGTTATGGAGGAGGCACCCATGACACAGTCTTGTCCCTTAGACTGGGTCCGGGGCTAGGGAATGGGTCAGAAATTGACTACTCCAAGCACCGCTTCCTAGATCTGGTCAAGAGTGTCACATTGAGCACAACCACTCCGTGGGTCACCTCTACCTAGATCAGGCAACTACTACAAAAAGAAGTTTATATTAGACGCCTCATCATAGACGGTTCATAAAAACCGCCTGTATTAAATGCAATCACAGACGGTTCTTAATAAGAACCGTATGTGATATTCCCACAATATCACAGACGGTCCTTAATTAAGGACCGTCTGTGATATGTTTTTCGCTTCACACACCCCTAAAATTTCATAATTTCTCTTCTGAGTTTGAGTAGGATTCCGTTTTGACACACATTTAGTAAAACGGGCATAACTTTTGCATACAGTGTCCATTTTCGACGTTCTTGTACTTGTTGGAAAACTAACGACAAGCCCGATCCAAACAAATGACCCGCTTGCACTAGTCACCCTCGAAGACCCCCAAAATCGGCCATTTGTAATCTCAAATTTGAATCACAAGTTTTTTATTTCTATTTTTACCAAAATTTTCGATCTTCTCTTCGAAATGTGGGGTTCATTTCAACTACAAAGTTATAGATCTCGTTGAAACCTTTCAAATGAGTATATATAAGCCATATAGAATTTTTGTTATTTCATATTTTGACACTAGTTGTTTATATTTTATCGGTATATGTATAACCAATATCACAGACGGTTCATATTTCAAACCGTCTGTGATACTATTACAGATGGTTCTTACCAAGAACCGTCTGTGATAATTTATTCTCTGACCACTAGGCCCGTCAATCCTCCTCAACTCAATTCTAGCCAATAGAAACCGACTAACCCACACCTCACAGATCGTAGCTCTCTCTCCTCTATAAATACTCACCCGAACCCATTCGCCCCCTCCCTTCAAATGCGTCTTAAGCTTCCTCCCTCTATTGTTTCTTATAGTATTTGATTTTGTGAGGTTTAGGTCTCCATCGTAGCCTCCATTATTGCTACTTTGTTAGATTTAGGGCTGCCCGGGAGCTTACAGTGAGGCGGCCGCTAAGAAAGCCTACCCGAGTTGCATCAGGAACGAGCTTCCATTAAGATCTATTATTCTTCTATTTTCTTTCTTCTCTGTTGCTCAATTTATAATGGAAATGGAATGTTCTATGCTATGTTCTCTGCCTAATATTTCCTGTGGCTAATTCAAAAATAGAAAAAAATAGGTATAGAATGAACTGTCATAGACGATTTTGTAGTATAAACCGTCTGTGAAGAACATCATAGACGGTTCTATATGTAGAACCGTCTATGATGACAAAGTATCACAGATGGTTCTATATATAGAACCGTCTGTGATACTTTGCCATCACAGACGGTTCTATATATAGAATCGTCTGTGATATGTGAGTATCACAGATGGTTTTTTCTAAGAACCATCTATGATAGTATTTTTCACAGACGGTTCTAGTTACAAACTGTCTGTATTGTATTCATCACAGACGGCTCACAAACCGTCTGTGATAGTATTTGATTATCACTGACCCATAAATTTAGACGGTTCAGAAAACCGTCTGTGATGACGTTTTTGAACCGTCTGTAATAATGATTTCTATAGTAGTGGGGCTTGACTGCGCTAAAACTTTGAGTCTGAAGATTCGATCGAGTCCATCGTCATCACCCAATAGCGACTAGGCTCGAGCTCCCTGCTGCTGCTACTACGTCACTGGCACACCCTGCTTCCAAGTCCGGGGAGGGAGCGCACGTGCAATATCACCTTGGTCGAACATGGTTCAAGAAATAGTTGACCACTCATGCACAATACGAATTTGACTCTCCCAGACATAGAACCAGCCTCCAATTCTTGCACTACGTTGTTTCGCATCGGTAAGCTCCAACACACCTCGATGATTTTACTATGTCATGGTCCAACTCAGCCTCAAAGGCTTAGCCTTGGCCAAACTTTGCTTCATCTAAAAGGTGTCTCCTCGACTAGGAGCTCCGCTAGCTTGATGGATTCATCTTGGCGAGCTTAAACACATATTGATGGCTCCGCATCAACGTGATCCCACTCAACCTCGAAGGCTTTGCCTCGGCTGACCATTGCCTCGACTAGGGTCTCCACCTAGCTCGTCTGATTCACCTTAGCAAGCTCCAACATGCCTTGATGTCTTTTCCTTGATGTGGTCCAACTTAGCCTCGATGGCTTTACCTTGATCAAACTTCCCTTCACCTCGATGGTGTCTCCTCGACTAAGGCTTCCCCTAGCTTGATGGATTTACCTCAGCAAGCTCCAATATGCCTTAATGGCTTCACCTTAGTGTGGTTCAACTCAGCCTTGATGACTTTGCTTGGCAAAACTTCATGTCCTTTCGATGGTGTCTACTCGACTAGGGGCTCCCCATAGCACAATTGATTTACCTTGTTGCATCAACTTTAATGCTCCAATGCATGCTCTCCCACCTAAAGGCAACACTTTGGTGGCTTGAGCACTCATCGCACCTAAGCCATGCCTTTTGGGGTTGAGCGGCCACATCCTTGCCGTCGGGGCCGAGTGAGAACATACTCACCTTTCAGGCCCAAGTGAATGAATGGATACTCACCCTCTGGGGCCGAGTGAATATATACTCACCCTTTAGTGTCGAGTGGACTTAACATAGTGTGGACTTCTCACCCTAAGGGCTAAGCGAGAACACACACTCACCTCTAAGGCCGAGTGAATGGACACTCACCCTCTTGTGCAGAGTGAATAGACACTTACCCTTTGGGGCTGAGTGAACACATGCTCACCCTTTGGGGCCGAGTGAACTAATACTCACCCTCCGGGGCTGAGTGAATCGATACTCACTCTTTAGGCTCGAGTGAACCCACACTCACCCTCTAGGGTTGAGTGAATAGACACTCACCCTCTGAGGTTGAGCAAACGGATACTCACCCTTTGGGGCCAAGTGGACTTAACCTAATGTGGACTTCTCCTCACTTTCTAAGGTCGAGTAGGCACACACAAGAGCTTTCATGCCTTGTCTTGTGTGCTAAGTATTTTTGACAAGAGATGATGATGTTTCGTCCTTACCCCATGCACAAAACATTCGCAATCCTTGTCTCAAGTGCTATGTTTTTTGATGGGAGATGGTGATGTTTCACCTCTCCACAACCATAAAGCGCTCTCAAGCCTTATCTTAAGCGCTAAGTTTTTTTGATGGTTCCGCACATCGTCATCTGGGCTCGATGTCCACCGTGTGTTGCCATCTCAGCTCGGATCAATCGACCACTGCCACTGCTATTAGGCTCAATCCGGTGGAGTCCACCCGCGATGGTTTGGGTGTTGCCTCCGCTTTAACCCTACAATGCATCAGGTGAGAATTTGGTCTGGTGACAACAAACTTTGCCATGGTATCATTGCCTTCCTTGTCCTCTAGGGCATTGCTCCCAGACCAAATCCTCACCGTGTCCCAAACCGAGTCTACCTCAACCCTAGATGAGATCCACACTGTGCCCTAGATGAGGTATGCATCATCCCCATACCAGGTCCGCATTGTGCCTTAGACAAGGTCCACACAGCCATAGACCAGGTCCATGTTGTGCCTCAAATAAGGTCCACACAACCACAGACCAGGTCCATGTTGTGCCCAAACTAGGTCCATGCCATGTCCTAGATCGAGTCCGCCTTACTGCCAGGTGAGATCCGTGCTACGCCCCAGACGAGGTTTACGCTGTCCCCAGACCGGGTCCATGCTACAGCTCACACAAGGTCCACATTGCCACAGACTAGGTCTATGAAGCTCCCATACCAGGTTTGCATTGTGCCAAAGACAAGATCTGCGTCACTCCAGAGAAGTGGTTCACTACACCCACTAGTTCGGCCCTTCCAACATGTTGATAAAGCTTTTCAAGTGTCTTGTGAAGGATGGCTAGACCTCGGGTGTGGTTTGATGGGTCTCGATAGCTTTGCCTCGATTGAACTTTGCTTTACCTCGATGGTGTCCCATTGACTAGGGACTCCTCCTAACTTGACAGGTTCACCTTGGTGAGCTCAAACACGTCTTAGTGGCTTGACCTCAGTGTGGCTCAATTCGACCTTGATAGCTTTGCCTCGATCAAACTTCACTTTTCCTCGATGGTGTCTCCTCGACTAGGGCTCCTCCTAACTTGATAGGTTCACCTTAGCGAGCTCAAACATGCCTTGATGGCTTGACCTCACCATGGCTCAATTTGGCCTCAATGGCTTTGTCTCGGTCAAACTTCTCTTTGCCTCAATGGCATCTTATCGACTAGGGGCTCCTCCTAAGTCGACGAGTTTACATTAGCGAGTTCAAACAAGCCTCGATAGCTTGACCTCGGTGTGGTTCAATTCAAACTTAATGGCTTTGCCTTGGCCGAATATAGCTTCACCTTGATGGCATTTCCTCGACTAGAGGCTCCCTATAGCTCTATGTATTCACCTCGGCAAGCTCCAACATGCCTCGATAGCTTAACCTTAGCATGGTTCAATTTGACCTCGATGACTTTGTCTCAAGTAAACTTTGCTTTGCCTTGACGGAGTCTCCTCGACTAGGGGCTCCACTAGCTCAACAGATTCACCTCACGAGCTACAACACCCCTCGATGGCTTGACCTCGGTGTGGTTTAACTTAGTCTCAATGGCTTTGCCTAGATTGAACATGGCTCTACCTCATTGGTGTTTGCCTTAGTCTCAATAGATTCACCTTGCCGCATCGAGGTTAACACTCTGGTGCATGCCTTTCCACTTAAAGGCCCTGCCTAGGTGGGTCAAGCACTCTCCGCTCCTTGAGCCTCACCTTTCAGGGTTAAGTGACCACATCCTCGCATTGAGGCCAAGTGAAAACATATTCACCCTCCGGGGCCAAGTGGACTTAACGTAACATGGACTTCTCACCCTCTAGGGTTGAGTGGGTACACAGGAAGCACTCTTGAGCCTTGTTTCAAGTGCTAAGTTTTTTCGATGTGATATGGGATAATAACATACCCCCTCAAGAAGAACTGACAAATGAATTAGAAGAACCCGTTCATGAAAGTTTGAGGCCAAGTAATGGGTGCATTACCCAAAAGTTCCTTCCTACATTGAAAAGCAAGCCGTAACAAATGATAACCAAATCAATTCCTTTCGTAGAAGGCCATGCCCTAGCTTGTTGAGTACTCCTCGCCTCACAGTCATTGCCTAGATGATTCAAGCACCATGTTTACTGGTGTGCTTCGGCACACCACTACTTGTTTCATCGAGTCAAGCTACTCGCATTCCATTATACGACTCATTGCCTCGTAGGCCCCATGTCAATGAGCTGAGTACTTCACATTCCAGCGTACACCTCCTCACCTCAGGCAAGTTGAGTAATTCACATTCCAGCGTACTTCACATTCCAACGTGCTCACTTGCACAATGGGCGATTCCCTCAGTGAGTCCAGCGTACTTCACATTCCAGCATACACCTCCTCACACTCAAGCAAGTTGAGTACTTCACATTCCAGCACGCTCACTTGCACAATGGGTGATTCCCTCAGTGAGTCGATTAATAGGAGCTTCGGTGCATGCCTCCTCACCTCACATGCAACCAATCAGCCTCAGGTACTTCACGCCCAAGTGCACTCCTTTAGTCATTGAGTTAATTCACCTGGCGAGGGACAATACTCCTCGATGGCTTCACCTTCATATAATATGACTCAACATGCATTGCATTCCCTTGACCAAGCCCGGCTCGATCTATTGGCATCTCTTCAATTAAGCACTCCAGTTGGATTGATGGCTTCACTTCGGCAAGTGCCAATACATCGCCTTGGTGTGGTGTGATCAACCTCTAGGGCATTCCCTCAACAAAACATAGCTTCGCAACTCGACAAGTTCACACAATGGCGTATTCACCTAAGAGCTCCACTCATCTTGGACCAACAAGTCGGCCACTTATTTTTGTGTGTTCATGTGAGTCAACCTTTCACACCTCGAGGTTCTATCGCTCTTTGTGGCCATGCCTAGGTGAGTTAAGCTTAGCACTCCTGTGCACACCTTCATCTCTAGAAGGCCATAAGTCAAGAACTCACTTCATGAGGCACTTCTTTTGGGCTAAGTCCTAGCCCTACACCTCTATGTAACTTCGGCATCTAGGTGACCGACACATGACTCCATAGTTGTCTGTGACCCCACATCCTTTTCCTATGATTGTGAACTCCCAGATAAGACCCACAATCAGCTTAGCGGAGAAGTGGCCCTTCGATGAACATAAGGGAACCCAACTCAGGGGTACGTACATGACCTATCACCTATAATTCACACAAGGACTAAGGTATTTTAACATGCTATCTGAGTGCACCACAGGTGTAACATCCTATTTTTCTGGAGGATTTAAAGCCCTGAATTTAAAAATAAATTTTCTGGAATTAAATCAAGCTTAAAATGAATTTTTAGAAATTAAAAAGATTTAATATGATTAAAATAAATATTAACATAAGCTAAAAATATTTTATTTGAGTTTCTTAGGTCTCAAGGAATTTTTTGAAAGTTTTGGTGAATTTTTGGGATTTTGTTGCTATTTTCTGGAGCTTCTATCTCTTTAATTCGAATTTCTGGATTTAGGAAAAAGGGAAAAATTCTCAGCCGCCCGATCCACCTCCCCTCCACGCGTCGCCTCCCCGCCAGCCCATCCCACACCACGCGCTGCTCCCGCCCTCACCCGCTCCGCGCCGTCCGATCGGCTGCCCTTGCCACGCGTCCGCATCCCACTGTCCACACCCGCGTTGCCCTAGCCGCCGCACCCCGCTTCGCCATGGCTGTCTGATGCCGCCCACGCCACGCGCCGCTGATCTGGCAGTCCACGTGTCCCAACCGTGTCCCCCTCGCGTCCGCGCTGTCTCTGAATCAAACATCTCAATTTGCGTATTAAATACCCCGCCGCCGCCTCAGTTCATGTGCTGCTGCCTCGGTTCGTGTGCACTCCCACCACTGCCGCCTCCAACCCTAGCGCCACCGTCCTCCACCTTCTCCGCTGGTGAGCCGACTACCGCCTCCCTCCGTCCCCGTCGCCGCCGCCGCCGTGCCCGAGCCTCGTCACATCAGCCTTAGGCCACGTGTCATGCACGTCAGCTGCCACGTCATCCAAGACCGAGCCCCCATGCCACGTCAGCGCCACGTCAGCACGCCACGCGTCAGCACCATAGTGTGCCACGTCGGCCACGCCGGCCGCAACGGTGTGACACTATTCCATGGACTCGGTCCACCGTGCACCCCTCTCTCCCGTGAACCCAGTCCACAGCACAGTGCAATTTCTGATTTTCAGCCTTTTTCTTTAGATTTAATTTTCCGAGAGCTCGTTCTCCTCCGTCCTAGTTCCGATTGACCCCGTTCTTTTTTCTAAATTTATCTAAAATCGAGCTCTAGCTTTTGGTTTTAGCTTTTAGAGTTCATTTTCTTATCATTTTATGTGTTTTGTTATCTTGATCATTTTCTCTCTTATTAGATTCTGATTCCGGAGGAGTAGGAGCGACGCCAGAAGACCCCGAGTACCTCGTTGAGCATAACCAAGGTAAGTCGTGTTCTTTAACCATGTTGAACCCAGTTTGCAATCTATTATTTAATTTTTTTAATTTAAATTACATTGTATCGCTATTTAATTACAAACTTTGTATGTGGTAGTTATCGTTCCAAATTGAATTACCCCGACTTGATAATTTGAAGGCCATGATGCCATTGTCACCATAAGTTGAAAAATTTACTAGTGATGCTATGCATAATATCACACGGGTTGTAGATTAGAATGCTTAGCCTTGCTTATTCTTACGATCGGGTTTATTATCGCATGTGAATATTTAATTTGACTTCATGAGATATAGAACCATGGTTGGTGCCATGATTATGAAAATTTGTGCCATGACATTGGTGTGTCATTGGCGTGGTTATACAAACTTGATTTTCACTCGGGCGAGTGATCGTGCAGTAAAGGGGGAAGTGCAGGTTTACTTCGTGGGATGAGGTAGTCTCGCCGGGTAGACTTAAGGACTTAACTTTGTGCGTCATTGATCTGAGCTTTATCGTGCAAACCACATGTCTAGTATGAGATAGACCTGGCTAATTAATTTAGGATGTTTCAACTTTAATCTCGCCATTGTGATGAACATGGTTGCTGATTTCCATGGGGCGCAAGGGGGGTGTGATGCGAAACCCGAGCGGGCGGGATTAAGTTGGAATTGAACTTTGTAAAGGTCTTGTTGTGATTTTCATAGGCCAAGGTTAATCACATCGTGTGGGTACTGTTGTGCAACCTCTGCAGAGTGTAAAACTATTCGAATAGCCGTGTCCTCGGTCATGGACAATACTCGGTGATTTCACACGGGGTATAGTGAATTCATCAAAACTTGGTGGTTTATGTTGGAAGTGGACAGGTAGTTCACTGTTTGTTTATCTTGTAGACGGGAGGTCCACAAGTGGTTTATTTCAATTTCTTTGATTACTTATTTATCATTGTTTTATTTAAATTCCGCTTTCAATCTATTTACTGTAATTACTTCCAAATACAATTTTATGCAAATTAACCTTTCAGCCATCCAATGGTAAGCCTTACATATTATATTGCATTCCTTTGTTACAAACAACATGCTGAGTACCAATGTACTCACGGCTTTACGCCTATGTTGCTCAGTTGAGGAGGATTATCAGCAGGAGGTTCCAGAGGGAGATTATTACGACGACTTCACGGATTAGGACTTTGTTCTCCACTCAATAGCCTGTGGGCTTGTCGATTGGCCGCTACGCTTTATTTTAGATTTTTCGGTGCTAGATTTAAAGCCCTTCTGGCTAGAGATATTGTAAGCTGGGGAAATTCATCATATACCCTCTTCATAGATGAAAATTTAGGATATACCCTCCTACACATCCAAATTCATCATATACCCTCCTCCAATCTATTAGCTTTACAAAATACCCTCTTTGCCTCCTTCAAATGACAAGACTACCCCTTCTCCTCCTCCTCTCGCCATTTATAGGAGGAGGGGTAGTCTCGTCATTTGGATGTGTAGGAGGGTATATGATGAATTTAGATGTGTAGGAGCGTATATTCTAGATTTTCATCTATAGGGAGGGTATATGATGAATTTTTCCTTGTAAGCTTAGCCATAAGATCGTACCTTTGAGATTTATAATTATTTGAGGTTTTCCTTTATTTTAGCATGTGTACGGTTGTGATTACATCTATGTTTGACTGTGTGCATTAGCGTGATCCTGTACTAGTGCAGTTTACACAGAGAGTCCGAATTTGTATATTCTGGTCTCGACAACAGGTTACTAGTGGAATCGTTGACCCAAGGCGGCACGCTGACCCCTTTTATAAGTTAATGTGCTGGTTCGGGCGGGTGGTTGAAGGCCACCCACATTAGTGATGGGCTACTATTGTGGGAGGGTAACCACGCTACCTTGGGCCAACAATAACTTTGGCAAGGCAAGGTGCCGAAGTGTGCCAAGACAACTTTGGCAACGAGTGACACATCGAGGGATCCATCATGGGCGAGGTCCAACTTGGTGAGGATCCACCCTTGATCAGGTCTGGGGAGCAACCCTAGATGAGGTCCAATGACCAATCTCAGTGAGGCATGAAACATCAAGGGATCCACCCCGAACAAGATCTGGGGACCAACCTTAATGAAGTGTCACACATTGGGGGATCCACTCTAGATAAAGTTTGGGGATCAACCTGGGATGAGGTCTGAGGACTAACATCTAGGAGGCATGGAACATCAGGTGATCCACCTCGGACATGGTTTGGGAACCAACCCCAGATGAGGTCTGAAGACCAACCATAGAGAGGTGTGACACATCGGGGATTCACCCTAGACGAGGTCTTGGGACCAACCCCAGATGAGTTCTAAGGACCAACCTCCGTGAGGCATGACACATCGGGAGATCCACCACAAAAGAGGTCCAGGGACTAAGCTTGGTGAGGGGTGACACATCAGGGGATCCACCTTGGATGAGGTCTGGGACCAACCTCGGACAAGGTCCGAGGAGCAACCTTAATGAGCCATGACACATTGGAGGATCCTCCTCGGATGAGGTCCAGGGTAGACATGCACAGAGGACCCATCGACACTCATGTAGAAGGAAGGCCAATGATATCGCAAATCTCGAATGTGGTGGGACCTGCTGACATAATGGATGAAAGTACCCCTCGGTATGAGCTAAGATTTGAGGACAAAAATGTAACTTCGGGCGCTTTTCTCTCCCCTCTATAAATAGGACCCCTTGTAAATAGGGAGGGGAGGCCACTAGTAACACTCATCATCCATACATAGTACATACATATGGTCCCTTGTGTGTATGTCTCGTTGAGTCTCCCCTTGCATCCTCAGTGATCGCTGACCTTGACTGGGTGTGTCTACAAGTTTACTATCCAATCATGTATCGATAACAATTCTCTTACTTCACTAGCTCTTACTTGTAGAGCTATAGTGCTCTATCTTGGTACTGTAATGTAGAATGGCATTTTTGTTAGATGTTTCTTAGAATAAAACATCGTCATGCCTTCCTTCAGTTTACCCATTTTATAATATCTACCCTGCTTTCCCATGACACCACTAAAATACCTACATGCTTACGACCACCTAGTTGCTTAATTACTTTGAACTGAGTCTATACTATTGACTAACTTATCACACAAGTGAATGCTAGCTTATTCATATTCAAGGTTGATTGCACTGAGGGTTGCTTGCCCTATTGTTTCATTCACACTTCTTTTGTCTTTTCCTTAATATGGGAACATGTATCAAATAACAACCTTAACATGATGGTAAGATGCATGACAACATGTAACATCCCAAAATTTTTATTTGATTTATTTGCATTTTTCTAGATTTTATTTCAAAGCCTATAGTATTAAAACTTAATTTATCTATTTTCTAAAATCCAAAAATAGTTTATTTTATTTTTCATGAGTTCTCCTAGATTTACAATATTTTTGAGAATTTCTTGGAATTTTTATGAGTTATTTGCTATTTTCTAGCGTTTTTAGAAGCCTCCAAATATTTCTGGAAAATATAAAACAAAATTTAAACTCAAAATCCCCTCGGGTTGACACATGTCATGCCCAGATCAAATCCACACCAGCCGATTTAATCTCAGCCATTCTCCTTCACTTACCCCTTCAATTCTATTCAATGGCCAGGATTCTTTTTCTTCGCCATGTGGCGTCTATCTGATCGCCCGCCCCCCTTTCTCCTCTCATCGGCTAGTGAGACCCATGCCCATCTTCTTCCTCACCTCCTTCTTCTTCCCCATCTATCGCTATGGCCAAACTCACTGAGCTTTAAATGATGCCAATTAGTGCGGGTAGTTGATGCCATTGTTAACCCCCATCACTCCCCTCTTCATTTCTCACTCGTCCCAACTGTTTTCCCCTTATTTAAACCTCCCTAAATGCCTTAATAGCACCACCTTTGGCCGCTTTACTCCAGCGAGTAACCAATGGTCATTCACCACTCCTCCGCCTATAAAAACCTCTCCTCAAGGATCCCCTAGCCACGCCACACTACTCCCCTCTTCCAATTTCCCTCACCAGTGCCCGAGAGCCCTTCGCACTGTACCTTTTCAGTTCAAGTTGCTGGCGAGCCTCTGGTGAGAAATTGCCGACACCTCAGACCCCTCTTCCCCGCGTCGTGGCCACATTCGGCTTCCCTGCCACCGTGTGCTCATCTTCCACTCCTCTGCCGAGCAAGCCTGCTGTCAGAACTTCTTCGCCGCCAATGTCCTCGCATCGTCACCACTGCCTGCTCCTCACCGGCTGCCTCTAGTTGCTGCCTAGCCCTGAGACAGGTACCAGCGACTTTCCCTTCGCCTCCTCTCCCCTTTCCACCCCTTGCCGCACACCGCTATCCACCAGATCTCCAGTTACCATGGGGCTCCATGCGTCGCCACTCGTTGGTGAGGCCAGGTTAGATCGCACAGCTGACATGGCTGCCACGCAGCGCCACATGGCACCCACCTTAGGGCTATGCCGCCACATGGCATCCACGCCTCACCGCGGTTGCCAGCTCATACTACACGCCCATGTGGACATGATATGGCATGCCACCTAATGGCACAGGTCCACGTGGCAGCCACATGGAATGCCTTGTCAGCACCGAGCAGCCCCTCGGCCACGTGTCAGCCATGTGGCAGCCACATCAACATTTTTAGCCTAGTCTCCCACCACATTAATGCCATGTCACCACTCCCACCACCTCATCCACCTCTCGGTCTGTGGACTTGGTCCACGGTAGACTGGGCCCACCGGTTAGTCCTAGGTCAACCCAGGGCTGATGTCAGCATAATGTCATAAACCCCTTTTCCTTTAGAAAAATTATTCAGGCAAAAAAGAAATTCCTTCGTTATGTCACCATCCTGAATTTCCTTTATAAAAGTAATTCTCTAAATTCCTTACTGACATCATAAATACCTTTTTGATAGAAAAATAATTTCAAAAATTCTGGTTTTTCAATTTCTTTAGAATTCAAACTTCCGAAGGCCCGCTCTCTTCATCCTAACTCCGATTATGCCCGTTCAAATTTCTAAATTCTTCTAAAATCCTAAACAATCCATTTCTATACTATTTTTGAATTTTATTTGAATATATTTACTTTGGTTCTTCGCACATAGATTATGATGAATCCGGAGAGTACGATTTTGACGATTCGCAGCACCAAGACTTCGAGCAAGGCAAGTTACACCTTTGATCATGTTGCTGCTAGTAATTTAAATTATTTCAGTTGTCTTTAAATTATTATGCATGCATATTTTCATTCAAACCTAGTTTAAATTCAATTTAAATTCTAGTTATACCCAATTCCTTTGCGTATAGCCAAATTTGACCTTGAACAATCATGCCTTGTCACCTTAGATGAAAACCTGGTTAGTACACTAGTATTAACTAGAAATTTTATAGAATTGCTTAGCCATGCTTAGACAGATTTAGGTGGGAATATTTGCTTCACATAAAATGATGATTTCTAACATCTATTCTTGACTTCGGTGAGTCAAGAAGGTCTATAAAATTTTGATAAAATAAAATTATAAAGTCCGGTGTTAGACTTAGGCATTGGTTTGGTGGTGGATGCTTGCTGGTCCTCATTGTTGTTCGGTGACTCAATGATGAAACCAGGCATCAGGGGTATGCGGGTAGCACCTAAGTCAAGTTGAGGACCGGTTTATGAGTTACTATTACAAAGTCAAACCGTACTACCATAAGTCTGGTATGAGACAAACCTACTAAGTAATTTGTGAAGTTCCA
This sequence comes from Melocanna baccifera, assembly GCA_036346265.1. Lineage (NCBI taxonomy): Eukaryota > Viridiplantae > Streptophyta > Magnoliopsida > Poales > Poaceae > Melocanna > Melocanna baccifera. The sequence goes on from CM070708.1 coordinate 6,806,236, forward strand.
AATTTAGTTTCGCTATAGGCTGTGAGCGTGGCGTAGGCCGCGAGAAGCCCCACATGGCATAAGAGGGGACTCCAACTTGTGAATTCAAGTTGTGGTGAAACCTTAGTGGCAGTATAACTAATTTGGTAATGGAACATTGTAATAGTCTTATCATGAACTCTTAGTCACACATCTAAGGCAGTGTACTAATCGCGTGGCACAACGAGAGGACATGTCTTATGAGTAAAGTTGTACTCCTCTATAGAGTAACAAACTATTCTAGATAGTTGTGTCCACGATCATGGACATGCTATGTATAGTTTTTCATAGATTAGACTTTGGTTTTATTAAATCTAGTGTGTGAAAACTTATGAAATCTTTTGGAAAGATGGTCTAGATAGGATACCCGTGGATAGGTTAGTGTGATGTTGGTGCCTATACTAACGACATTATTTCAGTTAAAATGTTATTTTACATATTGTATTAATTCAGCTTTGGCACTTACTTTATAGTATTTACTTAAATTTTGCTTTACCGCTTGATAATCATACTGTGCCTTCCTTTGTCAATCCTTATGCATGCATTTACTCTGCTAAACCTTCTGGTGTAACTTGTAGAGTACCTTATGTGCTCACCTTGCTTAATTACTATTGCCAGAGGATGATTTCATCGACTACGGTGATGATTGCGATGAATAGGCCATGTGTTGCAGTTATTCACCTGTGGGTAGGCAAAATGGGCTGCTCCTTTATGATTTATCTTCTACTGATTTACCTTTATGTTTGGCCATAAGCCTTTTATTGTAAATTTGGTCATAAGGCCCATACACTTGTTTTATAATAAACTTTGATTGTTATGCATGATATGTATCTCTGTTAACCCTATGAGCACTAACTTTTCCTATAACAGTGTGATTTACACAAAGGGTTCCGAAGTTGCTGTTCCGAGATTCGACACAACACCATTGTAAACCTTGTCGGGAAGGTTAGATGTGAAAATTTTCAATGTTTCTTGTTGGGATAATTGGCACTGATGTATTATATATGTAAAGTGAACTTTCAAGGTTTAATGAAAAGATTTACTCTTTCCCATCTACCATAGTTTGTCTTTACCTCTGTTCTTTATCTCGTTTCTTCTTTTTCTCCAACCTATATCCATATGTAAAGTTCCCTGATGTATTATCATAGGTTTTTCTCCAACCTTTTCTCTTTTCATGTTCACTGATGTATCATATATGTAAAGTGAATTTTATTTAAGATCTATTTTCCTTTATAAGAAAACTTCAAATTAGATTGAAAAATTGAAACCTATCAGCACAACACTTTCTCTCTTTTTTTCTAAGATTTTCTCTCCCAGCAAAATTTCAAAGACCCATTCTCCCCCATAACTTCGAAGACCCGTTCTCCCCCATATGAACTCCGTTTAAAGAAATTTTTATCTCTAATTTTATTAAAATCATTAACTTTCATTCTAGACAAAATAACATGAATTTTGGGATCTTTTTAAATTTATTTGGAGTTTATTTGTGTTTCTTGGCATTTCTCATTTAGATACTAGCGTGTCAAAATCATATGAGGTTGATCCAAAGCAAGACCTAGTATCCAACGACCAAGGAAAGCACCCTCATTTTACATGTTGATCCCATATTTCAATGCTATATAAATTGATTGCTCAAACTATTATGCATGCTTATTCCTATTAAATGAATATGTTTATGTTGAGTGTTTAGTTATCACCTACTTGTTGCATTGATCCCACCTTGAAAAGTTGATATCCTTCTTGTTGTCACCATACAAATATTATTCACTGCTGTCGTATTTAATGGTGGAAATTTTAGAGTAATATACTTGGCCTTGCATATGTTAATATTGGTAGAAATGGGTAAAACTTAATTTTGGACACTGTGGGAAATCACTACAGGACGGTGGGGAATTTGAGGCAAGCTTTTGAGGCATGACTGAAGATAGTTGCCTCAAAATATTCTCTAAGGTAGCAACTTCTGCCTCAAATTATAAAATTGAGGTAAACCATAAGCCTCATTAATCTGAGGCTAACAGTCAGCCTCAACAAGGAATTAGAGGCTACCTAGTGGTTGCAAGCCTCAAATGGTCAGGTGAAATTGGCATTGGCGGGAGCAGGTGAAAACTTCCCTCCTCCTCTCTCTCCTTTCTATTCTCCCTGCCTATTCACCAATTTTTTCCATCACACCTCTCTGCCTATTCTCTCACCTGCCCATCCTCCATCCCCATGCGAGGCCCTTCTGCCCTTCACGATTTTGGGCGGAACCGCGGAAACTCTGAGACCTAGCACCGCGCGCCTCGTCGCCTCCGCCTCCCGGTGCCGCCCGGCCCCGCCTCCCCGCCCCGCCTCCCAGCGCCGCCCGACCCCGCCTCCCCGCCTCCCAGCGCCGCCCCGCCTCCCGGCGCAGATCCAGCGTCGCCCCACCTCCCTGCCTCGACGCGCCTCCGGCACAGATCCAGCGCCGCCCAGCCCGCCCCGCCTCCCGGCGCGGCCCGCCTCGCCTCCCGACCTATCTCGGCACCTCCCCGCCTCCCGGCGCCGCCCGGCGCCGCCTCCCTGCCTCTCGGCGCAGATCCAGCGCCGCCCGCCCCGCCCCGCCTCCCGGCGCGGCCCGCCTCGCCTCCCGACCCGTCTCGGCGCCACCCCACCTCCCGAGTCCGGACCCGTCTCGGTGCGGCTGCGGTCCTGCGGAGGCGATAGCACGTCCGGCCGGCCTCGTCGCCATGCGTGCGCCAGGTGAGACGTGCGATTTCTGTTCTGTTCTTGCTCTGCGGCTGGCTTATTGCGCCAGGTGTTCTGTAATTGTGAATTGATCCTAGCTGTTCTTGTATTATAGCTCTTGAAAAATATTAGTGTTTTATGTATGACATAAAAATTATTTACACCATCATGAGATCCATTGAGCGAAATATAGATAGATAAAATTATAAATAGAAATGAAACGTGAACTGAACTATGTTGTTTATAAATAGAAATGAAACATCCTGTGATTCATACAAACAGTTGTAGCTACTTTCTTGATCCAAATGTTTTGGATTATGTTTTGTTCCTGATATTTTTGTATTAAGCACTGACCTGATCGAATTTTGTAAATTTAATTCTAGGTGATCGGGTTTCTCTTGCGCCACCAGGCACAACCATGCAAAATTGGCAGCAACTTCTGTAAAGATGACAAAACATGTGTCCACTGACTAGCTATACTATTGAGAATTTTACTATATATTGTATGCATAGTTGAATGCTACATTTGTCAACTGATGGAGAGGACCTTTTGGGGACTAAATGAGATGCTATATATTTTCTCCTCAATATGCATGTGTGGCTGTGATGTTTTAATCTATTGAATGAAGAGATTTGGAGGCTATATTTGTTACTGTTTCAATTATCTTATGTGCATAGTGATGAGATGTATGTGTTTGATAATAATTATTGAGAAAAATATGTATATGCTGAAAATAATTGTAATTTGATGCTTGTAATGTTGAGGTAGCTTATAGTTGCCTTAATTCTTTTGAGGCAGACATTGCAGCCTCATGGCTAGTCGTCCTAGCTGAAGCAGGCAATCTGCCTCAATCAAATTCTGAGGCACACCGTGTCAGCCTCAAATTTAGCTTTTAGAGGCTAACTCTAGTGGTTGCCTCAATATGCTTATTTTGAGGCAAGGGTATCCGAGGCAGGCTGTGTTAGCCTCAATATATATTCTGAGGCTGATTTTTCTACATTTCGAGGCTGATTAGCATGCCCCAAATTCCCTACCGTCCTGTAGTGAATGTTTTAGCAAATTATGGAAAAATGGGTTATCTATAACATTTTAGTTAAAAATGTGAAAATAAAAATAGTTTTAGACTTGGGTGAGTGGTTTGTTGAGACCGGTGTAGTTTGCACAAGATCTCGGTTTATGGTAAAAATGGTAGAACTTTAATAAAGTTCTAGGATGATGGCTGCCCCACTGAGTTAGCTTTGGTGTTTTTCATGGCGATCCTCATGGCCCCTAATCTTCACCTTCCTCCTCGCCTCATCCTCATGTATTTTGAAGCCCCTTTCTCAGACTGGGATTTGTTCTTGGGCAAGCGCTTTGAAGGCAACATCTGGTCGAGGTTTGGTTCAGCGGTTCACCCTCCTCAGTCTTCATCTTCTAGATTTTTGTTTCTTGCCACCTTTTCCTTCTTTACCTTTCGCTTATCTAAGATCTCAGTTGGCAAGGTGCTTCAGTACTGCCTAGGGGGTGAGTCCACGAGTTTTTAGGTCAAACGGGCTTATGATTTTGGCTTCCGGTTCTCTGTAGTCTCCAAGCAAGTGGTTCTGTATTCTATGGCCTTAAGAGCTATTCTACCAAGCACTTCACATTTCATTTTCATCTCTGGAGGGATGGAAGTGGTTAGGTTCTTGGATAATCATCATTTCATCAACATTGGAGCCATCCTTGGGCAAATTCGCTCTTCCTTTGCCTTCAAGTTGTTCTCTGTGACGGCCATCGGTTCCCGGTCCAAGTATCCACACATCCCAGAGTCAGAAGATTTGAATTTCAAATGGACCTCTCCCTTGCTGACTGTTCCTACTTCAATGGATGTTGATTACAAAGCTAGCTCTGTTCACGTTGCCTGTGCTTCGGTCACTCCATTTCCTCTTGGCTCAATCAAATTTGTTATTGGTCTTGCTACAACTATGGCCAAAAGCATCGCTCTGCCTGCCTTCTTGATCGCTGGTTAACAAGAGGTGGCCTCCCACTCTTCACTTCAATAATGCTAGGCTGTGCTAGGAAAGAAGTGGGAAACTTCCCGGCCTGGCCTATGCAATGGGCACTTCTTCCTACACAACTGCCACTTCATCTTCCCTTGCTCCAAATCTCTCCACACAACCTCACCGCCAGAACCCTCTTCAGCATCCACCTTCCTCTCCAATGGCCAACTTTCGAGTGCTGAATCTAGGCCGCTTTCTCTTGGTGGGACTATTAATTGAGGATGGAGGCCAATTTCGCTTGCCACAAGCAGACTTGGTCCTGCAAGATTCATCGTAACTCCAACATGAAGACCATGTTGTACGACCTTATAGACAATCTTACAATTAATAGCCTAAAAGGCTTAAGAAACTAGCAGTGAAAACCAGCAATAAGCATAGTAGCCATTCGACATATCCACAGGTAATCGAGTGGAAAGCGAAGTCCTATTCTGCGAAGTCGTCAAAATATCCTCCTTCAGGTTCCTCCTGCTGATATGGTTCATCCTTTTCAACTGACTAACAGTGGGCATAAAGCCGTGGGTATATTGGTACTCAGCAAGTCATTTGTAACAAAATATAATATAATATGTAAGGCTTACCACTAGATGGCTGAAAGGTTATTTTATATAAAGTAATAATTTAAAGTAAATACAATAAATAGATTGAAAGCGAACTTTAAAGAAAACAAAAATAAATACATAACCAAAGGAATTAAATATACCATAAGTGAACTAACCATCCACTTTAATAAACCACCAGTGAACTACCTGTCCACTTTCCAAAGTTATCCAATCCAATTTTATGAAATAACCACCCCTCGTGTGAAATCACGGAGCATTGTCCATAACCGGGGACACAGCTATTTGAATAGTTTTACACTCTGTAGAGTTTGCACAATTGTATCCACACGATGTGATCATCCTCACGTCAAAGAAAATCACAACAAAGCCTTTACAATATTCAACCTCAACCCAATTCCGTCGGCTAAGGTTTTGCCATCAAGTCGGTTAACCACCTAGTCGATAATTGCCCCCTCTTGCGCCTCATGAAAATCAGCAACCATATTCAACTCAGTGGCGAAATTGGAATTAAAATATCACAAATTAGTTAGTCAGGTCTATCCTATACTAGACATATGGTTAGCACGAAAATGCTCAGATCAATAGCGCACAAAATTAAGTCTTTAGACATTACCCAGGCGAGACTTTCACATCCCTCTAAGCGCTAACCACACTTCCCCCTTTACTGCACGATCACTCGCCCAAGTGAAAATCAATTTTGTATAACCAACACTAATGACATACCAATGTCATAGCACACAAATTTTATAACTGTGGAACTAACCACGATTCAATATCTCATTAAGTTAAATTAAATATTTGATCACATGTGATGATAAATCCAATGTATCTATAAGCATGGTTAAGCATATTAAACATATAACCTATGTGACAACTAGTATTGCATCACTAAATAAATTTCCTATCCTATGGTGATAATGGAATCGTGGTATTCAAATTATCAAGAGAGGAATTAAGCAATTGGGATAGTAACTACCAAGCATAAGGGTTTATAATAAATTAGCAATGCATGATAATTTAAAATAAAATAAATAAATAATAGATTAAAAACTAAGTTCAACATGATTAAAAGACATGACTTGTCTTGGTCTTGCTCAATTATAAATTCTTGATTTTTTAGTTGTGCTTCCGCTCCTTCGAAGACGTGATCTAATGAGAGAGAAAATGAATGAAACACAAAAATAAAATTAAATAAAATTCAAATGAACTTCAAAAACTCAAAACCAGAACCAAAAGATAGAGCTTAGTTTTAGATGAATTAAAAAAAGAACAGGGCCAATCAGAGCTAGCACGAAGGAGAACGGGCTTTTGAAAAATCTAATCTAAAGAAAATACTAGAAATATTTATTTTATTCATATTAAATCCTTTTGATTAAAAATTTATTTTAAGCTTGTATTAATTCTAGAAAAATTCAAATGATAAATTTTATTTTAAAAGGCTTCAAATAACACTGAAAATCAGGATGTTACACATGCCATTGTGACTATGGTCCTACCTCCACAGGAAGAAGACGTAGTGTAGGTGGCAATGGACATCAGAGACTTCATCCAGGGTACCCTTGAAATTCATGTGGTAAGGAGCTCTCCCCACCTGCTAGGAGTAAGAATTTTCCAACTTAGCTCGCTATTCAGCATGATATGCTGGTTTTTGGGAATCCCCATCACATGGATGATCAGCATGATATCAGGTTCCATAGGCACAATGAGGCCATCAACTGGAGAGGGTCTAACTTTGCAATAGTGGGCTAGATTATGTTCTTACATTTTCTGTTGGACCTTCTCAATCATCACTCCATTGCACACGTAGTTTCCTCTTTTGGCATGCTCTTGGAATGGCATTCGGGAGACAATTAAAGGAAGGATCCTTGTTAAGGTCCTCTATCTCTCTGTGGAAGAAGTCCCTTGGAACCTGGTTCTGAAAAAAGTGGGGATTTGTGAGGCCTAGAAAATCATGGACAATTCAAGTTTTTGTCCTCAACTTGGATTTTGTAGACTCTTGGCCGGGAGATGAAGATATCCCTGAAAACCCCCTCAATCTTCATCAATATGAAGCCCAGAACCCCCTAATGAGCCTATTATTCTTGCCCCCCTTAGGATGATCAATGGGGTAGTGGGAGCCTCAGCCGCAAGTTCCTGGACAATGGGACCACCTGCCAATTGTTCAAGGGATGCAACCTCAGGAGCCGGCTTCTATTTATTCTAATTCAATCCTTAATGCAGAGCTATCAGACTCAAGTTCACAACAAGTAAAGGAGGACTTTTTGCAGTCTCACAATGCAAGCCCCCGTATGGAAATAATTCATGCTAGTCATTAGTCCTTTTTAGCTACTGCATTTAGCAATGGCCTCTCGGACTCTCAGTTCCTCAAGCCTACTTTTCTATAGTTTGTTGGCCATGTTATTGCTGGTTTTATGAGTTGCTCGAATTGGCTTCTCTTCAGATCACCTCAAATCTCCTAGGGCTGGTCACTTTTCTCTCATTAGTTCATCATAGAGTTTTCTGAGCTTAGGTTGAAAAGATCCTAGTTCCTTGCTTTTAATCTTGAGGCTCAGCTTCCTTGGGTCCCCTTTGAGGAACTAACCCCTGATCATTCCTCAGCTCAGATGCCTGTAAGGAAATCTACAAAGTACAACCTTCTCACTGAATTCATAGCTACTAGGTCTGCTTGCCAAGGCACCTCCTCAATATGCATTGAAGAAATCCTGGAACAACCTAACATTGTACTAGCTCAGCCAGTTTCTCCTGCTACTGAAGCCAATTCGAGGCACAAACATCGCCACCTCTCCCACTTCAAAACCTGCATAGGAGGCCACGTTTGAACAAGCGGAGCAAGTCTGCTACAACAAGCTCCCCTGCAACAAGCGGAGCAAATCCAATATATATCCAAGCTCATTGTAGGTTCAAGTCCTCACACCACCTTCGTCGTCAAAATCTATTGGGGTGGATGTGATTACCCTGGGTTAGCTTCATGAGTAGGCTTGCTTTTCACTCCCTGCTTCAGAAGAGGCCCCTTCGGTGCTACCTAGAATTCCAGTGCCTGTCATGCAGGATTGGGGCCACCGTCATTGTAGAGTCCCCTATGGGGAGTTGGCGGATAAGAACTTCACAACCGTGCAAAGGAATGAAGCTGAAAATTTAAGAGATGAAGTGACGTGTGTTCGGTGTTTTGTTTAAGTTAGTCATACTTTTGTGTTTGTACTGCCACACTGCTTAGTTCATATTTTGTCGAACTTGCTACAGTTTTCTTTTGGGACAATAACCACAACATTGTCTTTTGACAGTAATGCTCCGCATTCTGTTGGATATACCTCTGCTATCTATTATCTACTTGTCACAAAATTTTAGAAGTTCGAAGGTTCTCTACTGGAATGTAAGAGGATTGAATTCTCCAAAAAAAAATGGAGATCCATTAGAGATAAGATCATAGATAGTGCTTGCTCGGTTGTCTGTATGCTTGCTCGGTTGTCTGTACGTCTTCAAGAAACATAAAAGGATAGCTTTGAATACTCTTTCATCCGCAAAATCTTGACAAATTCACTTACTCACCCTCCACTGGCTCATCTGGGGGATTAATTGTTCTCTAGAATAGTTAAGTCTCATTGTAACCTCCTTAATGAACACCCATTTCGCCCAAATAATTGAATTCTCATTAGCTCACAATTCAGATAAATGAATTCTCATCAACATGTATGGCCCGTGTGAGGGGCAGAGAAGGGATGAGTTTGTTCACTGGCTTTTTCATCTGAACATACCAGCACAACAAAACTAGATACTCATAGGAGATTTCAATTTTATTCGATCTGTTCACAACAGGAATAAATCAGGAGGAAATTTGAATGACATCCTAACCTTTAATAGCATTATTAGTAACCTTCGTCTTACTGAGTTGCCCCTTAAGGGTAGATCTTATACTTGGAGTAACATGTAGGACCCCCTATTGGAACAACTAGACTGATTTTTCACAACAAATCACTGGACCATCTCCTTCCCACTTTTTGAGGTCCACGTTCTCCCCAAAGATACTTCTGACCATACTCCTTGTGTTGTGTACATAGCCATGGTTATACCCAAATCAAATCTTTTTCAATTTGAATCTTATTGGATAGAACACCTGTGGTTCATTGACGTTGTTAGTCTCTATTGGAACTTGCCAGTTCAGCAAACAAACAATGCCTTGAGTAAATCCATTTATCAACTAACACTACTCATCCATAATTGTCAGATGGTAATCCTCTTCATGGACAGCCTTGAAGAATAGCAATGTTTATATGCAGAAGAAAGGAACTTTAGAATCATATCAAGAACCACTACTCAAGGCTACTAAAATACCAACACTTGTATTGGAAGAAGCATTGTACTACTCGTTGGGCAAAGCTAGGAGATCAAAATACAAAATACTTCAATGCACTGGCAACTAAGTGTCATAGAAGAAGCTCGGTTTGCTCTTTAACACTGGATGATGGAACTACAATATATTCTCATGAAGATAAGGCAGTAGGCATTTGGAATGCTTTCAAACAAAGAATGAGAATAACTACTCAACCCACTATACATTTTGCTTTGAGTGAGCTAATGCTAGTCCTTGACCATCTTCAAGACTTGGCTATCGATTGCTCTCAAAAAGAGGTAGATGATACAATCAATATGCTGCCATGGGACAAAGCTCCGGGACCAGACTGGTTTAATGGCTTGTTCATCCATAAGTGCTAGAATATAATTAGGCATGATTTCTATCTGATGTGACATGATTTTTTCACTGAGGTGGTCAACATCACAAGCATCAATGGATCATACATTACTCTAGTCCCAAATATGCTGAGCCTCGAGACACTGAATGATTACAGACTGATATCTTTGCTCAACTCAGTCTTAAAGCATCTTACAAAGATTTTGGCAAACAAACTTTAGAAATTGATTATTAGCCTAATACATAGGAATCAATACTAATTCATAAAAACAAGAACAATACAAGACTGCCTGGCTTGGGCCTTTGAATACATCCACCAATATAAATGGAGCAAAAAGGAAATCTTCGTACTTAAATTGGACTTCGAAAAGGCTTTTGACATAGTAGAACATGAAGTGATCATGGCAATAATGAGGGCAAAAGGTTTTTCCTAATAAATGGATTTATTGGATAGCCTGCATCCTTTCCTCTGGTTATTCTTTAGTTCTTATAAATGGGGAACCTGGAAACTTCTTCCACTGCAAATGGGGAGTAAGGCAAAGTGACCCACTCTTACTATTCTTGTTTGTCCTAGAGGTTGACCTTCTGCAGTCTATAATCAATAAGGTAGCCAAAAGAGAACTTCTCAAGCGCCCAATCCTACCACAAGGAAATGAAGGCTTCCCGGTGGTTCAATATGCAGATGATGCCTTAATCATTCTTCTGGCATGTTCTAGACAACTTCTTTGCTTAAGAGGTCTACTCCAGACTTTCTCGATCTCCACTAGTCTTAAAGTAAACCTTCACAAATCAATCATGATTCCCATCTATGTATCTCTGAATAGAGCTAACTATTGTCAATGCAGTCCTTTCCCTACAACCGATCTACCACATGTGCATGCTTAGAATGCCAAGAAAGGTGATAGATCATATAGATAAAGCGAGGTGACATTTCCCTTGGAGAGGCTCCAGCGATCTTCAAACACATTGTAACTCCTTGGCATCATGGGACAAAGACTGCAAGCTAAAGATCAAAGGAGAACTAGGAGTACTCAATCTTTGGGTTCTCAACAAGGCCCTGCTCCTAAAACACTTGCACAAGTTCTACAGGAGAAGCGATGCCCCATGGGTCAACCTGGTTTGGCACGAATACTACACAAACATGGTTCCTCATGTGTTAGCTGCCTATGATTCTTTTTGGTGGAGAGATGTTATGAAAAGTATCATGCAGTTTTGTGGCATTGCAGTAGGGAAGCTAGGGAATGGTCAACATATTTTGTTCTGGAAAGATTGTTGGGATGGTGTCGAGACCCGAATATGCAAATTCGGACTTTCTGTGTATTCTGCCCTAGTCTAGGATCACGCTAGTGCACACAGTGGAAACATAGATGGAATATCGACCATACTCATGATTAACCAAGAAAAAAACTCAAATATTACTAATTATCAGAGTTACGACCTTATGATCAAGTTTGCAAATAATAGCCTGAAGGGTTTAAGAAACTAGCAGTGGAAAATAGAAATAAACGTAGTACCCATTCGACATGACCACAAGCAATCGACTGGGAAGTGAGACACTAATCCAAGAAGTCATCGAAGTATCCTCCTCTAGGTATCTCCAGCTGATACAGTTCTTTTTCAAATGAGCAAATGTGGATATAGCCATGAGTACATAGAGTACTCTACAAGTGGTTTGTAACAAGAATGCAATATTATATGCAAGACTTACCAAATAATAGCTGAGTGATTATTTTGCAGAAAGCAATAATTTAAAGTGAGTATAATAAATAAATTAAAGGTGAACTTTAAGAAAAATGATAGTAAGTAAATAATCAAAGGAATTGAATAAACCACAAGTGAACTAACTATTCACCCAATAAACCACTCGTGAACTAACCATTCATGTAATGAACCACCAGTGAACTAACCATTCACATTTAAGAGTTATCCCAACCAAGTTTTTATGAAAACTCTACCATTCGTGTGAAATCACCGAGCATTGTACATAATCAGGGACATAGCTATTCAAATAGTTTTACACTCTATAGGGGTTGCACAACTTTACCCACACGATGTAATCATCTCAACGTAAAAGAAAATTACAACAAGACTTTTACAATGCTAAACCTCGAACTCAATTTCACTACTAAGGTTTCGTCATTGAGTAGGTTAAGCACCTAATCGATAATTGCCTTCTCTTGCGCCTCATGGAAATGTCTAACCAACACTCACGTTCATCACAATAGTGAAATTAAAATTAAAATATCTTAAATTAGTCAGCCATGTCTATCCCTATACTAGACATGTAGTTGCATGATAAAGCTCATATTAATGGTGCACAAAGTTAAGTCCTTAAACATTACCCAGGCAAGACATCCACATCCCACGAAGTGCTAATCATACTTCCTCCTTTATTGCACAATCACTCGATCAAGTAAAAACTAATTTTGTATAACCAATACAAATGACACACTGATGTCATGGCAAATAAATTTTATAACTATGGCTACAACCATGATTCCATATCTCATTATGTCATAATTAATTAATTAATCACATGTGATAATAAACCCAACATAATATAAGCATGGCTAAGCATACTAGATGTATAACCCATATGATAACTAGTATTGCATCATGGCATTCAAATTATCAAATGAGAGATTAATCAAATTGCATAATCACTACCAAGTACAAAGGTTTATAATAAAGTAGCAATGTATGATAATTTAAAATTAAATAGTAAATAAATAGATTTGCCTTTGCCTTGCTCAGTTAATGACTTGATCTTCAGATCTTGCTTCAGTTCCTTCGAAGGCGTGATCTAATGAGAGAAAAAATGAGGCTGAAATAAAATCAAAAAAATTCAAATAAACTCTAAAACTTCAAAACTAGAACCAAAGGATAGAGCTTAATTTTAGATGAATTTAGAAAAAAAATAGGTTAATCGGATCTAAGACAAAGAAGAACGGGCTATCGGAAGATTAAATCTAAAGAAAATACAGAAAATTAGGACATCCTATTGTGCTGTAAATTCAGTGCATGGAATAGCAAGTCTACGGTGAACTCGGCTCATAGAATAGTGTACTGCTGATAGCTTAGATGACGTGGTGGTTGACTGGGCAACTAGGGCTGACGTGGTAGACACGTGACAGACATGTAGCACTTAGGACTAATGTGGTAGATGGTGTGGCTACTGACTGAGCCCGGCTCGGCTCATGGATCTATGGAACAATGCAGTTGACAGGTGGGATCTAGCTGTCAGAGACTTAGTGCACAAAGACTCAGTGCACAGAGAAGGCGAATGGCGTGTAGTGTGGGTGCATGCTGGCGTCAGTGCTGACGTCAGCAGAGTGCGTCGATCGGGGAGGCAGCTCGTGAATCAAGGAGCAACAGTGGGACGGTGTGCTGGTTGGAGCGAGGTGAGGTGGCATGGGGCTCGATCGAATCGGAGACTCACCAGTAGTGCGGCTCGATGAGCGGTGGTGACTAACGGCGCATAGCAGAGACGGCGGCAACGTCCTTGCCAACGAAGGCAATGGCTACTAGAGCAAAAGATGATGGCACATGGCTTGGCATAGATGACAGGGTTCACGGGCGAGCTTAGTTGCGGGGTGTAAAACACGAGGGAGCGGTGCGGCTTTATAGTGCAGACGCCGAGGAGACCATGATGTACACGGCATGGACACCGAGGCAGGGTCGGACATAGATGGCGGTGATGTAGTTCAAGTCAGGGACGATGATGAATGGTGCATGACTCTTCCAATGGATGACACGTGGCTCTGCGAAGGATCAAACAGTCAGCAGGCACTGATGAACAGTTGTGTAGCCTTGGATGCTTGACACGTGCCATAGGACGAGATTCGGCGACTGATGTGAGGCACGCGCTGGATGGTCGATGTGTGGCAGATGAAAGATCGGGTGGGTGAGGCTAAGCGGGCTAAGGGAGTAACGGGTTTCGGCCCATTTGCCCTTTTTGAATTTTTAAGGATTTTTCAATTTCAGAAATTAGAAGAAAATAAATTGAACTCTAGAAAATAGCAAATGAACTCAAAAATTTTTTAGAAAATCCCTTGAAGTGCAAGGAACCCAAATAAAATGCTTCCAACAAATGTTAGAATTTAATTTAGTCATAGTAAATTGTCTTAATTAATAAACATTCCATTTAAGCTTGAATTATTTCTAGAAATATTGAAATGGTGAATTTTATTTTAAAAGCTTCAAATAAACTCTAAAAAACATGATGTTACAGACAGTCACCTTCTCTACATAGAATACCCATGATTCTTCTCATATGCACTCAACCAGGACATTTCGGTCAAAAACTACATGCACTCGATAGAGCCACATGGCCTTTATCAGCTGTCACTTTTAGAGGAAGCCTACCTAGAATATACACAGTTGCTGAATTTCACAAAAGAAGTCACGATCAGCCAAGATATCATTGACCAGTGGACATACATCTAGGGAAATTCGGAAATTCCATTTACTCCTCGCAAAAATGGTACACTCACCAGTTTAAATAATTGAGTGCTTCTCCATTATTTCCTCTAGTCTGGAAGACCAGATGCTTGATGAAGCTCAAGATTTTCACTTGGCTCTTAATGATAGAAAGGCTCAATACTAAAGATATGGTAAGGAGGAAGAATTTCAACACTAATAGCAACATTTATTGTGTGCTATGTGACTTGCACAGGACTGAGACCCTTAGCTACCTCTTCTTCGTGTGCCTGTTTACCTTACAATGTTGGAATAAGAATGGGATTCACTGGGCTCTAGATATGGATACCCCAACAAGAGAACTAAACATGAAATTAACTTATACAGGGTAGCTCTTCATGGAGAAATTCATCATGGCTGCATGGCATATTTGGAAAATTTGAAATGAGCACATCTTCTAGTAGCATTACCATATCCTGAATAACTGGACATCAAGACTCAGAATGGAGACTTCTCACACGTTGTTGTGTGAGGCTTACCTACACAACTATGAGCCTTCTTGATCATGGTAAAGGACCTCTAGGTATTGTAAAGGCCTCATTATAGTTACTCAATCACATGCTATCATATGGTGAGTCATGGCAAACCATGGTGAGCTAACTATATTATGTAGGTAAAATTGTACATCCTACGCAGAGTGAGATCTCAAATCAATTCAAATAGTCATGTCCCCGATCATAGACATCACTTGGTAATACCACACTTGGTTAGATTTTTCTAGTTTTAAAATGGTTTGGCAAGGGTATAGAGGGTGGAAATCCATGCTAGAAATATTTTGACAAAGGATATGAAAATGTTGTGGCAAAGGGCAATCGCTTCATTCATGTATTTACTTTGTTTATTATTTCTTATCAATTTCAAATGTTCTTATAACTTGCTCTTTAGAAAATAGTATGTATATTGCAAATGAAAGCTCGCTTTATGGAAAAGAAACTAGATAGGGCAGCCACTATCTTTGACTTAGCTTGCATATAATACTATTGTTGCTTAAACTCTTGCGGAGTATAGTTTGTACTCACAATTGCTTGTTGAACACTATGAGAGTAAGTGGAAGAAAATTCCTTGTTGGTTATTGTTATTCCATGGGTTTTGGTGATGATGACGCCAAGTTATAGGGTCTTAACCCTAGTTGGTTGCCTATGAGTTGAAGCTTATCACCTAGGCCATTATCTTTTACTTATCATCTATTTCCATAGCAAGTACTTTTTATGTGAACTATTTGGCGAGTCGGCCCATTTGTGTAAAACTTGATCATATAGAACTTTGTACAATTGCTTAATATTATGTGCTACTCTGTTTTATTTATTTGTGTATGGATGCGATGCAACGATGTAATATGTGTGTGTTAGTTACTGATCATAGGACTAGCACAGTAAAATACATAGGATTCATAATTGATTTCTGGGTCTGACATTTTCCTCATGATTTGGTAGGCATCACTATATCAATTATATTCTGATGGTGATCAAGTTTGACAAGAAATGTATAACTATTGGTGCACCGCATTCTCTTCAAAACACAATGCAAATAGTCATGAAAAATTCCAGAAACAATTGTGTAGATAAGTCATGATGCAATCAAGCATTGTACAAAAATTTAGCTGAAAGTGCGGCATATATTAGGAGAAATAGAAAAGACAATTTTCAGTGAATAGTAGCCCTACCTTTTTCTTTTTATTTTTGGATTTCATTTTCTGCCAGATTTATCTTTTTTGTTTCTCCATATGTAGATCGAATTTAGATTTAATGTTTTGTCGTATGATAGATTAATTTCGTGTCAATGTTGACAAAATGTATCGTAATTTTTTATGACCATTTGTATTTTTTCGAGAGGATGCATGTAGCTAGATACACTAAAAGTTGGGATGCACTAGATATACCCTCTTACATTACTTCACCAGAAATATCTTTCTTAAATAGCAGGAGCTTAAATGCATTCTACAACATAAGTACGATCCTTCTATCTGGACTTCTATATTATTATCATCTTTCTTGTTAAAATATAATTTTTTGTAGACTTCCTGATTTCCTGATGATAATTACTTTTTTATCAAGTTACCTAACCTGCGATGAGCGTGTGGTAAGGTCGATGGAAGATGAATTCGAATAGTATCTAACTCATACTTGACACTTTATTTCAACACCACACTTGTGACCATAAGGTATCTTATTTCGAAAGCAACCAAAGAAATAAAGCGAACAGTTTAGAGGCAAAAAATATAACAAATATCTCGTGCATCTGGTGGCTGGTCCTGTGGTGAAACAAGAATTAGTGAAAATTCAACATAGGGAAACTGTTGTTCTTGACAACTTTCTGCCGGCACTTCGTCCGCCGGTACCCATGTCCAGAACATCGACATGGCTTCGCATCTGGAAGGCGTACCGGGCTTCTGCTCCATCTTCGCCCCTCTGTTCTTCGTTCTTCCCAAGTTCCAACCAGCTCTGACCGCTCTCCATGGCCTTGTAGACGCTATTCCCTTGTACTGTATGGTCATAGACGGTTCAAAAATATCATTACAGATGGTTTTTTGAACCGTTTGAATTTATAGATCAGTGATAATTGAAGGTTATCATAGATGATTTGTGAACCGTCTGTGAAAAACACTATCACAGACGGTTCTATATATAGAACCGTCTGTGATAGTTTATTCTATACCTAAAATTTTTTTATTTTTGAATTAGCCCCAAGAAATATTAGCTATGTTGTTTGAAAACAAGTAAACACGATAGCAAACATAGCAGAGAACATTCTATTTATATTACAATCCACCATTACAATATCACAAAATTGCAATACACCATTATAATATCACAAGATTATAATCTACCATTACAATATCACAATATTACAGTCCACCATTACAATATCACAAGCTATATCTCTCATCCCTGATGCAGCTCAGGTAGTCCTTCTTAGTGGTCGTCTCACTGTAAGTAGAAGAAACAATGGAGGGAGGAAACTCTAAATACCACAAAGTAGCAACACAAAGTTACAGAATCAAATACTAGAAGAAACAATGGATGGAGGCAACCCTAAACGCCACAAAGTAACAATACAAAGTTACAAAATCAAATACTAGAAGAAACAATGGAGAGAGCTCTAACCACAAAGAGGTCAATTGAGGAGGAGACAGTAAGGAGCCTGAAAAGGTTTTGAGTGCATAAATGATAGGGGATGGGTTCAGGTGAGTATTATAGGGGAGGGAGAGGTGGGACGATCTGTGGGGTGTGGGTTGGTCGGTTTCTATTTGCTAGAGTTGGGTTGGGGAGGATTGACGGACCTAGTAGTCAGAGACCAATTTATCACAGACAATTCTTACCAAGAACCATCTGTAAAAGCATCACAGACGGTTCTTAATAAGAACCGTCTGTGATATTGGCTATATATATACCGATACAATATAAACAACTAGTTTTAAAATATAAAATAGCAAAGTTCTGTATGGCTTATATATACTCATTTGAAAAGTTTCGACGAGATCTACAACTTTGCAGTTGAGACAAACCCCAAATTTTGAAAGGAAGATCGAAAATTTTGGCAAAAACAGAATTCAAAAACTTACGATTCGAATTTGAAGCTACAAATGGCCAATTTTTGGGGCTCTTCGAGGGCGATTGGCACAAGCCAGTCAGTTGTTTTGGATTGAGCTCATCGTTAGCTTTCCAATGAATAGAAGAACATCGAAAACAGACACAGTATGCAAAAGTTATGTCCATTTTACTGAAGGTGTGTCAAAACGGAATCCTATTCGAACTCAGACAAAAAAATTATGAAATTTTAGATATATGTAAGGCGGAAACATATCACAGACAGTTCTTAATCAAGAACCATCTGTGATATTGGCAATATCACAGATGGTTCTTAATCAAGAACCGTCTGTGATTGTATTTAATACATGCGATTTTTATGAACCGTCTGTGATGAGACGTCTAATATAAATCTTTTTTAGTAGTGATGGCTTGCGCTAAAACTATCCAAGAAGTTATAGGAGTTTGATTCAGAGAAGGGCGTTGTGTTGTAAAGAGCATAGGGTAGGCTTCCATGGTTGAGTTAGGTTTGGAAGAGATGCAACTAAGAAAGGTTAAGACAAGCTAGGCTATATATAAGAGTAAACATTGATAAATTTGTGCTTTTCGTCTAACCTTTGATCCTTCTAAAGATCATGCTTTCATTGTAGTCGATCAGAACATGAAAATGGAGATATAATTTGACATGGTGTTGCCGTGAACGACACGTACGTATCTTAACGCAGATATTGTGCTAGGCATTCCGAGGACTACGTTTGGAAAAATGTTGGACCAGGAACGCTAGCTTTAGTTCTGGCTGCTATGTACTATGTCACTGTCTACGTCTTTGTCCTTGTCCGTGCAGTGTCCATGCGTGCACGTTGTCCAAATGCATCCGTTCTTGTCATCCTTAATTTTGACCCTTCTTCTGCTAAAGTGAAATAGATACTTCGTACATATATGTATATCCACACCTTAATTAGTTGCACAAGAGTGATTACAGAATTGTTACTGCACATAAATAGTTTTGTTTGACCACGCGCATATTAATGTTGAATGCATTTAACTTTGTCAGTGACATAGGAATCTTCCTCCTTTAAAGGACACAAGTATATATAGTATCTTTGTGTTCTCACATGTCGCTGAATAGTAATACATGCACCTAGGCCAGTAGTACATCCAGAAACAATCACCAATCAGATCAAACTATACCATGCATGCATGCAAGCTAGTCTGTCTGTTGACCAAGCATTGTAAAATTCTCCGGGAATATAGCGGCATGCTGAGTAATGGCTAACTCGTCGATCGCTGTTCATTGACAAAGTCATCAGCTGATCGTGGTACGCACTGCACATGTTTCAACAGTTGATTGGTGCTTTGGGATTTGTGCATGGAAGGCTTGTAACATTTTGGTGGGTTCTTTTGAGCGCATAGTTTAAATATTTGAATTCTATCTGTTCGCGAGAGATGGTATACACAGAAAAATAGTCACATGTGATTTTAACTGATATAGGTGAATTCAATACACTTTTTACTATAATCTTTCTATTAATTCTATCTTAAAAAATACATTATTTAAAAATTAATTATTATAGATAGTGTAAATATAAATCATCTAAAAGAAAAAAAGAATTCAGCCTTCTTCAATTAGTCCTCAGCCGCCTTTGCCCCCCATCTGACATTGCCTGTACTGCTTCATTAATATAATGTACTTCACTTTTCTTCTGTTGTGGCGACAAAATTTGCACATTTGATATTTGAGTTTGGTGTTACTAGCTCAATGCCTGCGAAATATCATAAAGAATCATTTCAATTATATAGCCGAAGAAGCGCACCTATTATATATTGATATATCAAAACATCCAAAACACGTCGATTGTACTGGGGCAGAGCCCCGTAGGAAATATCTCTATGGGGAACGGGAGCAGAGAATAATATCCCCCCACGGGGAACGGGGTGGGGATGGGGTCATTCTCGCCCCGCAGGGCCTCATAGTGATCTGATAAAAATAAATATAAATATATTTAATAATATATTATAGTTTTTTAATATAAGATATTATATTCTTTTCTTTTATATTTAGACTAAAACTTGAATTTATATGTTAGAATATATATTTTAAAGCTATATTTTTTAAAAAATATGCTTAAGTAATTATAAGTTAATAAATAAAGTTAAATTATTATTTTAAAAAATAAATTTAATCTTTTTTTATTCCCGCGGGGACCCGTGGGGATCGGGTCCCCGTGGGGACCGGGGACAGGAGGCATTTCCCCCCACGAGGCTTAACGGGGCGGGGCAGGGCAGGGGGCTAGCTCGCGGGGGGTGGGGCGGGGCCACGGAGGCTTCCCCCGTGACCCCTTTCCCCGCCCTGTTGCCATCTCTAATTGTGCATCACATAAATTAAAATGAATTAATTTGTGAGCACTCATCACAAATCACGGCCAGGCTTCGTGATGCCAACGTGCCGCCGTTGTCTCCGCCTTGATATTTATTGAAAGTTCAAAAAGGTTCATTCGTGTGTCACAAGTAAAGATAAGATTTATGCATTACCTGTTTGTTGTTCCGACTAAAGCATAACAAATTATGGATTACATGTGCATAGACAAGTCCATTCTTTTTCTTCCTCAATCAGTTGGTCCTCAAATTTCCCTTTCTGAAAATACAAAATAACTCTCTTGATCTTGGGGAATGATGGCATCAGCAATACAGCAAGAATGTATGTAAGGTATTAGACGCATTGCCAAAACCATCAAAAACTGGTGATCATCCTCACGATGGATACAAAGCTACACTAACCAAAAGATCTTTGGTGCCTTGGCAGTTATTGCAGATGAATATACTCGCTGCTGTCGAGCGTTCGGAGTTGTCCACTATTAGTGATGTCACAGATTCACATGTGCATTGGAGCTCCACCATGATCATCTTCTCCATCTTGCTGTCGACGCTCACCACCTGGCTGACGAAGGTGCCCATGGATATGAATGCATGGCTAGCACCTCTGAGGTGCAGAGTGAGTTCGTCCTTTTGCAGCCCAGGTCGGCTCATCAATACCCATTGTACACCCAATGTCGGGAGACCACAGTCGCCGGGCACTTTCGTGGCCGACGTTGGTGCCACTGAGCAGCGCTTCACCATCAGGCATCCTCCTCCAACTTGATCATGAACCCAGTGAACTCGCGCAACCCCTGAACCTGATGACGTAGGCTGTTGGAAATAACCCTGCTGAATTCGTTTTAGAGTTGAAATCCGAATCAATTTAGAGATAGAAGTTCGGTCTCAGAGTCAAACTCAGTATCCGAGTCATAGTCAATGTGTAATCTATAAGCTGCGTATAAATAGTGGAGAAAATCAAAGAAAAGGTACGGCGATTTGAACACCACTAAAAAGATTTGTATTTATTCTATCGCTCAAGTGTTTGTATTGCCGCCGTCATATTCGAAGAGCAAAGGAAGCATTCTGGAACAAGACAGGATCGTTCGATCATCATCGGACGGATCCAATCAAGTGAAGACGTTCGGACTAGAACGAACGGTATCCAAAGGTACACCATCCGGTCTTTATCGGACCATTTCGATCAGTGGAAAGGTTTGGACCAGTCCGAACAACATGCAAAGCTTCGTCGTCCGATCATCATCAGACCGCTCCGAGTAGGGGAAGGTTCGGACCACACTTTAGAAGCGTCCGATCTTCATAAAACTTGATCGAACCAATCAGATCAAGCGAAAACGTTCAGATCACTCTTGCGACTGTCAATCTTCATAAAACATGATCAGACCAGTCCAATCGGCAAATTGAAAGGCTTCGGACCTGTCCGAAGAGTTATTTCATCCTTCTGCAGAGCGATCATTTTCGTTTGAAACTTTCTTCATCTGGCATCAATGTTTTTGTGTTGATTGATCTGTAGAAGGAGTAGCTCATGGTAGGAGGTGGATCTTTGTCGATAATAAAGGAAGGACCAAATTCCCTTTCATATTCAGTTCTCAATTCAAAGAACTACTTGGCATGGTTTATGAAGAAGTCGACGTGAAGATCGATCAAATTGCGTTAACTCTCATCTACGCTGCCATACCCGACTCAATGCTCAGTCAACTTGTCGGAAAAGATACAACACGAGAAACTTGGATTGCTCTTTGGACTATACACGAAGGAGTAGATCGAGTAAAGAAAGTTCAATTACAAACTCTTTGAAGAGAATATGAGGCGCTGCATATAGGTGAAACTCAGTCGGTGGATGAGTTTGCAGAAAAATTATCTACGGTGGTTAATGAGATTTGATCTCTTGGAGGCAAATTGGAAGAAACCACGGTTGTCGAGAAATATCTATGAGTCCTGCCCAAAACATTCATACCGGTGGTCACAACTCTTCTGTAATCAGGTGATCTTAAAGATATGAAAATAGAAAAGATAACATGATCTCTTAAAGCTCATAAGAGATTGCTTAAAGGGTGTAAGACTAGGACTGATCAAGCATTGCTAGTAACAAGTAAAGCAAAAGTAGAAAAAAATTGGCGGAAAGCAAATCCAAGTCAAGGAAGTGGCTGTGGATTTGGCAATTGGCACGGTTGTGGTTATGGTCAAGGTGGCCACGGTTTTGGTTGAGGAGGCTGTGGTTTTACTGTTGGTCGTGGAGAAAAAGTAATAGAAGGCGAGTCCTCTTACAACAAAAATAAGCCAAGAATTAAATGTTTAACCTATGGCAAAGAAGGTCATTATGCTATAGTATGTAGAAGCCATATTAAATGTTCTGAGTGTCAAAAGTTTGGACACTACACTGCTGACTGCCGATACAAGAAGAAGGAAGAGGCAAACTTGATTCAAGCAAAATAAAGTAGCAGCCAGTACTCCTGTTGTCTATTTGTGAAGAAAAGAGCACAGCTTATGATGCTCATTGAAGCACAAGTCCAACCACAACTACTGAAAGTTGAAGAAGAGATAGTAGAGTCTAATCTTTGGTACCTCGACAATGGTATTTCAAATCACATGACAGGACAGAAGGGAAAATTGAGTGAATTGCATGAAGGTTTTCGAGGAAAAGTAAAGTTTAGAGATGGATCGGTTGTTCATATAGAAAGAAAAGATACTATTTTGTTGCATAGCAAGAATGGAGAGCAAAGAGTATTGAATGATGTTTATTATATATCTAGATTATGCAATAACATTGTAAATTTAGGTCAACTGACTGAAGAAGGATGTGATGTATCACTAAAAGGACCATACTTGTTACTGCATGATCACAAAGGACAGTTGTTGATGAAGGTAATAAGAACAACAAATCGGCTTTACAAGATTGAACTCAACTCAGCCAAACTAGCTTGCTTCAGTGCCAAGTTGGATAAAACAACATAGCTATGGCATGATCGACTTAGTCATGCTAATTTTCAGTCTATAAACCTGATGGCAGAGAAAGAGTTGGTTCATGGACTGCCTCAAATCAATCATCCATCTCAAATAATCCTGCTAAATTCGTTTTAGGGTTGAAGTTTGAATTAGTTTAGAGATAGAAGTTCGGTCTCATAGTCGAACTCAGTATCCGAGTCATAGTTAATGTGTAATCTGTAAATTGTGTATAAATAGTGGAGAAAACCAAAGAAAAGGTGCGACGATTTGAGCACCAACAAAAAGATTTGTGTTTATTCTATCGCTCAAGTGTTTGTATTGTCACCGCCATATTCGAAGAGCAAAGGAAGCGTTCTGGAACAAGACAGGATCGTCCGATCATCATCAGACGGATCCAATCAAGTGAAGATGTTCGGACTAGGCCAAACAATATCCAAAGGTGCGCCATCTGGTCTTCATCGGACCGTTTTGATCAGCGGAAAGGTTCGGACCAGTCCGAACGACATGCAAAGCTACACCGTCTGATCATCATCGGACCGCTCCAAGTAGGGGAAAGGTTTGGACCACACTTCCAAAGCGTCTGATCTTAATAAAACTTGAGCAAACCAATCAGATCAAGCGGAGACGTTTGGACCACTCTTGCGACCGCCTGATCTTCATAAAACATGATCGAACTAGTCCGATCGACAAACTGTGAGGGTTCGGATTGGTCCAAAGAGTCACTTCCTCTTTAAACATGGCTAAACATATTGTACACCCATGTGACAACTAGTATAGTATCACTAAAAAATTTCCCAACCTATGGTGATAATGGCATCATAGTATTTAAATTATCAGGGAGGGATTAATCAATTGGGACGGTAACTACCAAATACAAGGGTTTATAATAAAATAGCGATGTAAGATAATTTAAAATAAAATAAATAAATAATAGATTACAAACTGGGTTCAATATAATCAAAGGATGTGACTTACTATGGCCTTGCTCAGCAAGGAACTCTAGATCTTCCGGCGGTACTCCTGCTCCTTCAAAGACGCGATCTAACGAGAGAGAAAACGACTGAGGCACAAATAAAATCAAATGAACTCCAAAAACCTTAAAACCAAAACCAAAAGATAGAGCTCATTTTTTTGATAAATTTAGAAAAAGAACGAAGGTCAATCGGAGCTAGGACGGAGGAGAACAGGCTCTTAAAAAATTACTTTGCTGGAAAATACTAAAAAATTAAAAAGTTACTGTGTTGTGGACTCGATGCACGGAAAGACTGGTCTACGGTGGACTTGGCGTATAGAACAGTCCACGGGCAACACATGTGCTGACGCAGCAGCTAGGGCTGACGTGATAGCTGATTGGGCTGACACGGGGCACTAGTGTTGACGTGGCATGCTGGGACGGCTCGGTGCTGATGTGGCACTAACATGTCACTAACACATGGCACTACGTGGTAACTAGGGCTGAGCTGGCGGCTAACTTGGACTGTTTGGGGTCACGGGCTCACGGCACAGCGACGGCTGATAGGTGGGGTCGGCTAGTAAGTGGCTCGGTTCATGGTGGGCTTGGCGCACGGATGCGAAGTGATGTGGGACGTAGGTGCAATCTAACGTCGACACGATCCGACGGTGACTGTTGCAACACATGGGAAGATCTCGGCCATCGGTACGGATCTAGGCAGACGGTCGACATGGCCGAATCGGATGGTCTGAGGGGCAACGCATGGCGTGGCGCGTGGTGTTGGCTCAGCGCAGATGCACAGTAGCGGCACCTCCCGATGGCTGACACGTGGCTCTGGTGGGATCCAGCGGTTAGTTTACAGGGCGACCGATAGCCAACGTGCGGCAGGGGAAAAAGTCAGGTGGCTGAGAGGGGTTTGGGTTGGTGAACAGGGATGGGCTAACGCGATACTATGCTAGGGATTTTTGAATGCTTTTTCTTTTTTTAGAAATCTAAATAAAATAAAAGGAGCTCTAGAAAATAGCAAATAAACTCAAAAAATTCTCAGAAAATTCCTTGAGACACAAGAAACCCAAATAAAATATTTGCAGCTTATGTTAATGTTTATTTTAATTAGATTGAATCCTTTTAATTAATAAAAAATCATTTGCAGCTTTAATTAATTCTAGAACAATTCAAATAATGAATTTTATTTTAAAAGCTGCAAAAAGGTTATGAAAAACAGGATGTTACAGTCACAAACTCATAACTCCAAACAAAAATAGTCTTTTCAAAGGACTAACAAAAATACCCCTGTGGCTGCCTTCACTTGAGAGTTGAAACAAACCAGTCTATGAATCAGTAATCCATTTGTTGTGCCAAGTAAAAGAATTACAAAGAATTTGTGTGTTTAATTATTTGCTATTTCTACAACGACTCAAATGGCATTATCAAGATTTTCATCAGGATACATATTGACCTGACAATGATGAGTTAACACAAAAAAAAAAGTAAAAGTAAACCTCTACGTAAGACTGCTTCTCTTAAACTTGCATTGTGCCAATTAGGGACAACTGTCAGTGATGAAAAAATGGAAAAGAAAATCCCATGGCTGTACCCTCATCCTCATCTTCTGGAAAATGTATGACCAATAATTTGTTCAAAGGGACACAACTATAGGCAAATGTATCAGCCTTCAGACCTGTTTCCTTAATCCTTGTTGGCTTGTTGCGCACCCAAATTGTAAATCCACACGAAAATAGCAGACATGCTGCAACATGATCCTTTTTATAATAAAATCTCAAGAGCTCAATGTTCTCCTGCCGAGCAGAACCATGCCATCAGAGGCCTTCCATGAAGAACAAGGCATGCTAAGTTTCTTGGATAGATTGCTGAACATCACTTGTATGCATCTGTATGTGCAAAGTATCACCTCAGACATTTCTGATCCAAGAGAATCTTACGTGGCTTTGCACAAATACACCTGAGGATCCACTTCATGGCTTCATGCAACCCTGTCTTACATGTGGGTTCACAACATAGCCTCCTGTATCTGGCTAGACACCCACTACAAGGATGTGCAGCTCCAAATGATCTGTGGGTGTATACTACGCTATTTTTCTCCGGATTCACTTTGCTTGTCTTCTCTGTTTGTTAGCTTCAGCTTTGACACCAAGTCATCCAAGATTACATATATTTCCTGATTCTCAGGTTTCCTCTCCCGAACTTTGACTTGATGAATAATCTCATTTAAGTCCACCAGACGATGTCCAGGACTGAACTTCTCATCTCTTTCCTTAATGATAGTCTTCACCCTGTGAGCATCTTCCCATCTTCCCGCGGAAGCATATACACTGCACAGCAGTGCATAGTGAGCACAATTGCGTGGTTCCAGCTCGATCAACCTGAGGGCTATCCGTTCCCCAAGTTCCCACTCACCCCGGAATCGGCACAACCCGAGCAAACCACCCAATGCCCGTGCCTTCAATTCCTCTGGCACACTCTTTAAGAGGCCCTCAGCTTCTTCCAGAAGCCCAACACTCCCATACAGATTTGCCATGCACCAATAGTGTGCAAATGTTGGCCTCAGATTGTACATAGTGCTCATCTGCTCAAAATATGCCTTCCCGTCATCCAGGAGACCTAAACGGGTGCACGCACAGAGGACACCAATGAAAGTGACTTCATCTGGTAGCAGTCCCCACTGCTCATCTGAGCCATTCCCTGAAAAGGCAGATGTTAGATATATCAAAAACTTGAAATTGCATGGAACCAAAAGTACCACCATATTAATGTCCAAACCAATCCACCCACCTCGTCCAATCATCTTATGGAACAACTCAATCCCATCTCCAGGTTTGCCATACACGCAATGCCCGATGATCATAGCATTCCAGCAAACAAGATTCCTCATTTTTAGCCGATCAAACACCTTCCTTGCAGTCTCCACCCTCCGACACTTGCCATACATATCAACTAATGCAGTCCAAAACAACAAGTTATCCTCCTCAAAACGGCGCAAGAACGCGCAATGTACCTCCTTCCCGGACCTCAACCTCCCAAGCCTCGCGCAAGCAGTGGCCGCCCCGACCATTGTCGTCGCTGTCCCCCTCACCCCGATCTCCGCCATCCACCGCACCACCTCCAGTGCCTGCTCAGGTCGCTTTGCCTTCACGTACCCATTAATGATAACGTTCCAAGACACTACATTTCTCAGGTGCATTCCATCGAACAGGTGGCACGCAGCATCAATGCCACCCAAGGTGCTAGCGTAGGCCGTCATCATGGTGTTATAGGAGGCGATGTCCCTGAATGGCATTTCGTCAAACAGGTGGCGGGCGGAGGGGAGGCGGTCGGCGGAGGCGTAGAAATGGAGGAGGGCGTTGGCGGCGTGGGGCGGCGGGGTGAACAGGAGGCCGCGGCGGAGGAGCTGGGCGTGGAGGGCGAGCGCGGAGGGGAGGTGGAGGCGTGGGGAAGCGGAGGCAGAGGCGGTGGAGAGGAGAGGAGGGAATGAGAAGTGGTCCGGGAAGGTGGGGTGGTGGGAGCGGAGGAGGGCGGCGAAGAGGGAGAGGAGCGCGGAGAAGGGGAGGCGCCGGGAGAGGGCGCGGAGGGCGGCGTCGATGGAGAAGAGGGGGAGGGGAGGGGGGAGGTGGTGGAGGAGGAGGCGGAGAATGTGGGCGGGGGGCGAGGCGACGGCGGCCGAGGAAGAGAGGAGGAGGCCGGAGGGGACGGGGTGGCCGAGGAGGACGCCGCGGCGGAGGAGGAAGGCGTGGGCACGGAGGACGGCTTGGTGGGTGCGCAGGCCGCGGCGGAGGAAGGCGTCGAGTTGGGCGGCGGTGGAACGGGAGGCGGCGGCGGAAGTGGATGTGGCCGCCATCGGTGTTTAGCCGCCGGGCCCGACAAGGCGCGAGGGTAACTGGGTTTAGGCATGGGCTTCGTGTCGCCGACAAGTGGGCCCCCGATGGAGGCTGGGTTATGTTACTCAGCAAGGCGGATCTGCCATGTTTCGTTAATCACACCGCTGTGTACCGTTGAGATCCAAACATGGATAACATTATGCTTGAAAATTTGGGGATCTTTCTCTTATTATGCTTGAAAATTTGGGGATATTTGTCTGATTTCTTTGAGGAAAAAAAAGAAAGAATTCCATGATTTCAACTCTGACCATAGGCAATATGCAATCTCACCAGACCTAGGGGGTGATCGTTTTAGCGATGGCTTCATTTGAAATTTCATCAGAATGACTTTTTTTATCAGAGTGATTTAGTTTTTTGGGCATAATTAAATTTAAAAAATGTAAAAATAGAAAAAAAATATATTAGCCCAACACGGACAATGCAAAGGAACACAGGAAAAAAATGCAAAAAATCTCAAAAAATCTAAAAAAAATTTAGAAAAAGACAAATTACTGAATAGTGAAAAAAAGCTGAAACTAAAAGCTGAAGCTGAAAAAAGCTGAAACGAACGGGGCCCTAAGCAGTTTGACCATTCGGGTCAATTTCAAAACAAAAAACAATTTATCACCAATAACTCAAAGTGGCCTAACTTCTATTCTAGTCAACCAAATAACTTAAAACATGAAACGTAGCTTCCTAAAGGTCCTATGAACCTATTCCAGCAATAGATCGATAAGCTAGTCAACAAAGTTTTGACATTTGCCCAAAACAAAGCATATTATATTAAAAATGGCAAATACCAAGAATTTGCTATAGAGCTACCTAGATGGATGAGATCTAACCTCGAAGAGATTCTTCCATTATCCACATATCCTTAGAAACCAGCAAGATCAAGGGGGGATGAAATCCAAATAAGAAAACTAAGCAAATCAAAAGCATAAGAAGAAATTCATGGTAAAACTCACTTAGATGAAATTTGGATCTTTATTTCACTTGAAGATGGATGTTAAAGCCACTTTACTCTTAGAGGATAGAACTTCCTCTCCATAGAGCATATACACAAAGTTTCCCTCCTGGAAACTCTAACACTAAAAGGCTTAGCCAAGACTCACTTAGCCCCTGAGCTAACATCTCTACCTCCTTATATATGGAGGCTTCCAAGAAACCCTCAATAGCATCTCTAGTTGGATTTCATCCACTTCCATAGGCTAACCAGTTAACTCAACACTATACTGGGTTTTACACACACACACTTTTCAAAGCGGCTCATCCAACGGGCTCCGATAGCCAAAAACGCCAATCCAATGCATTAAATCATCCCTTGTAGTTGAGTGCTAATATTCTCTAAGCCACCTACATATCCAAAGGCCAAGCAACCATGTCAGCACAAGTTCCATGTATTTAATTCACATTAGTCAAAACAATGCATCAAGCAACACAGTATAACCAAGCAATAGCACCCATGCTATCCACACACTCAAACTAACCAAAAACACTTCTCATTATTTTCTGGTGATAGTCACTGGTCTGACCGCTCTACCCATAATGGATGGACCACACTGGTTCAATCGCCAACCAACAGTTAGTCTGATTGGCCCACCAGTGTAACAGCATCTTCAATGCCGGTCACACCACCCAACTCTAAAACATGCTCTTTGGAAAAAAGCAGCACCAACTAGAATTTGGTCACACCAGGTCAGCAATCTGACTATCAACCAGAATCTAGTCACATTGGACCGGCGGTCAGACCGTCAACCCCAGCCAGTCAAACCGCTCTTGACAGATAGCAACTCTAAAAATTGCAACTCCCAAAACCAAACTCAAACTTCAATAACATTTGCTCAACTAAGTCAAATACTCATCACATAACATGAGGTGACCTCAACATGGTCCCATAATCTCTCGCTTGATGATTAATTTGACAAACACCCCAAAAGACAAGAATTTGAGTCTCAAACTTTAACAACATTTGCACAACCAAGTTAAATACTTATCACACAACATGGGTTGACCTCCACATGGTCCTACAATCTCTCTCTTGATGATTAATTTGACAAACACCCCAAAAGGAAAGAACTTGAGTTTGTTTTTGACAAAAGAAGCTCACGAGTTGCAAAGACCACACATGGTCTATTTTCAAGAGAAAGAGAGGAACATGACCTTGTTGGCAGGAAATTGAAAGGAGCTAACTCAACAAAGAGCAAGTTTTTGACACGAAGCTCCAAAACAGTTCATAGCAAGAGGAATAAAAAATGCAAATGCAATGCACAAGACCCACCCCTTAAATTTAAAGCTCACTTTGTATTTTTATCACTCTCTAGCTTATTTTCTCAAAATGCTCTCTAACACTCCTTTTCAATTTTAGCCTTCTCGTTCTCCCACTTTTTTCTCACTTTTAAATTTTTCCTCTCTAATTCTCCCCCTTTTGGCAAAATAACGTTAAATTCAAAGAGAAGATGCAAGCTTCCCCTCAAATGATGCAATGACCACTTGGAGCAAAGAAGAGCATAAAAGAGCATGTATGAGTGTAACATCCTGATTTTCAGAGTCTTTTTGAAGCTTTTAAAATAAAATTCACCATTTGGATTTTTTAGAATTAATTAAAGCTTAAATTGAAGTTTCATTAATTAAAAGGATTTAATATAATTAAAATAAATATTTAACATGTGCTGAAAATATTTTATTTAGCTACCTTATGTCTCAAGGAATGTTCTGGAATTTTCTGAGAATTGTTTGGGTTTATTTGCTAATTTCTAGAGCTCCTTTTGTTTTATTTGAATTTCTAAAAAAGAAAACCCTTAAAAATCCCGTGAACAGTACTGGGCCAGCCCATTACTGTTCACCCCAGCCTAGTCACTCTCAGCCACTCGATCCCCTCTAAGACACGCATTGGCCATCTGAGTCGAGCCCCCCGGCCTCGGATCTTGTTAGGCGCCACGTGTCGCACATCTGAGGACGGTGACACTATTCATCGTTGCGGTCTAACCTCATCAATCTGATCTCTTGCCTTGCCATGCGTCGGCAATGGGGTCATTGTTGACTATTCATCATCGTCCCGTTTCGGACTCCGCCGTCGCCGTCCGGATAGCGTGAGATGTGGGGAGGATCGCAAAGATGAGATACTCTCACCCATTCTAAGGAGAGCACACCTAGAAAATTAGGGCAGCATACCAACCACATAGAACAACCAAGCTTTTCTATGCCTGCGAAATACAATGCCCGAGGGCAAGAAGGCAGTGCACTAGGCCAATTAAAATCTTGCGATAAGATATCGTCTATGCGTGGTGAGACACACAAGAAGGCAAGGGTTTCGAACACTAAACTTGTCAAAATCAGGGCCACCAAGTCTTCACAAGCATCTCTGACACCCTTGAGCTTATGCCATTGAAGTAAGGAGAAAGGAAAGAGGAAAACCAAATTTCCTTTTGTAGACAGAAGTAGAGGGAGGAAAGCCTAGAGGGGTGCTTTAGTAGTGAAGCTCATACTTCTAATTACTGTTTTGAAGGTGGATGATTTTAGAAAATTGTTTTTCTGAAATACTAAAGTTGAAAACATTTATTTTTCAAAGGAGTTTGTGGTGATGAAGATGACAGAATATTTTAGGAGTGCAAGTGCGGTGCATAGGGCCCTTCTAGAAAAAAACACGAACCCCACAAACTCCCACAATAGAGGAAGGAGGATGAGAAGGCAATCGTACGAGACACCTCCCAGCGATTTGCCATGATCCCTGATGAGCGTGTTCGAAATTGGATTAGAGCGAGGTCAACTACCTTGTCGTCGAGGGACATCTCCTTCCAAAACCCTATAGACGAGAAAGTGCCTCACTGCCTGATAAGATATCAAACTACGTAGCTTGTAATTACTCCATAACTTCATAGAAAGTGAAATGACATGTTGGGCTCTTGTAGGAAGCGCTGAGTGTAGAATCTTTCCAAGGATCATTCTAGGAATTAGGGAGAGAGATATACTCTTTGTGGCCCTGGGAAACAAGGAGCACCCGGGTCGCACGAGAGATCTTGATCTTTATGTTCCTTGGAAACATGGTTTCTCAGAGGACTCCGAATCGTACTGGAGTAGGAAGAGAGCTAAAGTCGAGCACGAGGCACGACTACGAGAGGAGATTAAGGTATCCCTTAGAGTGAAGCTTACTGATTATGTCAGAGATGAGATGCAAAGATATAGAGAAAATCAGCAAGAAACCTCTGCGCTCCTACGCTAGCCAGCCCCCCAACCGTTGGAGTGGCTGTGCATCCAACCCAACCACGAAAAGCGACCACAGATTTTTTGTCGATGACATCCTGGTAATAATTATTATCTCTGGATGCTCGATCCATCGATAGGCCTATTAAAGTAGCTAATTTTGTATCGTTATGTAGGTGGCTGCGAAGTGCAAGCTTCAAGTGAGATATGCCTCTGTTGCCCTATGTGCTACTTAGGGCTAGGCATATCCGTCCGATCCTAGGGCCTTGGTGCATGGTGTAACTTTAGCGCCAGGTTTTGCAAAAATGAATGCGGACAGTGTTTATGCCAATTTTGAGATCGTCCCATTATAGAAGCCTTCGAACGACGAGGTCGTGACTCTAGAGCGAGCCATTGGAACATTCATCTAGTGGCCCAAAAGGGACATCTGCTTGGAGGCACCTGCACCGGTACCAGGTCCACAAGGGCTATTCACACCAGAGCAACCGCACCGGTGTCGGTCCACAAGGGCTATCCACACTAGAGCTATCTTCACCGGTGCCTGGTCCACAGGGGCTATCGCACCAGAGCTACTTGCACTAGTGCCAAAACCACAGGTGCTATTCTCACACGAGAAACTTGCACCAGTGCTACAACCACGGGGACTATCTGCACCTAAACTACCTTTATAGTCGACTACCATGAAGTTGACATATAGCCGAGACGGCAAGGGCAAATCAACGAAGACTGATGATGATATTCCCTATTTGTTGTTGGCCTGAAAATTTGTGCTAGACGAGCCAGTGATCATCCTAAAAGAGTGCCTCCTAACCCTAGGACTGAGTTGCTAGAGATTGCATACATGGTATATGGGACAAGCTAATAAGTTGGAGGGACAACAGCGCTCGGGTCTCACCGTCAAATTCAGGCCGCATCATTTGCAGCACGATGTTCATAACTTTGTCTTCACAGTGACCTTCAAGGATTTATTCAATGTCTTCACACTCTACGCTCTCGATGCCTCACTCGTTTGATGCTGGACACTATAAGTGTGTATAATCACGGTCTACGTTCATGTAATACTGATAAATGTCATATATAACTTATTGCTTTTGTGTATATATAGATACATGGTGACTGAAGCCAGATTATCAAAATCACCTATTGGTTTCCTCGATCCATGCTTGATTGCCATAGATACTACCGAGGAGGATGCATTCTTTATCGAGAATTACATTACAACGGCATTGGTGGCTCACTGTAACAAGGAATTTATACTTATACACTATAACCAGGGGTAAGTGCTGCACTAGTGGCTTTACTTGTTGATTTCTACTTTATAAGCAATATGAGATTAGCTTTAATGACCATGACGACATACCTATGTAGATTTCACTGGATTCTAATTATAATTATACCAAAATAGAACAAGATAATATACCTTGATTCCCTAAAGAAGAACAAAACCAACTTCATAGTTGTCGGACGATTAATCGATAGGTAAATACATTTTCTCCATACATAACTATATTGTAGTCTTTCTTTCATTTCCAGTTACTAAGGCTAACTTTTTGGAATCACGTAGGTCGTTCGTCATGTACGTTGCAGAGGTATAGAAAACGAAGGGAGGGACCAACGCCCTGCGACATGTTCAAAATTTCCCGGTATTCGCTAGTACACGTTAATACAATATAACATTTCATAGTAATGCCCCTCAAATTAACAAATTCTATTTTTACAGTGCCACCAGCAGCCGCCGAGCAACACCTGTGGACTCTATGTTTGCCGTCATATGCAACTACTTCTCAATTCCTTGAAGATCAATGATACTTAGATTTGTTAATTTTGCAATAATTATTTCATACTTATTAAGTTATATATGTACGCACGACATTGATATTCCTATTGACAGGCTGCGCCCATTGCTATAACTGCGTTGGAACAGGCCGAACTCACACAAATTCGAGAATAGTGTGCGTACTTTTTGACATCTAAAGTCATAAAATTAGATGGAGAGTTCCACAATGTACAATGAATTTGATTGTGATAAGATTGACCGTAATTGTACATGTGTGTATTTGTTAATTGATAATTTATTTTATTTTAAATAATTGATTTGTGAAATAGATATTTTTGTTTCTAAAATGAATGAATGTGAATTGGATAATACTATATTGATATGCTTGTTTCATAGAGTATGGCTAGGAATTCCTAAGGCTAGCCAAAAGCAGAAATAGATTTAGGAAAAGAAAAGAATATCACATACGGTTTCAACTACAAACCGTCTGTGATAGTTCAATATAACAGACGATTTGTAGTTGAAACCGTTTGTGATACTTATTTATCACAGACGGTTCTGACTAGAAACCGTATGTGATAATGGTTTTGATTGGAAACCGTCTATAATAATTAATTGTCACAGACGGTTTGTGGTTAAAACCGTCTGTGATAGTTGCATCACAGACGGTTCAAAAGCTGTCTATGATGATCTCATTTTATTACTGATCCATAAATTCAGATGGCTCATGAAACCGTCTGTGATGACTGTTGTGGTTACAGACCAAACAAAGAGAGAGGTGTATGGTAGTGGAGAGTTAGGTGAGTAATGTCCTCTTGGGTCTTTCCCAAGGGCGGATATGATATATATGCTTCCTCGTAAGGAGCGTCTTTACCATCGTACCCTTACACCGATTACACCGAGAATCCCTTCGAGGGTAACTATGTCATTGTACATATAGACTTTGGGTTTACAACCTCCTAACAGGCTATCTGGGTTTAGGTGAGGGCCATCCCTACAACAGGAGCCTCTCATGGTGAAGGTCTTCGCAGGCCAAAGCCATGTTGCCGAGCCCTTTGGCCCCCTCCGTCCCTGCGGCCTGTGACCTTGTGTGATGTTGGGCGGAGATGATATGGCATATGTGGCCTGTCGTGGCTCCGCGAACTCAAAGTCAGGGACCCATAGGCGGAGGCGATGTAGAAACCGCGAGTCGATGCAGGGGCGAGCATGGCGCGTGGGGTTGTAGGTGAGGTCGAGTCGTCGTGAGGAGGCGAGACCTCGTTGAAGCAGGCGAGGCACTCGGGCGCAGGAAGTTGGGGCATCACCCGCGCGTGAGCGAACGCGTCGGCTCGACTCCCGGCAGTTGGGTGCACACGGTCGGCCGCGTCGGTTGGACTTCCGCCAGTTGCGCTTCTCAAAAACGGCTATATATATGGCCGCAGTGTTGTGATGAAGTATTGCTGAGACGGTCTATCTCAAGAATATGCCTCTTCCGCTCACGAGCATGCTGCAGGGTTAGTACCAGTTTGGGCGCTCTATGCATGCTTGTGGACGGAAGAAGGTACATTCTTGAGCTGGCAGAAAGATGTGCATATTGGAATACGCGTAGGCTACGGAAGCAGAAAACAAAACTTTTCTACCGCGCACCCAAGAACATCATGCTAAGGAAGGATCATGGATCGTTACCACTTAGACGCGCAGCGCAGCGGAAGAAGAATTGGAAACCGATCCAATCTCGCGCGTCGAGGTAGTAGTGGAAGTAGCCGATCGTCCCGAACAGATCGTCTCCTCCACGCACGCCGATCAAGATCGCAACGAGCAGCGCCTCCACCGTATCCACACGTCCGGGCCGAACGCCGATCGCGAGTGTACTAGCACTCGTGGCGGCTAGGGTTTGGCTCGGAGGTGGCGGCTAGGGTTTTGCTAGATGTTAATCGGGACGAATCCTCTCGCGCCTCGCCTCCATATATAGACCTCCTCACGTGGGCCTCGTGGACCGAGGCCCAATAGGAGTCTATTCGGATCTCTATCCGAATTGAGCCCATATCCGAATCATATTCGAATTAGTGTTCCAACCCGTTAAGCGTGCGACCACAGAGGTTCACGATACTTGGTCGTGACCCGAAACGCCTTTCCGATTACCATGTTAATAGCGGCCTCTAGTAAGACATATTAACCCCAAAGTATATGTAAAGATCATATCATTTGAACTGTAATGTTCTCTCATGTACGAATCCCTTTGCCTCACGATATAGATTGAGCTCAAGGCGAGACCGTGTCATCCTCTTAATAGCTCAATCACTCTCTCGATTCCGTGATGGATTATAAACTCGTGATTGACTCCTCAATCACCTTGGCATGGCCATGCACTTTCATAATCCATTACATCGAGGCCCGAGATATCTCTCCCATAAGGAGGGGCAAATTCTATCTTGATCATTCACATCCCACTACATGTTTCATGGTAAACCCAAGACTACTTTTATGACTACCGATTACGGAGTAGTGTTTAGTAGTCCCAAAAAGCTACTACTCATGTTGGGAACCATGATGATCTTAAGTTTAAGGACTCTACATAAACACTACTTGAGACCAAGCGATGACACATAGAATCTCTGCAGTTGTCTCATGGCAGTCTATCCAACATATGTTCACTAACACATGTCCATATTATTGATTTAGTATCACCATACCATGATCCATGAGACATGATCATCAATCAATACATATGCTGATCTTTGTCTTTGAATCATATTTGTTCCTCATATGATATACGATCAGGATCATTTAGAAATAGCAACATCTTAG
Organism: Melocanna baccifera; assembly: GCA_036346265.1. NCBI lineage: Eukaryota > Viridiplantae > Streptophyta > Magnoliopsida > Poales > Poaceae > Melocanna > Melocanna baccifera. The sequence continues at coordinate 6,843,139 of CM070708.1, forward strand.
TATTTAAGAGTCTCATGAATAAGTCACATACTCATTGATCAATAATGATGATGTCTATTCCAAGGAACAAAGTAATGTATCATAAACATAGTATGTGATATATACAACATCTCCATGTTGCCTCTAGGGCATATCACTAACATCTCCCACTTGCACTAGAGTCAACCATGTAGGTATCTAATACCCATTGCCCTAGTGTGAGCCTCATGCTTTGGTGGGAAGCGGCTTTGTCAACGGATCTGCAATGTTCAAATCCGTTTGTACTTTGCATATCTTCACATCGCCTCTCTCCACTATCTCGCGGATGAGATGAAATCGCCGTAAAATGTGCTTGGACTTCAGTGCGATCTAGGCTCTTTGGCTTGCGCAATGGCCCCACTATTGTCACAAGAGAGGTCCATTGGGTGGAGGCACTAGCCATCACACCAAGCTCGAAATAAATTTCTTGATCCAAACAGCCTCTTTGGCGCCTTGAAGTCGCTATGTACTCGGCTTCATTGTAGAATCAAGAACCGTCTGCGCTTGGAACTCTTCCGACTTACCGCACCGCCATTCAGCAGTAACACAAATCCAGATTGCGATCTAAAATCATCTTTGTCGGTTTGGAAGCTAGCATCGGTGTAACCATTTACAACGAGCTCTTCCTCACCTCCATAGACAAGGAACACATCTTTAGTTCTTCTCAAGTACTTCAAGATGTTCTTTACGCAATCCAGTGACTTTCACCGATCGATCGGTATCTACTCGTAGCACTTAAAGCATACTGAAACATCCGGGCGTGTACAAAGCATGGCATACATAATGGACCCAATAGCGAAGCATATGGAATCGCATTCATTTTATCCCGCTCATCGTGTGTACTAGGACACCGATTCTTGCTAAGATTTATACCATGTGACATAGGTAGAAAACCTTTCTTGGAATCATGCATATTGAACCTTTTCAACACCTTGTCAATGTACGTATCTTGGCTTAATCCAATTAGCCTTTTGATCTATCTCTATAGATCTTGATGCCAGAATATATCTGCCTCTCCTAAGTCTTTCATAGAGAAACTATTTTTAATGAAGACTTAATGATTCGAGCAAAGGAATGTCATTTCCGATCAGTAATATGTCATCCACATATAAGACCGTAAATACGAGTGCGCTCCCACTAGCCTTTTGTAAACACAAGGCTCTTCTTCGTTCTTGATGAAACCAAACCCTTTGATTACTTCATCAAAACGAATGTTCCAACTCCGAGATGCTCGCTTTAATCCATAAATGGATCTTTGGAGCTTGCATATCTTTCCAATCGATCATGGATCGACAAAACACGTGGGCTGTGTCATGTACACATTCTCACTCGATTTCCATTAAGGAAAGCTGTTTTGACATCCATTTGCCATATTTCATAGTCGAAATATGCAGCAATCGCTAGAATGATCCGAATAGACTTTAGCATTGCGACGGCGAAAAAGTTTCATCATAATCAATACCTTGAATTTGTTTGAAACCTTTGGCCCTAATCGCGCTTTATAGATGTGAACATTTCCATCTATGTCTATCTTTTCTTGAAAACCCATTTGCATTCAATGGTTTTAACACCATCAGTGGATCAACCAAGTTCCAAACTTGATTCTCGTGCATGGATTCAATTTGGATCTCATGGCTTCAAGCCATTTCTCGTAGTCTGGTCCCACCATTGCTTCTTCATAGGTCTTAGGCTCATCGTTGTCTAACAACAATATGTCCCGTTGTTGAGTAGTCAAGAACATGTACCTCTCGGTGCACGACGTGACCTTTCGACCTCACGTAGTCTTTGGTGTGTTCACAACAGTTCTTCAATAGTTTGTTCATCTGTTGTGGTTCTGTAGGAGCTGAAACGTTATCGTGTGTTTCTTGAATTTCTTCAAGTTGCACTTTGTGCTCCCACTATCCCTTCTTGAGAGAAACTCTTTCTCTAAGAAGACACCATGCAGGCGACAAACACTTTGCCTTCTCCTCGATTATAAAAGTAATATCCTTTTGTTTCCTTAGGATACCCGATAAAGAAGCATTTATCGATTTAGGAGTGAGCTTATCAGTTGTAAACGTTTTACATAAGCCTCATATCCCCAAATCTTAAGAAAAGACAAGCTAGGACGTTGTCCTGCCCACATCTCATATGGTGTCTTTTCTCTCGATTTTGATGGAACCTGTTTAGTGTGAATGCGGTGTTTCAAGAGCGCACCCCAAAAAGACAACGGAAGATCACTTTGGCTCATCATGGAGCGCACCATATCTAATAAGGTGCGATTTCTCCGTTCAGATACCCCATTCCATTGAGGTGTTCTGGCGAGTCAATTGTGGAACAATTCCACAATCCTTTAGATGATTGCCAAACTCATGGCTCAAATACTCGCCTCCACGATCGATCGTAGAAACTTGATTGTCTTACCTAAATGATTTTGCACTTCATTTTGGAATTCTTTGAACTTTTCAAAGGATTCGGACTTATGCTTCATCGTAGATATACCCATATCTACTAAAGTCATCGATAAAAGTTATGAAATCATCGAAAACCACCTCTCGTCGTTAAGCTCATTGGTCCACATACATCGGTATGTACAAGTGCCAATAAGTCATTTGCCCGCTCACCTTGACCGGTGAAAGGTGCCTTTGTCATCTTGCCAAGTAAACAAGATTCGCATGTCTCTAATGATTCAAAATCAAATGAGTGCGAATACCATCTCTATGGAGCTTCGCATGCGTTTCTCATTTATGTGACCTAGCGGCGAGTGCCAAATAAACGTGGGATTCAAATCATTGGACGTTGCCTCTTTGCATTAATGTTATAGACCGTGACCCTTCAAGAGTAAGAACGTATAACCCATTCACCAATGGAGTATGACAATAGAACATATCTTTGAAATAAAGAGAACAACCATTGTCCATAGATTTAAAGTCATAACCTTCTCGCTTGCAAACATGAAGCGAAATAATGTTCTTTGAAAGAGATGGAACACAATAACAATTATTCAATTCCAAAACTAATCACGAAGGTAAAGACAATGGCATGGTGCCAACAGCTACCGCAGCAACTTTTGCTCCATTGCCAACGCGAAGATCCACTTCGCTCCTCCTCAAACTTCTACTTCTTATTAGCCCCCGCAACGATTTGCAAATGTGAGCAACCGATCCGGTATCAAATACCCAAGAATCAGTTGATGAAGTAGCAAGATTGATCTCTATAACATTTATACCGAGTGGAAGTCGATTTCCTTCTTCTTCTCAAGATCCTCCAAGTACTTTGGGTAGTTCCTTTTCCAATGTCCGATTGCTTACAGAGTAACAATCGCATCGTGATGAGCATCGCCCTTCTTGTCTTTCTTGGCCTTAGAACCGCTCGCGATCGCATCGGGAGCTTTCTTTCTTTTGACCGCGATTCTCTTGACATAGGGCTTGCCCTTGCCTTTCTGCATCATCATCACATGATTGCTGCTTTTCTTAATGCTTTCCTCGCAGATTTTAGCATCCCATGCAACTCGGCCGTGGTCTTGTCCAGTTGTTCATGTGAAAGTTCATTATGAATGGCTCAAAGCTCGGGAAGCGATCGGAGAATCACATCAGAGCCAACTCTTGGCTAAGGAAAACCAAGCTTTTCCGGACTCTCAATGTAGCCAATCATCTTAATCACATGAGGGTCGACGGATTCCCTTCGCAAGCTCGCACGCAAATAAGGACTTTGAAGTATTGAACCTCTCACCCTTGCTTGGTTCTCAAACATACCACGTAACCCCACAATGATATTGTAGGCATCTGTGTTCTCATATTGCTTCAAGCTCAGAGGACATTGTGGCAAGCATGAGACAGCTCACATGAAGGCAATCATTCGCTTGCTTCTCATAAGCTCTCCGTGCAGCCACAGTAGCATTATCGTGCAAGTCTTCGGGTAAGGAGACTCAAGGACATACTCCTTGCGCTCTTGCTTGAGAACAATTCTCAAGTTGCGATACCAATCCAAAAGTTTGTTCCATTGAGTTTTTCTTTCTCAAGAACAGATCGCAAATTAAAAGTATCTTTGGATGCGGCGTTAATGACATGATCTACAACACAAGAATATGCAAAGTTTAGCACTATGTTTATGTTCATCTTTTATTAAACTATTTAGCAAAAGACTCCTACTATGAGTTTTGCAACAAAAACTCCTCTAAGTTACATAGTGGGTAAAGATCCTCATTTCACTAATTCCTAGTGAGCTTTGGCATCACGGCTAGAAAACTAGTGACATGGGTAAGCAACACTTTGCTAATCACATCCCTATGTGACTCTACTTTGGGTGACATTAGTATGCCTCGGCCCCAATCTATGCCCCAAGGTCCAAAACTATTTTGATAACCTTGTTAAGTAAACCAAATGCTTCCGCATGTAGATGTCCGACATCTACCCTAAATGATGATGATAACCGATGGCACTCTACTTTGGTAGACCTACCATGCGGTGATCATTATCTTTTGGTGCAACATATGGAAGGGCATTAACACCTAATTTTAAGAGGGATTCTATCCTACCAAAGCAACATATCACATATATCATTGCATAAGAATAAGATAGATAACATCATAGATAAACACATTTAACTGTGAAGTAGTATGGCCCAAAAATGGTGATATCCATCTCCAAGTAGGTGTAGACGATCTCCATCCTCCACATCACTCCTTTAGGCCACCATGCTTAAAAGCTTGTAACATCAAAACTAGGCTACTACCTATAATAGCTAGAAATCGAAGATTACAAAGATAGATTCAAGCATTAAGGTCGACACGCAGGTCGTTAAATACAATATATACAGCTAACAATAGCTGAAATAATCATGACACGCAGGCCATGAACGAATGTTACATGCATCACATACATCTCATACATTCAAATAAGCTATAGGGCCATACTATTCACACCATTCCCTGAAAACCTCACAGAATTACATAGATCGCATCTATGAAATCGCTATGAAAATCTTATCGAGCCGATCAAATCAACCCAAATCCGAGCCATTCAAAATGTCTCAATTTTCATTAGATCAATCATATTGATCATCGCGATCGGTATACTTGAGGAGACCACAACACAAGACCTCGATCCGTTGACTCGATCATCGATTGCGCGCAGCTAGCCCCGATGGTGATTCCACCGGTAGGGGCAAGTCGCGCGTACATCAAAGAAGGAGCACGAACTAATCTTTTTGGCCTTGTGATGCTATCAACTCATACCAATTTCAACCCCTTATGACCGATTGATCTCATCAACCCGTGCTACCTTATTTAGGCGTAATAGATCCAATCTACTACTATCGCATATCAACATATATGCGCGATCCAGATTGCAAACTAAGCAAGATGGCTCGATACCACTATTGGAATACGCGTAGGCTACGGGCGAGAAAACAAAACTTTTCTACCGCGCACTCCAAGAACATCATGCTAAGGAAGGATCATGGATCGTTACCACTTAGACGCGTGTGCAATGAAGAAGAATTGAAACCGATCCAATCTCGCGCCGAGGTAGTAGTGGAAGTAGCCGATCGTCCCGAACAGATCGTCTCTCCACGCACGCCGATCAAGATCGCAACGAGCAGCGCCTCCACCGGTATCCACACGCCCGGGTGGAACGCCGATCGCGAGTGTACTAGCACTCGTGAGCGCTAGGGTTTGGCTCGGGAGGTGGCGGCTAGGGTTTTGCTAGATGTTAGCGGGACGAATCCTCCCCCTCGCCTCCATATATATAGACCTCCTCACGTGGGCCTCGTGGACCGAGGCCCAATAGGAGTCTATTCGGATCTCTATCCGAATTGAGCCCATATCCGAATCATATTCGAATTAGTGTTCCAACCCGTTAAGCGTGCGACCACAGCAGGTTCACGTATACTTGGTCGTGACCCGAAACGCCTTTCCAGCTACCATGTTAATAGCGGCCTCTAGTAAGACATATTAACCCCAAAGTATATGTAAAGATCATATCACCTGAACTGTAATGTTCTCTCATGTACGAATCCCTTTGCCTCACGATATAGATTGAGCTCAAGGCGAGACTGTGTCATCCTCTTAATAGCTCAATCACTCTCTCGATTCCGTGATGGATTATAAACTCGTGATTGACTCCTCAATCACCTTGGCATGGCCATGCACTTTCATAATCCATTACATCGAGGCCCAGAGATATCTCTCCCATAAGGAGGGGCAAATTCTATCTTGATCATTCACATCCCACTACATGTTTCATGGCAAACCCGAAGACTACTTTTATGACTACCCGCCACGGAGTAGTGTTTAGTAGTCCCAAAATAAGCTACTACTCATGTTGGGAACCATGATGATCTTAAGTCTAAGGACTCTACATAAACACTACTTGAGACCAAGCGATGACACATGGAATCTCCGCAGTTGTCTCATGGCAGTCTATCCAACATATGTTCACTAACACATGTCCATATTATTGATTTGGTATCACCATACCATGATCCATGAGACATGATCATCAATCAATACATATGCTGATCTTTGTCTTTGAATCATATTTGTTCCTCATATGATATACGATCAGGGATCATTTAGAAATAGCAACATCTTAGTATTTAAGAGTCTCATGAATAAGTCACATACTCATTGATCAATAATGATGATGTCTATTCCAAGGAACAAAGTAATGTATCATAAACATAGTATGTGATATATACAACATCTCCATGTTGCCTCTAGGGCATATCACTAACAGTGCACCCCCTTGAGGGTGGACGACCGGGCTCCGGCCGACGGAACAACACCCCGCGGCGAGGAAGAGGCGTCAGGCCTGTTGCCAGGGTGTCCTCCGAGTCTGGGGCCATCCCTTGCAGGGTAAAGAGGGTGTCTTCGTCCGGAGCGGGGTCACCGTGATCTTGCAGCTTCACAGTGTGGGGGCATGCCAGGCTTTCGCGCCTGCATGGAGTTGGTGCGGAGGCGTCGTGTCCCGGGAGCTCCGCGGCTCCCGCCGAGTGACCTGCCTCGCGAGCGCTCTTTGCGACTTGGCAGCCACGAAAAGATGTTTAGACAAATTATGATGCAAAAACGGTTCCTTGCGCCAAGAGTGGTAAATGCGGAGTGTGGCAAGTGCTAAGGTTGCCCCGAGTCACCGAAGTGTGGGTGGGGCTTCCGGGCGTGCCGCGCCAGCGTGCGAGTATGCGTTCGAAGTGTTGTAGCCCAAGGCGGACCCGGGGTTGCTCTGCGGAGGCGAAGGCCTCGTCGAGGGCGGAGCCGGAGTTGTCCCGTAGAGGTGAAGGTCCCATCAAAGGCGGAGCCGAAGTTGTCCTTTGCTGATTCCCGAGTGACGCGTGGCGGAGCGCTATTGGCGCGTCGTGCACTATCAGGGGTCTTAAATACCCCTAGCTGTGCACCACCTGTATTCTGCTCGCCTCACCTTCCAATTTCTAGCCACACGCCCTCAATCTCGTGTCTTCCATGCTTCCTCCGTCGTCGCATAACTCTTAGGAGGACGATGGCGTAGGACAGCGAGCGCACACAGCCAGTGGGCAACAGTGCCGTGTTCCAGCGACCGTCGCCGCTCGAGGTGGAATACACACTCGAGGGGCACGACTCAACGCAGGTGGACAGACGGTGGGCAGCGACGGAGGGGATAGAGGGTCCGTGCTCGTGTGTCCTGGGCTCGACGCTGGTGACGGAAGGGATGATTCGCGACCTCCTGCGCGAAGGGAAGCTGTCGGACCGCTGGGAAGTGCGGCTACCCGTGGGCGATGAGACCGAACAGCATCCCAAAAAGTTGGAGGCGATCGTGTTCATCGCCTATTTCGAAGCCAGGTTGCGCATTCCAGCCAGCCGACTTGTCGGGGACGTCCTGCGGGCTTTTGGGCTTGAGCTGACGCAGATAACGCCGAATATGATAGCCCGTCTTGCCGTGTACCCGCGGATGCTACCCGACATATAGTGGACTTCATCCCTCGAGCGGAGGTGCTGGTAGCGTGGCAGGGGGTTGCGGATAGCGCAGCCGCGAGCCTAGACCGCGATGCGCTGCAGGCTTGCGGGTCGAGATTCCTTGGGAGAGTGCTAGAGGTCTCCGAAGTGCGGGTGAGTATCTGACTTTTAGTAGCGCGGTCGTTAGACGTTGTATTGACCGCTTTATCATGTAGAGCCTCGCTCTTGGTTGGGCGCTGCAGGCGGCCCATGCTCGTGAGCAGGAGGCCTTGGAGGACCGACTGCGTGTTGCCGAAGAAGCTCTTCGCGTGGCGAAGGAGGCCCGTTCCTCCCAAGATGACCGCATTCAACGCCTAGAGGCAGAACGCGCGGCGGCCTTCTCATATGCCGAGGAGCTTGTGACGGCACTCGGTGGGCGGTAGCGGAGGAGCGGGATGGCCTGCTCCGGCAGGTCGCTGAGCTAGAGGAGGAGAAGGGCCGTCTTACTGCGTCTCTGAGGGAGCTGGACCAGGCTCTGGGGGACGCCTCAACGGTGACATGGGATGCTATGCTGGCCTTGGAGGGCACCCTTGAGAATCTTGTCGCTGAGGTGCCACCCCGCTCATTCGGGTCCGAGGAGCTGCCGCGGACACATCGACGGATTAGGGAAGCTTCCGATCTTGCTCATGCCGCTGCGACGTCCTTCGGCAACCACTGCTCCTACATGACCGCCTGCCTGGTTTGTGCACTTCTCCAGTGCCGGGGCTGCCGTCAATTCGATGAGTTGGGCGACCCGCACTTGGAAATGCCGGCCGGGGCCGGAGTGATGGCCGACGCCGTGTGCGCTGTTCGCCCCGCCGTTTGGTTTTTCCACGAGCGGATCTGGGAGTACATCGGGGAGGCCGCAGCGAAGGTAGAGCTGCGGCGGACCATGTACGGCGAGGGGAATCTTGGCGAATGGCTGGATGAAGTTCCCCGATGGGGCGATGATGGCGCCGACGCCTCGAGGCAGGTGTGACCCCGGGGTTCTTGTGCGTTGGTGTGTGTTGTAACCTACGTAGCCCACTTTGCGAATAAAGTGAAGATTGCTTCCCTTGCTTTGACTGATCATTTTGTTCCAAGCAACCACCGGTGTGGACCAGTGCGATTTTCGATGTCAGAACCCAGCGCCGCTATGGCGCCGGTGGCGAGTCAAGACTCGCTGAACTTCTGGGCGAATCGACCCTCGACGGGTGAGGCTTCGGTGCAAAAGACCGTCCAGGCGGAGCCGAACGGTAGCGTTGGCTCCTAGTGGAGGTGGACGCGCAACTGCGCCGTCCCGTATCCTCCGGATCGATGGCAGCGGGGCTGGCGCCTAGTCGACTTTGTAATCACTTTGTAGCAGCGTGGTAAATAAGGCGAAGCGCTCGTCCCCGCCACCGTCTCTAGGCACCTCCGCTTTGTACTTTTCTTGTGAAGTTTGTTGGCTAGTCGGGGTAGACGCGCGAGCGCTCCGTCCCCTACTCTTCGAAGCGGTGGCAGCGGAGCTGGCGCCTAGTCGGAGTAGACGCGCGAGCGCTCCGTCCTCTACCCTTCGAAGTGGTGGCAGCAGAGCTGGCGCTTAGTCGGAGTAGACGTGCGAGCGCTCCGTCCCCTACCCTTAGAAGTGGTGGTAGTAGAGTTGGCGCCTAGTCGGAGTAGACGCACGAGCGCTCCGTCCCCTACCCTTCGAAGTGGTGGCAGCGGAGATGGCGCCTAGTCGGAGTAGACACGCGAGCGCTCCGTCCCTTACCGCTGGTCAGGATAAGGATGAAGTACGCTTGAGGAATGACAGGAACCTAGCTCCGTAGGTCCTATCCCTGGCGGTCGATTGGGGGCCTCACGGGCGCAATTATTGCACCGCAGTTCGAGACACTGACGGGACAACCAAGGTGGGATCAATGGGGCTCTGCGCACGTCGCTTTACAGCTGCGAGGGAAGTGTCCCTCGCCCTTTCGTCCATTGCATCGGGCCCCCTGGATAGGGGGACACATGGGGCGTAGTTAGTGGAGTCTTGTCACTGAGGCAGGGCGACACTGCTGCATCACATGCCCCTAGGGTGGCCGATGGGACCTTTGAGGCGAAAATTACGCGGTTTTGCTTCCGGGACTCTTTAAAAGGGGGAGTGGCCAAGTGAAGCAGTACTCGCCTTCCCAGACATTGTGCCCTGAAACTTTTCCTGTTCAAACTTGCCACCCCTTCGGCGCCCCGGCTACCGACACCGATAGCGCCGAGGGCTCGGGAGCACGGCTAATGCCGCCTGGACGACCGCGGGGTCGAACATCCCGTCAACCCGAGGTGGATGTGACGCCGTGGTGTATTTTCCTGTTGCCAGCTCGTCGGAGAACCGTGGCTGGTGGGGGCTGGTGGGCGATTCACTTGTACTTCAGCGAGAAAACTCTAGCTTTGGGAGTAGACTTCTACGTCACGCCAATGAGGCCGCCAGTGAGGTGGGCAGGCTTCTACGAGCGCGTTTGTGTCGTCATAGTTTCGGCAGAAGCGCAGGCTGTTGAGCTCCTACGCCGCCCGGCTCGTCTCGGGCGAAGTCGCGCGAGCCGTGGCGCGGGGGTGTTGTAAACACGGTGCTGCAAGGAGCCGTGCTGCTCCAAAGGCAAGCTCCAACTCCTCCAGCCCAGGGAGGCACATCCCTGGGGGCGCCTTGAACGGGCGTTCTCGTTCCTTCGGCTTGGCTGGTAATGGAGGCCTGATATCGAGCTCGTGTCGCCTTATCGGGGCGATACCGCGACACGAGCTCGAACGCTCGCGGTCCCGGGCGTCTGCTGGGGCACCTCCCCGTGCCGGGAGCTCGCGCCCGTGTGGGCGCGTTCGGCTCTCCACCTTTCGTCGGGGGGGCATTGAGCTCCTGCGCCGCCCCCTTTGCCACTGTGCCATAGCCCAGCTCATCTTGCTAGACGCTGTGGCCAAAATATGGCGCTAGGAGGAAGCTTCGACTGCATGGGGAGCCTCTGGTGCCCATACGCCGCTATATGTAGACTCCAGAGAGTGCGTGGGAATACCATCCATGTCTTATTTATACTTCGGAGAGTACGCGTGGTGATAACGCCAGCGCGTGCACGGGATATCCGCATCTTGTTTAGACTCAGTAGAGTGCGCAGGGAAAACATCCGCGTCTTGGTTGTACTCCGGAGAATGTGTGGAACTATCAACCACGGCTTATTTAAACTCCGGAGGGTACGCTAACGTGCGCGCGGGACATCCGCGTCTTGTTTAGACTCAGTAGAGTGCACAGGGAAAACATCCGCGTCTTTGTTTGTACTCCGGAGAATACGTGGGACTATCAACCATGGCTTATTTAAACTCCGGAGGGTACGCCAACACGCGCGCGGGACATCCGCGTTTTGTTTATACTCAGTAGAGTGCGCAGAAAAAACATCCGTGTCTTATTTATACTCCGTAGAGTGCGCACGGAGGCGTCCCCCCGGTGCGTCTTATTTATACTCCGTAGAGTGCGTGCGGAGGCGGACCTCGACGCTACGTCTTATTTATACTCCGCAGAGTACGTGCGGAGGCGGACTTCGACGCTACATCTTATTTATACTCCGTAGAGTGCGTGCGGAGGCAGACCTCAACGCTATGTCTTATTTATACTCCGTAGAGTGCGTGCGGAGGCGGACCTCGACGTGACGTCTTATTTATACTCTGTAGAGTGTGTGCGGAGGCGGACCCCCGTGAAGTGCATGTGCGGAGGTGGACCTCCGTGGAGTGTGTGTGCGGAGGCGGACCTCCGTGGAGCGCGTGTGCGGAGGCGGACCTCCGTGGAGTGCGTGTGCAGAGGTGGACCTCCGTGGAGTGTGTGGGAACATCGACCACGTCTTTATACTCCAGAGAGTGCGCGTGTTAGTGACACCGACGCGTGCGCAGAACCCCACGTCTTGTTTATACTCAGTAGAGTGCACAAGAAGAACATCCACGTCTTGTTTATACTCCGGGGAGTGCGTGCGGGGGCAAGCCTCCGCACGTCTTTGGTGGGAAACACGAATAGCTTCACAAACGGTAAAATTTATTAAATTCCCGTTTGCGCGGGTGAGCGAGTACAAAAGGTCAGGGACTAACCATTGGACTCGTTGTGACAGTGAGGTACGGAGCCTCTGGTGCTTGGGCTGCCGTGGCGCGTGTATGGGCGCGCCTGACCTAGGAGCCTCCCTGGACTTCCGGGCGTAGACTTCGGGTGCCATGCTCTATGTGCCGAGCCATGTGCTGGTCGCCGAGGACGGTGATGATACCCCGCGGGCCCGGAAGCTTCACGCATAGGAAGCCATGGTGCGGTACTACCCCAAAGGAATTGAGGGTCGGTCTCCCCAAAATGGTGTTGTAGGGGTACTGGATGTCAACGACATCAAAGGTGGCGTCCCCGCTCGCTACGTTGTCATCCTGGCCGAAGGAGACCTGCAGACATATCTGGCCCAGTGCCAGCAACGGCTGACCTCCGAAGCCTACAGCGGAATTTTTGAGGGACCTAGGCGGCTTTGAAAGATCGCCATCTGGTCGAAGGCCCCTGCGAACAAAACGTTCGCGGAACTTCCTCCGTCGACTAGGATACGCCTGACGTCGCACCCGGCGATCGCGACCTGAATGACCAGGGGATCTTGGTGTGGAAACTCCACGCCTTTAGCGTCGGCAGGTGTGAAGGTGACCTCATATTGCACCCAATCCGACAGTGCATGTGCCGGATACGCCGCCACGTGGTGGAGCCTCCGCATGTAGGCCTTGCGCTGCCGTTCCGAAGGAAACGCTAGAGAAGAGCCTCCGGAAATGACGTTGATGACCCTATGCTGGGCGCCCTCAAGGGCGTGAATCCGCAGGGGGCTCTCCTGAGGTTGCTGCACCTGAGTTTGCATCCGCCGGGGGCCTTCCTGAGTCTGCAGCTCCTGATCCCGAATCCGTAGGGGGCCGTCCAGGGGCTGCTGGATGTGTGCCACGGCAGGTGGTCGCACCTCGAGATCCCTGTCTCAAGCGACGCTTTGCCGAAGTGCCGCGATGGTGGTACAGGAGCGGGTGTCGTGATTGCCTTGGCCGTGCACCTCGCACCAGTGGGGGCGGTGTTGGTCGTCGTACTCCACGCGGGCCCAACCCTCGCGGCCCCGGCCTCGGCCTCGGCCCCGACCCCGGCGAGCCCTAGCCCCGCGGCCAGCGGGGGCGTTGTCTTCCGAGCCGCCCTCAATGTCGAAGACGTAGCGGGCTCTCCGGGACGTCTAACGGCCGCGCTGAGGCTTGTCGATCGGCGCATCCTTGTGTTGGGAGGCATCCGTCGACAGTTCCTGCCTACGCTTGCTCTGCGAGGAGCTTTGTTTCAATGGGTCAGCGCTCTTCGCCGCACCTTCTGCTGGGTTGGCATCGGCAGCGTTGAAACCGACGCCGCCGCGTCTTCTTCGCTCCGCGCACTTCTCCATCTTATCAAAGAGCTTCGCCACTGTCTTGATTGGCTTCCGCGCGTTGTACTTGGCTAGCGGCCCCGGGCAAAGACCCTGTACCACTGCGTTGATGATTGTTGTCTCGTTGACATCTTTGACCTGGCAGCGGACCTTCGCGAAGCGTTTGAAGTACTCGCGGAGAGCTTTCCGATGGTTTTTGCTTGATGGCGAAGAGCTGATCCGCGTCGACACGCTCGACGTAGTTACCCTGGAAGTTGTTGTAGAGGTGGTCGCGAATCTGCTCCCATGCGTAGATGGAGTTCAGCTCTATGGTAAAGAACCAAGAGAGCGCCACTCCCTGTAACGCGAGCGGGAGCCCCTTCGCCTTGGTGGTGTCGTCTCCGCCTACCACCTCGATGGCGGTCTCGTACACACGCATGAACTCTCAGGGGTCCGTGTCACCCTTGTACGACGTGACGGAGCTGGGGAATTTAAAATCCTCCAGCCATGCTGCCTGCTGTAGGCCCGCCGATAGCGGGGACTCCGGGTCCACGCGTCGCAGCAAAGCGCGGCTGGATGTGGGGGCATCACGGCTATCCGCCCGCTCAGGTGTGGGCTCCGGCGCGACCACCGGCGGAGCCTGCTGACTCCGAGCCTCTTGCATTCTCCGCACAGCCCCTCGGAGATTTGCCAACTCCTGCTGGAGCGTGCCGAGGGCCGCCAGCAGGGTGTTCTCCACTGCGGGCGTAGATGAGGCAATGGGTGCATCCGATCGCGCTGCCAGGGTAGCCGTAACCACCGCTTGTGTCCTTGGGTGGCTTGTCGCATCAACATGGTGGGCTCTGGCATCGATGACGAGGTCTATGTCGCCGCCGGGACCGCTTGGCGCTCCAACACCGGGTGTAGGGACAGTGGTCGCGCCTTGACGGGCGCCGACACTACCACTCCCTGGCACCCGGCCGGTAATGTCGGGGTTGAATATCGCGTGAGCGGCTGGGTGGGATGTCACGCGTTTGGTTGGGTAGACCGTCACCTCCGCAGTGGCGGGGTCGATGGCCGCGTTGGTAGTGGCGGGGCTGATCGTCGCATCGGCGGTGGCGGGGTCGATCGTCGTGTCGGCGGTGGCGGGGTCGATCGTCGCGTGGTGAGCGTTGTCGTTCCCACCCGCGACCGCCGACACCGAAGCCCTGGTGTTGACGTGGGGCCTTGTCGCGACCCCCTCCTTCTTCTTTGCCGCCGATGGTGAAGCTTTTTTCCGTGCCATCCTTCGGATCTTAAGGCTTGCTCTTGCCGCTCCCCACGGACGGCGCCAACTGTTATGGTTACAGACCAAACAGAGAGAGAGGTGTATGGTAGTGGAGAGTTAGGTGAGCAATGTCCTCTTGGGTCTTTCCCAAGGGCGGGCATGATATATATGCTTCCTCGTAAGGAGCGTCTTTACCATCGTACCCTTACACTGATTACACCGAGAATCCCTTCGAGGGTAACTATGTCATTGTACATATAGACTTTGAGTTTACAACCTCCTAACAGGCTAGCTGGGTTTAGGTGGGGGTCACCCCTACAACAATGACGTTTTTGAATTATCTGTGATAACGTTTTCTGCAATAGTGCCAGAGAGTGACTCTCATCTTTCTTAGATTCTCTCCACTCTCTCAACTCTCATCTCTCTCTCTCTCAGATCCCTCACTCACTCCCTTAGACCCTCACTCTCATCTCTCTCTCACTTCAGTCGGTCGACCCAAGGCCTGAACGGCGCGGCGGTGTGGGAGGCTGAGTGCACGAACGGCGCGGCGGTGTAGGAGGCGTTGCGGGAGGGCAAGCGACGTGAGGCAACACGGGAGGGTGTCAGACCCGGATTTACAATCCAGAATCCTCTGTGATTCCACCGTACTATTCTCTGGATTAGTAGATAGTGCTCACATATACATTACTGAACATCAAAGTACATATCATGCGGAAGCGTAAATATAATAGAAGACTTACACATGGACCGATCAGGCCGAAAACAATAAAAGAAGCAGCGGAAATGAAGCACATAGGTGGGACCCACAGAACATGCCCACAGGCAGCCAACTGAGGTTGCGACCTAGTTCTTGGCCTTCTTGTCTTCTTCATCATCATGACTTAGCGCATTGCTGAAGTGCAACGATTCGACTCCTGATTTTGGATTTTGTGAGTGAGCGAGGGTGAGCATACTAACCACTATTATATTTAACATGCATGTCAAAGGATAGACTCGGGTTATTTTATTTACCAAAAATTACTTTTTACATATAATACATAAGAAATTCTCTACAACCTAGCCATTTGGACTAAAAGCATAGTGTTTAAAGGAAATATAATGATAGTACTGGAACACTCTGGATGAGGCACGCATCTGCGAACGGATGGCGCTAGAGGAGCAGCTTCGTGCTGCCGACGAGACTCATGCCACGAAGGACGACCGCATCTGTGTGTTGGAGGCGGAAGTTCGCGCGGCGGCAGTGGCACAACGTGCTGCCAAAGAGGCCCAACGTGCCGCGGCAGAGGATCGTGCCGGCTTACTTGGGCGAATCAGCGTGTTGGAGGAGGAGAGGGCCCAGCTTACCATGGCCCTGGAGGAGAAGAGCCAGGCTCTGAGCGACGCATCCGCAGCAGCTTGGAGGGCCATGGGGTCTTTGGAGGGGGCCCTGCGGGACCTTTCCATCGTCGTGCCGGACCTCACCCATGACGCCGTGGATGTGAGGCAGTCATTGGTGCGGATTGAGGAGGGCTCGAGCTTGGCGCTTTGCGGTGCGAAAGCCTTCGGCGATCTCTGCGGCTATGCCAGCGCGTGCCTCGTCTTTGCCACGCTCCACGCCCGGGGGTGCGGGCACGTGGAGGAGCTGGCCGCTCCCAGCTTGAGTGCTCCGACCGGGGCCGGGGTATGGTCCGGCGTAGTCTGCACCACCATGCCCACCGTGCAGAGCTTCTACGAGGGGATCTGGCGCGAGAGGAAGCAGCCAAAGTGTTGTTGCAGCGGACGCTATACCGGGAAGGCAACTTCCTGGAGTGGCTGGAGGAGGCTCATCGGCGTACCGAAGACGGCGCCGACTCTTAGTGTCGTCCGGGAGCTGGTGGTTGTGATGTAACTTTTGCTTTTGCTGTTGTTTTCTTTTGCTTGCTAATGGGAAAGAAGACCGTTGTGTCGAGTATTGCACAACTGCATGCTGCTTGTACAGTTGATTGTTAACACGGCGGAGGTTGGCACCTCCCCACCGCGTTCACCTGTTGTAAAGGCAACAGTGCCCTGTGGGCGAAGAGTGGTGGCAACGGGGCTGGCGCATATTTTAAGTATGCGTGCGAGCGCTCCGTCCCCTACCCTTTGCAGCGGTGGCAGCGAAGCTGGCGCCTAGTTGGAGTAGATGCGATCGCGCTCCATCCCCTACCCTTCGAAGCGGTGGCAGCGGAGCTAGCGCCTAGTTGGAGTAGACGCGATCGCGCTCCGTCCCCTACCCTCCGAATCGGTGGCAGCGGAGCTGGCGCCTAGTTAGAGTAGATGCGATCGCGCTCCGTCCCCTACCCTTCGAAGCAGTGGCAGCGGAGCTAGCGCCTAGTTGGAGTAGACGCGATCGCGCTCCGTCCCCTACCCTCCGAAGCGGTAGCCCCCGGCACGCGTGGAATTGTCAACCACGGCTTAGCTAGGCTCCGGAGGGTACGCCGACGCATGCGCGGGACGTCCGCGTCTAGTTTATACTCTGGAGCATGCGTGGGACTATCAACCACAGCTTGGCTAGGCTCCGGAGGGTACGCCGACGCGTGCGCGGGACGTCCGCGTCTAGTTTATACTCCGGAGCATGCGTGGGACTATCAACCATGGCTTAGTCAGGCTCTGGAGGGTACGCCAACGCGTACGCGGGACATCCGCGTCTTGTTTAGACTCAGTAGAGTGTGCAGGGAAAACGTCCACGTCTAGTTTATACTCCAGAGCATGCGTGGGACTATCAACCACGGCTTAGTTAAGCTCCGGAGGGTATGCCAACGCGTGCGCGGGACATCCGCGTCTTGTTTAGACTCAGTAGAGTGCGCAGGGAAAACGTCCACGTCTAGTTTATACTCCGGAGCATGCGTGGGACTATCAACCACGGCTTAGTTAGGCTCCGGAGGGTACGCCAACGCGTGCGCGGGACATCCGCGTCTTGTTTAGACTCAGTAGAGTGCGCAGGGAAAACATCCACGTCTAGTTTATACTCCGGAGCATGCGTGGGACTATCAACCACGGCTTAGTTAGGCTCCGGCGGGTACGCCAACGCGTGTGTAGGACATCCGCGTCTTGTTTAGACTCAGTAGAGTGCGCAGGGAAAACATCCGCGTCTTATTTATACTCCGTAGAGTGCGCGCGAGGGCGTCTGCCTGCTGCGTCTTATTTATACTCCATAGAGTGCATGCGGAGGCGAACCTCGACGCTACGTCTTATTTATACTCCGTAGAGTGCGTGCGGAGGCGGACCTCCGTGGAGTGCGTGTGCGGAGGTGAGTCTCCATGTGGTGCGCGTGCGGAGGTGAGTCGCTATGCCTACGTGTGCGGAGGTGAGTCTCCATGTGGTGCACGTGCGGAGGTGAGTCTCCGTGTTGTGCGTGGGAACATCAACCACGTCTTTATACTCCGGGGAGTACGCGCGGTGACAACACCAGCGTGTGCGCGGAATCCCGCGTCTCGTTTATACTCGGTAGAGTGCGCAGGGAAAACATCTGCATCTTATTTATACTCCGTGGAGTGCGTGCGGGGGCAAGCCTCCGCACATTTTCGGTGGGGGGGCATGAATAGCCTCGTAAACGGCGAACTTTATTAAATTCTCGTTTGCTTGGGTGAGCGAGTACAAGAAATCAGGGACTAACTGCTGGACTGGTTGCCGCAAGATGGCCCTTATTGGCTTAGACATAATACCTCCGCAACCTATCCGCATTCCATATGTGGCGGAGCGTCTGCCCTTCCAGCGTGGCGAGGGGATAAG